>CM067848.1:39268544-39918822 GCA_034638295.1 Phortica okadai | reverse complement strand
TCTGCGTCCAACTGTGCTCGGTGCTCATGCGTTGATTGCAACATTTGCGGCTGACACGGCTAGAGTTCCATGACGTGCCGTGACGCCTTCACAACAAAGATAAATTCTAAGTACAAAGCGCATTTGACGCAGGGTATACCACTGTCACACACACACACACACACACGGAGACATACTGCATGGCTTGGCACGCACGTTCATTTGTTGTACACTACATAATAATGAATGGACGAAAAATTGTTTGTATCTTCTTTGTTATGTAAGAACATAAATTTTCGGCTTTGCACAAAATGCATATGCCACACAGACGCCACCGATGGGTAGGGTATTGTAAAGTATTAGCGCAAAACATTCTCACCTCGCTGGCTGTTTTTCGCTAATATTCATGTGTGGGTGTGGCCGTGTGGGAAAGTACGGTAATTTAGGTATGTATGAGTACGCAACACGGAAATTGCGCCGACACCGAATACAACAGCAACAGCAACAGCAACAACAACAACAATACTTAAAAGCAGGCACCAAACAAATCAGAACAAAAAAAAAAAAAGAAGAAAAACTCACACAAAAAAACGTTAAGTGAGCAGGCAACATATTGTAAATACATACTTAAGTCGAAAAGTGAAATGTTCTTCAAAAGGCACAAAGTAAAGGTAGGCGGACACATAGACAGGCTGCTGACTGAAGGCAGGACTACACAGCACAGCACAGCACAGAGCAGAACGCACAAAAGACACAGCGAACAGGAGCGCAACACACACGTGGCGGCACGATGAGCATCGAGCCAGTGAGAAGATGTCGGAAAAACCAAACCAAACCGAACCGAACCGAACCAAGTCAAAGCGAATCCAAGCCAAGCCAGAGCAGAGCAGAGCAATTCGAGCCTTTTTCATGCTGAACCGCGACATTAACTTTGCCCGCTGCCGTTGTCACGCCCAGGCGAAAGTAAGCTGAAGATATCACCAGACGACTTTAATATTAAGGGCCAAACACATGTGTGTGTGTGTGTGTGTGTGTGCGTGTGCGTGCGTGTGTGTATGCTAATGTGAAAATGTCGCTCCGTCCGTCCGCTACCATTGGGTCGATCATAATGCGTGTACGTATGCTGATGATGATGATGGAAAGACGGTCCGAAAGAGGCAAACGTTGGTTGACGATGCGAAAAACAGCACAAAAGGCGTCAACTCAATCTGTGTGCATGTGCGTGTCTGTGTGTGTGTGTGTGTGTGGGTTTACGTTTAAAATCATTACGAAAATTCAAGTTGAAAACATTGGCAAATTGTTCCTACCTCGGCTAACATATGCGTGCGGCATGTTAACAACTCGAATAAAATGCGCGACTTAAATCATAAAAGATTTCAATGAGCAAAAAAAAATCGTCTTGGAACATGTTAGCAAAACCCAAAAATATAACTTTGGCCGTGCCGCGCCGAGCTGTGCCGCAGCAGAGCACAAATCGTGCCCGAAAATGCAAATAATAGCAAAGACTGCTTGCTTTTTGCAAAGCTCTATTTAAATAAACTTGTGCAAAAAAAGGAAAAGAAAAGAAGACTCGATATACATATAAACATTTCCGTTCCGGATCGGTTCGGTTCAGCAGTGCAATGTTTGTACAATAACGAAGGTATGATAAACTTCCGGCCCGACAAGCTATTAATGAATGCTGCCAGCGGAGCAATTCTCTTCGTTCAAAGGGCATCAGTGCCTCTGCCATCAGCTCAAGCTGCACGATTGTAACGATGTAACTTAACGCAAACGATGATTGCAATGCCATTAATTAAGACAAAGTCTGTTTCAATTCAAAAATGTTTGAGTACTTGACTTTGGGCTCTGGAGACAAATGTATTTCAATGACTGAGTGGGCATTATTATAAGTTTATTGCATTGAAAACAAACCATATGTCTTGCAAAACTACTTGAAAGTTCTATCAGTGCCACGCCCTTCGTACGGAAACTCAATATTGCTGCACCATTGAAGAAATATAAATGAAAAAAAAAAACAACAAAAAACATTAGTTGTTTTAGTCGTAAATAAATTTTAGCTTTTTTTCCGTTTTGTTTTGTTTTTGTTTAGCAAATGTATGAGGTTTCAGATTTGGTACGTGCTGCAGGCCGTGTTTTAATGAAGCGGCAAAATGCTTTGTTTTTGTTGCTGTTGCTGTTGTTGTTGCTTTGTTTTGTTTTGTTTTGTTTTGCCCTCCATTGTGATCCATCCGTAATTCGACACTTTTTGTTTTTGCATTTCTTAAAAGTACTTTTCGAATGCAACAACATTGCAACAATTTAAAAAGGAATTTAATAAAAAAAGAAGAAGTTATTTTTAAAAAAGCCTACCTATAGATGTGTCTAGATAGAAAAAACCCTAATTGTGCGTCCCCGATTGACAAAAAATATAAACAAATTCTTGTAAAGCTAATTTTGTTATACGTTTATGTTTGTTTTTTTTTTACAATTTACAAAGGAATTAAATTAACGAGCAAAAAAAAAAAAATGTGCTTAAAAACTAAATACACTGACAAGCATTATTTATTTTTTATTATTATTATTATTAATATTATTTTTTTTCGCCATACTTACAAATTATAAACATAAATTATTTGCTAAAATGTTGTTTCTCCTCTTTTTTTTTTTTTCTTTTGTAGGTAAAATAAAACAAAATTAGTTTAAATTTCTTAAGCAAAACTTAATTTAAATGTTTGGAATCACAAAACAAAAAAATATATATTTAGTGCTATTAATATTAATAATAATATTGCTACTTATGTGTCTGCTTTGCGCAAGTGGGCGTGGCAGTTTGACAATTTTGTTTTGTTGCAAAAGAAGTTAATAAATAATATGAAACAATTAACAAAAATCACTACGGAAACATTTAAAAAGTTGCATTTTACAAAAAAAAAAAAAAAATATTTTAAAACAAAAAAGTTGCCACGCCCACTAGCGTTGCTTCCAACTTGCGCCGAAAAGCAATTATAATAAAATTATCTCTTTGTGCGACAAAAAAAAAAATATTCATATATATAACTTTACAATTAAATCAACAACAATAAAAAGGATATTAAGCGCTAAGAAACAACAACGAAGTAATGACAACATTATTAAAAATGAAACAATCATTTACACTCATTTCTTACATGTATAACAATTATGATTATTATTATGATTATTTTTTATATACAAAAGATTTGCGCAATATTATTTTATTTCATTTTTGTTTGTGTTACTTTTTCCTTTATTTTTTTTTTTTTTTGCTGTTTATTTTTGACAGTTTTGTTTTGGTCTTCCAAAAATAATTCGTTTTAGTGTCAAAACCACAAGTCGAGGGCACTGCTAACACTTTAAGCCGCCATCATTCCATCGTTCCTAATGGGACAGTGGGCCACACATATTATGTTAGTTTAGTGTTCATACTATGGAATTGAGTCTGAATGCTAAACTGTTTCATGTGTTGTGTGACTCAGTCAAACATAGAAGTACTTAATATTAGAAACGTCGGTATGATGAATGTTTAAGTGACAGTCATGGTTCTGTTTGACATGAGTCGCCACCAAGCGCAACTTACTTGTTGGTAATGAAAAAGCAAATAACAAACAACAAAAATGAGAAACATCGATTAAAAAAAATCAAGCCATATTACAACAGCAACAACGGAAAAGTAAGCCGAGCGAACAACTTTTAGTTTATAGTTACTTATAGCATTCTAAGTTTAAAATAAACTAAGTAAAAGCTCTATGAAAGTAACATACGAGAGTATAACTTACAAACCTACAAAAAATGAGTATATAAGTAATGTGTGTGTGTTTGTTTGTTTGTTTCTATTGGCACCACAAAGGTATGTATGTATGTAGGTATGTGTGTATACGTGTAATTAAAGACCGCGACTGTCTTTTGCTATTTTCATATCCGTTGTTGTTGTTCTTGGCAAGCGAAAGTCTGTAAAGAAACGCATTAGAAACGATTGATTGTTTCCACTGCGATCGGTGGAACGATCAAGTCGCCAGCCAAGTGGAAGCCACCAAAAGGGCTGGTAGCTACTACTGCTATTTGTAGTGTCTGATGTTGTTGTTGTTGTTGTTGAAGAAGTTATTGTTTCCTGCTTTAATAGATTGGTTGTTGCTATTGTTGTTGTTGTTGTGGCTGGCTCTGTTGACGTTTCAACTAAACTATTTATTTTAATTATTTTGCTATTTCTATTGCTACGATTTGAATTAATACTTAGTGTTGTTGTTGCTGCTGTTGTTGTTGTTGTTGCTGCTGATGATGGCGATGACGATGGCAATGCTGTAGTCGATGCTGTTGCCGATGCTGTTGTTGATGCTGTTGTTGGCATAACATTTGTGGTGCTGTTAGCAACAGTTGACATCAATATGGTTGGTGTTGTTGTTGCTGCTGCTTCGTCTGCTGTGGCGGGCAAACTGTTGTTGTCTCTATCAGCAAAAGCTGTTGTGGTTGTTGTTGTTGCTGTATTGGTCATAGTGACAAGAGGCATTTCCGAAGTTATTGTTGGTGTCCTTATTATTGGCAGCATACTAATTTTGTTGGTTTCAATCGATGGTGTTGTTGGGGTTGTGCTTTGTGCGTACTGTTGCGGTGGCTCTTGTTGTTGTTGTCGTTGTTGCCCACGCTTAACCAACTCATTTATTTCGCGCAATTTTTGTTCCAAATTTATTTCTTCAGTTTTATTGGCACTATTGTTGTTGTTCTCATTATCGCCAATGATAAAAACTTTGATAGGTTCATCTTTTTGCTGTTCATTGTCAACAATATGGCCAACAACAATCGTATTCATCATTTCATTTTCGCTTGTTGTTGTTGTTGTCGTCATTGTTGTAGAAGGTGTTGTTATTGTTGTTGCTGTTGCTGAACTCTTGTCACCACCGCCGTCGTTGCCGTCGGCATTGCCATCGCTTTGAGTAACGCCCAAGTGTTGGTAATAAAACCGGTCATCTGAGCGTATCTGAAGATCGTTTGCAATTATAGCATCGACATTAGCATCAAAGAGTGTACGATTGGCAACATTGCTCACAGAGACGTGGGCAGAGGCCGAGGCAGCGGCAGAGTCGTCAACAGCAACAACTTTTGCCGTTTCTGTAGTCGTTGCTGCTGTTGTTGTTGCCGCAGTTGTTGTTGTTGCTGTTTTATCTGCTTTTGACTCAGCTGAGCTGATCATAAAATCAGCAACGACGCTGCCAGCGCTGCCGACAACATCGACTGTGACCGCAACCGGTTCCACTTTCGATTTTTTCAACTCAATGTTAGTTTTGCTTTTCATTTGAGTTGGATTCTCTTGTTGTTGTTTCGTTGCCAATTCAGTTATTGTTGTTGTTGCTGTTGCAACAAGTTCACTTATCGTATTTGTTGTTAAATCTTCGGCCACCAAAGCTGATGATTGCTCCGCCTGAGCAAGCGTCGAAGAAATCTTTGTCGAATCTTCGAAGGAATTTGCGTTTGTCGACGATTCCGTAATGCTTCGCGTATGCTCATCTTTTAACGGTATTGCCGTTTGCTTCATTAACTCAACTGTCGCCTCATTTTGCTCCAATGTCGCATCCTTCATGGCCTCATCCTCCTCAGACATTTGCGTCATCAGCGTCGATGTCATTGTCGTTGTCGTCGTTGTCATCGAGCGGTCATCGGTCGTCTCATAAACGCTGAGCGTGGGCGTGGCACGACTATTGCTGTAGGCGGGCATTGGCACAGTGTCCTCGTCGCTCTTCAGTAGTTGTGTGTTGGGGGTCATTTGGTTCTTGGGAAAGGCTTGAACAACGCTCGCCGGCAGCACAATTGCTTGAATATCATCGAAGCTGAAGTTGCTGCTGTTCTTGTTGCTGTTGTTGTTGTTGCTGGTGTAGGAGTAATTAGTGCTCAGTGCGAGCAAATCATCATTGGTTGGTGTTGTTGTTGTGATGTCTGTGCTATTCAAAAGCGTTGAACTTTCTAATTCAGTTGTGTTTGTTGTTGTCGTACTATTGCCGCCCCCGCCCCCGCCCCCGCCACTCCCACCACTGCCCAGCTGCTCAATCGTCGCATCATCAGCCGTGGCTGAGCCTGAGGCATCACCATCGCCATCGCCACCAACTTCACTGTAATCCGATGGATACTTTTTCTCAAATATATTAAATTTGAGCGGCGCATCATCGCTGGGCGGCAACTGTTCCATTGGCAGTTGGACAACGCTTTTCTCCGACGACGAAGGCGACGGCACGGCCAACGGATACGCTTCATCAAAGACCATTGCCGCTTCATCGCCGTCGCCGTCGCCATCGCCATCGTAATCATACTGCTCGATGAGATCGTCACCGTTGATGCCAATGTTCAGGCCGCCCGCGCCATCGCCGCCACCGCCGACCAAGCCGAGCAGCTCCTGTGTGAGCAGTTCGGTTGGATCGAAGTTGACGAGCGGTATGCAACGTTCATTGTAGAGCTTGTGCCCCGGCGGACATTGGCGGAAGGGCAATGTGAATATCGATTTGGCGGTCACCTTCTTTTCCTTCTCCTGCGTTTTCTGCTCCTGCGGCAATCGCAGCCATTCATCCCATGCGATGCGTTGTGCATTGCCCTCGATTGGCTTCGAGGTGATTGGCAGAGCATGTGTGAGCGCTCCGAGCAATAGAAGCAGCACGGATGACAGCAGCCAGCGACCAATTGCATTGCCACTGCCTCTGCCACTGCAACGCCGACTGTCACTTTTGTGTTGCATGTGTCTGTCTGTCTGTCTGTCTATCTCTCCCTCTCTCTCTCACACTCTTGACGAGCCACTTCAGTACACAACTCCACTTCCACTTCAGCTGCTCCTACTGCTTCTGCTTCTGCTTCGTTTCACTTGTCGTCGGCCCGAAGTTTTCAATTGTTTTTTAATTTGACGCGTACTGCAATAAAAAAATAGAAAAAAAGATATGAAATTACATTTTATTTCATTTTAGATCATTAATGGTTGGCCTGTGCTCAAAGTTCGCCACCAATGCTCATGCAGCTGATTTGCCACGCCTCTTTTTAATGTGATAAGAAAGCATTCCAGATATCGAAATATCTTCAAGAGAACGCTTGCAAGCTTCAAAGCTAAAGTTTGTTATTTTTGTATTATTAATGTTGTTGTTGTGGCCGCAAAATTGTCCAAATACATGCTGCATGTATGTTAAAGTTCCGATTAATGCCACAAAATATATAATATATGAAATAGAAAAGCATTGAATTGAAGGGGACAAACAATCGCCCTTCAGCATCACGTAGCCTGGCAACTCTATAGTTTAACAATAAAAAAAGAGGAAAACTCTCAAGTTTTTTCCGTTGTTAAAAACAATCAGCACGTTCCGCATTGCGTGTTCAGTCACGCAGCCGGCAGTGACAGCCTGAACCTGAGTTGCGGGCGAGATACAAACATGTATCTCATGCACACACACACACACACACACACACACACACACTCATCATAGCACTCTTCTATTGTTTTTTTTTTTGGTTTTTTTTATTATTAATGCGTCACGCTTTGCCGCTTCGCTCACACCAAAAATTGAAATCAAATGCACACGTCGCAAAATTTTAATTAAAATCAAATAAGAAAATGCCGAATGAAGCGTTGCCCAGCCGAAAGATACCCTGCAACAATGCTCTATCCCAACAATGTACGAACTGTCTTCCAACCTTTTACTTTTTATTGGTATGCGAGATGCATATAAATCGAAATTCGTTATTCTAACTCATATTGTTTTAAAACCGCAAGAGATTTCAAATTCTCTCGCCTTTCATATATACATACATATTTCGTTATCCAGACTATTCTATTCTAACCCAGTAGAACTAGGGTTTGAACTAGTTCAAATGTGGCCAGCTCAATCTACTCGCTCTGCCTTCAACTGTTGAGTTTTATTAGGGGGCTGTCATAGGCAGCGGTCAATGGTCACAATTCTAACACCTTTGACTAGTTCTTGCACCAGTTTCGAATTCCTCAGTTGGTTACTAGTTTGCTAATGGAAATATTCTATACCTTTTTTGATACTGTCTAGCATCTGTTGAGAACTAGTTCTGAACTATCGAAAAGAGAACTACTGGCATTAAATTGTTATACTATCTTTTTTTTCCTGTAGCATACTTAATATACTTCTTGATTATGCCCACTTCTTGCCAAACTTCAAATTGTTCCTAACTTCAAATGTGGCATATCGTAGGTGATCCTTTAATAGTCTTACACATATTACACAAATCTAAGTGACTTCTTTTTATTACGCTTTCCATACTACATGTCAAATTTATACATCAGCAAGTATGTGAATATACATACATACATACATACATACATATATATATTTTTGATCACCATCAAAAGTTGTCAATTCAATTTTGTTCATTTGTCTGCCATTTTGTCTGTTTGTTTGTCTCTCTGTCTATGTCTATGTCTATGTCTCTGTCTCTGTCTGCTTGTCTGTCTGTCTGTGTTTGTCCTTTAGTTTTTGATTCAACGAGCCAAAACTTAAAAGTTACACTTCTTGTAGTCACGCATTTTAACCGAATGGAGAAAGTTTATTTAAAAAAAGAAGATTGCGCTGTGTGAAGTGTAACGAATCTTCGGCACGACCGAAATAGAGTGCACACTCGTTACCCTTTGTGTAAATAGACAAGTTAAATAGTTGAGGCAAGGTAGATGATGATGATGATGATGTTGATGTTGTGACCGACACGTTGCAGTAGAACATGATTGGAAAAATGATGTGTGACAGTTGGACAGACAGACAGACAGACAGGAAGAGGGACAGACAGACGGACAGACAGATATGCAAGTGAATCTGATGTCAAATGTGTTTGTGTTTTTGTGTGTGGCAAAATTAGTGTTACAACAGACTTACAAAAACAACAAAAAAAAAAAAAAACAACACAAAAAACAAAAGCAACGATGACAACAGCAAAAAATCAAAAGAAAGCCAACAACAAAAACAACTAAGCCAAAATAGTCAGTTAGAAGAGGATAGGAATAGGGATAGGGATAGGGATAGCAAAGCTTTTCTGGCGAATGAATGAATGAATGAATGAATGAATGAGTGAGTGAATGAATGGCGAGTGGAACGCGTTATTTGTTCGTGCTCGCACGTATTCAATTCGATTTGCTGAAATTGAGTTATTCTTCACTCATATCCGAACCGACGACTTCAACATACAACATACAACAGACAACATCTGCCAACTGTCACACAGGTACGTACGTACGTACGTTCGTAGTATGATGATAAATCAGCAAAATTTGCTATCATAAGTGAGCACAAGCGTTGACAGACATCGTGACAGTCGACTTAAAGAGCAAACAGCAACAATGACCAAAAAACAAACCACAAAAAAAGAATATTTAACTACTTTTGCAAATTGTCAGCTTTCAGTAAATCTATCTTTTTATTTATGTGTCTGTGTGTGTGTGTGTGTGTGTGTGTGTGTGTGTGTGTGTGTGTGTGTGTGTGTGTGTTAACGCTTAATGACAGTTGAACCAAACTATCGCACAATGAATGATGATAAAACAATTAAGCTTGTTTTGGGTCGCCCAATTAAGATACCGTTACACTCGGCAACGCCGCTAATTGTTCGCACACACACACAAAGCACATTAGCGAATTAGGGGGGAGGGGTTGCCTCACGCATTTATAAATTATAATAGATACGTGTTTAATATGAAACGCAACAAATTTGCGCTTAACAAACACTTTTGTTACTTGTTGTTGGCGTATCCTTTTTTGTATCCTTTTTGTTGTTTTAATTAATTACAAATGCCTTTTGTCACTTCTAGTCAATTGCGCCATTGTCGCATTAACAAAGAAACTGTTGCACAGCTAATGTATCTGCCTTTGTATAGTTGTTGTGTATCTACGTACATTTATTATACCTATATGCTTTCGTAGGGCATGCAAAATGTTTAATATATTATTATTTTCTTACAATGTTCTTTACTTACAAAAAAAATGTAAAAAAAAATTGTAAAAAATCTTATAAATTTTTCAAAAACATTGAAAAAAAAATCCAGAAATTTCCACTAATTTTGCATATTTGCGTTATAAACTTGCAAAAAGTAATAATCAAAAAAATTATATACTCGTAGTTTTAAAAGAACGCGCCGATTGCACAGTTTTTTTTCACACTAATATTTTTTTATATATAAAATAATAATAAAAAAAAAAAAAAACCGAGCTTCACGAGGAAAAACACTTGATTACTTATTTTTTGGATTTTTGTTGTTGTTTGTTTTTGACGGTTGCGATATTCTTTTGTTTTGTAATTTTTAGTTGATTTATTTATTATTATTTTGTTTTTTTTTATCGGTTCGTTTAAGTTGTTCGCTTGCTCGATCAAGCGTCGTCTTGAATAGATGAAAACTGAAAACAAACTGATTCGTATAAACTCAAGAATGAACAATTTGACGAGAAAAGAGACCAAAGCCGAATAGTAACAGAAACCATCAACCAAAACAACAATAACAATAACAACAACAACAACGGACGACGGACGACGGCCACGATAATATGAAACACGAAGAAAAAACAACAACAACAACAATCACAGAAGAAAAAGAAGAAGAAAAAGTAATGATAAACTTACTTACGCAACTACAGAGAGAGAACAACAACAACAACAACAACGCAAGTACGTATTACATGAGTGCGATGGCAACAGTGGCTGCTGCGACTGCCTCTGCCTCTGCTATTGCAGCAGCCGCCGCAGCCGCAGCAATTTTGGCAGCAGGCATTGAGAGCGTCTCAAGTGTTAAGTAGAAGAAAACTCGGACAACAATCGAGAACGATCAACGAGAAATTGAGGGGCAATGGTAGGCAAACGAAAGGAGGTATGGACGGGCATGAACGGGTGAACAGGCAGACCGACAGACAGACAGACACACTGACTGACATATACAACATGATCGGTCGGTCGATCGGTCGGTCGGTCGATCGGTCGGTCGGTCGGTTGATCCGATCCGATCCGGTTCGGGACAGTCGACTGGCGAAGAAAAATACTCAAACGTGGAAAATTACTTTGAGAATACTAGACGGAAATGAAAGGCAGATATTTAACAAGATCGATAAAGTAAATACATACATATACATATGTATCTATGTGTGTATTGTATTGATGGCAAGAGCAAATGTCCAAACAACAAATGTTAGAGCAATAAAGACAGAATGATAAATTGAGTGGAATTATCAATTAGATGCATAAGAAGAAGCAGAAGAAGTGGCAATGCAGTCAAGAGTATTGGTTAAATAGAACAACAACAACAACTACTTCAATGATAGCGACGAGACGATGATGATGATGATGATGATGAGACGATGATGATGATGATGGAAAAAAATTAATCAATCGAAGAGTAAACTTCAAACTAAAAGTATTTGCTACCACTCAAGAAAATTGCATTTGCTATGAAACGTTCAAATGGGGAGAACAACAATAACAACAGCAACAACAACAGCAACAACAATAATAATCACAAATGATGGCAAAAGAGTTGAGGCCATCCTACAAAGCGTCGCACTCAAATCAGGCATGTGTAACAGCCCAGGTACCTGCTGCAGTAGCAACATCAGTAGCGACAGCGGCAGCGGTAGCGGCAGCATTGTTGTAAACTGTTTTCATGCTGCCACAAATAACAAAACGCAGCTAAGATAGACAGACAGATAGATAGATAGATAGATAGATAGATTCAAAAAGCAAACCAAACCGAACCAAGCCAAGCCAAAGACAGAGCGCAGCGCAGCGCAACTGATACTTTGAGCGCGCAACACGGCACGGCACTAACACACAGATAAAAGCATACCAAACGATAACAAAGCAAAAGCAAAAAAAAAAAAAAAAAATCGAAAAAAAAAAAAACACTAAAAACGGTAAGCAACCACATAGTCCCTGCTGATATAGATTATCGACGCCGCGCCGTTACCAAAAGTATCTCAGACTGTCATGTATCTTTTACACAAACACACACACACACACACACACACACACACAGAGAAAGATACGCTGTCATATTTGCCAACAAGCAAGGCAAGCGTAGCAGCAAAAGTGGCAAACATACCATTGAAAGAGCTGCCAAAGCAAAGATTTTTAACAAAGCAGCCAACAACAACAACAACAACAATTGAACTTTTAACAATATTTTGCTGTCGTTAGCCAAAAATAATAAGAATTGTTTTTGTTTGCTGCCATGCATCTTTCAGCGTCTCACACACACACACACACACACACACACACAGATACACAAATGTTTATCAGAACGTTGGCTTGGTGTCGATAGAAAACTGACAATTGTTGAAATCAAAAGCAGTCAAATCAGCGACAAAGCACATACACCAAAAACAACAAAAAAAGAGACAATAAAAAATGTAAGAACATTTTGCATTTCTCAGCCAAAGAAAACAACAAATAAAACATGTTATTTGTAGAGCACAAATTTGACTTTCGCTTTTTGCCTTAAAACCAACATTTGAGAAAATAATCGAAGCTCAATTTTCTAGCCACTATGTTAAAATATACTTTTGCTGGCGGCATGAGTAATAATCGATTTTAAATTAATGACTTACAACTCACTAATTAGCATACAATTGCAATTGCATTTGAGCAGCAGCTGAAACCATTTGTTGCTGCCGCACATGTGTAACTTCATCTACATAGATGTATGTACATATATACATATGTATCTTTTGTAAGTTTGTAAGCACTTGTTTAACTATTTCCATTAAATGCCCTTTTGCCTTGAAATTCGAGATACTTACAAAGCATTTGTTGCAGCCAATGTACGTTGTTGTTGTTGTTGTTGTTGTTGTTGTGGCGTTTGTATTAACCGCTGACGTTGACGTTGAACTAAGCTGAGCTGCGCTGAGGTCAGCTTAGCTGAGCAGCGTCGTGCATGACATTAACAGTTGTTTGCAATTTAATTAATATCGTCAATGTCAATGCTGATGTCGCCAACAACGACGCCGACGACGACCACCACAGCAACCAACAACAGCAACAGCAGCAACAACAACAGCCATTATAAGTGTTTGTTGCATGCGTGAGACATTATTAGTTTGAGTTGCACTCATGAGCTACTTAAACAACAAGATCGTCGCCACCGCAATAAACAAACAAATAAAGAAAAACAACAACAACAACAACAACAACAACAACAATCGAACACATTAACAACTCATAATTTACAATAGAGACATTTCGGGTTATCAGTTCACTCATTTGAATTATTATATTTGTCCTACTGTGCTTCAGTAGCTGAGACAGCGACTGAGACAGCGACAGCGACGCTGGCGACAGCGGTGATAGCAATGCTCGCGCTAGGATGGCTCGCCTCGCCCTGCCTCAGTACAGGACACATTCAAAAATGTATCTGTGCAAGCTCAACTTTGGCAGAATGCTCGACTTTTATGCTATGGCTGATAAAATTTGGCAGCCCATTTGCCAGACGCTATCGGTGCGGCGCATGTGAAGCGATAATAGTAATATATGTATGTGCCCATTAGCGCGAAATATGCTTTGTTTTTTTTTTTTTTTTTTGATAACATGTCTCGGAAAATTATCCAATAATGTCAAGAAAATGTCATTGGAAATTCCAACGAAATGTGTCTGCGCGTTAAGACAGTTGCATCTAATAGACAGCACAGACGTGTCAAATTCGAAATTTGTTGCACTTTTCTGCTCTTTTTTCCAAACGAAATAGTAAACTTAACTTTTTCATATTCAAGTGAAAGAAGCCAACGAAATAGAAAATCATTGCTGACTCTTTTCACATGCGACATGCTTGCGACAAAATGATGATGACAAAATCAATCCTTATCTAATATTATATATATGTATAAAGTTTGAAATTCGGGCAATAAATTAGGGCTCGACAATTCTCAGAACTAAGTGAAACTTCAAGCACTAAAGATCTTTTCCAATTGACGAGCGTATAAAAAAACTTCGGAAATATTCAAACAGGTAACCTAGGAAGATAAGTACCGAGGTAAAAACAAAAAAAAAAATCAAAACAAAAGTTATAATAGTTCGAGAAAAGGTGCCAAAAGAAGCAGGCGAGTGTCAAATGCACCTTGCCTACGCAAACAGTCATGTCCAGGGCACTTTGGCCATTTCTTGCCAGTAATGCGCTCATTCTTTATGACAGGCCATAAAGTAGTGAAGACAATGAAGATCTTTTCTATTGTGCTCGTAGTGAAAAGACCAAAATTGACGCTATAATGACAGCACTAATGTTGCACCATGAAATTAGTCAAGTTTAGTGCAATGAAACCAATACGAGAAAACCTTGACAGATCACTGGAAGATTATCTAATGTCAGATGAAAGATGGCGTCTTAAATGGCGTTCATAGTGTGAACTTGACCTTGGATTGCCTACTTTTCGGCGTCTTTTGACAGTTCCAAATACGGAAACCCAAACAAAAACTTTCTGTAATTAGAGCTGAACTGACCACCTATGACTAGTTCTTGTACTAGTTCCGAATTCGTTAGTTATGTACTAATTTGCACATAGTAAGGACTATTCTTCATACTTTGATAGTACATATTTCTGAATTCGCAATGAATGGGAAAAAAAGAAAAAATTGCTGTTTTTTTTGTTTAAGTATCATCTTCAAACAACTTAAATAATGCAAAGTGCTGGAAAATGTGAGAGTTTAATGAGATTAGAAATTATTTGAAAATATTTACACAGCTTAATTACAAAAAAAAAAAAAAAAATTGTGGTTGTTGAAGAGCAAAGATAACAAAAAAAAAAAAAAAAAGAAATAAAACCTCAACGAAACCACTGAAAAATTCAGCTTTAAAAATGGAAATAAATTTAAGATTTTATACATGCAATGAAAGCGCGCATTTTGAATAGAAACTGTTTGGGTTTTCAAATTTGATTAACATTCGTGCCACTCCACTTCATCCCGACAGCAACAAGACACCAGCCCATCACACCCCTCACCCCACCAACGCCAACGCCAATGCCAATGCCAACACCAACACCAACAACAACATAGACGTCGTCAGCCATTGAGCTGTTGTCACTCGTTACTAAGCTAGAATTTTGTTTGCTTAAAAAACAATTTTCGGAAGCCGGTGCAAAATAAGCTATTTGTTAAAATTGACAGTTTAATTCAACGCATCATTGGATCAAACGCTCTATACAAGTCCTAAGCCAACCACCACCACCTTCACCACCACCACCGTAAATGGCAGGGGCGGGGCAAGGAGAAAGAGTGAATAGAAAAAACACAAATACAAACAGAAACACAAAAAGGGAAAAACAAAACCCGAATTTTCATTCAGTTAAAATACAAAGATATATTTGTATGTTACGGAATTCTATCTTGTAGCTTACATATTACACGATATGTTGCTCACACAATCAACTACAAATACAAATGCAAACGCAAACAACTCAATTTATTGCAAAAAACGACATTAGGTAAATAGATGGCAAAGTAAGAATACGCTTTTCTACATTGTTATTAAGCTGCTGCCACGCCCATTTTTTTTTTTTTGGCTTTTTTTTGGCTTTTTTGACGATTGCAACAAATCTTTCTTTTTAATACGAACACAAATCTAAAGTTTCATGTCAATTGCTAAAAAAGTGTAATAGATATAAAAAAGCAGACTCTACACAAGGTAGGGGCAGTACCACGCCCCCAAATAAAAAGAAAAAAATTGTATATATAACATGCCACAATTGAATATTGTTCAAAATTTCAAGAGAGTGAAGACTTAATAAAAATTTCAGTATGATGTGGGGGATCAATGCAAGGAGAGCAGCATCTTATGGTATATAGTCAATAAAGATTGCCCATTAGATGTCTAAAGAGGACAACTCCTACTAACCTTACTGCGCTTATGCAACAAATTAAATATATCGTATATTTTATATATCATACTTGTATAACCGACCTATTTGAGTGCATAATATTTACACATATACAGTATTGGTTTTTTTATAATTTTTCAAAAGTTTTATAACTATTAACTATTAAGGTTATGATTACAATTCGATTGCAATGCAACGAAACTGTATCTTTTTTAATTGAATTTATTTTAAAAGTTGTTATGTACAGAAAAAAAATCCACAAAAAAAAACCGAAAACAAAAACAAAAAAAAACGATGTCGTTTTTATTCAAAGACAAAGCCTACTATGGGTATTTGACACGCGCCAATTTCAACAACAACAACAACAGCAACAACAACAGTGCCAACAAGCAACAACAACAACAATGTGTGCGAAGTAACTGTGATTGCACACATTGTTGCTATTTACGTATGCATGCACGTACGCGGCTTCGGGTCTTGTTGCTGTTGTTGTTGTTGCTATTGTTGTTGTTGTTGTTGTTGTTGTTGTGTGTATTGTTTGCCATTTGCCATAGGTACAGTGTCACATACGTGACTTCAAATTAACTCATGAATGTCTTTTGCTGCGAAACTGTAATGTTGTGACACTATGCATGAGCAAGGTGTAAAAAAGGGGGGGTAAAAAAAAATCAAAACAACACGACATTTATATTTATACGATTGTCTATAGAAGAGTTAAAAAATATAAAAAAAAACAAAAACAGTTATAAAGCCGGTAAAAAAAACTCTGATGATTTCAGTTGCTTCACAAATGTTAAAAGGTTATCTCAAATCTTGAAAATCGGCATTTCAACTTTGGCAAGTATCTAGATGTAACGGCTAATACATATTTGCAGATAGTTGTGTTGTCTCCAGCGTTCTATGAGTTTTATACAGTGCACAACAACAACAGGAACAGTGGCTATAAGCATAATTATAACTTTTATGTGTGAGATAGTTAGATAGATGTCTCAAGATGCCAGTGAAGTACAAAATGCTCTTCAACTTCAACAACAACGACGTTGACAATGACGGCCACTGCTACAGTTGTTGTTCCTAGTTAACTTACGACCGAGCAACCGAACTAACTAAATTGACGACAATTCTCAGCCGCAGTTTTTGTTATTGTTGCTCATTTGTGCAGACGCTTCCTGGGCGCAACAATTGCCAACGCCACACGCCACACGCCACGCAATGTTACTCAATTTCAATTTCAATTAAAACGTAAAACGCGCGCATCAGCAATGCAATCCGCAAACTATCAACGCAATGCCAATGATTGAGTTGACGATGACGATTATGATGATGATGACACCGACTGAACGACCGACTGACAACATTTGTGAGCATTCAACGCTTTACGAGCGACCGACGCGACGCGACGATTGATTTTCCTTTCAACAGTTGACAAACTGCTGAAGCGGCAAATGCTCATGTACAACTTTCCGTTCATTGCTTACTCAGTTATTTCGCAGTCGTAGCCAACTTAAGACAAAAGACAAAACGCAATTTTGCTTTTATCAGCAACATGTCTTTTGCAACAATAGCATAAGTAAGTAGCAGCAACAGCAACAGCAGCAACAACAGCAGCAACAACAACAAACCAAGTCATTGCGGTAGATTTATCAGATTTGTGGGTAAGACTTGTCCGAAGCAAAGGAGCGCTAACAGCGAACTGCAGCTTTCGTTAGATAACCACAATCCAACGCCAACCGACCGACCGACTTCTTCCGTCTTTTCCAAGCTAACTAAACCGTTCAACGGCCCGTCCGTCCGTCCATCTGTTTGAAAATAGTTCAAGAAAACTAAACCGAAATCATATAAGCCCACACACACTCATATATGTATATGTATGTATGTATATACGACACGCTTGATTGTAAAAAAAAGCATTGAGCAAATGAGAAATGTGCGCTGTAATATAGAATAGTGTACTCTTCTGCCACTGAACATTCGCATCTAACTACTACAACAACAACAACTAAGTAAGTAGAAGTGTAACACTTTTCCAACTATGAAAATGGCAAACAAACAAACTCTCATTTTTCTATCTATCATATGGTCGGTCGGTCGTTCGGTCGGTCGGTCGGTCGGTCTCATAACTAGAAAGATGCGATAAGCATTTATTGCTCATTGCAACAACCAACATTCATTCAACTTGTACAACCACAGAGCGTAGACACCGGCACACATCATCACATCTTCACATCATAAAGGATGCATGCTCATACATAACTCCATTCTACTGTTTAACATCGAAATTGATTTCGTCATGTCCGTAAATATACATACATATGTATGCATGTATGTCCGTCCTTATCACTCAGTTTTTGAGCTAACGAAATGAAACTCAAAAGGTCAGCTTCTTGTGGTTCCCGATTAAATCTTTATCGGAACCTTATGTACTTACATAAAAATATGTATACATACATATTTTATATTTTTTTAATATATTATTATTTGTTGCGTCTTTAAGAAAAATACGTATAAACAATGGAATTTTACAATATTTTCATACCCTATACCTTATAGTACAAGTGTATATTATATTATTATAAGTATATAAAACCTAAATGGAGGCGTGGAAAGTACGCTTCGATCTTAGAAACCATAAGAGTTCGAATCAAAGAGAGATAGAATACAAAACAGTTGTTCATAATTGAATTTGTATAATCTGAGTTACAAGCTGTAACTAGTTGAATGTCCAGGGTACTTGGCATTCGGATTGGCATTATCTTTATCGAAATAATACTCGTGCATATCTAACAATTCTAAGCCACTTATTTTGTACGAATATTAACTATCTATGTAAGTATGATATCATCATTGTCGGCAACTTTGAAAGACACTTCAATTGAATTGCGAAATCAACAGTTTATTAGCTGTTATGTAACGCCGTTCAAGCGATCATTTATGTATATATTAATTCGACAACTCAATGCATAGATAATCCGTCGACTATAAGTTCTAAGATGAGCGTATAATTGATACATGCGCTAAAAGATAATGTTCTTTACAGTGGGATATATTAATATGTATATATGAAAGAGCAACGTGCGTTGGTTTGATAAAAGCAACAACATCCTGGCGTGGGCCCAGGACCCAATGGTGCTTGGAACATTAAATGCTAAAAGTTTGGCGAACGGGGGAGGCATGTCGGGTCGGGTCGGGTCAGGTCAGGTTTAGTTCGTTCAGTTTACAACTGTAAACAACACTAAGACCTTAAACGTACATGTAAACAATCTTTCGCTTTTTTTATAAGATGATCAAAGTGATAATAAGTAAAAAACAAAAACAAAAAAAATAACAACAAAAAAGAAACAAAAATTAAATAAATATTTAGATAAGTACTAACCATAGATACATAGATATTGTTATCCACTGAGGAGTCTCTTGCTGTGAGCACACATACAGTATTTTCTTGTTGTTGTTGTTGTTCCTGTTGTTGTTGCTTTTGCGGTTTTTTGTATTGTGGAAATGTTGTATTGACTTTTACTTGTTTTTTAGTCTTTATTTCGTTGATAACTTTTAAGCATTAAATTGAAAACATTGAAAATCATGAAATTTGCGGAAACAAAAATAAAAAAAAAAATAAAATAATCACACAAAAAAAATTTAACAGAAACAATAATAATAAAAAAAAATTATTTGTCGTTTGTTGCTTATGCTTTTTTTTTTATTTTATTTGTGTGTTAATAATAAATATGACAACGTTGGCGTTGATGATGTTGATGATGATGGCAGTGATGATGATGATGTTGTTGATAATAGAGACATCTGTTTTGCTTTTGTTTTTGTTTTATTGTTAGGCATCACTTCAATTTCCAACAACGTTTCTTTACTTTACTTTACTTTACTTTTCTCTTCTTTCTTTCATTTCATTTTATTTGATTTTTGCTTTTACACTTAAAAAAAAAAAAAAAAACGTTTGATCCTTCATTGTATTTACTTTAAATATTGCGTTGTTCGTTGTTGCTGTTGTTGTTTTTGTTAATGTATCTTGTTGTATTTTTGGCATGTACATATTTAGTAGCTGTTAAGAAAGGCCAAGATGAAATAACATAACAATAATAATAATAATAATAACACACATTATTGAAGCGCCACAGGAAAAAAGCAGAAGGCAATGACAGCGCTGAAGAAATGGCAACAACAACAACAACAACGAGTAAAACAACAATAAAAAAAAAAACACTTACAAAACAATACGAAAGACGCGCACTGCGCAGCGACGCACGAACCGACGATCATTAAACAAGTGGGACAGGGAACGAAAAGGGGAACGACACTGGCTCGAGCACTGGCACTGGAAGTGTCTGGAATGGTGTTCAAATTGTTTCAATATAATAAACACACTACACAGCAACAAAAGCCACAAAAAAACTAAAACTAAAACTGAAACTAAAAAAAAAGAAACAACAAAACACGAATTATTATAATATATGAGAAAAAATTAAAATGTATACACACACACACACACACACACACACACACACACAAACACGTATAAGGCAATTTGTACAAATATATGTATGAACATATATTAATATATGTATATTAATATATATGTATGTATGTATATGTATGTTAGGCATACATTAATATACATTTGTATATTATATATTTTACGGTTCACAAACAAAGCAATAAAAACAAACGAAAACAGGAACGAAAAGAAAAAAAAAATTTTTTTTGATTTTTTTTTTGTTTTACAATTTTTGTCGTTTATTTTACAAAATTTCAGTTTTTTTTTCTTTTATTTATTTATTTAATTTTTTTTTTTGGGTTTTTTTTGTTTGTTTTTTTTTGGTTTTTTTTGCGCTGCTGACGTTACTCGATTATTTCGAAATTTCGCATGGACTTTATAAACATTGTGTGATTTATTTATTATTTTTTTTGTGTTGTGTTTTTGGAAATTTTCGGCACCGTTTTTCGATTTGCTAAAAGAGTGAGAAGGAAAACATGCACACACACACACACGCACGCACACACAGCCTAAATTACGCACGTTTTAATGAATTGCTTGTTGTTGTTGTGGTTATTTTATTACTTATTTATTGACGATTTTTTTGCTTTTTTCTGTTTAATTAATCAGTTGATCGCAATAATAGTCGTGTGTGTCGATCTTTATTCTCGGCCCGTTGCGATTCTTAAATTCGCCCGTGGCTGCGGCTGCCTTCTCGTTAAGCAAGCAAGCACGCGTAATCGTGCTCAAGTCTGTCTGTTTAAAACGGTACCTCGAAACTAATCTCTCTGCGTACGTTTGCACGCAGTCAAACCGACCAAACGCCATACACGGCGACCAAACTAGACCCGCCGTCAAGTCAACTGAGCCGGGAGAGAGTTGTTGACTTAATGATGACTCTGTTGTTGTCGTTGTTGTTGTTGTGGTTGTTGTTATTGTCGCTGAGGCAGAAGCGATCATTGCCGCTTTTGTACACATCTATGCATGTATGTATGTATGTGTGTATGTTTGATTGTGACTGCACAGCTGCCTGCAACGCTCCCACGCGTTTACAACTTAATGTTGCTCTCTCAATTGGACTCTCGCACACACAAACACACTCTTTCTCTCTTGTCTGTTGGTCGCTCCCTTGCTCGCTCGCTTGCTTGTCCAGTGAGTACAGCACTGACTCGTGCATGTGTTAACAAGTGTGTGTGATTATGTATGTATAACAAAAGTCATTATTATTTTTTTTTTTTGTTTTTAATTTACGTCTTCTGTTCTGTTTTTGTTTTTGTCGTGGTGGCTCTGCTTTAGTTACAGCCTATATCAGCGCGCTCTATCGTTTACATTGAGAGAGAGCACAGCGCAAGATAAAGAGCGTGAGAGCGAGAGAGAGACTCAATTTATTTTCTATCAATGCAGTTAATATGCAAATTTATGCCATAGGCAAATGCAATAACAACAAGTATGTCAGCAACAATTATGAAAGCAGGTCCGATCGCAGCTAAAGCAACTAAAAGATTTTCAAATCATTCACAATCACACACACGTATTTACTTATGTATATATACATTTACATTCGCACACACACACACACACACAGTCAGTTACAAGCATGCACTTTGCAACAAACATCTTTGTTACTCTTTCCTTTCACGCTCTGTGCAAAAGTCAATGCAAAAGCGCATTACAGCTTTTTTTCTGCTCAAATGTTGACTGCTGCACAAACGGACGGACGGATGGACAGACAGACAGAGAGACGGACAGCCGTGGAAACGTGTTTCGGTCGGTCTTGTTGACGCAATATGCAATATGCAACTCAACTCAACTCAACTTGATTCTCTATTTAGGCTGCGCGCGCATTTTTATCGCTAAAATTGCAATAAATATTTAATTGCGACTCTTCACCAAGCCCTCCCCCCTCCACCTTCACCCTGCCCACAATCCAAACCATCATCACCTTCGCTTCCTCCATTGTTAACGCAGCTGACCAACCGACTGATCGTCTGTCTGATCACCCCGCCCCGCCAACGAAAGTTTTAGCCGTAAGTATACGACTGCGCGATACCCTACAGGCAAGTTCATTGCAGTTGCCATAATAGACATGACCGCCACAAGTTCTCGCCTCACTTTCATACAAAAAATAATAAAAAGAACTTGATGTATTTTCACAAGAAAGTGAAGCGAGGCTTCTATGTTCTTCTATGGCCGTGAAACTTGTCGACAAAGTCAAAGACGGCAACAATTCGAAGAAGAAGCTGAAGCTGTATAAAAAGAAGAAGCACATGGGAACGACTCATGACGCTCGAAGCTGAAGATTTCTTATTAAAGAACGTTTGAGTAATGTTGCCATTTTTATGCGATTTCATTAGAAAACAAGTAAGAATTCTGCAATTCGAGCATGCTCGACTACAGAACACACTTGGCTCTAATTCTAAGCGTTATATATTACATATATTTTGCACAAACCGAAGAGGTTAGATTCTTTAAATTTGAGTAAAAGACAAAATTCTGTTGAGAGTTAAGAGAGCTGCTCAGTCTGTCTGTCTGTCCGACCGATACACAAAGAAATAGAAACTTTTGGTCGTCGCTTTAATGATACGAATATAAATTATTTAGTGATATTTGAGTGACCGAAGACCAGAAGATCTATAAAATAATCGGTAATCAAAATAGAAACCGATTGAATTTTTAATTAAACAAATGTTAACATAAATCAAACTAAAAACAAGAAAAAGTTAACTTTGGCATTTACACTGTGCTGCTGAAACTTGATTTTTTTTTCTTTTTTTGTTTTATTAATCATGAGTTTCCAGTTTGCTGAGAAGCTTAAACAAAAAAAAAACCAAAACAAAAGTTAAAATGACGAAATGAGAATTCATAATTTTTATACTCTTTGTTTATTATTTTATGTATTGCATATTGCATTTGTCAAGACGTTTGTGCTTAACAAAGGAAAAGTGAGAAATGTAAGAAATTTGTTCGGATCGGATGGGATCAGCAATGTTTTGTTAAAAACAAAAAAAAAAAGTTCCGGTTGAAAACGGAACTCAGAAGGGAATAATTCTCAATTGGTTTTGTGCTTTATTCTAATGTTATAAATTATATAACTACCTTGCCTTTCCGTACTAATTGAAAGATTTAATCTTTGTTATTATTTATATTTCAGTTTTATGAATTGAAAATGGCTGAATAAAGCGTCGGGAGCCTCTTGAGTGAGATGGTGTGTTGCCGCCAACAAAAGGGAAACTTTAAAGAACCAAAACTATAATAATAACAGCAACAACAATAACAACAACATGCCAATGTTGGCCTAGAAGTTACTTAGGAGCAAATGCGGCAAAAGCAATAACGGCAACAACAACAACACCAATAACAATTGCCAATAAGAACAAAGCGGAACAAGAGTGCGGAAGTCGATGATTTTTAACTGGCAGAAGAAATAACTTATGAAACAACAACGACAACAACAACAACTCAAAAATGTCAATGAATTCGCAAAGCGATAAGCAAATCAACGCCGTACGGAATGACCGAACTTGTAGGCATAACAGACGACAGCAACAACAACAGCAGCAGCAACAACAACAACAACAGTGTCGCTGGCAACACAAACAAAATGTATCGTTAGTTTATTATAACCAGCAGAAAAAAGAGCAGCAACAACAAAAACAACGACAGCGACAGCAGCGACAAGTGCATCAGCCACAGCCACAACAACAACAACAACAACAACAACGACGACGACAACAACGATCAGAGGCCCAACACAGAAGTTATATTAAGCAAACAAAGAAACAACAACAACAACAGCAATTGTTGCCTTGGCTGCTTGTCTGCATTTGTCTGACAGCATCGGCAGCAACAATAACAACACCGATAGCAACAACATCAACAATAAAAGCTCTCCCATCGTCAGCATCAGCATCATCATCATTGACACCAACCACATCGTCTTTGTCGCCGTCAACGTCAGCGTCAGCGTCGGCATCGACGTCAACGCAATCATTCAATATAGAGTTGTCAACTCTTGTACAACAAAAACAACGACAGCGGCCGCAACAGCAGCCGACAACAATCCCGACATTCACTGAGCACAATGTTGGCGGCGTGCGAGCTGTGCGCTCGCTTCAAACGATAAGCAATGGCGTCACCGCAGGCAGCGGCAGTGGCAACAATAATATAAACTTAGAAATTGCCGATGCCAGCAGCGTTGGCATTTCCAGCAACCTTGAGTGCCCGAGCTTCGATGAAAACTCTGCGTGTCCGTGTTACAAGTTTGAAGATGGTACGTTGTGCACACAAACACTCACACACATACACATACTTATACAATATCCGACAATCTTTAATTTATTAAGCTGCTCTGTTTATTTCTTTCAAATATTATTTATGTGGGCGTTGTTTGGGGAAGATATTTTGCGTTAATATAGGAAATAAACTGATTTCAATTTCAATTTTCTTACAAAATGCGGTCCATGTGATGTAGCCAGGGCTGCATTTCACAAATTAGCAACACTTTAAGCTTGAACATAACAAAATGTGCATTCACAGTAAATTTTATGATTGTGAATGCTCTTCTGTTTTGTTTAAGTAGAACAACTTGAAATAGCAACGATTTTTGACAAATATGCTAAAATTCAATGCAAATGCAAAGGCTTGCTAAAGTATAAAACTAATATTACTTTATCATGAAGCTAAAAACTTTACAGAACTCAGTATATGAGGCTATACAGCACATATGTATGTATGTATATATATATAGAATAGTTGTATGGCTTGTTGTTTATTGTGCATACATACGCCCCATGAACATATCATAATAATCGCTTTCTTCTCTTCCTCACCATAATTGTAGGCATCTTTTTGGAATGTCCCGGCACGACTGCAATATCCTTGCGCTCAACGCTCGAGCACATATCATCGCCCATACATTCACTCTCGATCTATGACTTTGATCGCTCGGTGACGTCGCTTTCGCAGGATGTCTTTCAGACGGGCGCACACATACGTCATTTGCAATTTACGCATTCGTATCTCGAAACGTTAAAGGATAACAGTTTGTGGAATGTGCGCGATACGCTTGAGTCTCTGAGCATTGTTAACTGTAAATTTATGCAGGTGAGTTACAAAATAGGCAACCAACACACACACACACACACACGCACGCCCACATGAACTTTGAAAAGCGTTGAGTGACATGTAAAATAGCTACACAAATATTACGGTACTCAGAAGCGAGCAGCGAGAAGCGAAGGCTAACGATACAACTCTTGTTGCCTACAAGAGCTTTCAGCTAATATCATTGTCGCACACACACACACACACAGGCAGAGACATAGTTTTGTGCACTCAACGCATACAGGAAAATGGGCTTACACACACATACACATAGGCATGCAACACACGACACACAACACACAACACAGAAAAGTCAAAAGGCATAATTTATACTCAAATGCAAACTGTTTCAACGAAATGTCGTTATCGACGTTAATGTTATTTGTGTTATTGAAGCTCCTGTTCTCACTTTGTATTTGATTGTTTGCATTTCTGCACGTGAACATGAAAATTCTCAGCAAAGCACACATACACATTCACACACACACACAGAGCTGTACGAATATACTCGCATACAGCAAGGCGCCCTAAGAAGTATGCAATAGTAACGAAATTGAAAATCTACCTTTTGAATCGCAACGAGCAAACGCACACACACACACACACACACACACACACACACACACACATGACAAACGCTTTTCAATTCGTTATTCAAGTTGTCTTCAGGCGAACGCCACACACACACACACACACACACACACACATGCGCATACATACGTATAACGTTGATTTGACGAAAGAATTGTAAATACGTGTGAACGTGTATATGTGTGTGTGTGTGTGTGAGGTGTGATAAAAGAAAAAAAGAAATTTTGAAGTCTCGTGGGTTTTATAAATCCAAATTTTGTATTTTTTATTTATTTTCCTTTTTTTTTTGCGTTCATTTTAAATGTTTAGTTTATTTTTTGACAGTCGAAAAGGTTCGGCGTTGCTTGTTTTCAATGAAAAATGCCAAAATGGCAAAATGACACCTTGCCATGGCGCCCCAACAGCCGCGGGTGCAAAGAGCAGCCACTGGGGGACGCCTCAGGCATTGATTTCTTTTTTTGTTGTTGTTGTTAGAAAATCCGATGCATGAAAATTGGTTTAATTTGATAGCCGTAATAAATGATTACACGTATTATATTTCAAAGCGTTTATTTTATCATATCATTTAACTGTACATATAACTGTAATTAAAGAGGCTCAAATGCGCACTAATCACCGCATTCACTTTACGTATAATTACACTCTAATAATTCACAAATCTCGCTCGCAATGCATTTATGATAACGCTGCAACAATAACAAAAACAAAAACAACAAAAAAAATCATACATAAAAAAAAAAAAACAAAGTTCAGCAATGACATTTGCATAAACATACTAAAAGCTGTTGTTGTTGTTAACAGCAAAAAGTTGCACAACTAAAAAAAAACAAAAAAATAAATAAAGTTACAATTACGATTAGTAGAAAGAGAGGTAAAAACAGTTATGTCATTGAGCGCACTAACGCATTCAAGCACTTACCACAGTGCCCCCCCCCCCCCCTCTCTCTCTCTCTCCCTCACTCTTTCTGACACTCTCATATGGCACAACTCTGAGTTAACTTTTAATGGGTCAGTATGGAAACTATAGTTATATACCACTTAGTTATGGCTGGGAAAACATTAGGCAACGCGGTGCCAATCGCAAATAAATTCAATTAAAATTTCTCTCATTTAAAGTTAGCAAAGAAACAAATTTGCAAGTGCTGGCCAAGTGATTCAATGAGCACTGTGATAATTGAAAAAGTTGCCAGCAACTTTAACCGCTGAAACAGTTTTCAACTTTAAACGTGCCTTAATTGATGACAATCGTATCGACTCAGTGTTACCAACTTTCAATAATTTTTCCCCCTAAACGCTAACCAAAAACCCCTAAAATCTCCCTAAATACATTTTATTGTTATGAATCAAATAAAATATTCATTTTTACTATGACTTATGTTCTTGTTACTTTTTACGTAAGATCTGAAAATATAGCACCCCTAAATAAAACCCATTCAACTCAAAAACCCCTAAGTTGGCAGCCATGTATCGACTTTTGACTAAAAACTACCCAGCAGTTCTTCGATCTAGTACAGAACTAAGGTCGGAACTAGTTTGAATGTAAATACTACTAGTGCCAGCTCAATCTACTCTCAATGCTTTCAACTGGTGAGTTTTACTAGGGGATGTCATAGGCAGGGGTTAATTGTCACAATTCTACCACTTTCGTCTAGTTACCGAACTAGTCCTGCCGGACCAGTTTGGGGTATACGAAAAAAAGAAAATGAAACCATCTTAAGTGACTGAGTAATTGCTTTTTTTTATTATTAATTATTAATTGGTTATTTAAATAACTTTATTTTTTATTGTTATTAACAATTAAATTCCGGTGGCGCTGGGGTTTGAACCTCTTACCTTCGGTTCCTAAACTAAACTCAGAGCTAGAGCAGGCGACATAGAAACATTTGATATTTGATAAATTTTATTTATTTGAAATTGTTTTGATGAAACTGGTGCCTTTATGCTTAACTCTGTCTGGTTCAAATATTAGTCTTCAAATCTCCTTTAGAAATAACTGCGCTGATACATTTTAATCAACGAAGTCATTTTTAAGAGATATCCTTTATCTATTTTAAGCCATTTTCAAAATAATTTCAAATAATTTATTTATGAATGAATGAGTTTTGTTGTTGAAAAATAATCAATTTTAAGAGCAGCCCAAAAATATGGAATAATAAATTACCTGCACTCTCGACTTTTTGAGAGAGCAACAGAATTTTAACAGGGCTAAAGAGAGAAATTGAGAGACCCTGAATTAAAACGGGTGGTAACATTGAGGTAACAGTGAGGTAACATTGAGGTAACAGTGTGGTAACAGTGTGGTAACAGTAGTAACAGCTAACGATTAGAAATGAAGTGCCGTATGTTCGGTTCAAAATTAGGATGCCATGAGTCGGTTATTTCAATTATGCCGAAGAGTATGCAAATTTTAGTAAATTCAAATAAATTTTTTTTAAATTTTTGGGGCATGTGTTCGGCCGAATTGTCATGTGTCATGTGCATGTGCGCCCGTTGCAGAATAGATGTAGACATAGTTTAGCATGTGTCATCAGTCAGTTCAATCGAAAATTTGTAATTTCAGAGCTAGCAGAGGTTTTGCAGTTTTGAGAAAATAGCTTCTAAAGCGCGGTCAAGATGTAAATATTTTCCGACTCGGTGTTGATGCAGCATGCGCCGAATTTTATTGATGTTTAGACGAAACGAACTTAGCAAAATTAAATTTCAAAATAAAAATGTAGTTCGAATTGGAAATAGACTCGGAGTAAGCATGGTCTTGTTGTATTAAAATACAACGCACCATTTTCATATTGGGAACACTGGCTTTCACAAGCTATATATGCTTTCATGCTATCCAGTCACTACGTAGGTGTTATCTGTACGAATACGACATTTGGGTACTAGTTTGCTAATAGAAGTATTCTATATAATTTGATACTGTCTAAATTCTGTCCTAAATTCGATAGTTGAGATACAGTCTAGACTACGCTTATTTAAATATTACGAACGAGTAGGCGTTCGACGTTCGCGCCCAAAACACAAATGTCCATTGTCCTGCAAATATGATAAAAGTTTATTATGCTTTTCATTATGTTGGCTATTAAAACCATTTGCTCTAACAAATGGCAAATGGCAACAACGGCAGCGACGGCGACGGCGACGGCATTTTGGTTGGCATGCAAGTAAGCAAGCAAGCAAGCGTCGCATCAGCTACGCAAAATTGGTTTGGAGAGGATACACAATCAAAGCAGAAGAAGCAGACAATTTAATTAGCGGCCATCGAAACGAAACTCAACGCGCCAAAAGATGAAAATGGCTTTGTGAGCCATTAAGTTTTGAAAAAAAAAAAACAAAAAAAAGCCAAAACAAAATGTAAAATGGGTTAAGGCATGGCAGGCGGTGAAAGAAACAACAACGGAAGCGATAAATAAGGCAAATAAAATACAAGTAAACAAATAACAACAATGCCAAAACGTATAAATGAACGAAAAGTAATTTGCCTACGCCGAAAAGGCGCAAAACAACAAACGAATGAATGAATGAGTGAGCGAATGAGTGAGTGAGTGAGAGGGGCGTGTTTCTATCGCCTTTTTTATTATTGCGCGAAGACACAAAACTGTCGGTGCCATGTTGTTGCTGTTGCTGTGGCTGTTGTTGTTGTTGTTGTTGATTGGCGAACGGGGTGAGCTGAACTGAACTGAACTGCGTTGAACTGTGCTGTGCTGGGCTGGGCTGGGCTGTACTGAGCTGAAGTGAACTGCGTTAGCATATTACAGCAATGTCAAGGTATAAATAAACAAGGAGACGAAAGAGGAAAATAATTGCTCACAATAAAATAATTTTCAATGCCAGCATCTCACTTTTGTATGTAACCGCAAAACTTTGCTGTTCTTCGGCACACACACACACACACAGACACACACATGCGTGTGGCTGTGCTTGTATTGGTGGCAAAGGCTCATTGTCAGACCACGAAATTGAGCTACATCAATACTAAATCAAGTCCAATTACGTAAATTTTCAGTTGGCTTACTGTTCTGTTTTATGTTGGTTTAAGGCATAAAGAGGCGTCGGCGGTGGTGTCATTGTGTATGTAGTAGGGGGCGTGGCAGGTGGCAGGACATAAGGACAATGCAACTTGAAGCCAAGAGCTCAGGTGCCGAAATTGAAGCTGAGGTTATCGTAGCCGCACACTCACACACACACACACACATATATATATATACATACATACATATAAATAATTTATTTATATTCCAAAAGAAGCGCGAAAAGGTTTAATGAAAAACAGAAAGAAGAAAAAAAACAAAGCAAGAAGAAGAAGAAAGGGTCATGCAAAATATTCAACATTCCTCTTCAATTTTTCTGATAAGAATATATGTATATTTTTTTTCTTATGGCATCTGCCTCGCCTAACTCTCTGGTATGCATAAACGTCAGGTTGGCATGCCCGAATGGCACTGTGGAACAAATGGCAAACTGAACTAAACTAAACGTGCCAAAGGCGCTCTCTGTCGGCCACTGTCGGCCACTGTTGACATCTTCGATACGTTAGTATGCATGTGTGTGAGTGTGTGTGTGTGTACATTGAGTGCTTCTGGTTCGCTTCGCAGTTTTTGCTGACAAACTTCTTTGCCGACTCGGCACATGTACTTGTATAATTAGGGAGACCTGTGTAAGTCACTCAGTGCGACTAAGAGTTAATGGGCGGCGGTGGCGGCGGAAGGAAACAGGAAAAACAACTCACGAATTTTGAAAATTGCCAACAAGCGAATTTTCGGTCACGACACGACACGGCGCGGCACTAATGCGTCGTGTTTTGTCTGATCACGCGCTTGGGCGTTGTCGATGGACGCGTGGACGCGTGAGTGGTGCTACATATATGTATGTGTGTGTGTGTGTCGTTGCATTTGCAGTCACGCACTTGTACGCACGTTCGTGTCACTATTTTTTAGCACGGCCATGGCCATAATGGTGTCGACAGCGCTGCTTTAACTGTTAACTATAATGGAAACAAGTAAGCGCATTAATCGGAGAACATCCACCCATATCAGACATATGTATATAGATACATACATATGTATCTACACATAATACATGATAACCGAAAATACAGATGGTTTGTAATTTTTTGTAGTTTGATTTTTGATATAAAGCGCACTTAGCGTACGAAGCATCTCTCCATCTCTTTCTTCCTGCTGGCGTAGAATAAACAAAGTCAGACCACTGACCAACAGCTAAAAAAGGACATGACTAAGTCGATTTCCCACTCTCTCTCGCCCTCTCCCTTCCAATCTTGCTCAATCTTCCTTTAAACACACACACTCACACAGAGTAAAACACACTTTGTGGGTGTGTGTGTCTGTGTGTGTGTACTTATTTGTTCATGTGTAAAAGGTAAATTTTAATCTGATTAAGACCAAACTTGCCTTTTGGGGGGGGCTGTGGGCAACGTTTCAACTCCATGACCTAATTTCAATTGTGTTGTTGTTGTTGTTGTAATGTACTTCACAAATGCCGAATTGAACTGTTGCCTTTTGAAATGTCTGCATATGTTGTTATATTGTAAATATTTGTTGTTGTTGTTGTTGTTGATACAGTTTGCTTTTGTGCATTGTTTTGTATTGTTCTTCTTAGTTTCAATAAATGAATACTTTATGTTGTTAAACACTTGCGGTTCTCATGCATAATGGCCAACTGTAGTTCACAGACGATATTTATATATATATATGTATGTATACATACAATATATAAATTATGCGTTCAAAATAAAACTTCGTAACTTTAACAAAACGATGAAAGATACAATTCGATATCATTTCAAATATATCTACGTGCATATGCGCTCTGTCTATCTCACTCACACCCATTTGGCAGACGTGAACCTCAAACTTTTAGCCGTTTTTGCTCAAAATAAAAAAAAAAGCATGAATTGAATTTAAATAAAACAAAATTTAATTGTTTTTAATTCAATTTCTATAAAGAATTGTTTTTCATTAAAATAAAAGAAACGAAGTGTGGAACAAAAGGCGCCGATATGCTAATTAGTATAAAAAGCGCTGTGCGAATGAGCGACAACAACAAACCCGATTTGTAGATCGTCTGTCGCAATACAAGTTCCATTCCCACTGCTCACCAATGTCCAAGCCAATCTTGTGCCTGCTCGCGCTCTTCGCCTTGTGCGCCGTCGTCAGCGTGCACGCCGAGGGCGATCGGCCCTGTCCGGGTCGCTGCGACCTGAAGCTGGCCAGCCGCACGGTCTGCGCACGCGACCGACGCACCAACACGTGCCGCAAGCTGCGCGCCTGCCGCCTCCGCGAGGAGAACTGCCGGCGCTCCGATCTGGGTCTGTCGCTGCTGCGTGAGGTGGGCCAGGATCGTTGCCGGCTGATACGCGGCTCGACGGGCACCGCAAAGTGCGTCCGCCGTCCAAGCATCGATGGGCTGAGCGGCGGCAAGCGGCTGCGCGACTGCCGCAACCGGCTGTGCAAGGATGATGACGTGTCCTCGTGCTGGACCACGAAGGATCGCCGCTGCGCGCTGCTTAGCCGCTGCGAGGCACAGCGCAGGAACTGCCAGCGCGGCATTGGCAATGCTTTGACCAGAACCAGGAGCGCACGCTGTCGCGGCTTGAAGCGTGGCGAGGGCTTGCGCAGGTGCCGCAGCATCCTTGAGGACTAAGCGCTTGACCGACCAACTAACGCCAACAACCACAATGACCTGCGACTCTAAGCCCAATCTTTTTTTTTTTCATATCAGCTAAGCAAATTCATACATAATAATAAACCTTAATAAAACAAAAATACAAATCAATTATTTTGGTGCTTCTTTGCATCCTGAAACAGGAGTAAATGATAGTCAGAGTTAATGCAATCGTATCATTTCCTTGCTCCAAGTGTGTTTTACATACATAATTGAATGTACAAAAGTTATTTTTAAAATTTTGCAACGTTTTATTTACCTTTACCCCCCAACCCCCCCGTTCTATGGCCAAAAGTGCCAAAGAAGTTTTATTGTTTTCACGGATAGGGGTCCTTTTCAGCAACGTTCAATAACGGTCATAAATATTGCACAAACGGAAAGGCGAAAATTGTCTGTGTGAAACAAAAACAACAACAAAAATGTCCGTACAAAAGTTTAATAAATAACAAGACAATGTTAACTTCGACTGTGCCGAAGAAAGGATACGCTTCACGCATCCTTTTTTAAATAAACTGTTCATAAATATTAACGCTTATTTTTTTTTTATCGTTATCTCAGCCACACACAAGCCAATTTTCAATAATTTTACTCATATGGTTCCAGGTATACAGCTATACAGTTATACAGAGCATACTGCATAAGTGTATCGCTGATTTTTGGATTTTTCCAACCCAGCCATGGTTGAGCTTTGTGGTCGTTTCCGTTGCCTACGCCGCCGCCACCACCGCCGCCTTGATAATGTACAAACTTTATGACAACGCAATATACAATTCACATAGTAGTGTGGCATAGCATAAAAATAGAATGCAATAAATTTTTCAAGTCAGTACATTAATTAAAAAGGATTACTTTTCTCAGCTCTGCCAATGTAGTATCGCACACTTGTACAGATCACAAACTTACATACACATATCGTACTTGATGTATGCCGCAGTCATAGTCATAGTCACAGTCGCAGTCGCAACAGCAGCAGCACGAGCAGTCGACAACCCTGGCAAACAGCATTCGTCGCCATGTTGTTACAGTCATGTCCATAACATGTTTTATTTTCGACGTTGTTAAGCCTTCTGTAAAGCTGCTCAAAGCGCAAGTAGGTCAGCCAGACGACGATTGGCAACTTGCTTGCTCTTTCGATAACGATTATCGAGTTTTATATTTGGTCACATGCATTTGGCTTGCTTATGTTTAGGATATATGTATGTATTTATACATATACATATACATATATATAACAGTCGTAACTTAACAGAGTTAGAATGATTTTTGCATAAACATGTACGACACTTTTATTTCATTTGCATTGTTATTGTAATTGTAAAAATTACTTACGTTCGCAACACATGCTATCGTAAGTATTTACGACAGTCGCGAGAGCAACTGAATACCCTAGAAATAAATCAGCGCAATTTCAACTCGACCAATTTCATAAAGTATTTGTGTGTGTGCATGCCTGAGTGTGTGTGTGTGTGTGTGTGTGTGTTTGTTTGTTTGTGCAGGTTTGTTTGTTTCTGTACAAGTTTGTGTATATGTATGTGTAAATGCTTTCAAAAAGTTTCCTTGCCGTGGACGTGTTTTGTTCGAGCGCAGGATGCTTGCTGCTTTTTGCATCCTGCATCACTATACTTTCCCACACTTTGGTGTGAATTGCATAATTTGTTTGCAACAATATTTGTACATACCTGAAAGCGTAGAGATAAACCGCAACAGATACATATACTTAATCAGCATCGAAAATAGAATCGATGTCCGTCCTGTATAAACGCAAACAAGTCGCTTATTACACTGAACAAATATGATAAAATAACAAAAACAAAAACGTTACTATTCTTAGAATTATTTATCTTTATTCGGTGCTACGCTAATCTTCTTTGTCCACCACATTTCTCACTTGTAGCTGCCAACCCGAGCGCTCAGCTCGATGCGTAAGCTGACCGCGCTGGATTTTGACTACAATGAGATCTCGAAAATCGACGACTATAGTTTCTACGGTCTGCGACTGTCGAAGCTGAACATGAAAGGCAATCGGCTACAAGTTATACCACAACATGGATTTGCTGGTCTGGAAGAGTCCATGCAAGAAATCGATCTCTCTGAGAATGCGCTACGCACATTTCCGATGCAGGCGCTACGCAAATTGGATCATCTGCGCATTTTGCGTCTGTCGAGCAATAAAATCTCGAGCTTCTTCGGCGACATACAGCTGGCAACGAACAACGTCTCGGCCATCACAGCGTTAACGGCCACGCTGCAATTGCCCTCGCTGGTCTTCCTGGATCTCAGCTCAAATCAATTTACGGAGATCATTGACGATTGCTTTCGCACCTTTCCGCAATTGAAGACACTCTCATTCTACGCCAATCAGATTGAAATGGTGCAGCCGGAAGCGTTTAAGAGCCTCCGTGAATTAATGTCGCTCGATATGTCACACAATCGCATAAAGACGCTGGATCCAAAGGTCTTCGAACGGAATAAGCGTCTGCAGACAGTCGATCTCAGCCATAATCATATACACACCATCGGCGGTGTGTTCTCGAATTTGCCACAGCTCCGCGAGATATTCCTGTCGGAGAACAATGTACTCGAGCTGCCCGCCGATGCGTTTACCAACTCAACGAACGTCGATGTCATTTACCTTGAGTCAAATGCGATCGCACACATCGATCCGAACGTCTTCAGCACGTTGATAAACCTCGATCACCTATATCTGCGCTCGAACTTCATACCGTTAATACCGGTGACGCTCTTCGACAAGTGTACGCGACTGACGTCGCTGTCGCTGGACAACAATGAGATACAGGATCTGGAGATTGGCATGTTTCGCAAATTGGATCATCTGCGTGAGGTACGTCTGCATAACAATCGGATTCGACGTGTACGCAAGGGCGTATTTGAGCCCCTTGCAGCGCTCCAAGAGCTTCATATACAGAAAAATAGAATTGAGGATATCGAGCCGGGCGCATTTCAAACGCTCGGCAACATGCAGCACATTAATCTGCAGGACAACCAACTGACTTTTCTTGAGGACATATTTCCCAATGGTCTCAAGGAGAACTCATCGCTGCTGTCCATACAGCTTGAGGCGAACTATCTGCACAAAGTGCACGTGCGCACATTTCGCCAGCAATTACGCATACAGATCATGTGGCTACGCGACAATGAGCTGACCAAAATCGAACGTTCAATGTTCGCAGATACGGAGCTACTGAGTCGCCTCTATCTGAGCAAGAACAAAATACGCGAGATTGAGAAGGATACCTTTGGCAACCTAATGCAACTCAAGTTTCTCGACATCAGCAACAACTGTCTTAGGCAGCTACGACGCGACAACTTTGCGGCGCTGCAAAGTCTTGAGGAGCTCAATCTCTCGTTTAACCACATCGAGGCAATCGAGGGTTATACCTTCAGCAAGCTCAAACAGCTGCGCTCACTCGATCTCTCCCATAATCCGCTCACACAGCTGTCACGGGACTTCTTCATTGATGAGCTGGCGCTGACGTTTCTCAACTTGCGCAATACGTCGCTAATGAGGATTGAAATGCACACCTTTAAGTCGTTGCAGAATCTCAACGAGCTTGACTTGGCACACAACAAACTGAGTCCGACAGATATACAAAAATTGGATGTCCCCAGTCTGCGCACACTGCACCTTTCCCACAACAACCTCAGCCACGTCGGCTTTGGCGGCATCAAGGCGGGCATATTCGACAAACTGCGTTCGCTGCAGCATCTCGCTATGGACAACTGCAGTCTGACGCACATACCCGATCAGCTCTTCACGAAGAATACGAATCTGGTCAAGATCAATTTGTGCGACAATCAGCTCACCAAAATGAATCGCAACATATTCAACGGCCTGAACGTATTCAAGCAGCTGCGCCTGTGCCGCAATCAACTCGTCGACTTTCCGCACATCGCACTGAACAATCTCAGCACACTGGAGACCCTCGATCTGGCGCATAATCATCTGACCGCCATCGATTTCTTCAAGCTGAGCGGCACCATCAATTTGCGCCATCTCATACTGAAGGATAACAAAATTAACTCTCTGAGCGGCTTCAATGCCGTCAATCTAACACAATTGGACAATATCGATCTCAGCGGCAATTCGTTGCTCTCTCTGCCTGCGAATTTCCTGCGTCATTCGATCAATTTGCAGCGCGTTGACTTATCCAACAATCGCTTCCTGCAAATACCCAGCTCTGCCCTCTCTGATGTATCCATACCACGTCTCTCTTGGTTCAATCTTTCGGGCAATCCTATAAATAAGATCTACACGGTGAAAGAGGAACATTATCCGTATCTCAAAGAGCTCTACATCTGTCAGACGAATCTTTCGATATTAACTTCTAAGGATTTTGAAGCCTTTCAGGCGTTGCAGCATTTGCATCTTATCAACAATCGCATAACGCGCATCTCGCCAGGTGCTTTCAAATCACTCACAAATCTGCTGACACTCGATATCAGTGTCAACGAGCTAGAGATACTGCCCAAAGAGCGACTTCAGGGGCTGCGCCTGTTGCGTCAGCTCAATATATCGCATAACACACTCAAAGATCTCGAAGAGTTCAGTGTCGAATTGGCACAACTCCAAACACTGGATCTTGCCTTCAATCAGCTCGATCGCATCTCGAAGAAGACCTTTCGCAATTTGCATGGCCTTGTTGAGCTCTATCTGATGGGCAATCGCATGACAGCTTTGTCGACAGACGCCTTCCGTTATCTACGCAAACTGCATATACTCGACTTGCGCAAGAACTACTTCGAACTTGTGCCACTCGATCCGCTGAGGCCACTCGAAACGAACATCAAAATACTAAAGCTCGAAGGTGAGTATGTCAGCTAATCGTCATTAAGCGTGTTACGACTTCAATTTTAATATGTCCTTTTCCCAACACAACGACTTTTTTTCCATGTTCGTCGTCGTCACAAACATCCTTAACTGTTATCCACACACCAACAACAAATTTGCCATCGTTACCGGTTAACGAACACACACATATGCACCTCACGATTGCCGCTTGTAAACAACGATTTGCATTGGCGTACAGAAAATCCGCTTCATTGCAATTGCGACGCGCAGAATCTGTGGGAATGGCTGAGGGATCATCGCAAATGGACACTTTCGCCAACGGGTGAAAGCATTAATTATCTGAGGTGCGAACACCCAGCGGAGCTGCGTGGCAAAGTGTTCCGCCGCTTAGAGCCGCAGCAGTTTTGTGATGCGCCATTAATACCAAAAATTGCTATACAGGACATTCAGCCGTATTCGGTTGTTGTGTCCTGGCAGAGTCGTGAGCATTTAGGGCTGAGTGGCTTTGAAATTGTTTACCATGCGACGAGCGACGCCATTAGTCCCCGACTCAATACACCGCTCATGTCCGATAGCTTTGGCAGAGATGCGGCCAGGGGTGCCGGCTTGGGCGCCACTTCAACCTTAACAGCGCCAATGGACGATGTAAGTATTACCATATTATAGCGCTGTGGCATTATCTCACTTAAAATTGTAACGATAATCATTTGTCGACGAACATCAATAATTATTGACTGCCATTTTGCACACAATTTCATTTAGAATAATGTTTTGTTGAAGCCTGCAGCAACAGCCGTTCTCAGGGCGGGTTGATACTTCGATGCACATTTAATGTTTGTTCTTTTATCTCAATCACAACCTCTCTGCGTCTTTAGATACATGGTAAACGTCTGAATCGCACCGCCAACTCGACCAAGCTTACGAAACTGAGTCCTAATACACGCTATCACATCTGTGTCATCGGCACCGGCAATTGGCTCTCGGAACTGATGGCAAACACTTTACAGAAAATACACTACAACGAGACCGCCTATCCCAACACACTGACCACTATGCTCGAAGACTACAAGCAACGGCAACAGCCTCAAACACCAGCCTATCCCGGCGATCAGCAACGGCATACATTTGAACAGCAGCAGCTCGAGGAAGCCGGCGGCAATGACAGTAATGACCCCCCCACAATTGGACTTGATGGTCTACAGCTGCAAAAGCAGGCGCTCATCGAGAATACAATCATAACGGACAATGTACTGCAGAAAGTGCTCAAGAACTCGCACATTTCGACTTGCACCGACGTACAGACACTCGACTCGACGCCGAGTCTGATAACCGATGAGAACGGTCTGGCGAGCAACGGTCTCATACACTCGATACTGACACGTCGATTGGGCCTCATCGTCGGCTGTTGTCTGGGCATTATTGTCTTCATTATCATGATCTCCATACTGAGCTACGTGAAGCTGAAGAAACAGCGCATTGAGACCGCCAAGCGGCAGGCTGCAATGCCGCCCGAGTATATTTCCTATCGGCACTTCTCGATACCCAGCGAAGAACTCATACGAACTGGAGCAGGTGGCGCTGGTGGTGCTGGTGGTGGTGCAATTGGCAACAGCGGTGGCGTTGTGAACAGTGCAGGCGTCGGCACATCCGGTGGCAAGGTCGGTTCGAGCAGCGTCCACATGTCGAGCGTACCGAGCGGCATCAGCGCACACATCAGTGGCACCAGCCTGAGCACAAGCACTGCTACGACTGTCACCACGCCCGTTGGCAGCGGCATTATGGCTGTAATTAGCAAGGCTAGCAATAGTCCAACCTTGGGCCAAACGGCTTCGTCTGCAACGGACAATTTTACAGCGACTACCGCAATGTCAGTGTCGGACGCATCCTTAGAACTATCGCCAGCCTCGGCAGTGACAGCAAAGAAAAATGTCGTCGTCGTCAACCATAATCACAATCATCAAAGTCATCAGCATCAACATCAGCATCATCAACATCAACATCAACATCCACATCAACATCCAAACCAACATCCGCAATCACATGCACACTCACATCAACAGCAACAACAACAACAACAACAACAACAGCAACAGCAGCTCAACGGCGGCATTCCCGGCTACATTGCAGCGGGTGTCGTTCTAAACAGCAGTCATCTGAATGTATGTTAGTTTCGTTCTCAAGCACTCTAAATGACCTGCTTTCTCAACTGCTGCTGCTGCTGCTGCTGCTGCCGCCTCTAAAAACTCGGCACGAACCTGCAACAACAACAAGCAACTGTTAATAATCTCAATGCATTTCGCTGCTGTCAGTAACTGCCAGCACCACAAAGTGTTTGTCGTTTTCTTGCTGCGGCACGCATTGAGCAAATTCCTTACGCAGAGCGTTCAACAGACTTGGCTTGACTTGGCTTGGCTGACAGTGCCCATTTGACTCGTGGCACACACATTTCCTTACATACCAATAGCATAAAAAACGTCCTCCGAACCACCAATATACATCTAAAATTACATTCTCATATCTCAAGACATAAACGAGATGAGAATAACATTCGGCCATGCCGAAGATTGGTTACTCTTCACGCAGCCATTTTTAATACACTTCCCAAAATGAAAAACTTTATACTGTTCCTGAAATTGAAAAGTTTTTTTACTTCAACATATCGCCCAACCATGCCGTGAAATGGTAATAAGATGCTATAGTTACTCACTTCTATTCATAACACAGAATGAGCGTTAAAGCAGAGTAAAGAAAAAAAATAAACAAATCCCCTGCACGAGACATTACATCTTCACTGGGGACTACGAATTCTGGTGGTCCCATTCAGTTCGTTTCCAAAAAAAAATGTTCAGCACATTAGTATAAGAAAGATACTGTTTAAGTTTGAGAATTTTAGCTCCTGAACTAAGAGGTAGGTTGCATGCACAGACTATTTGAGTGGACTTTTAGGGTTTTGGTGCTGAGCAGAAAAATTCCAAGTCCTCCTGTTCCAATAGTTTGAACTTTTGATATGTACAAACAGAATGACGTATGCAAAAAATAGAAAGAAAAAAATTATATAGGACAGTTTTTGAACCATGGATTACATGGTAGCTGGAAATAAGTATAAGCAGTGGTCAGATCAAATTTATCGACACTCGAAATACTCGATTCAGCGCCAAGTTGGAAAAGGGTCTTAGGCTTTGATGCTGATCATGAATACTTTATATAATCGGAGATGCTTCCTTCTAGCTATTACATATATGTATATAGTCGATCGAACTTACCCTTCTCGATACCGGGTATAAAAATGCGCATGCGATCAATCAGTGACATCAGTGACAACAGTGACATAGCCACTTGCCACAAAGCAATGTTTTCGAATTGAAGAATACATAGATGAGCATACACTGAAAATGAGTCCATAAAACGAAAATAGTTACAATATGCGTAAAAATTCGTTTTAAAGATATTAAAGTCAAATAAAATTAACATTAGGATATTTTTTTTGCAAAATGTTTTTAGTGTTAAGGATCTAAACTTTGTTTAAAACAGCGCGGTAAGAAAAATAAAATACAAGAATAAAACATTTAATGAATACACTTATACAAAAAAAAAAAATAATAAAATAAAATAAAATTACCGTAATTAAGTGCGATGCTAAATAAAGCTAAGCGCCACGTAGCGTGAAGTCGTAAAAACCAAAGAGTGTTAAACAGATAGAGTGGAAAGCACTCTCACAGTTAGTTTCATTGATTCCAAACAGTTCCAAACAGTTCCCAACAGAAAATCAGCGAACCAACGAACAAAAAGCAAAACCCAAAACAGCTTAGCGTTCAATATGTAAGTGTTGTATGTCACAGGCTAACGCCGGCACACATAGAATAGTGTGTGCAACAAACACATGTTCATTAACCTGTCGCACCGACATGATGCTTATTTGCTTAAGGGGTTATTCTCATGTAAACGCATGAATTTTACCTGTTTTTAGAAAATTTTTTTTTAATAGATAATAAAATTTAATCAAATTAGTTTTTTTTATATGTTTTTATTTGGACCATAAACTGTGTAAAAAAAATATATTCTTTTGTTATTTTTCATTTCTTATAAATTTTTTTTAAATTGAAGTATACACCAAAAAAAAAAAGTATGTCACTGGTCAGGCTAATAGCGGCTGTTAATGTTCTCCGAAATGAGAAACCCGAATGGATTATTATTCAGGAGGTCTGTCGCTATCGTCCGTACCAAAGGCATTGAATTTCATTGAAAAACAAAAAAATGCCGGACTGTCAAAAAAAAAATTACGAAAATCGCGGTTTTTTTTAATTAAAATTGCTTTAAAAAAATAGGAAAATATTTTCGAAAAAACACGGGTTTGGTACGGACGATAGCCATTAGTGTCTAGAAGAACTCTGCAAAATTTCAAAGCAATCGGTCAAATAGTTTTTTCTCTAGGACCCTGACCGTTTTAGAAAATGACGTTTCCAGAAAAACGCGTACAAAGTTTTAAAAGCAGTAGGCGGTCGCTTATGACGCGTCGGCGATTATAAGTTGTAACTACTTTTTTAATATAAATTTTGATCTGAAATTTTCACAGCATATTTTCAATATGTTCTATTATCGAAATATAAAAAAAAAAAAAAAAAATTTTTTTTAAGTCGTTACATGAGAATAACCCCTTAACAGTTGTGTCGGTTGTTTGTTAGCTTTGGCCTTGGCACTGTTAGAAATCAATGAAATTGACACAATTTGGTAAATTATGAAGTTTACTTTTTATTTCTTGTTTTATTTGAATTGCTAGCAAATGATTAACTCATTTCAATAATCAAATTCTAGATAATAACTAAATAAATGCCATACAACATTGGAACATTTTCCATGTAATACGATTTTTCAAGCAAAAATATGTATTTTTTTTTAAATTAACATGGTACGCTGTGCAATCGACTTACCGTGTATTATTAAATAAATATGAAACTTCCAAAAGGAAAAAGGAAAATCAAATAGAAACAATTCAATGAAAATCAATATTACTAAACAAAGAACAAGAAACAAATGAAGCTAGAAAATGAAGGTATGAAATTGATGAAGATAATATAAGATTTGCTATTTATAAGAGTAATTAGAAATTTGTAAAATGCAGCTTTTTTAAACTATAAATATATATATTTTTTTTGTTTTTTTTTTTTTTTTTAAATCAACTAACCAAAATATAAATTAATAAATTAATGAATAAACATTCACTTGCAGAAAGCATTCAAATATAAAACTAAAAGAAAAGAAAGAAAACTATGCTAAAAATTAAACAAATAAAAAATTAGCTTTAGTCAAAATGTGCAATGAAAAAATCAAAACAAAATAAAATAAAAGACAAAAAACAAGAAAAAAGAGAAGTGGAGAGAACAAATCTAGCAAATGTCATAAAATTAGTAAACAATACACAAAATGCGTATAAAAAATGCACAAGAATAAAAAATACAAACAAAAGAACAAACAACAAGTGCACCACAAGAACAACTACCCTGCACACATGGGCCTCATCGATCTACCAGTATGAGCCAATGAAACCACACACTTGCTCACGAAAAGCACATAAATGGACGACAATAGCTTTCGGTATCGAAACTCCAACATTCCTACTCATGTATGGGAGGGACAACAACAATTAAACTAGAGTATCTAATATAAGGAACAATGGAGTTTGGTGCCGAATATGGATGTGAGCGATCTTTGTTTTTTAGCATTATACACTCTGACAACATTCTAGTCATCTATATGTTACTGAACAACACCTTAAGTCTTAAGGAAATACCTCAAGAGTGCAATTTATAATAATTTTTTTTTTTTTTTGTCTTTGTGTTAGCGAAGTTATGTGGTTGGGTGGGAAATATGTACTTTTCCAAAGGAACCAAAGAGTATGTCTCTAAGTCATATAGGCTGCGATGTGGGCATGGTTAATAGGGAGTAGGGTTTTTTTAAATTAAACTTTTTCATTTTACGTCTAATATTTTTGCCTCTTGAGTTGTTTGAGCTAAAGCCTTTCCTTAGGTTTGTGTAAGTCGGCGCCATATAAGGCAGAGGCGTGGCAGAAATAGCTTGAGTCCAAAAACTGAGTCTCCCCAGTGCTTCTGTGTCGTCCAATCGATTTCTCTTGGCGTAACCAACATTTTATGGGGTCTCTTGCCGCCCTTCATGAGGTCTTTGCACAAAGTTTTTATACAAATGTCACACACAAACACACATGGTATAACAAAGGAAAAAAAAATAAAAAAATAAGTAAATAAATAAAAGAAAAATGAAGTTATAAAGGCTATTTATAAAATAAAGTAACAACTGAACAAATATTCACTCATAAAATTTGCATTCAATGTAAACAGGAAGAAGCTCATACATAGAGAAAGAAAGCCATGTTACACAATGAATAAAAAATACACAAAGAGAAACGAGCAGAAAGCCAATGAAAAACGATACATAAAATATGTAAAACTTAAGCAAGATAACAGCGAAATAGAGCAACAAAAAAAATTGATTGAAAATGTTTAATTTTAATGTTTATATGGTTTTTTTAATGCAAGCCAGAGGCAGCGAGAATTTGTAAGCCTATTGTCGAAAACCCCAAAAAGGTAAATCAAAAATTTATTAAAAAAAAAGAAATACAACAACAACAAAAAATACAAAAAAAAAAAAATGCATCAACAGAAATTGCAGAATTTAAATAAACAAATAAAAATATAATACAATCGAAACCGCTTGTTCAATTATTTAACTCATTCAAGGAACATTCGCAAAAATTCGGACAACCTTTCATGACATTTTCTGTTTTTGGCTCAAAGGCGTGATTATTTATGCTTGTACTCGTAGCAGAACCAAGATGATAAAAAAACGCTGTAAATAAAAATACAGTAGAAACTCAATTATCCGGATCAAACCAGGGGTGTTCCGTATAATCGAAAATCCGGATAATCGATTTCATAGTCATATTATAAGTTGGACAGATTTACCACTTTTATACTCTGAATTATCTTCAATTTGTCTTTTGTCTTTTTCAATAATTAGAGCAATGCGTCCGGATAATCGAAGCCTTCAGAGTTTGAAGTTTAAGCCTTTCCAAGGCCTCTTTATAGTTCCGGCAGTGTTTAGCTTGAGCTCACGACAATCGTACTATGCCAATATCCCGCCGGGCTGTCATTAAGCTCTTGTCGACTGACATCACTGCGGCTCAATGGAAGTGCTCTACTTGTTTGCCAACGGGCTATTCGAAAATAATGATTGGCGCAAAGTTCAACTCAACTCAACCGCTTGGCGACCTTGTTTTCTTCTATGTTTGCAAACGCTTTATGTCTATTTTTTGGTAAAAGCTTTTTGACAAAGTTATAATTATACATATATCGTATGTAACTAGCGCACGAATACGTAATTTATCTATGGCATTGTCAGCGCGCAGATACGCTGGCAAGTCAGCGTAAGTGGAGACCGGTCTGTTAGTTAGTTAGTTAGTTAGTTATTCTCAGTCAGTTGAGCTGATTGTGAGACACCCTTTAAAATGCACGTTGCTACTTGCACATCTTGTCGCATCGCATCGCATAGTATCGCATGGCAACACAACACATCACATCACAACACTACACAACACATTGCAATCCCTTAACTGCTTAGATACGCCCTAGCGACGGGCTGCTTCCAACAATAAGTAGGCAACTTAGTTAGTAAGTCAGTTGTTTAATTAAAACAAACTTTAATTGGGAAAATTTCCGGCATATCGTTTCACTTCGTATCGTATCAGTGCACACACACACACACACGGACACACACACACATGCAGTGATGCTTGCGTATCCTCTCAGCTTATAGATACCTAGGATTGAATGCTGGAATATTCGCATAAATTGCGAGACAAAGCTTAGTGAGTCGAGCGGGCACGAGACACGTTGCGCAATCAAAGCAAGAAACAGTACAAATTAAGATGTGTTGGCACTGTTGGCAATGGCAATGTAAGTGCACGCACGTACATATGTAAGTACATCCTATGACGTGTCGTCTTACGTACCGTTCCGTTCCGTTCCGTTCCGTTGCGTCACCAATATGCATCTGTTACCGCTTATCTTTTATCTGTATTAAACTCCTAACCGCGCGCTGGTTTCTATACGTGTGTGTGTGTGTGTGTGTGTGTGCTTGTAAGTATTTCACGATGTTTTATCAACGATTTTAAGTTGGTTTGACTTTGGTAACGTTGCCTTATGGCGACAGTGTCGTCTACGTTGCGCAGGCGATGCCAAGATACAGGATACATAAGCATGTGTACACATTGTCCCGTTTCCCGTCTCCCGTCTCCCTCCTGCCGTGTTCCGTGGCTCTCTGCGCTGTTAACACGCTAACTGATAACTACGTTAAACGCCAAACTTGGCTCGGCACGGCTCAGTTCTGCAAAGTCAACTTGAAGCACTTCGCTAATTTCGTTGTCGTTTCGCAGTGTTTGTTTGCCTCTTCTTCTTCTTCTTTTGCTCGGCAAAATCGTATAAACTAAAGTAATTAAAAAAAAACATTAAACCTGCCCACATTTCGACCATGCCACAGACTTGATACCCTACATGCTGATAGCAACTTATAATAGATGATGATAAAACTCAAGTTTTTCCACAATAACGCTGATAAATTATTCATTATATATAATTATAAAGTATAAAAACCTCTTCCATGGAAATTACGCAATCTAGAAATAGAAAAGAAAATCTCTAAATTTTTTTCAGTAAAACAGAGTTGTTCTAATCTCAATGAGCTGCTCGACAACGAGGCAGTTGTGTTGGTAAAATTTAGAACAATAGTAAAAACATACATATATCTCCAAGTAATAACCGATCTGAAAATTTTGTTATAAGTAAGTCCACTAAGTCAGGGCTGTCCAAACCATAGCCCGCGGGCCGCAGAATCTTATTTGTATAAATATTATTTAATGATATCTATTATACCTGTACTTTATTTTTATAAATATTTTGCGACCCCCCCATGTATTTAGTCATTTTTATTGGCCCTGGGTGTCATCTAGTTTGGACAGTCCTGTTCTAAGTCATGTAGCGCATTTTGGCTCTACGGAAACTATTAAAAAGCTGCCGCTTGAAGTTTTATTGATGCTGATATGGGCACTTGGCGTGGTGATGATGAGGAAACAGACAAAGAGATACATTATTCGGGCTTGGTCAACCTAATCGATTCGCATTTCATAACCAGAAATAATTATTATCACTTTTGACCTTCATATTTGACATGGTCGGGCATTTAGGCAAAGATACTCGAAGAAATTGTCTTCAAGTCGGCCGAAATAATAGAAAACGCAAAAAAAATATGCAACCTTTACTTGATGTATATGCTTGTAAACATCATATGCATATGTCTGTCTGTCTGTACTTATGCATGTATGTATGATGTATCTGTGTATGCAAAGTATCGCAATAGTTTTTCTTCAGTTGGCGATCTCAAACTTTGCATAGCATTGTGATGCGAAACATCTTTATTTACGGCTTGGTTTCTGGATGTGCCACCAATATGGCCAACACAGACGCACACACACACGCACACACACACATATGTATATAGATAGATGCATGCATTGAAAGCATATGTGTCGCTTGGCCACACTTCAAAAATGACACAACAACAACAACAAAACAAACAAAAAGCGAATTTAAGCGCTTTTGTTGTTGTTATTTCTGTTGTCAACTGTCGACCGCTTTGCCGCTCTGCCAGCTCAACCAAGCAGAATAGGAATTTGCCTGTGCTGAGCGTTGCTGAACTGAGCCTGAACTGAGCTGAGCTGAGCCGAACTGAGCTGAGCTGAGTTGTTTTGTCATGTTGCTTTAGTGAGTGAGTGAGTACACACACTTGTGAACTTGCGATGGAAGGTTTTGCATGCATGGAAAGTCGCTTCGTTTATTGATTGAAAACTTTTAATTAAAACTTTGGCTTATCTTTGATTTTTGTTGATCGTCGCAAGTGACCGATAAAAACTAATTAAACTTTTTTCAGCTTTCAATTGTTACTTTTCACACAATCCCGAATGCCACGCATAACAAAGATAACAACCAACCAAAAAAATCATCAACAACAAAAACAACATCATTTATTAGATCTCGACGATGACGGTGCAAACTGAAGAATATGTATGTATATTGGAGCCTCTAATACAGTCACAACAAGCACTAAGTATTTATCTCAATAACGGTAAACTTCGACAATATATCAAGCGCAAAATGGCGTTGAATGTGCTGCGGAATGTTTAAATGCTCAATGGCCGAAAGGTGCTCGCGCTGTCGATAGTCGTCGGCATACATTTCACCAAATCAACGAGCGAGCATCGTTGAAACAATAAAAATTCTTCACTGCCGAAGCTGATGATGCTGAAGCTGAACTTGTAGTGCGAAAAATTCAGCAAAATGCCAACGGCGGCGCCTTCAATATGCTCGCCAATCTTGAGCTGAAGCCGACGACTCGCTCATTAAATTTTGACGGCGAAAATTTCATTTGCGAATGAATAAAAGCCGAAAGCAGAAGCCAAAATTAAAGTCAACCACAGCAACAACAACAGCTACAACAACAGCAATCAATGCGGTATTCGTATACACTTCAATCAGAGGTGTGATATATGGCACACGCCCCTTGGCCCTCACTGAGCGACCTATCGTGGCATGTAATTGAATATTTTGTAGATTTCTTTGGTGTCATTATACATGTAAACGGCCTATAAATCTCCGTTACATCAAAGTGTATATTTCACAACATTTCGCAGGCTCGTGAGTGCTAAGCATCCTCGCAGATTTTTTGTATTTATTTTTTATTTTTTGTGATTGTTCTTTTTGGTATTTTTCGTGCCGAAAGAACGGTGGGTGGCACAGTGGGTGTATAGTTAATGAGATGCAGTTTGTTATGTGCTCATTATGTGTATGAAAGCGGCATTTAATCCAAATTGAACGCGGGCGAGACCAAAGGACGAAAAGACCAAAGTCGAGGACCATGGCCGAGCAGAGTCAAGCGCAGCTATAAAGTGAAAACCGCAAATGATATGTTGTAATTCAATAGTTTACAGGATGAAGCGACAATCACAGAGAACGTGAGCGGATGACATTGCAAAATGGCGGTGTGACGGCAATTGTGGTCGTCCATTTAAGTCGCCTGTATGTGTGTGTGTGTGTGTGTGTGTGTGTGTGTGTGTGTATTTTTAAGTTGAGAAATAAAACTTGTTTAACACTCAACTGTATTTCAGGCATGTGCTTGATTTTGTAACTGTAACTGTAACTGTATCTGTAGCCGTGTATCTGTGTATTTGTGCTGTTATGTAAATGTATATGTGCACAGGAAGCAATAAAATAATTTTACAACATCAATGTTTACATAACCAAGTAAAATAACGGCGCTTAAGACTTAATGCTTGACTTTCGAATACCCTACGTATACTTTATTTTATTCAAGATCTACACATCGCTCATTTTGACAGTGTATCTCTATACCATGAACAATCTGCTTACACTCTATAAGGAAAAGCAAACGAGTTCCGACTTTTCTTTAGGCAATAAGGTGCGAAGGATATATTCAGGATTTTAGGAGAATTAAATAGTACACTTGATCTGCTCAGATAGAAATTTTTTGCCACGAATTTCGATAATTTTCAAGATATTTCAAGATCACTCACGAACTTGTGCACAGGATTGGAGATGTACTAAGAGCTTTTCAAATGATTACTTACCTTTTATTTGTAGATGTCTTATACATATAACCATGTTTGGCAAGGTACAACAACGGCAACAACGGCAACAACAACAACAGCAACAGCGTATAAGAATTGTGTTGAATTTAAATAAAAAGGAACTTCGCTTTGCCGTTTGTTTCACGGAGTGTGTTTGTCCGCTCTTACGACAATCCGTTTGTTGATTCAGTGCGCTAACAGAGCGGATTTTCTGCTGACGCTGATGTGGCGTCGGACAAGATGACTTTGCTTCCGCAGATGGCAATATAACTGCAGAAATTTTATTATTATGTTTATACATAAACACACAAACATACAGACAGACAGACAGACACAGATACAGTTAGAGATACAGATACAGATACAGATACAAACACTTGCTCGCTATGACATTACGGCAAAACGTGTCTGCTAATGTACGCATATTGAGGCTGAGGCTGAGGCTGAAGCAAATCTGCTCAAAATGGTTATCCTTTGCTGTGTTGGCACTTCTTGTTCTTCTTCTTGCTCTTGTTCTTGTCCTTCCTTCCAGTCAATGCATGCCCGAGTATCATATCAGTCGTCGAGCAAAAACTTTCTTTTGCCTTCTGTGCGAATGCAAATGTGCCAAGACAATTCTTCTTCTTCTTATTCTGCCACTGCCGCTGCTGCTGCTTCGTTTTTCTCTTCTTCTTACGGCAAGCCTGACTCGAAACTTGCATAAAAATCATCTATGATCGAATAAAACGCTGTCTATATGTGTGTGTGTGTGTGTGTGTGTGTGTGCTGAAATGCATGTGTGCTTCTGTCTGTGTGTGTGTGTGTGTGTGTGTGAGCGCACTTTGCACCATTTTATATATTGGCAAATTTTTCAGCAGCATCCTTGTCGACATCGACGTCGACGTCGACCAACTTGTCCAAATAGTTTGCCTTTCAATTTATGCCCGCAATCATTGCAAGGATATAAAAAGTTTGCCTGCAGACATATGTAAAGAGAGGCGTGGCAAGTTCTACATGTATGTGTGTGTGTGTGTGTGATCGATTAGGCTATTCGTCGGGTCCTTCATGAAAGCACGGCGCAGCGCTAATTTGACAATTGATTGAAGCAGAACTTACACTGTGCAATAAAAAAAGAAGATCTAAGCCGCCACTCGCTGCGTCTCAATGGATCGCTAAAGGCTTTTAAGTTACAGCTCTGAAAATTCATGGTTATGACAATAAATGTTACCAAAAACAAATACAAAAGCAACAACAAATTGACTATGTGAATGTCAACATTAATGTACTGCATGTCTTCCGCACCCCGACCGCCGACCAACGCCCCCCCTGTGTATATCATTAACCACCGCCGCTGCTCACTCGCCTCACTCACACAGCCACAGCCAACGCGGTGTATTTGGCAAATTAAGTCGAGTCGACGTTGCAGTTCGTTGACTCTACTCTCCGCTGTTCTCCGCCGCTCTCCGCTGCTCTGTTCTCCCTTACTCTCCTCTTCGCCTTTGCTCTGCGCTGCGCTGCTCTCCTCTGCTTTCGCCTGCCTTGCTCTGGACAGATTGGATTGGTTTGGCGTTGTTGTATGGCTTTGACTTTAGAGTCAAGCCACAACAGAAGCATAAATACCGCACCACTTCATTCACATACAAACACAACACAATTAAATGTATGTTTGTATGTATGCACACACATAAAACCAAAATCACGGTTATATGTGTGTGTGTGTGTGTGACTGTGCAGGTTGGTTGCCTTGGGCTTTGTACGTACGCCGCTTAACACGTTGATTTACTCGCTCCGCTTATTTTTATTTATTTTTATTTTATTTTTTATATTTTGTATTTTGTATTTCATTTTTTTTTTTCACCTGCTTACGCTCAAATTCTTGCCACATTTTTTTGCACACACACACACACACACACCTATAACCCACTACACAACACTACACTACACAACACCTAGCATACGTTCACCACCTCCTATGTCTTTGACTATGCAATAGGACGTTTGCTTTTATTTGACTACTTATATGCGGCAAACATGAAAACCTTTTCGTTATTTTCGTTGTTGTTGTTTGTTGTTGTATTTTTTTTTTTTTATGTCAAGAAAAGCACAACAAAAGAGTCAGATAACTGTAAAATGGCTAGGAAAGACAAAAAGTGAGCGAGCGTGCATGGTGAGAAAGCGTTAGGATACCAAGGCGACGACGACGACGACGACGACGCGTGTGCTTATTGTGTTCATTGTCGCAACAACAAGAACAACAACAACCGACTGACTGCAGCTAAAACAGTAACTAGCAGTAACTAGTTGATAATAGTGAACGTCTCGTCTTGTCTTCTCTTCTCTTCTCTCGCCTTCTCACCTCCTCAGCGCACGACGCACACGTTGCTACGTTACATGCATGTATGTAGGTGAGGAGTACCAACAACAGCAACAACAGCAAAAGAATCAAAGAAATGCAAGAACAACAACAACAACACTTGTTCGTTCCTAAAGAACTTCAAGCTTCACCTTCACAGTGTGCGATGCGAGATTTCGACACCGCCCATTGTCGTATCCAACAACTCCAACTAAGCCGCTGAGCAGCATTCGGTCGGTAGGGTCGGTTGGTCGGTCTGTGAATTTTTCACACATATATGTATGTATGTACATACTTACATACATGTGTGTGTGTGAGTTTTCTGTTATTGTTGTACAACTGTGCGTGCCAGAATCTGACTTAATGCGCCACTCATGAGTTACAATAAGGAATTTCGAGATTTCGATGCTTTTATTGTATTTTTTATACATTTTGCACAAAGTAAATAAATCGTACGTTTGAAATATATGATCCAGTTCCAGAACTTCTTGGGATACATATAAAAAAATAAACCAAAAATTAATAAAATATGCTAAAGCGTTTTTTTAGGTTTCAAGATTAAAAAAAACTAGCAGATTTTTAGTCATTAAGCTCTCCATGAAGAGTACAAAATTTTCGGCTTGAACCAAAGTTAACTGTGCATTTGTTTTGCCTGTTTTATTATACTTTTTCGTCCTTCCTTTACAACTTTCAACATTCAACTTTCTTTCATTCCATTATTATTAGTTTACCGTTTGCGCTTTTGTTTCGAAACAACTGTCAATCTTGGTGTACATCATGTAACACACACACACACACACACACACACATGCACACGGACGCATTGTAACAGTCACAAGGGGTACGCATGCCTGTATGTGTGCCTGTGTGCGTCAGGTGCTGAGCTCAGTCGCTGCTGCTTTTTATGCTAAGGCCAAACAAAACTGTTCAAATAAAAAGAAGTTGACACTTATTTGCGAGCATGTTCTAAATTGTAAATTACATTCTTAATCTTTGTAAGAGAAGACGCTGCTACTTTTGCCCGAACGTCAGCACGACACCCACCTACCACCACCCCCATCCCCCACGTCCATACACGCACGCAAACATACTAAAAAGACGTTGCTCATTTGCGTTTGTGAATTATATTTAAACATTTTATTCTCTATTCATATATACTTTTTGTACTTATCATTTTGTTTTCCTCTTAACATTCTTTACATTTGCATGGCAAGAGTATGTTGCATTAATGATGACGTTTGCTCATTTCAGAGTCATGTCCGACATGTCTGCCTCTATGTTCCTCCCTCATTAAAACGAAATTAACATCATAATGCCAAAATGCCAAAAGAACAGGTTCCATTCCATGACATTGACAGTGCTTTGCCGCGTGCAGAGCTGGACTATCGTATGTGACCTGTTGTTAATATGTAACATAAGACAACTTAATACTAACAATTGTGTAAAAAAAACTGCCGAAGTTGGCAAATTTAGCAAATCTCACATGTGTTGACATTGAGTTGCAATTTGAGTGTTGCCATGACTTCATTTGGAATAAATATATTCTTAAAAAACCATAAATGAAAATTTGCATATGTAGCGTATAAAATCGTCGACATTACTGATACAAAAAACACACTCGAAGAAGTAAGAAGTGTGTAGGCTTGAGTCATTGTCATTGTTGCTTAAGCCGCATGTCACTTGGGAGCATTTCATTTCGGCTCGGATTGAATTTGCCTGGCGCCGCTCGACAACGTCGCAAGTAGCATGTGGGCGGGCAGCCATACGGAGCGGAGCGGCAGTTACGGCGGAACGTAAAGACATGGCATGGCATAACGCGTTACGTTGCGTTGTGTTGCGGTACGTCGTCGAGTCACATTTTGAAATGCTGCCAACTGACTTAAAAATCTTCGACAGTGATAATGTCACGTTTTGTGTTAATTAAATTACACATAACCATTTGTAAATCTGTAATTCAACGTGGTCTGCACGCTGAAAAGAACGCTGCGCATACATAAACTTGTACTTATATGTACACACACACACACACACACACACACACACACACAGACGAGGTGTTAAGGGAATGCAAGCTATTTGCCAGGCAACAGACTCCAGGTCCTCTAACTGCTGAAACCGAGCAACATATTAGCTCTCGCACCATCCTCAAGTCAAGTCTAAGGCACTGAATATACATACATACACATACTTACACACATGAATGACTACCCATCGGGACTCCTGTCAAATTTTGTTCATCCTACCTGATCTTACTTATTTGTGGCAACTTAACTGTCGCAAACTACACTTTCAAATGAAATAATGACCTTAAGTGGTTACGCAATGACTTTGTACCAAAAGCAGCGTACGTTGCCAATGACATAGGCGGCTTAGACACTCCACTCACTTCAGCTCATAAACACATAAAGACGCGCTACTCTTCCCTCTCGTTGCTTGGCGAGCAAACCTCATGCTAACGCAACAATATTCGTAAAGGTGAAGGTCATCAGCGCATCACGCTATAACATTGCTCAACAACAAATACCAAATTCCAAAAATCAAAAATCGTTGGTACGAATCGACAGACAATTGTCGTATTGCTACCTCCTTTGCCGCTCCACTGTCCTGCGATGGCACACACAACGGAACAGCAACCATTCATAATATTTTTGGCTCTATTTGGAGCATAGTTTTTTATATTCGTACACATTTTTATAAAAAACAAGCAAAAAACAAAAAAAGGCACAAAACATTTGCATTGACAATTAAAAATTGTTTGGTTGCCTTGGCCTTTTAGTTCAATAGAGTTTCATCAATAGACTTTCATCAATACGCGCCCTTAGGTCAGATAAAATATATTTCAAAGTAAAATAAGCGAAACTTGTGTCGACGGCACAGAAAGAATTAAAACGCTACATTTGAGAGCTGCCGGCAATGCGAAGTTTCCCAAAGCTTCAAAATATTAGTTTTGTACGGCCGCCTACCCTGCCACGCCCCACGCCCCACTCGATGCCCCGCCGCATCAGGCCAACGAACGGTTTTTTTTAAATCATTTATTGATTTGTTTTTGGGAAAGGCTTTTTGTTGCTGTTTGGTCGTAAAAGGCTCTCTCTCTCTCCGGCCTCAGCCTCGTCATCAATGGACATCGATTTGCATAAAGGTGAAATAATCGACTGACCCATAATTCTGTTTCACAGCAAAGCTGTTAACCATTTTTGAACAAAATCTTTTCGTAAAAAAATTTGTTCGGTTCAGGCTCAAATACGCTTAATTTTGTTTTGTTTGGCTTGGTTTGGTTTGGTTTTGTTTTAAAGCCGAGACGAATTCAATCAACCCAACGTTGGGCAACAGTTTTATATCGATTTACAGTGCTGACTGTGAAGGCAACAGAAAACACAGCAAGTCATCTTTGATTCCGCTTTTAATGGGTGAGTAGTCAGCACTACTCGGTGCAAGCCAGATGGATATTTGAAGGATCTCCGCTTTTTTCACAAACACAGAGTAAGTTATCTATATCATTGTGATAAAACTTCAATATGTATTGTACAATATCACAGCGCGAAGTGTGCTAAAAATTCGATGCCGCCGATGTTAGTTCAATCATTATTTATTTATTTCTGTAAAATAAACAAAATAACTGTTGGCTTACATAAATTTATGAAGCTTGTAAACTATAATAGGATTAGCCAAATAAGGAAATAAAGATTAGGCTTAAGCGCCAACTTATTATTAATATATTATTTTGTTGTGTATTGACATGTTGGGCGACACAATCGGCAATGCGCCCACTCTCACCCCAATGTTCAATAGTGGCAAATAAAAATGACAGAATATGATCGCAGTGCATGAGGAAAATGAAAGACTGGTGGAACGTCGAGACAGTAAAGAAGCTCAGTGGACGTGATAATATATGCATAAGCCAAGAATTTGCCCAAGTTTGGTAGGATAAGCCTGCTTCAGAGTACAAATCAAGCAATTTAATTGAGTAGATCGAAAGGAACGTAGTAGACGTCATCAAAATCTCAGTCATTTTGACGTAGACTAACGTAGACTACTCTCCATCTCTCAGAGTACCTTGGCGAACTAACAACTATACGCTCTTACTCATGATTCCCAACTATTCGAGAGAGTTCCTATGAGTTATTTAAAGGGAAAACAAAGTTCCTATAACCTTTCAATTTAGTCTCTTATTTGAAAACGGTGCGATTGACGATATCGTCAAAAATAATGCTAAATTCATCAAGAGCCAAATAGGTTCTTCCTTTGCCGACGCCAGCATCGTGTTGTGCATTGACTTGCTGCAAGCGCTTTACTACTGTGCAAGATCACATCGTGCTTCAAATGTTGCCATTGAGCCTTTTGCTGAATCTGCGTCCGCAACATGTTGCTTTCGTATGTTGCACAACATTTTGTTGGCTGGGCGGCTTGGGCGCACGTGCTGGTTCTGCAAAGCGCTTAAAGCAGCGCTTTAATTTTAAATCATTGTCACAATATGCCACTGCCACATGCCTGAAATGCACGAAGTAAGAATAATGCTAATGATAATAATATTTAAAACTTTATTTGATTTAAAACAAAAACTCATTATTCGTGCGTCTGTCTGTGTGTGTGTGTGTGTGTGTTTTTGTATTGGCGCTAACACAATTATTGCATATCCTTTGCTTCAGTAAAGACCTTTTTCAGTTGTCAGATGTCGTCACAACGACTTCATCACACAGAGAAGTTAACTCTTTAACAACTAACGAACAAACTTTATGCGAATTATCAGAAACTTCTGTTGAAAAGAAACTCATTGAAGATTTGCTAATAGGCGTGGCTCATCACTGTTTCGAGTGTGCAACATATTTAGCTCAGTTCTTATCATTAAGTAATATTGATAGTTGACTTGTAAGCTTGTTAATTAAGAGACAAACTTAAGAAGATTCTTGAAAAGTTTCAGTGCCTTTTATCCGCTCACATGCATAGATTTTTTCAATCCAAAATCAGATCAGCTCAGTGAAACAGTAAGTTATGCGTCTATTTCGAGCAATCCTTCTCGAAGCTCGGATGTGCTGGGACCCAGTGAATTTGTATAGGGCACTACAGTGTCGAACAAACGCGACTTTGTTGATTCTTGTTGTGATGATGATTTTGTACGCCTCTGTTAGAGCGACCTTTGGCCAACCATTTGACGACCAACCCCCCCACTCGCGCCGCACAGTGCTGAGGCCACTTGTCGCTGTTACTGCGCCCGTAAATATGCTTGACAAATTTTTGTTGACCTTTCGCCATGCGAACAATCGAAAGAATGAACTAAAAAGCGACTGCAAAGCGACATAGAAATATACAAAAAAAAAAAAAAAAATGAAAATGAAGACATTAATTCGTAACGCCGCATAGGCACAACTAACGCCATCAAACGTCCGCCACCCGCACCCGCAATCCCGTCCCCATCGCCGTCATGTCACCCGCAACATTATCGCTACAGTGAATAGTGGAAAGTGGAAAGCGCTGAAGGCACTGAGGCAAAGCGTTTTTTTAGACTGTGCTTTTTCAAGTGTCGCTTTTTTACGGCCAGGTAATTTACGTAACGATCCTGACACTTCATAATTTATGGCATGAGGAAAGAAAGAATTAAAAAAAAGAAAAACATCAAATAAAACAACAACAAGAAAAACATTTCATTTTTGACTTGGCCGAAATTTATATGCCCTCGCTAAACTCATTTAAAACATAAGCAAATTAACACGAAGAGAAGCTAATGACCTCACTTTATTTGTTTGTAATCATTTATGGGCTTAAGGGAAAGTTCTCTCAATGCGCCACACTGCGTATATCATGAGTAAATCATATATATATATCAGTTCTGTAGTGATCCGAACACAAATTTGGGTCACTAGTTATAATTTTAGTGAGAGCTCTCAAATATGACATGTTCCTCTGAAAAAGAGGCGTTGGTTGCCACGCCTAATGCATGAAGCGTATCAACATTTCGTTAGCATCAAATCTTATATTTCTTTTTGCGATTTTAAATCAGCAATCCTTCTCTTTTTTTCAAGTTCACCCCACTTTTATTAAATAACATTGAAACGAAAATAGAGCCAACGACGACAGCCTCATTAAGACGCCTCAGCGTTGTTGTTGTTGGCATACTTTTGGCTCGCTCGGTTACCGAACTGAATCACGAATTTCACACAAATTAATGACCTTCCAACTATTGAAGTAAAATATGAACTTCACGTTGTAAATTCTTGTCACACAGAAGGAATTTGACTATGTACATATGTATATCGTATTAAAGACGAGTCTGTCCAACACTGTAGTTAGAAGCCGATAATTTTTCATGGAACCAAAATCATAAAAATTCCAAAAAGTGTTGTTGAAAAGTTAATTAAAAAAAAAGTATCTTCAGTGTGGCAAAGGTTTCCCTTTTTTTCCTCGTTTAATTGTATTTTATTTCAATCAAAATTATCTTTCAATTTGAAAACAAAAAATGAGAATAAAAAAACAAATGTTTCTGCCAAAATGCCGACGAATGCCAAAAAAACAAAAAAAAGGAAATAAAAGTAAGAATTTTCCAAGCGAAAAACACGCCTTAATCAAACCGCCAGAACGTTTTTTGTTTTTGTTGTTGTTTTTTTATGTATGTTTTTGGCAGAGACAAGCAAGCTCGCCCGCACATGCACAGACGCTACCTTCAAACACCCACAACACAATTTCTCTCAGTCTGTCTGTCCCTCTGTCTGTCTGTCTGTCTGTCTTTTCATCAAGTTGACCGTGCGAGTAAGGCGCATTCGAATACTAACAAATCCATTACTAAATCCGCATTTAATATGCAAATTTAATGAAGTAATTTAAAAGGTTAAACCATTTTTTTTATGCCACCATGCAGAACGCCTGTGAGAGGCGTGTGCCCGTATAAGATTTGCGTGGGTTAGTTCGACCACACTCATATATGATATAGAGGCATGATCAGAGTTATGTCTGAGCGTCTGTTCAGATACCAGTAGATACTATAAGGCATATTATTCTGTGCTACTTCAAGTTACTTTCCTGACACTTCAGGATGGCGCTGAGAGAATCTTACTGACCTCCTTCAATCTGCTACATACATATGTATGTACATGCAAAAGATCTTTGCACAAAGTTAATACAGTCATGTCGCACCGTGTGTCCAGGGCATAATAAACCAAACCACGACAGCCATGATGTGCCAGGCAAGGCGCAACGAAATTACTTACATCCTTGCTGAGTGAAAGGATTGCGTGCTCAAAAGGGGAAACTGAAATAATTTTGAAAATTTTCCGCATACTCATTTACCAATTTCACACACCCACACCCACACATGGACACGAAAAACATAAAGCCTGTGGGTGTGTGTGAGTGCGACAGCCACAGTGATAGCGCTGCTGATGGACAGTGTAGATGATGATGCTGTTGATGTTGATGTGATGACTGAGAGAGAGAGATTCATATTAAGACAGAAAGTGAGTTGTGCGCTAGTGAGGAGTGGCATCACTCACGCGACAGACACGAAAGTCAAATAAAGCATCGTCGCCGTTTCACATTTTGGGTTAATTAATAAAATGACCTTTGCATCTCTGGACGCGTTTTTTCTCACTCACCGCCGCCTTACTCAGGTTGTAATTTGAATTTTTCATTTCATTTTTTTCTTCTTCTTCTTCTTTTGTATTTCGCTTCGTTTTTGAACTCTGCTTTTCAAAAAAGTAACATTTAAATTTGATTATATTTCTAAGCACAGCTAACACGCAGCAGACAGACGGACAGAAAGACAGACAGACAGACAAACGGCACGATGACTTTTTGGAGCCCTTTATTTCAATTATGTGCCCCTCTGTCTTGTCTCACGTTCTCTTCCACTACTCACAATCTTACAAGCGCTTTTCCCTTGTGTGTGTGTGCCTTTTGCTGTAGGGTATTCGTACTTTGGCACGCAGTTTGCATCTGTCTGTTGCCATATGAATTACATAGACTCACAGACAATTGGTTCATATATACATATTAAGGATGTCAATCCCGGGATCCCGAAATCCCGGGATTTTAGTGTTTTTGAAGTCCCGAAAATCCCGGGACTTAACTTGCCCAATCCCGGGATATTCGGGACTTCGATTTTTTTAATCTGATGTGAATTATTTTTATTGATCATTAAGTTAGAAAGCGTATAAGACAAATTTCATTGTAACCATGAACGTAGCCAGCTGGTCACAAAGGGGCGCGAAAAAAGTCTTTTTGCATAAATTTAAGCGCTTTTTACACAAACCAAAGTTATTTCAAGGATTTAAAGCAGAGGCGGGCAAAACCTCACTTTCCTATACTCGCGAGTATAGGAAGCAAAATTCTAACGCTGCGCAGTCGACTCACGCATAGTGTAAGCAAATTCGCGAACCGCCCGAACATGATACTTCGGGTCACGTGTCGCTCACGATTGTGCTCTTGCTTAGAGATCTTTTGAGCGAAAAAATGAAATCAGCCGCTGTTCAGAACTCAATGAAGCAGGGCTATTTTGCGAATGACTGCAAAAATACACTTAACGAAAGTGTTTTAAGGAATATGAGAGCATGTATTATTTTGTCATTGAAAATGTGTGTGGCCCGTTTTCTGAGCGCGCTGTTGCTCGCAATTTTTCACAGTGCATAGGCAATCAACTTCGTTTTTCGCTGCTTACTCACACAACGAAACGTTTGATTGTAAATGTTTTGCCCGCCTCTGATTTAAAGTATCGATATTCTGATGTAGGGAGACTGCAGAATGATGCTCAAAATTTAAAAAAAAAAAGTAGCCCAAAATTTGATAATGTAATTTACAAAAATCTTTGCGAAGAGAGTAGTACGGCTTTTCTGAGTCTTTCTCTAAAACCATATTTTTTTGTAATGGTTACTGACTTCAGAAACTCTTTAATTCTATTCTAACCGTCCAATCAACAAATTTTGAAGGTGATAGGTGTTTTTCGTCAGCAGGTTTGAAGAATACATCATTCAATGCTTTACTACTTTTAAGGTTATATTTTAACCAACATGATCTGTAAAACGCTTTAACTAAAATAATATGTTAAACGTTTAAACTTGAAAAATTTTTGTTAACTCATTTTGTAAGACTGAATGAAATAGTCTATTTTTGTTTGTTGCTTCGTATTTTGTTTGTTTAAATAATAAAAAGGTATAAAATGAAAATTTATAAATTATTTACTACGTCTTAACTAGTCCCGGGACTAATCCCGGGATTCCGGGATTTCAGTTTGCAATCCCGAAAATCCCGGGATTGCTAAATCTCCAAAAATTGACATCCCTAATACATATGTAGCTGCTAAAGGCATGTTGGATATTTTTATTGATTCTAAATTTGTATATTATGAATTAATGTAAACTTTAATGAGATAGACTATAGATAAGGGAACGTCCATAAACTACGTAAGGTTTTTTTTCTATAAATTTAGACCCTCCCCCCTCTTGGTGAGATTTCGTGAGATTTTGACGAACCCTTCCTCTGTATCTTACATGAGATTTTGCTTAAAATTTTGAAAAAAAAAATTTAAGTTTGCATGAGATGTCCGATGAACATCCCTCCCCTAAGTGAGATTTGGTGTTATTTTGCTGAACACACACCGCCCCTCCTCCACCAATTTTATCTCACATATTCATAAGAGGCTACAGGGTGTATAAGCTTCGGCATAGCCGATTACTATTTAATTTTAGTCTACTCGCTACATTGCTTTGACTTTCTTTGTACCCAAACAGGCGTGGCAAACAGACAGACAGACGGAATAAAAACGACAACAAATATTTTTGCAAATAAATTAAAAGTTAATTGTGACGCCATTAAATTTAATCGCCGGAGCCGAGGAGCCCGACACAAACCGACCGAAAATAATATAATACAACTTCACACACTAATCACATGAAAATTTAATTTAATTATTAATACGGTATTGTGACGTTGTATAGACATCGTACATTTGCGGGGGTAGAGGGTACATGCCCGAAAAATTTCGAGTGCGAGCGAAACCAACGAATTGAATGGAAATTTGAGCAAACGCAGTCTAGTAAAAATTTACAACATTTGATAATTAGTAATCTTAATTGCCACCAAAAAAAAAAAAAAAAACAACATCAATATTTGGCCATGCCAGTGATTTGATACTCTGCAACATCGATACTTTGTCGAACACTATTAACGTATGTTGTTGGGTGTTGTATGAAGACATAGGAATTTCCTAAAAATTCCCTGTTTTAATGAGAATTCTTATGTCTTCATACAACACCTGCCAACATACGTTAATTTAGCAACAAACGCCGAGCGTGAAATGTAACAATGTTTTAGCCAATATTCGTTGGCCATAGACGTATGCCACGCCCACACATTAATCTAGTCCTTTTAGTCAATTTCCAACTGCTCCTCTTTGATAAGAACAACCTTAAAGGGATGGCACAATATTGGAGTTGATTCGTCCTTGTGTGTTGGTGTGCAAACTATGTGACAAATGTAATATGATCTGCTTACAGCAGCAAGGGAAGTGTATAAAAATCATGATGAAAAGAGCATGAAAATATATGTTGTGCTGCTGTGCCACAAGGTCGTCATAAAGTGAGCAGAACGTGCTATGGAAAAACCGTCGTCTACCTATTGCACATTTAATGAGTAGAAATATTTATTTTCCAGTGTTAATGTTAATGTGTGTGTTATATTTGTAGAATAGAGCAATCATCGTTGTACACTTTTATAGCAAAATGGTAACACAAACACACCCACACACACACACACTCTGGCAGACTAACTAACTTTTTCGTACATATGCGCTTACATACTGTCATCAGACCGCGTCGCAATGAGCCGCCGAAGCATGTGTCAACATAATTTTCTGACAACTTTACTTAAGCATGTAAATTGAGTTAAACAAGTAAAAGCGTCAGTGTCAAGTATACTCGACAACATTCATGCCCTCTACCGGCGTTCGATTTGAAAAATAGAACAGGAAAAATGAACATTGCAAGGGCACAAGCACTTCATGCCTGCTGGAGATCTTTAATAATTAATAATGTTTACCGAACTACAGACTTGCAGGTTTTTTACACATTTAAAAATGTTGTCAGGAGTAAGGCATCTTCCAGGGTACTAGCTAGTTGCAGATTGGACTCACAGAGAACTGCAATCGAAGTCTAATAATTGGACAGACGCACAGTTGGTTAGAGGGCCAGTACGAGATCAACGCTACACGTCATACTGATCATTCATTCATTATAAATTTTGTGAAATTTTTTGTGTGTGCCCCCCCTTCGATGTATGGTGTTGCATGCATGAGGTTATTACACAAACTTATTATGCTGCTGTCTGGGTCATGGTGTGTGCAGGGTATAAAAATTCACGCTTGCAAACACAAAAAAAATATGAAAAAAAGGTACAGAAAGGCACATGCACATAGATAAAGCAGAATAGCAAAGGCAACAGCAGCAGCAACGGCAATAGGGGAGTGCGATAGCTTGTAGGATGTGGCGATAGAGCGTGTGGCGTGTGACTTGCTTGCTTCGCTGGCTACGAAAATGCGGTTTTTTGCCGCTTTTGGGCAGAGCACTTAGCCACCGCCTGTCGACACGCCTACTTACAACTACCTCTGCTGCTGCTGCTATTGCCGCTGCCGGTGCTGCTTCTGTTCGTAATTGGGGCGTGGAATAACACTCTTGATATTATAATGTGCTGTGTTAAAATCTTCTAGTGCCCTACCGAATGGGTATCATGACTTTAGCAACACATATGTCTCATCAATCAGCTCAACAAATCTTATCACAAAGCAAGCAATACTCAAAGTTAAATTAGACTATTAAAATGTTATATTTGTTCTATCACATACATAGTTAGATTATCTGTCATGGCAATGGATCTGTCTGTCTATCTGTTTATATTTGGTTTACTTCAATAACTTTGAAATAATAATTGCTTAATTAAGTTGTCAATCGGCCGGAAGAACTTCATCATGAAGCCGATAATTTACAATAATAATCCCTCCATCTGTCCCCTCATCGAGATTGATCTGTTTTTTTTGTTTTTTTAATATTTATTTTTTTCCAAAATAACTAAAAAACGATAGTTTGACGATCGTAGGATAGATAAATTATAGAAAACAAAGAAGAGATACATACATGTTGGATTGTACTTGGAGCGTATAAAATTTTTCAGCAAAACCGAATTTAACGTTTTTTACCGTTGTTTTTCTTTTTTATTTTTAGTTTTCCACAACTGCCATCGAATTAATTTTACACTGAACAAAATTATGCGCTCGAACTTCTCTAGTAAATGCGAACGACCGAACGAACACACACACACACACAAAGTCACACGCGCGCACACGCACACACAAGTTGGCAAACTGATTACGCGTAGTGCAGCTGAAAAATGCAATGTTGCAGTTTAGTTGTCAGTCGCCTCGGCAGCTGCTGTTGACGATAGCAATGACGTTGGCGTTGGTAGCGTCAACATGGCTTAAAAAAAGGAAGGCTTTTATGCACGTATGCAGGCACACCAGCCAACATACACTAACACAAACTAACACAGTGACGTGAATAAACCAAATAATGAAAAAAAAAAAATATGAAACTATTGCGCAGAGTTGCTTGTGCCGGTGCTGCGGTTGCTGCCCCCAATGCAGGTGAATTTTAGTCTTTTTTTGTTTTTTATTATGATTTTTTGTTGCTTTTTTAATTCAATGAAATACGCGCAAATTTTGCTTTTGCGCTGTTGCGGTCGAAAATGAGGTTTTTGTTTAAAAAAAATCTATATTTTTCTTGATATAAACGAAAAACAAATTTTGCAATTAGTTTCTCTGACTAATGCAACAATTTATTAGCAAATCTCATCAAAGATAGACACATGGGCGTGGCACTGCGCCCCGTAAAGTCCATCAAAACTATTTTGGCATGTTTAAAGCATTGAGCATGTAACGCGCTCTCTGGAAGCATTGAGGTGAGACTGTGCTTAACATGGTTGTTGTTTTTACTGTGTTCAACAAGGACGAACTGTTAACGAAAGTGCCATGGAAGACATGCCACATTATTAGTGTCGACTTTGTGAAGAAACGTGGCAGCCAAGATTGAAAACTAACCGTACGTAGCAACAACAACAGCAACCACCAGAGCAACAACAACAACAACAATCAGGAGAATCCTGATGACGATGACTTGGTTTTTGACTTGAGTCAATGACAATAATACAACCAACCATACTAAAAGCAACAACTACAATAACAGTGACATAAACCACAATAACAATAACAACAACTAATACAACAACAACTGCAACGGCATAAAATTTACAACAGAAGAGACAAACTTGCGCATGTTTGCATGCCGCCTGTTGGTATATGAGCGAGCAGGATGTGAGGGAGGAGGTAGGGCGCGGTGGGGTTTATTGTCACGAGTAGGAAGTATGGCGTATTGCTCTGTATTTTGGTTTGCACAAAATAAGTTTACCAAGCGTTGCATAAAATTCTTTAAAATAAAAATATATGTACATATATATTACAAGCGAAGACGACGAATAACAACAACAAGCAACAAACTTGGCTTCGGCATTGCCCATGATTTGATACCCTTCATGCATTTCATTTTCATTTGTTTTAATTTGTTCAATACAAATCATACAAATAAGTATTTTAGAAGAGTGATACTTTCTACAGCCGATCCGATTGAATTTCATCGCTCTAGTAGTTTAGTTAATAGTCTAGTTTTCACTAAGGCACCTTCAGTTTTTCTGTTGGGGCTATATATCCCTATGTGCATATGTATATGATGAAAATCAATTAAGATTTGCCGGCAGAAGAGGCCAAGGCTAAGGATCGTGTGCGAAAAGTATAATGACCAAAGCATTTTATTAATAGATTTATATACATACAGTATATACATACATACATACATACATATGCATCTGTATGTACATGTATGTGTGTGTAGTTGTGCACGGTTATTAGCAAAGCGGCGCTCATAATGCGAAATTCAATTGACATGGAACAACGACTGAGAATGCCACTTGTTTGTAGGAACAACGAGCGTACGGCAAAAGTGGCGGCACTGGCAACATCATCAAAAGTAAAAAGAAAGAAGAACACTGACAACAAAAGCATGTATTGCATGCTAGTTTCGTCAATGTTGTTGTTGCTGTTGTTGTTATTGTTATTGTAAATGTTGCTGCAACGTCAGCAAACTACTAGTTTACATAAAACGAGCCAACGACAGATGCCCCATGCAACGCCCCGCACCGTACTGCCCCACCAAACACTCAGTCTTGCTTTCTTTCTTTTCTTTCCTTCTCATTCTTTGCAGTGCTGCTTTATATTAAGGCAACATGGCGTGTGAAAGTATAGCATATGCAACGACGCGTATGCTTGAAAGTAAATTACATCTTCTGTCAAGCGCGTTGCGCTTTATTGACAATCGCATGTTGTTGATACAGCAGCGGTGACGGCAGTGCAGCAGCAGCAACAACAGCAGCAACAACAGTAGCAACAAACAGTGCAACATCTATTGCAACAGCAGTAGTAGCTGCAGCAGTTGCAGTGTCAATTCAGTTCGCTCTCACAAATGTATGCTAGTATGTGCATACACACATGCACAAAGTATGAGAAAGTTAGCATAAAGTCACATTTTTGTACCCTACACACAACGTACAATGTCAATAGCATTTTTATTACTTACATTAGTACATATTCTTACAATCTTGTCAGAGATCAAGCGCACTGCCACCACCGCCCGAACGCTTCATCATTTACACAAGCAAAACAAAAAAATTTGTTGTGTAAGCCTTATAAATGAACAATAGTAAATCGACCATGGCCATACAGAGTATCATATTTTCGACACAACCGAAGTAAATTTATTCCTGTTTAAGTCTCTTTTCACTCAGGCCCCGATACCTACGCCCAGTTACATTTCACATGACAAGTTAATGTGAAGTTATTTTCATGCACAAAACAAAAACAAAGAAAAGAAGAATGTTATTTTTGGCTTTGCCAAAATAAATATATCCTTGCCAACCTTATATGTATATATGTATGTACATACTAACTACAAGAATGTTTTCTAATAAAAAGCTCATTGATTGAGTTATTTATTTATTTTTATTTTATATTTAGGTGTGGCACACAGCTACATAGACAAATGTGCTAAATTACGCATGACATACTTTGTAATGTCCAAAGAATATTAAATCATCAAGAAAAAAACAAAATTAGCGTGCACAAATAGTCATGTGTTCGCGCTTTCTGTCACCCTCTCTCTCTCTCTCACTTTAGTGTGCTGATCGTAGCTAACACCCCCCACATAAGTAAACGACGCACTCTTTGTGGGTGAGCGATGTTCGTTACGTGGCAGTTCGTTTATCAATGACACCGCACGAAGCACGAAACAGGGACAGACAAATCAACAGTATACTTGTATTATGTCAGTGAGGGAAGCGTGATTAGCGTCTCAAACACATGACGTGAAACGAATCATTAGGAACGATGCTGAAACGTCGAAACGACTTTCGCTCAAGGTTGACAGGGCTGGCGTGTCGGCTGCTGTCAGTTTGGCATCTTATTGTTTCGAAATCAAGTGATATCGACAACGTCCATTTATTCACTTTGCAAATGCGCGAATAGCACTAGTCTTTCCGGCATCCTTTTTTGTTGTAACTGACTATCGATAAACAAATACAGACAATTCCTTCACTTCATATGCCTTCTATCTTAGCATTACTTAACATTGAAATCTCTCAGAAAATTCTATAATTTCTAACAAACGTTATACAATATTCCTAGTCAACTCGACGAGCATAAACAATTTTCTCTGCTTTTTACTCCACTTGCATAAATTAAATAAAGGTATACGCACAATCGGAGGGCTTGTGGCATTTGCTAACCTCATTTATTTTAAGTGAACCAAGAAAAAAAACAAAAAAATATTGTACAATCAAAATGCTCCATGACATAATACTACCTAGAACAGTTCACCGATCGGCTTGAGTGTCAACTCGTGCACTTGCACGTGCGGCGGCGTGCCAAGCGCGTACATGATGCCGGCCGAGATGTCGTCGGAGACAAGTTTTGGCATCTGGCTCAGACCGTCTGTCAGTATGTCTGTATCAACAACGCCAGGACTAATGCTCTACAGACAAAGACAAAAAAAGAAATACACAAATTATTGATAACAAACAACACAATGAACGATAAGCAAATAAGACACACCGTGACTTTGATCTTTGTATTAAGGCCGCGGAATTCCTGACGCAGCGTTTCCACAATTGCTGTTATAGCGAATTTCGATGCCGGATAGATGTTCATATTCTGCACCGCGTCGACGGGCGGATTGACGACGAGATGGCCAGCAACGCTGTTGATGATGACCACATGGCCGGCATAGTCGCGTTGCTGCATAGAACGGAACGCGCGTTGCGTGCAATAGACCACGCCCATTATGTTCACCTGCAGCACCTGTTGCATCTTTACGACATCGGCGGTAACCAACTGACCGGGCGTCAGTATGCCGGCATTGTTGATCAGTATATCGATGCCACCCAGCTTTGATTCAATCCAATCGAAGGCGGCCGTCACCGAACTCAAATCGCTGACGTCACACTTGAGCGCATGCAAACGTGCTTTACCCTCTGCAGGCAATTGGTTACGCAGCGCCTCAACGAGTTCAACGCGGCGTGCTAGACCGACAACGATAACGCCAGCGCCGATTAGATCCTTAACGACAGACGCACCGATGCCCGAACTGGCGCCTGTGACAACAGCAACACGGTTTTGCCAACGATCCATTTGTATAGAACTTTTGTGAAATTCGGTTGTGCTTAAACCTTATATTGTAATAAAATATGTATACAGTTTAAAACTGAGATTTAAAATTTGTGTTCGACCTTTTAACGGAAGCGACTGACTTAGATGTGAAGCACTTCGAACTGTTGCTTTTTATTTTATTCAAAACATTTGAAAACAACGACGTAATTCCGTTGCTAATCTTGTTTCTACTATTGCTCGATTCTAATAGAATAGAATCTTTTGTATTTGTTTTTGTTTTCCGTCATCATTGTAATTAGTTTTGTTTTATTGCGCAACGACAGCATTACCTCTTGTGTGTCATAATTAAGTAAGCTTATCATTAGCCTACGAAGCTATCGCGAGAGAGAGCGGACGGGACTGGTCACTCAACAAGTTTTTTGTTTTCATTTTTTTGCGACGAGAGAAATAAGCTATCAATCAGTGAATGACAACCGAGGCCGATACGAATAGAACAGACATGCCAACAAACAAACAAACAGACAGACAGAAAGACCGACAGACAAATCGAGCAATCGAGCGGTCAAGCGATCGAGCTTTTGATAGCGTGGGTTTAAGGCCTTGCGAATTATTTTAATTTTGTGATTATTTTAATTATATTTCATGCTCTTTTCTTAATGAAATTATTTATTTCATTTTTTTTTTAAATATAAATAACAACATTGATGAGTCTACGCTGTGGTTCAAAGTTTTTTTCGCGCACTTCTAATTTCGAGATCAAGACGTTAGAACGAAGCAACAGACAGTTCAGAATTGCGTGAGCTTTTGCTGCTGATAGGGAACGAACGCTACATGTGCTCTGCCACGCCTTCTTTTAGGCGTGCACAACACGGAAATATCATTGTACATAATATGTGACGGTATGGCGAATGAAACCACGTAAGGTTTGTCTCCTTCGCATTATTATTCACTGCAAGTATATGAGGGGTAAAAAGTGAAATGTCGACTTCAAAAGATAGTATTACCCCATATACAGGAGGGCTTTTCATGAGCGGGGACTGGAGCTAATTAACGTATGTTGTTAGGTGTTGAATTTCCTAAAAATGTTCTGTTTTTATGGGAATTCTTATGTCTACATACAACACATGCCAACATACGTTAATTTAGCAACAGACGCCGCGCCACTATTCAAACGAAACTCGTTTGCTCTTTAAAGGAATATCATAATTGATTTCTCTCTATTCTATTAACACAGTTGTGTGCTAATTGTCTTATTCACTTTACTTCAACTGAAAGTTATAACCATAAAATTTAGACACAAAAACAAAATTTACTTTTAAATGACGCCCGACAAGTTTAAATAACACGAGATAAGTCAAGCTCGGCATAATATACATATGTATGCGATAAGAATTCAATTCAGAATGGCTCGCCGAGTGGCTTGAGTGTCAGTTCATGAACTTGAACATGAGGAGGCGTCGATAAGGCGTACATAATGGCACTGGCGACGTCTTCGGCCGTAAGCATCGGCAGCGTTTTGTAGTGCTGTGGCACAAGCTCTGTATCCACAAGGCCGGGACTGATGCTCTGTAAAGTTAAGGAAACACGTTTCAGCAGAAGAATCAAGATAAGCCGCCAAACAACGCTCACCGTCACTTTGATCTTGGTGCGAAAGTCACGGAACTCCTGACGTAGTAATTCAGTGATGGCCGTGAGTGCGTGTTTCGTGGCCGGATACATGTTCAGCTCTTGCAAACTGCCGGGCAGCGGATTGAACACATAATGACCCACAATGCTGTTGATCACGAAGACATGTCCCAAGGCATCACGTGCCTTCAGCGACTTGTAAGCACGCTGCGTGCAATAGATCACGCCCATAATATTCGTCTGCACAATCTCCTGCAGTGTGGCGATGTCCATAGACACGAGTTGGCCGCCAGCCAGTTTGCCGGCATTGTTAACAAGTATATCGATGCCGCCCAAACGCTCTTCAATCCAATCGAAAGCGTTGTTCACCGCACGCAAATCGGTAACGTCGCATTGCTGCAAATGGAATTTCTCACGCAGCGCTTCGGGCAACGTGTCACGCAACTCATTCATGCGTGCCATACGACGTGCCAGGCCAACGACAATGACACCGGCCGTAAGCAGTTCCTTGGTGAGCGCAGCACCGATGCCTGAACTAGCACCCGTGACAACGGCGACACAATCACGCCAACGGTTCATTATCGTGCCGCAAACAACGCCTTTCGAACACTGAGCTCAGACAAGTCGAAGCATATCTATTTTGTTGCAGCCAAAGCCTCAACTCAGCAAACTCAGTCTCTCAGTCGCTCAGCTTAGTGCAATTCAGCTCAGTGCGATCGCATTTCAAGCGGTCACGCCAAAAGGGCCACCGCATTTATTTCCAATAACGCTTATATCATGCTCGAACCGCAAAAGTATTAGTGCACCAAATGCCCAACAGTGCAACGAAACCGCAAATATTTCAGCTTTCAACAGCAGCGCTGAACGGCCAAGCAGCAAGTGTGATTTAGTCGAGCATTCTCGACATAAAAATTACCCTGCATAAATGTTATTTATCTAACTTCGCCTTCACTTCAACACAAGCATATAACTATTCATTGTTCAGAAGATTAAAGGAAATACATCAATAAATGATGAGTTTTAAGGATTTCCCGTTGAAGATGCCATGTGGTACAACGCTTCGGTCGTACCGAAACTTTAATGCCCCTACAAATGCTGCCACACTGAGATCCAAAGATAATTTATCGAACAAAAATGATTTCCATTACAATCAATCTAAAGATCTGATATTTTTTAACATAAACTTCTTCGAATTCCGAGTCCAACATTCGATTTTCGCACCAACCATCATTTGCATAGATCAGTATGCTTAATTTATTTAGATATTAATGACATTTACGTACGAAAGTTTATTGCTGGAGGCGACAAAGTGCCATATAATAAACACGCCATTTGATTAAGTTGGATAAAAGTCCTTCTGTCCGTTTCCAACTTTGTGACAAAGTTCTAATTCTCAAACCATTTGATGTTGTTAGTGCAACATGTAACAAGCAATTGCTGTATCACCATGAAAACCGACTAGCAAAGGAATTATAAGGAACACAAACGGTTGGCAAATAAAGTTTTGTTGCCAAGTAAATAAAAAATATAAGTATTTCGAAAAGAACAAAAAAAAAAAAAAAACATAAAAAAGAAAATAAAATCTTTAAAGTTGTGCAAAAAGTGCAAACAGAACGCGTTAAAGGATGAAACGAAATTATGAAGGAAGCAAAGTGACGGCGTCAGTGGCGGCGGCGAAGGAAGCGGATGAGGGCAACGAGAGTTACTGCATTGCAAATGTTGTTTTTGTCGATGTCTTCTTATGCTCATTAGAGAGGTATTGCTTTCGTGTAGAAATTTCTTTAGACTTCTTTTTATACACTTGCAAAAGGATATTATAAATGATTTACTGTTTTTGCCAAGTATTATGTGAGGCATGTGTCGCTTAATAATAACAGAATTCTTTGGAAAATCGGAGCAAAGTATTATAATTCCTTAAATTTATATACATCTCTACATACTTATGGTGTAAAGAGTTACAATGTATGTAACTGAAAGTTATGAAATGTGTTATATGTATGTATCTGGGAATAGTTCCTTAAATTTTGGAGTGTATATAAACTTCGACTATGTTCGAAATAACATACTTTTTGAGAATAATTTTTGTTTTTTTTTTTTTGTTTTTATTCTATTTTTTGTTATTTGCATCGACACTACTTTAACCCTTTTGACAAGGATGAACGACAGTCACGAGGCGATGATGATGAAAAAGGAAGCCGAGCCTCACATTCACACGAGATTAACTTTAACAAATATGCTCAGTATGCGCGCACACGTGTTGTTTGCACACGTGTTTATGGAAATTAAGCAAACGATGAACTACGAAAACTGAGTCTCAACTCGGGCTACGCTCAGCCCGTGCAAAGCTAAGCACAGCATAGCAGAATAGAGCAGAGCCGACGAGGCAGGCGAGGCGTGTGGGCAAAGTTCTGACAGTTGCGCAGACTAAACTGATTGAAATATCTATGAAAATTTTACTGATTATGTATTTACATAACGCCAAAGGATGCGATGCGATGGCATGGCGCATTTGTCAGAGCATTTCAGAAGCAAAAACAAAAAACAAAAAAAAAAAAAAAGAACAAAAACTCAAAAAGTTGATGCAAATAAGAAAAACGGTTTATTAGGCACATTAGTAGCCGACTTGCAATGTCTATGCCCATGATCTGTGTCAATAACTGATTTCAGCTTGAGACCATGTGTGTAAAGGACACACACATATACATATAAAGACACAAATTTTCTAAATTTTCATACAATTTTCATCCCATTTCTGTCAGCATTTTTAAAGTTCAAACCAAAAAAAAAAAAGAAGCAGAACACATAAAAATTATACATTTTGCCAGTCAGACAGTCTTGAAACGTTGCCAAACGGAAGCGTAAATGATAATGATTGCCACAGACAGCCGCCTTAGTTATTAATTATAAGAAAATCAAATTAAAGCCAAATAAAACGAAAGAATACGCAAGAAACGTAATGCATTTAGATTGCGTGAAATAACCATTAAAATCTAATCAATCATGTGCAATGTTGTACTGTGTACGCATGCAATCTTAATCGGCCAACGCTGCCACCGCTGCCACCGCTGCTGTCCCTATCCGCCCTGCTCATCGTTGCTGCCGACGCCATGGCTGGCAACTACTGTTGCTGTCCAACGTTTGTCCCCTACGTCAGGAAACGTGTCTAATTTGAATAAATGTCCATGTAGCAATTGTCTGTTTGTGCAAATTCAGCACTGCTTTTCAATCACTACTATAAGAACATGGTAGCGGTCATTAAACTAACTGAGCCAAACAACAACAGCACAACAGATTGAGGCACACATTCCTCTTGCTGCTTAGCATCTTCGATTGTCGCCGTCGACATCAACGTCGTCAGCGTTGTGTTGTGTGTGTGTGTGTGTGTGCCTGAGCAAAAACTAAGGTCATAAACAGCATCGACACTGGCCGGGGCAGGTACATTTGTATGGCAGCAGTCGGTGCGGTGCGTCACAATGTTGCCAAAGTGCAAACCATTGCGAAAGAGCAACTTTAACTACTCTACTCGCAAGCGTTTGTGGATGCCTGTGCGGTCCGAGGAGCTGCGACGCGGCGCCGAAATGTCAGGGTGAAGCATTTTATGTGCGCACTTATTCGATGATTTCTTTTTCATTTTTTTTTTTTTTTTCAAGTTTATATAGAAATTTGTGTGTGTGTGCGTAAAAGAAATTTCAAGCTCGTCGTCGTCGTCGTCGTCTTATATTAATGATGAGCATGATTACGACTTTTCGAAAGCAAAAGCTGCGCCGATTAAACTGATCGATCGATTGAGTTCGTTAACTACTCATTGGTTTGCATAACAATCAAATTTTTTATCGCAATTTTGACACGAAGCTTTAAGATACACGCCAAAAGCAATCATATTACCTAAATATGTATCTACACTTGTTAAGCATCGAAAGGGCAGTTGATTTTAATCCTTAGGGGAAGGGGAGTTCAGCAAAAACTCGCCTAGGGGGAGGGATGTTGATCGGATATCTCATGTGAACTTTTCCATCAATTACAATTTTCTTTTTAAATTTTAAGCAAAATCTCATGGGAGATACAGAGGGAGGGGTTCGTCAAAATCTCACTAAATCTCACCAAAAGGGGGGGTGGGGTCTGAATTTCCGGAAAAAAAACCTCACGTAATTTATGGACGTTCCTTTCATTGAAATAAGCTCAATTAGTCGCCATGTGTGAGCAAAGCTTTTAAAAAGATTTGAAAAATTTGAAGTCATTATTTCAAAAACACATTTAAAAGCAAAATTGATAAACATTTTACGAGAATCGCTGTTGTCCGTGGCATCATTTCTCAAGTGGATCGCAATGACTCTCTCTCCCTCTCTCTATATTGCAACTGCCATTACCAATGTGTAACGGTTATGTGGCTACACATTTCAACTGTCAACGTATACTTTTTGCTGTTACAACATCATATTTCTAAAACAACGATTCATAACGTTGACCTCATGACCCTCAAGTGGACAAGCGGCACCAAGACGGTCAACTGGCCGTTTTCGCATTGCTTTAGAGTCGTTTGCACCAAACGTTTTTGCTCAACATAGAAATTTGTCAGTTGCGATTTTTTTTTTTTTTCTATTTTTTGTATTTTTGTGTGTCCAACATAAATTGTGTTGGTTTTTATGCGTCCTACTACCAGTCTTGGTCTCTTAGAGCATGATTTTTGGTTTGTATGCATTGTGGATTCCTTAAATAATATTCCGTTGTACGACTAAAACTAATTTTGGAAGTAGAATATGAATATGTTTTGAATTTCTCAAAGTAAAACCAAATTCAATAAAGTTTCGATGTAAAAATCTTGAAATTTGAGGCATTTAACAACAGTTGCTGGCATGAAGAGCCAAAGCCCAACGACATACGACAGATACAAAGATACAAGTGAAGCAATGCAGTGCAAGGCAAAGCAATACAGACAAACATGATGATGAAAATGTCGATGTCGATGTAGATGTAGATGTCGCTTTTGCTGTTGCTGTAAGACGACATGAAATTCGCTTTATGAAAATTTTATATTGCAGCCATTTTGAGGTGCCTGTCGACAACGACAAACATGAAGGAAACACCGGAGATGACTTTATAAAATAAACTCACCTGAAACTCAGCCTTTAACACATTTTACGAGCATATATTAACATTCGGCGGCGCAGGGTGCAGGAAAATACCACAGAAGCATTACAAGGAGACGAGCATAAATAAGAAACAAGTAAGAGCATTGAGATCAAGTATGCTCGACAATATTATACCCTGCACACATCCGGTTCCTCGATGCAATATTATACTATCTCCCAAATTACACATGAACACGGGATATAGACAGAAGGCTCGTCTGACTGTATTAACCAAGTGATTTTAATGACTTCATTCAATCTTCAAGACATGAGCGACTTATAGAACCTTTGCTCAAAATTGATATGCCATGCAGTGTGTGCGGTGTGTAAAAAGTGAAGTGCAGTTGAATAGAGACCGCAAAATGTACAAAATATATTTGAAGTTTACAGTATATGCCAGCAAAAATGCAATGAGAAATTTTTCGACTGACATTTTATTAAAATTTTTTAGCATTCATCATGCCAGAAGGATTTAGATAAGCTCAACGCTTAATTGAGATATCTGCAGATGCAACGAATTCGCTCAAAGCCCAGATGCCTCAACCCGGAACGACGCAATTGTTCTCGACTGCAAAACCGCAAATGAGATCAATTACGATTTAGTTTTGATTCGTAATTTACAAGCCACAGATCGAAATGGCGACGAAATAAAAAGAGATACTTTTACGATGGTTTATTACAACGGTGAGTTTACAATATTGTGGTATGGATGTATTAACTTTTAGCTATTACAATATTCAGTCAATAATTATATTCGTTATTTTGCACAATGATTTGCTTACCCATTGAGATCTCAGAATATCGTGGACTGGAACATGGAGAGAATAAATATATAGCTTTTTCAATGTTCCAATTTTTCTCACGTGACTATATCCCTTTGCTCTCTTCCTCAGCCTACTATTCTCTCCATTAATGTAGCGTGACAATTGAACACGCTAACCCAATCGAAAATCGCTAGTGCGTGCGGACTACCAACTTCATTAGTGTTGAGTGACTAGTTACTTCGTTAGTGTTTATGCAATACATACATATATAACGACACGCACTAAATTAGTGTTGAATTTATTTAATATAAGTATAACAGCATTTAAGATACTTAAAATATTTTGGCTCTCTTGTTTACATTCCAAGGCAACGCTTTTGCTTATTTAAGCTTCATTTCAAGTATGGTAAACTTGGGAAAATTAATTGATAACAAATTGTAGCAACTTGTGTTTTAACTGTGGTCCAAATCTTCTGGTTGGACGTCATTTGAAGAATGAAAATGAAACTTTATTTATCAAGTTTTTCAATAACTTCAATAAAATCGAAAATTTACAATTCTAACAGTTTAAATCACTTGATTTTATCACACACATGTGCAAGCAAGAGCAAGTTGAAAGATATACTAACCAATTTGTTATCCTGCGATCAGGACAGCGACCACAAATGTACATCTGTATGTATGTATGTAGTTGAAACAAAGCACTTCAACAGCTTGGAAAGCAAACTGACTTGCATCGCTGCCATTTCGTTTCGTTTTGAAGCCAAGGCACACTGAAGTCAGTGAATGGCCACGTCTTTGACGTGCCATTCAGCACATGAATGTAACGGTAAGCAGTTTAGTTTAGTTCGTACAGTAGTATGTGAGCTTGTACAAAATTGAAACGAGCGTAATATTTCATAAGGATTTAAGCGTCAAATCCGTATGTTAGCCTTATGTACTTCGTTATGCACATGTACAATAGACATATGTATATATTTATTCATATGTACGTACGTATAGATACAGATACATACATACATATATACACAAAGTTTAACAAGTAATGCGTTCAAGTGTATCTTACCAAGCTTATCCAACCAAAGACAACAGTGACTCGCTGTCTTCTATATGAGTCCCCTTCACCGCCTCTCTCTGCCTCTTTTCGTATCTCTCATACTACAAGTGCAATTCCGCCCACGCCACAAGCTCAGCTAAATGTCACTACTTAATGTGCCTCGGTTAGCTTATGTTTCCAGACTTCAAGTCGTATAAGCTACCGAAAAAGTGCAACTGTTTTGCCATAATACAACTTTTACTTTCGACCGTCAGTCAGCGCAGCGTATCTCTAATCCCATCCCTTAACCGACAACGACCAGCAAATAATAAATTGTTTAAAGTCTTGCGCAGCAAAGTTAAGTTCACCATTTACTCTAAGAACAATGAGCGACTAACGATCGCAGATAGGCAGACAAACAAACAACCAGTCAGTCCGTCCGTCAGTATGTCAGTCCGTCAGTCAAGTCAGCCAACCAAACAACCAACAGACTTACAAAGCAAATTAATAATCTATGCTGACTTGACTGCTCTTTAAACCACACAACATGGGCGTGATAAAAAATATGATGGTCTGTAGTACACTAACACACACACTCACACACACTCCCCTTTGTTTTACCAACCTACACGAACTATTGTACACTACACGCTGAAAGCATCAATCTTTGTTACACCTGAATGTCACATAAGTATCAGAAATCTATATTAGGGGACGTCCAAAAATTACGTGAGGTTTTTTTCTATAAATTTAGATCCCTCCCCCTTCTTGGTGAGATTTAGTGAGATTTTGACGAACCTCTCCCTCTGTACCTCACATGAGATTTTACTCAAAATTTTGAAAAAAAAACAATTTTAATTAAACGACCAAAAAGTTCACATGAGATGCCCGTTGAATCCCTCTCCCCCTATTTGGTGAGATTCTGCTGAACCCCCTCCCCTAATTTTATCTCACGTAATTTATGGACGTCCCCTTACTTATCAGCTCGTCCAATGCCATCGGTAGAAAGGTAAAAATTGTGACTCGTTTGAGAAATGGAGGGCGTCCCACCTATGTTTATGTAAAATGCGTTTGTCATCATAGTAACCCCTATTATAGGTGCCATAAATGATTAAAAAATTTGTGGAGTGAAGTGTATTTCATAGTCGCATTGCCCGAAAATAGTCTCTCTTTGCCTTGTGTACTTTTTGGCATTGCAAGTAAATCTGCATTGCTTAAGTTTATTAATGATTACTATTATATGCTCTAGAAATGTAGCAAGCACAGGCTGAGAGATATACATATGTACATATGTATGTACATACATATACATATGTATAGTTTCCGCAAGTAAGATGACTTTAATTTCCATTTTGACTCCGCTGCACTCTTCACCCTTGCTAGCATCATAACACATCGCCTTTGCGTAATGTCCTTTGAACAAATGAGTATCTTAAGCAAAAAATCGTGTAGCTTTATTTTTATAAGTGCATTCTTTGAGCAAACTTAATTCAATTAAACCTCGGAAAAGTTAATTTATTGCATACACTAATAACGCTTGAACTTGCATCTTATTTAGACATAAGTACATAGATTTTTCTGGCAGAAACGCTTCTTTTCGTCGGCCTGAGGCAGCTATTAAATAAAATTCCCGAACAAATGGGAGACATTAGTTCTTGTAACGAATAACGGTTCTAAAATCCTGAAATGAAAATTTTGACTCACTCACCAAGCTCTTGAACCACTTTTTGTACAATAGAGTAATACTTGATAGACATCCAATCGCCCCCCAATTGGCATTCCATACGCAATAGAATAATCGGAAATAAATTCGAATCACTTCAAAGATATAAATTTCTTGTTCTCATATTTATTTCATTAATTTCAGTATTCATTTTTAAGACCCATAATGAAACATTTTGGGTTTGTTTTTGCATTTTGTTGATGTTGTTTTTTTTTTCTTTTGTAGATTTTGGTTATTTTGAAATACTCATGTCATAGTTACTTGTATAATAAGTATAATAATAATATAGTATAATATCATATAATATAATAGAATTAAATATAATACAATATTAAATATTTATTTTCATAAATATAAAATATGCATTTAAATGAAAACTAATATTATATAAATGAGGATTTTTTTGTTTTTTAGTTATTGCATTTAAAGTTTTCCCATTTATTACCCTTGCAAAAAAAATTGTAGATTAGTTAATTAAGAAAATTTCATTGATTGAACTGATCGGTCGGAATGAATATTTCAATTAACACAAATATACTTAGTTCTTCTCAAAATAAACGGACAAGTTGTTTGAATTACTGACACGACGTACTACAAAGACCTCAAAAAAAAAAATATCATGGAAAAATCTCTGGCAACAGATTATGGTAATTAATAAAAGAAAAAATCGTCTATAAACTTGGACCTCAAGAGGAATTTTCCTTAACTTAGCACAACTTTTGCAAGGGTATATTAGTCTCGGCAAAGCCGAAAATGTTTTTTGTTTATTTAACACGTTTTTTTTCTTTTTAATTAAATTTTACCCATACAATTCAAACTCTCAAAGGTTTACAAATTTAATATTTATTTGCTAATATATGCAATAGAGTCTATATATTTTAAATTTATCATTTTTTCATTAATTTTTTTTTTTTTTTTTTGGAAATGTTTAATGTATATTTGTGTGTGTGTATAAGTTTTTAGTTTTGGTTAGTTTAAACTTTTTTATTATGTGATTTTTTTTACGTCACTTTTTTCAAATGAGAAATGAAAAATTGAATATCTTTCCTGGAGTTTTCGCTTCAATAATAAAATGTAATGTACTTCTTTATAACACATATAAGGGGAGGCGTCACCATGTACTGCTCTACGTCGTCAAATGATTGTTTATACTACGAGAGATATTTTTTTAATGGCAAACGATTCTCAGTGCTTACATCAAAGAGTATTAAGTGCAGAAAGTGAAAAGCATGCACACAATCATAGCCAATTTTTAACTTTCTAGGCAAATGTTGTATGTTTGCAAGCCTTGTGCCAAGACATACTACACACTAATATTGAACCCATATTTGATTGCCGCAATTGATGTATGTTTGCAGGTCTTGTGCCAAGACATACTACACATTAATATTGAATGCATATTCGATTGCCGTTCAATCTCTCAATGAGACCGGTTTGGTGAGCATGTTTGCGACTCTTTTTTGCATTTAATACTGTTTGGCTGACATTGCCAGTGTGTGTTAGCATGAGGTAGACGCCTGCGTGGTTTGAACTTTGAACCTTAGGCACAGTACTTGTGTTCAACTCAAAGACATTTGAGCCGTGGCACACGACAAGGTTTTTGGTTTGTTAGCAATGTCTTAACTTTTCTTAATGTAAATAGTTTTATGCGATTCTCAAATAAAGCAAAAACAAGTACTTCAAACAAGTATGACAATATAAATTCATTTCACAACAATAACATCTAAATATAATTTCAAAGATTTGTTTTTTTTTTTCTTGTTTGTTCGTTCATTTTCATAACTTGAATTGGAAATTGTGTTACTAATATTTCGTTATATTTCATTTTTTTATTAATTTTTTGTTAATAATTTGTTCATTTATTGATTTTTTTATGTATACATATATATTGTTTTAATGATATCATTGAACTAAATACCAATAGTTAATGGAATATTTTACACATCCATGTTGAACTGTTTTTGTTTACTGTGTGATTTATATCCTTGCAAAAGGATATCCGGATAACATTATTGTGCTTAGAATAATATATGCAAGGATATATAAATTTCGACAAAGCCGAAAATATTTTTTTTTATGACATTCTTTCAAGACTATAGTTTTTTAGTTGCTGTGCTTCTTTTCTTTATTTTATTTATTTTTTTCGTTTTGTTTTTAGTGAAACTTTGTTTAGTTATTTGTTCTATCGATAAACAAATGCTAATATTTCTAGTTTAACGTCGGTCCACAAATTGCATCTGTGCTTGTAATGCATTGGCTAACGGAACCGCAACTTCGTATAGATTTTTTTCTAAGGAAAGAATGAAGCATTTGACAAATATATGTACATAAAATCAACAACAAATCAAATTCTTATTGGTCAAAAAAATGTAAGGGATAAGAAAAAAAAAAAAAATTAATAAAAATAATAAAAATCAGAAAAACAAAATAATTTTTAAAGGAGAAAATTTAATGAAGACCTGAGTATAAAATAATAAAGTTATCATTATCATTCAGACGTTGTGTTAAAAAAAAAGCTTCCTTTCTTCTGCTCAGTTAGAAAATTCGTTTGTAATACGTGTGGCGACCTCACTAGAATTTAAAGACAACAAATTGATGATGATCACCAGTGTCTCATGAACACAAAATCATGATGCCAACATAAATTATGCTAAAATGTGTTTATTGTTATATGAGCGACTTTTACTAGTTTGGTTTTGATTACATAATTTCACTAATCTTTCATTTGCTTTTTCATTTCATTTTAGTTATAAAATAATAAGTTAACTTATATTTTATTTGTTAGTGAGGGCAATATACACATACACATGTATTGTAGATACAAGCACATACACAGTAGATACAATGTGTTGCAATGATTCTTGTTATAGACTCAATATTTCTAATACAAATGTATATGATTTATCTTTTTGCTTTTCCGAAACACTTTTTTCATTGCTTTTTGGTTTACATTTATTCACTGTTTTTTTTATTAATTGTCCTTTATATATGTATGCATATATATATATTTTTAAATTTTATTGATTATACATAGAATTGTGTTTATTTTCTAATAATGATTGGCTTAGTTACTGACGCAGTTAAGAAGTAGACACAACGAAATGTTACAACAACACTTTTGATACGATAAGTTAGTATTTTTGTATGAAACAATAACATAACTAAATTTGAATACGCATATATGAATGTCTATATATATATATTTATGTACTTGTATCATAAATTGATAGCAATTAAGTTCTACATACTCCATTGTTTCGAAATTTACTCCTACATACATATGTATACATATGTAGCCGACGTTACATAAAGCAATTAAGCTTTCAAACTTAATTACCAAGTATGAACATTCATTTGACATTTGTGGTGTATATATTGCAAAGTCACATAGGAGTATATTATGTTACAAACGATGGATTATGGTGAGCTAAATTGGCATCTTACTTCCTGTATATTTTATGTCTCTGTTCTTATGTTTCAAGTTCATTGGTTCGTAGTACAAGTTGCTGAGATGAGCGATATATATATGTATATATATTTAGCATATACATAATTGTATACAATTAATGACAAGACTTGACAAGTCAAAGAATTCTCATAACTACAACAAAAGCTTTTCAACTCACAAATTCTTTAGTTTTGCCTTTGCGGCTTAGGCTAATCAACTGTGTAGAACATACAATTTTTATATTATTGTCAACTAAATTATACTAACAAATAAATTAAAATAATTTGTGTACTGTATAATGTATTTTAAGTATATTTCTCTTAAGGGGAATTCGTTAATGGTGTTTTGGTCTGCACCAAGTCGGTTAATAAATTAGAAAAGCAAGCATGGCTTTTAGCAAAAGCAATCGCTCGCAGAGTTGTAATTAATTTATGTTAGCATAATGGTATGCAACTAACTGTAAATGTATAAGTGAGTGAGTTTGTATTTATGCACTACAATGGAAACGTTGTCTAAAATTTCAATTTTCAGCAAACGTTTATTGGAATTCTGCGTTTAATGCATTAACCAACATAATGGCATTTTGGATCTTAATTCGAATCAGAGTCTGAATCGCTTGGGGGAACTGGTGAGGCTGTGGCTTTAATAGCTGCTGGCGGTTCTTCTCGTATTGTACGCGTAGCGGCCAAATATGCATTCGTCGATTCGCCATGCGTAGTCTCGATGCCAACCCTGCGTTATAATAAGTAAGTAAAAAATTAGCAAATACAAAATAATTTTATAATTTCGACTTTTTAAACTTACTTGTATTCGTGTCGTGCCAAATAGCGTACATATTTCTCAGGGGGCTCATCGGCATCAGAATCCTGCACACTCACAGAACGCACGGTAGTATGCGAGACTTGCGTGGCGGGCATTGTAAACTCCACGAATGCATATGGCGCTAACTCACTTGGTATCTGATCGTACGAAGTGAGCGCCATGCGGCAAACCAGCTGATGTGTTGTATAAGCGCCTAATGCAAATAATCAATCAATCAATCATGCCCAAATCAAATGCTGTCTACACGTACCTTGACCCTCCTTAGGTAAACGAGGACAACGCCAGACTATAGCGCGATGATGATGTTCATACTTAGCCTGACCCGAGGTCACCTCGATGAGCGATTCCTGCAGCGTGTCCACTGCGCCGAGAATACGTTCGATGCCCTTAATTTTTCCAGTACGACGATGTGCAGACTTTACGGAACCGTATCTAGAATTTAAGTCTCGAAGTTCAATGATTGCGTCCCTTTCGCACACTCACACTTTCTTTTCACTTTTTAAATCGTACTTACCTGAAATGTTTTTCTACGCGAAACAAGTAAATCCAACATTCTGGTATTGGGAATCTTACTGAAACATCTTCGCATGGTATCTGGCCAAGTTTACGTGACGTAAAGCCGGGCACAAGTATGTCAGCGCGCAGCTCCACCTTATTACCGGTAACGCACCAAGTCGCTTTCAGCTGCAACGGCAACTCACGATTCTTGGGCGGACGCACACGGAAACGCAACAGTTCAATGTAGTTAGCATCCGGTGGCTGGAATCTGTTAAAATAGCAAGTTTGATTAGAAGCTCATTTTAACGCATTATGGTCTTACTTGATGGTACGAGTGCGCTCGTATTCGTCCTGATTAACCACACTATGAAACTCGACCGCTTCGAGACGTATCCATTCCTCGGTTGCCACTGGTATTATGTCATGTCTGCCCACGACCTCTTTACCCTGACGCCACATGTCATTCACGCCCAGTTCAATAGTAGGCATACCTAGCATTACACATTAGGTAATTTAACTACAAAGATTTCTATATGAATGGCAACTGACCTGTTAGAAATGCTAAGAAGAATAGTCGAACCCGTGCGATCTGCTTTAGTATTTTGCCCTCGCTGTCCTGATCTACAATTAGTTCATCAACCGCCGTTACTTGTACCTCCTCCATTTTATACGTCAAAGCTCTTTCGCGCAAAGCCGGCAATCGGAAGAGTGCCTCCTCAATGCACACGGAAAATTGCTTCATATCCTCGTAGTTCATTGAGCCAATCTTAAACAACTGCGAAGATTGCGGTGCATGCTCCACCGGCAGGCCAAGTTTTTTCAGATCGCTGCCAAACTCTTTGACGCCCTCATAGTCACCGGCGATAGCGTATTGTGCAAATTTCGTCAGTTTGTTTGTAATACGTTCAGCCTTTGTGACCTGTCCGGGCCGTACGCCAGGCCGTTCCTTATAGAATATGTACTGCAGCTTCATGGTAAATATCTTACCGAACTGATCGTATTGCTGTGCGCCAATTTCCGACACTGAATAAGATGGCTGCAATGGTAGCTCCTGGAATGGCTGCTTGTCGGTAGCCTGGTTGAACAACTGCACCACAGGCACATCGTTTTGTATGGCCAAACGTACAAATATCTTTTTCCAAAAACGCTGGCCGGTAATCTTCTTCTTGTTAGGTTGGCGCAGCTGCATTTCCCAGCCGGAACCAACATAGTGCAAACGTGGAAATTCCTCCAACGGCTGGGATACATCCTCATCATAAAGTGGTGTCTGTGGTGAGTCTTGGGAATCTGTGCGTTTCAAAGCAGGATCAGCAGTTTGCGGTGCAGGAAAGCCAGTTTCATCAAACGGATTAACAGTCGGCGGAACATCACCTGTTTGTTGACCCGTCATTGAGCGCGCTGGTGGCGGTGGTGGCGCCAACTGAGGCGCAATTCCTTGTGTGCCATCACCCTTGGGTCGTATAACAACACTGAATTCCTTATTGACCGATTCTACGGAATCGGCACGCACAGGTGCTTGCATTGCATAAAAATCATCATCTTCATTGCCAAATCCATCGGTACCTGTATCGTCACCGAACGCATTGGCGATAGGATCGGGCGGGCCGAATGCACTTTCGCCCCAAGCTGAAATAATAGTAACACCTACATTACACCAAGCAACAAAATATTCTAAAATATTAACCAGCAAGGGCAGAATAGTCGAGTATGCATACATGGTAGTGCCACGCCCCAAATCTATTTAAGTATTGTTGAAAATTTTAAGAAAATCGTTATAAAAATTCGGAATTTTCAGCTAGAGGGTCTTTAAGGGGCAAAAGTGCGGGGTAAGGGGCGTTTTGTTGTATACAGTATGGGTTCGTTAGAAGAAGACGTGATACGTCACCTACCAACCGATTTTCATGTTTCTTTCACTACTGGTGTTTGAACTATTTTAAAAAATGTGCGGTACTGGTTAGGTAGAAAGGAGTGGAAATAAAAAAGTTTTTTATAAGAAGACTGTTTACTCACCATCACCCGCGACTGGAGTTATCGCACCAGATCCACCAAAACCATCTAAAATACTTGCATTGTCCTTTTTCACTGAATCGAATTTCGCAGAGAAGGCGTCAAATTCATCAGACTCCAAAGCGAATATATTAGTCGCAGAACATGGTGGCGCAGGCACCACAGGCGCAGGCTCTACACTGAATGCATTGATAACCGGAACCGGCGCTGTTGTACTGCTGGTTTCATTTGGCGTAGCGAATATGTTTTGCGTGGACTCAGTGTCGTCAGCCACAAATATATTGGTGACGGTAGTTGCCAACGGATATGTTTCCTCATCTTCATCGGGGCTAGCAAATGGATTTGCTGAAGCTTGTCCGCTTGCTAAGTCGGTCGTTGCCGGTGGAAAGTCGAGACCGGTATCCATGTGTTCAGGCTCGTCGGCCACCGCAATCGGTGAATCGGTCACGTCTTGCATTGTCGCAGCTGATTCTGTTGGTGGACTCTGATCAGACTCTGCAACGGTTGGCTCTTGTTGGTCTTGTTCATCATCCATATCGGGATTCGGACCAGTTTCGTCGATAACCACTTCAGGTACCGAAGTTGTTGATGGTTTGGCATCTTCCTCCTCTTCATCATCAGAACGCGGTAGATCTTCGACTGTAGTTATCTCAATATCTGGCGTTGGCGCTCGTTGAATATTTGTTGTATCCAAAGGTGCCGCAATATTGTTCCTGTTCACAACGGCCGCTTGTGGCTGTGACGTAATGTCATGAGTGCTTTCGTCCGGCCTTGTCAGTAATGAAGTGAAAACAGGATCATCGCGCTTATCATCCGAGTCGGACGAATGCTTGGATTCCGCCGCCTCTTCAGCCGCAGTATCTGCGTTGGCATCTAGCACTAGATCATCACTTAACAAATCCGGCTTAGCGAGTGGCTGTGCAGGCTTTTCGTACAAACTTAATATATCGTCCTTGGTTTTTGGTGGTGGTGGTTTAGGCGGTTTCGACGTGCCAAACATATCAAGCAGATTCTCTGTTTCGACTGGCTCCACAGGTTGACTTGGTAGCGGCGGCCGTGGCGGTTGCTGCTGTGATGTTACACTCGGTGGCACTGGCCTTGGCGGTGTCGGACGTGGTGGTGGAGGACGCGGCGGCTGTTGTTTCGCTGGTGATGGTACAGGAGTCGTTCCCTGTATAGGAGGTACACCAGTCGGTATACCGAAAGGATTATCATGCACATTGTTGCTTCCAATTAGCTCAACGTCTATAGCCTGTGTATTCGCTGACGAATCTGACACATCCAGCAGATCGGCAAGACCCGAGTCGGGTGTGGGGCTGGGTGAGTGCAAATCTCTCATCGACACAGGGCTAGGCGATCGTGTCGCTGGTATTCGACCCAAAAGCTCAGAACTTGCCTCCTCCATTTGATTCGAAACCGTATTGATTAGCTCCTGCGTTTGTGGCGGCACCGGCCTGGGCGGCGGACCTTTCCTTGTGGCTTCTTCGTCCTCAGCTGTAGATTTAATACTGAGCGCATCATCTTCAGCTTCTATGGTTGTCCCAAAGAAACTCATCGCAGGATCGATATCAGAGGTGTTATTCTCATTTTCGGGCTCGTCGCCAAATGCAAACGGATTTGACACCTGACCGGCAAATGGATTATCGGCTTCTTCAGCATTGCCTGAATCTGATTGAATTAAGAATGGATTCACTGCTGCATCTACATCGCTATCGTCCATTAAAAACGGATTCGCCATTTTTTTTATATTTTATGCTATTGATTTATTTTTATGTGTGTTTAATTATTTGTTTGATGCCCTCGGCCTTGTTGTTTCACTTGTCTCCGTGTCTTTTTAACGCTCAATCAACTCGCTCTCTAGAAGTTTGATTTCAGTTTGGCCAGGTACGAGATTTTCAGCAATTGATGTATCAAAGGGATCGACGTCTTCCGGTGGCGTTATTGTTTTAACACTCACAGAAGGTGTAAGCACTTTGCCACCTAGGCCAAGCTCTTGTGCGTCTGTTTGAGTGTCAAGTACACCAACAACTAGTTCAGTGGTGGATTCGGGCAAAAGTTCACTCTCTAGTAGCTTTAACTCGGTTTTGCCCAGCTGTAGGTTAGCCGCTATTGACGTGTCAAATGGATCGACTGTTCTGCCTTCTTCTATTAAATTCCTGCTCTCCTGAGCTGGCGTAAGCACCTTTATGTTGATATTGTCCTCTACAGACAGTAGCACCTCAGCTGGCACTGGAGTTGGTGGCGCACGTGGATCAAAATTTGGATCTGACAAACTGTGTTTAAATGTCGACGCAGATTTAAAATCAGCTTCAATATGCTTAACTTCAACGTCACTGAGCTTTGTTTCTGGGACGTAAGAAGTGTCAAAGGGATCTTCTGTATCCTTTTCGGCAATCGATTCACTTGTGGGTGCGTAGTATGGTGTCAGTGGTTTTTTGTTGCCACAAGCATCATTTCCAACACCGAGTAAACCTTGATCAGGAACCAAAAATCCAACACTCTTTGATTGGATGTTTAAACTAAGGGAAGACTTACGGCGTGCGGTATCAAAGTCAAGAGACTGTTGGGCGCTTATTGGATTGTTGTCTGCTATCTGAACCGTTTTCGGTTCCGTCTCCTCTGCACGTGGATCAAAATCTGGATCACTCAACGAATGCTTTAAATTGCTTTCTGGCAAAAGTTCCCGTTCAATAAACTTAAGCTCAGTGGCTTTTGGCTGAACGATAGCACTGACCGCAGATGTATCAAATGGATCAAAGTCTGCCGGTTCGTTGTCGTCCTCGGTGCCAAGTGTGGGTGCGATGGGAGTGGCACCTACTTTAGAAAGATCAGTAGCGCTGCCGCCAAGCAAGTCCCGCTTGGGTTGTGCTAACAAGTGACCTGTTGCTGGTAGTTGAGTTGGTTGCTGTTCTTCGGCTCGTGGATCGAAGCTATCGTCTTCTTCAAGTACTGTTGTCTTCTTGATCACTTGCTCAGCGTAAGCTGTATTAAAAGGATCGTCCTCAAAGTTTGAATCCTCGTCGTCACTTATATAAATAGCACCGGGCACAATATGTGGCCCGCTTGTTGGTCGAACCGGTGGTGGCGGACGTGCTGGTTTCGCTGTACATTGAATTATTTTATTCTATAGTATTGTAAATCTCAAATGACTTGTATACATTACCTTTTTCTTGCTCTACAGTTGGTGCAAACTCAGCCCAGTTGGCGTCAGTTATTTGTGTAATAACCTCGGCGGTTGGCCGTAATAATTCTTCGTGGCTGACAACTTTAACTTCTTCCTTTTGGGCTAACGACTCTGCAGCTAATTCAGCAAATTCATCATCCTCATCGTCTTTGAGCGCATCGAACTCGGCTAAATCCGGATTGAGACCAGAACTTTCTTTAGCGATCGCCTCACTCTCGTCGTTGTCTTCTGGCTTCTCCGATTTTAGTAAATGTAAGTGTAAGGAAACACTGAGATCGATAGGCGCATCCGACTCGGGAATTTCGTCGTCTAACTCGTCGAGTAGATTGCGTTGCGGCTCAAGATTGAGGATATCCGGTTCGATATCACCAAGGTCAACACTCTCACTAAGGAGCAAATTTTGTATACCCTTACGTTGCTTGCGCTTTGGCTTCGCTAAAGCAAGCGCGTGCTCTCGGTCAACGCGTCCTGAAAGCACTTCAACGGCTGCACCAAGACTTACAAGTTTCTTATTACCTTTAGTTTTGTCAGCGCCAACAATAACCTTTTCGGCGTATGCAGTATCGAACGGATCAGGACCGTCGTTAAAATCAAGCACTGGCGAATCGGGTACAACAGCTAATTGAATTTCACCACTGGTGATAGCATCGATATATTCAGTGGCAAAGATATCATCGACCTCGCCCTCGAGATCACTTTCTGACTCGGATAATTCAACAACGGCTTCAGCAAGCTTATCGCGCTGTGCCTCACGTTCGGCTGCTTTGCGTCGCTCCTCCTCTAATCGTGCAGCCTCACGTCTGGCAGCCTCCTCTTCTTCAAGACGCTTTTTCTCAGCAGCCGTTGGCAAACGCTGATAAAATGATTCCTTTTTGATACGATGGAGTTCGTCTTGGGTTTTATGCAATATATTATCAACACCCGATGTCAGTTGCTTAAACTTGGCCCATTCTTCGTCGTTTTCCGATTTATTGCCGGCAGTACCGTTAGCCTCGGCCCCTGTACCGACAGCTGCGGCACTAGCCGAGGTGGTCGCTCTTGTTGTGAATGCGTCTGCTGCGCCTGTTCTGACACCACCAACTGTATTCGACGATGCTGATACACCTGCAGTTGCCGCTAAGCCCTCTAAGTCTGATGCTGCGTCCGATTCACCAGCGTCGGATTTATTCGCAGCAGCCTCTTGTTTAGCCTTTAAATCACGTTTATACTGTTCGAGCTCCTCTTCAGTGAAGAGTTCTTGGTCCTTTTTCGACTTCTTCTTTTTCTTTTTTAAACCTTTTGGTAACTTAAGCATTATCTAATTGCGGAGACATCGAGATCGGTCTACATATACAAAAAAAAATAATTTTTTTTTTAATTTTCGTTTAAGTAAGACACCTTTAAACGAAAGCAGTTACGGCAGAATAGTATCTACGTGTGCCAAACAATGTGAACTCAAGCACGCATGATAAAGGATATGTAGGAAATGTACATATGTATGTATGTATAACTTATTAGTCAGCTATTTTGGGACTATGCAACAATCAATTACCATAAATGATTACATATTTATAAAAGTATATATTATTTCCTGTATTTTGTAAAGTTGTCCGAAGTTCAATAAAATTTCACCATTTTTATCATTTCACTTCAAACAACACTTTATATAAAGAAAATTAACATGACATTTGCTTTGGTTAAACAGCTACAAACCGCTAAAGTGTTTTGGTTTTTACTCACCACAACCCGTCGACCTTCAAAATTGTCCAGTATACCTAGAAATTATCAATTTCTATTTAAAAAACGCCGCTTTTATTTATTAAAATGTCCAACATGACGACTGTGGGCAACTCTAATGATTCTCCCCCACTTACTGGTGCTAACTCTTACAATAAAGCATAGCGATCACCCAGTGGCGTAACTAGTAGGGCCCCAGATGGTGTCCGTGTCACTTTGCGAACTCTGGTTACGCCACTGTGACCACCAATCTATCAAAACTCACATACACCACACATTACAAGGGACAACGATTACAGCGCAACAAACTTGAAAATGTAACTATCATTTACACCAACGCATGAAATAGCGACGTCATAGCGACAACGCCAACAATTTCCACCACCTTTTAATATTGGGGGAAAATGAAAGAAAAACAAAAAAAAAAAAATATAGGAGCAAATAATGAAATACGCTATTCTCGGCTCAGCCGAAACTGGAATACCCTTTGAATTTTGTATGCAATATTTAAATGTTTTTGATTTAAAGGACCGTCAATTAATAAGTATTTCTTTTTTTATTTCTCTATAAAACTCGATTTTTCGAATGCCATATAGCTTTCAGTTAAAAGAATTATAGTCGGGGAGCCGACGATGCTAAAACGTGATTTACTCCTGCGTCGTTGGGAGAGGTTGCATTTTGAAGATTAAATATTTTAAAGTGGAAAAGATTCAATAAAATTTTTTCATTTGGCGGTGGGTTCGACCGCCACAAGGTGTTTTATATTGTATACCGCGGAAGAAAGAATGTTCCTCAATATAACTGTTAGATTATGAAATAGTACGACTAGGAGATCATGCTGAGCCACCTGTAAGAAAAACTGACGCATAGAACTAACTAAATTTGACGGTTTTAGTTTGGAAGTTTGAAACCCTCCCATTCCCGTACGTCTTTCTCAAAATGGCTGATTACCGAAATGGGGACTTATAAGCATGTAATAAACCTACCATATCTTAATCTGCCACGTAGGAGTAAATCAGCCGTTTTTACAGAATCAATGGTCTACCATACACGCGCGTCACCACTTAGAAATCTTATACTTGGGGAATCTACACAATAGAGTATAAGCTATCTCCCATATTCTAATCTGCCACGCAGGAGTAACTACGAAAATCCCCGCTTGGGCTCCCCTACTATTAGTTTTTCTCGACTCATGTGTATATTATACAAGATAATAACATGATATTTTTACACAACATTAAATAATATTTCTGCATTATTGAGACAAAAATCGTTTTTTCTGAATTTTTTACAGTCTTGTAGTAAATGAGCGACATATGAAATACATGACTGGCACAAATCAACTCATTAAATTGATCAAGAATACATAAGAATGTAGAACTCGGACATGTGTGCGTTGTATCCTTAACGTTTAATTTCCTTTAACCGTGATTTGCCAATATACAGAATCCAAAGAAAAAAAACCAAAGCATTCAACTGAGCACAATATACATACATAGTAAAAAAAAAAATGATGTATGAAATTTATTGACAGAGTCGACACTAAAATGTGCTAAGAATATATAAAGATGAAGAACAAGTGCTGAAGCAGCGTGTCCGTGTTGCAGGTTATCTAAAAATTACCAAGTGCGCTACTAGTGTGACTCGTTGAAAAATCGATGCTGTCAAGCTCTCTGCCTCTGCCATTGCCCGCCCTTATAATATTATTGCTAAGCACTCATACACGCACCACCACCCACACATGTTCATACAGCCCTAGCTTTTTTACACATTGTATTTGTTGTTTTATTTTTCTATTCCTCGTTTTTCCTAACTGCCACTTTTAATTGTCTTCATTTTTATTTGGCATTCGGTGAAATATAAATAAAAAAAAAATTGTTTTTTCAGGAAATTTGAATTTCGTTTGATTTCCTCACTCGTGTCCCCGTCATTGCCGCAGACGTATAAGTGTTCCGCGAAGTAACACGAAAATTATGCAACTTACGTCTCTCTTGGCGCGTCTTTAATTAAAATAATTATTTATCTTGTTTTGTTTTACAATAAAATATTTTTGTTAATTTTTTTTATTTTATTGAATTCATTTGTCGATTTTTTTTTTTTTTGTTCAACTTTGTTTTAGTTCTTATTGAACAACTACACTTGGCCTTTACCTCTGATTCGAACTATCGGGAAATCTAATACTGAATGATAAAATTTGCAAAATTGAATACTAAATTCAATGCTCTTGGTTATATCCTTAAAAGCTTTTAGGTAGTATAAAAAAAAGCTTCTCATAGTCTAGCGGCACATATTAATTTAACCAAAAAGATGAGTTTGCAACCGTTACACCAAATTCAAACAATGTTCTACGTTTGTTAGCTTAACTCGACGACATACATTACTTACATATTGAATAAATGACTTATTGGCTTTTCTCTTTTGTGCGGTTTTTGTAGGCTTTGCACTTGGAACGTTTTGGAATAATTGAAACCGACTGATTCGTGATTTTACCTCTCGTTCTAACTACATGCTTACATATTGCAACAGCTGATTTTGGAACAAAATTAAATAGTAACTTAATAGAATAATTAAAAAAAATGTCGTCTTTATTTTTAAAGAGTTTGCAATTTTATAGGAAAATAACAAGAAATAAGTTATTTCTTAAATTTAAAATGTGGTTTTTAGTGTAGTGGGCCGGCCAACTTGGCGTTGCGCATGAGCAAAGAGACAAAAAGAAAAGCTCTAAAAGCTTTTATAGAACAAATTTAAGGAAAATAATGCGTTTTTTTATGTTTTTTTTTTTTATTTTTATAATTTATTCATTTTTCAGTTCGTTTCAAAATTTCAAACTTTGAGACAACAAACAAAACTCAAACTTCACGTCGGCTGTGTGTGTGGCGACAAAATGATAAGTTAATGGGATGGCAAATGGTTGACAATAACATAAACAGTAGAAGATAACAAATACTAAAAATTCTAACAACAAAGCAAAATTCTTAACGGAACTTATTATGTAAATGCAATTTTTGGCTCAAAGCGACAACTGTCTCCGAGCCACCATTCCTCGATGTTGGTATAAGACTGCGTCTTCTGCTGCCATGTAGGACTATGCAACTGTTCGCACAGTGCGCAAAATGGCGAAATGCTGCCGAGTTTATAATAGTGACGCCACCAAAAGTAACTCATATATTCGTCAACATCATCGGCGACATACTGTAAATACTGAACCAACTCCTCAACGCTGCCATAACTCTCGACGTCAATGTATGAATGTGGTGGCAGGAAACGAGTATAGTTGGCGCCGCCATAGACAACCGGTATGATATGACGATCGAGTGCCATGTATACCTTTTCGGTAACATAGTCAGTACAGAGCGAATTTTCAAAGGCTAAGTAGAACTTATATTTTGTGTCGAGCCAGTGGTCGCACTCCATCGAACCACGTTCGCAGCTAGAAATGCGTAGATCAAACTGGCTGCAACTGCCGTACACATCCACTTCGAGGAACTCTTGCATTTTGGCAGCAAGATGTTCACGTTTAGACAGCGTAGAGCAATGGGACACAAACCATGCACTCATTTTCACTTTACCCTGCCAAACTTCCCAAACAGCGCTATCATTCCATTTTGTTGGTGGCGTGCGCCAGTGCGGATCGCGACTCGGTGCTATCACACCGCCTGTTTCACGATCTATCATATGCATGTATGGCCACACAATGTCTGAGTCCAAACGATAAGTCATCGTTAGATTATAAAAGTACCCTTCATCGCTCAGCTGATGCTTGGTCTCCCCCGGCGGCTCCATCGTTGCATACACATACGCCTGATAAGCATGCCGCAGAGATGGCACCGGTTGGAGCAATGAAAACGGTTCGGCAACATGAAAAACGATCGCATTATACAGTTCAATACTCGGAAGAAAATCACGTTGATTTGTTAGCTCACAATTGTAAACCGGACAATGTAATTCATCGCGAAAATAGTCAATACCCAGCGTATCCTTTGGCAGTTTCCAGCGTGCGTCGCCAAAGAAACTATTCCATAGTAGAATAGTTTGTGTGGAACTGTTGAGTTTGTAAGTGAGACCGCCAACGATCAGATTGTTGTTTTTCGATTTACTCCGGTACGAGCGCACTATTTCATATTGGTTAAAGAGCGGCGACAAACTGAGGCGATAGAGTATAAACAGGATGCCGGAGAGTAAAATGAACACCGTTAGAAACAACGTAAAACGCATACGCCGTAATCGCTGAGCATATCGTAGCATCTTGAGTTCCGTTTTGTTTTTGTTGTTAGTTTCAATCTACTATTTACGCTGAGTCCAAAGTTAGACGATTCCCAGCAGCCATGGAACGAAATTATCCTGTTTTCGATACTCTTACTAATATGCAATGATATGTTAAGTAAACCCAAGAAACAACACCTTTCCGATGACTTCGAACCACTAAATAGTTATTCTATCTAAGTCGTTTGTTAGCATTAGTCACACATGCACAACAGTTATCAGCGCGGCCAGTGATAACCATGGCGAAGGCGACGGTGACGGTGGAACCGGTTACGCACCCGCGGTCGATATGGCACAGTTCTTGTAGTTTCATTACTATCAACCGGTTTTTGGTGACTATTTGTAGTTATCAGTAAGTTTTTTTATTTATTACTATACCCTGTAATTTATTATATTAGAGTATTAGCTCTGGACACTACAGTATGAGGAAGGTAATGGAAGAGAAGACCACTTAGGCATATTCGGTCTCATAGACCACAGAGTTAGTATCTGGATATGTTTAAAGGTTAAGGCTCAGCAAATATAAAACTATATCAATCAGTAAATTACAAGCCACACCCAAAACACGTAATCTTAGTTGTACGGTACTTATATGTCGGATACTGCCGTATTTTTGTTCTTGTTCTCGGTAAACAGAGATAAAAATGGGCAACTTTAAATTAACAACGTATGGGAATAGAGTATGAAAAGCCAAGGTGTTCTTTATTAGATAAATGCGATATAAAATAAAATAGACCACGCCAATGTTTAGATTAGCTAATTTAAAAAGAACTGATTCACTGTGTTTTTATTCTACTGTCAATAAATGTCAAAAGCGTTGGCACGTTTTTTTTTAACAAATTTCCTGTCACCCACTGAAAATAAAAGGTTTATTTTAATAGCTTCAGCATATTCTTTATCAGATGAGATATGTAAGTCAATGCATATCTGTATGTATTAGTTTTTTAGTGGAAATTAAAGGGTACTTAGGAATGTAAGAGTTAATATATTATACATTTATTTTAATTAATTAATACTATAATTTCGTTGCTGCCACTCATACGATTCTTATTTCATGTTTTGTTCCACGTCAAAGCAAAAGTAGATTGCATTAAATTGATTTATGCCTTCTTTATGAGCCATTGATTGCTCTTTCCCTTTCTGTATTCATAGGCATTCGTTTCCAGTGCAATGGGAGAGGTTTACATTGTCAATGTCTTTTCCATTTTCCATTTACACCTGATTGCATTTTTACTTTTTGTCTCTCTTCGTTTGCTTTTCTTTTTTTGTTGTATTTTTTTGCATTTGACCTAAAGCGGGTTTTTTTGAAGAATTTAAGAAAAATCTTGTTATTAGACAATTATATGTTTAATTGCTTAAAGGAAAAATACAAAGGAAAAACGTATAAATTGAATAGCGACTAATAATTTATATTACATTTCAGTTTTATCACAATTTGTGACATTCTCTGCCACCATCGAACGATCTAGTTGCCATAGTAATACACTTATGCCATATCAGCTGAGCTCAGCCCGTACCACAGCAGAACCGCTGCGGCGAAGTTGTGTCTCGATTATCATCATCACCACTTCCAACGCTTCCCAGGCGATGCCGCTCACCGCCATGCAGCGAATCATCATCTAAACTATCTTCTAATATTATACCCCTACGACCGCCATGCATGGCCAGCGAATCGTTAGGCTCACGTTCCCGTTGCGCGTCTCGTCGATCAGCCATTAGACGCGACAGCATATCAAAAAGTTCCTTTACGCCCTCGTTCAACTTAGCTGACGTTTCAAAGTAGTGAGCGCCAACGCTTTGTGAATATTCCACGGCATCCTCATAGCTCACATTACGATCCGACTCGAGGTCCGTTTTATTGCCGACAATTGTGATTGTGATCTCAGGGCCCAACATGCGCTTGAGTTCACGCACCCAATTTTTTACCTTTTGAAATGAGTCCTGATCGGTTATGTCGTATACAAGTATGGCGCCCTGTGAACCACGATAATAGATTGGTCCAAGTGCATGAAATCGTTCCTGACCTGCCGTATCCCAAATGTTTAACTGTGCGCGTTGACCATTTGGCAGCGTAATCTTTTTAGTAACAAACGAAGCTTGCAAAGTACTAATGTGTTGTGAATTGAATTTGTCTTCAATGTAGCGCAGGACAAGCGATGTCTTGCCTACACAACCTGTAAATTAAGTTAATAAAATCGGCTATAAAAAATATCTTTGTTTCTTGATTTTGTTGTTATACCTTCACCGAGTAGAACAACTTTGAAGTTATATGAAGTAGAAATTACGTTATTTACACTCATTTTAAGCTGTTTTCATAATAAATTATTGTAGCAATTGAAGACCAATTTCGTTTTTTCTTTCTACCTTTGGCACATATTGCAGCTCACAAGAAAAGTTATTAATTTTTCTTTATCAAACGCACAAAGAAAGTAGAATATTTGTTTGATCAGTATCTCTCCAATTTAATGCTTTCTGGGAGTAAAATCAGTTTATTCGAAGAGATTGGCAATGTCAGCGGAATTTATGCACATAAACCTGAACATTTATATGGCTGATTATTGTAGTATACTATTAACGACAATTTGGCTAGCTCGAATAAAGAATTTACGTTTTTTCTCGCTCGTTTTTTGTCAAAAAATTTCACAACAAATAAATTAGTGCAATGCGGATACTAGAGCTGGGAAAAAATCGATGGCACTATCGAGGTATCGAATATTTACCTCTCTGAGCCACTATCGATAATATTTTGTCACTATCGATGGTGCTGGTCAATTTTCACATCACTTACAATAGCACAGAACACGAGGTTTGGTTTCAAGAATTTGGGTAAGAAATAGCCAAAAAATTAAATATTATATCTCTACTAATAAAACTGCATTCTAGGTTAGCTTAAATTGAAGGTTGGTGGAGGCTCTAAAAAAAACACGTATAAAACACGTAGTACCTAAATTTTTTTGTTCCTTTATTTCATACTGAAATGTTATATTAATTTTGATCTCTTATATTTTTAGTTGTAGTCATAGGATTAAGCACAAAATATATGAAATATACATTCGAAATTGCTTATAATTTAAATTTTTATAAAGAGCCGCACAAAAAAACGATACTATCAATAGTATCGAATATTCGTTCCCAAACCATCGAAAATATCGAATGGCACCACCATCGATAGTTTCCCAGCTCTAGCGGATACCAGATACCGGATACTCTCAAAAATTGTAACGCTATATGTAGCATGTTAGTAACATTCAGTTTTTCTGTTAATAACAGAGGCGAGAAAGAGATGTGACTTCAAATTGTTAAATGTGTTTGAACCCATAGTAGAGGTGGAGAAACATCGATGTTCGGGTGCATACAAAAAACATCGATGTTTCGATGCATCGAAGAAAACATTCGTTACTTTTTTTTTTTAATATATATCAGTTTGTCTACGACTTTAATGTTTTAAACATGCTTTATTTTTGATTGAGATCATTATTTTTGTTTATAAATAAAAGTTTGTCTACAACTGTAGAGCTAAGTAAGGTCCTTCTATCCGAAACGACTTGACTAGCTTTACTAAAAACTCTCTCCGACTCATAGGAGGACGCTGGAATGCAGAGGTACTTTTTTGAAAGTACTTTCAACGCCGTGTCCTCGGTATTCATCTGAAAACGGATGATTGTTATTAATAAGAACATTTGAAGCACAACATATGAAATATTACCCAATATATCAGAGGATCGCAACTTTGAAACACATTTGTTTTTTCTAGATGTTGCCTCAATATGGAGATGTCATCTGCACGGGAAGATTGGATTTTTGTAGCATTTTTAGCAATATGAAAATCTAACTGTTGGCTGTTCCCGTGGAGATTTTGATTGTATTGTGACAATCTCCTGTTCTAAAGCTATTTCTGCTTGATCAGCATTTGATGGAGTGAAAAATGCAGCCTTTTTGAAACGTGGATCAAGCAGCGTGGCAATGCGAGGGACCGTGCGGTTTTCAAAAGCGGCGAACCTTACGTAAAAACGTTCTTGTATAAAATCCCTGACACAAATTCAGATTGCAGATTATTTATTTTATGATGTAGCTCGCATATTACGGGAATTATTAGAGAAACAGATTCTTTCTCATTTGTAGAAACAGATAAAGTTGCTTCTTCAGAATATCCATTTTTAATATATCTTGCACCAACAAGTTTATAGTGTGTGCAACACAGGACAAGTGTTTATATTCGAGCAGCTCGCACGCCTTTTTCATAGTGCTGTCGTTGTCTGTCACAACGGGCACCACTTTACTTGAAAGATCCCACTCAAACAAAACCTTGCGAATCGAATCAGCAATATTATGAGCCGTGTGATTGGTGGGGGTTAAAAGTTGTGCAGTGGACAGCACTGCTGATTTAAGCTTAAAGCTATCGTCAACAAAATGGCATGTAATCGTCATATAGCCCTCGTTGGCTTTTGACGTCCAAAGGTCTGTTGTTAGACCAACAAATTCAGTAATATCTAAAATTGAACGTAGTTTGGACTGTAATGCTTCATATTGAGAGCAAAGAACTACATCACGCAAATAGGTTCTGCTGGGCAATTTATATCGTGGGTCCGCTTCTTTCATAAGCTCTATAAAACCTTTATCCTCTACGATACTAAAAGGTTGAACATCCAAAGCTATCATGTTCATGACTTTTTCGTCCATTCTCTTTTTTCTTGAAGAATCATTGCTATAATAAGGCTGTTCCCTAGTCACAAAAGTTTCCATTACTTTTGGCATTTGGACTTTCTCTGTTTTGAGTCGATCTGGATGCAAGTGTTTGAGGTGGTCGGGCAAATTTGTTGTATTGCCGGCCGTCTTTATAAACTTACCACAATAATTGCAAATGCCATAAGCTTTATCGCTTGTTTTTTTTTGTAGTGATCCCACACTACCGATGTCTCCCGCTTTCGCCTTGGAGTTGCCTTGTTTTCAGTCGCGGCTCCTGTCCCTACAAAAAATGATTCAAATGTAATTTCGCGCTAATTTTGATTATGTGTATATTGTATGTGTAGTCTCAACTGCCGTCCACATTGATACAAAAGCTTAGACTTCTATTTACATTATTACTTACTTTGTATGTATTTGTCCATAATTCCTTAGTTGTCCACGGCTTCAGCCAACACCACCAACTAAAAACCCTAAATATTAACTAAGTTTTATTTATTTATAAGAAATAAAATACAAGATTTGTACTTACAATTCCTCTTCTTAAAAAATCAGGGATATGTTTGAAAATCATCGATGTTGGCCTATCCAGCATCGATGATAGCGGTGTTTTGGAAACATCGATTACATCGATGTTAGCATCCACCTCTAATCCATAGGGTTTTCCTAAAAATGCCCTGTTCTTATGGGAATTCAACACCTAACACCATATGCTGATTTAGCTCGGGACGCAAGACGTTTAGTTTCATTTGCGGTATTCACTCATTTGTCGTTAACCTATAAATCTATGAAAAGTTAAATTGCCAACAACAAAATGCACAGGCAAAATACGAGGTATGTTGTTAGTTAACGTATGGTAGTATGAAAATGACAATTTTTAGTTCTTTTCTATTAAAAAAGTGGCTGTATTTTCGCAAAAATTTGATATTAAAATGACGTACGTTATTTGGCCACCTAAACCATTGCATTGCCAATTTCACTCCATATTACTATCTTTGTAACGATTACTCGTATGTTAAAAACATTCACACAACACATAGAACTTTTGCATCAAAAGGCAGATTTTGGGTCTTCGACTTCGTCACTCGATGGTACAATTGTGTGTATTAGGTAATATAAATAAGGAATAAAATGAATAAATGTTGTTAAATGATATTAATTATTTATTTTAAATTTTTAATTTATTATAAATTTTATGATATTTGATTATATTTTTATTAAAAATTTTTTTAGATTGTATGGTTTTTAAGGGTTTTTGGTTTGTGTTTAGGGGGAAACATTTTCGAAAGTTGGTAACACTGAGTTTTACAGCTCTACATAGTTTGTCGCTAAGGCTGGGAAAACATCGATAGTGACCATATTCGATATTTTCGATGTTTTTCACATAAATATTCGATAGTATCGATATTATCGACAAAATATTACATATTAAATAGAATATTTATTTTTAGTAAATATTAGCATAAAAATATAGTATTTAAAATGGAATACTATATTTTGCGGGTGAAATAACCGTGTTGAACGTAATTGTCTACCACCCCAATGTGTGAACTGCAACCAACAGTCTTTAAAACTGAAAATTTCAAACTTTTCGATGCTTCTATGGCTCGAGGAATAGGACCTTAAAAGATCCATCCGGGCGCCCTTCATTACATACATTGCATTTAATTAAATTCTTCTGTGGGTCTCTCACAACCCAACCATGTTGTGTGGTATTGTGGGACATTTTGATGAAAATTCAGTTAATTGAATGAATATTTAATAATTCGAAATTCAGAATGGCGCGAAATGACTCGGATTTGAAAAAAAACGCAAACGAGCCCATATTTACTCAAAAGCGACAAATTGCATCAAAGTGTGCACGACCACAAGAGGAAGAAATATAAAACTTCCGCGAAATATCCGCATGAAGTTCACTTCGACATATGCCAACACAATATGCATAAGTAGTGTCAATTGGACCAGAAGAGGAAGCAGTTTGTTTTCATTTTTTAAGTAGTCTTGCATTCGAAAATTGTGCTTCCAAAAAAACCCTAAAATTTCCGTGTATAATAATATTATATTATTTTTTGGTATGATTTTAGATTTAAAACATTACCTAACGATAATAATAATAGCCTGTCGATTTTGGACTTTATTCATAAAATTATATTTGCGGTGTTCACGCATTTGTCGTTAACCTATGAATGTATGGAAATATGAACGTTAACGACGAAAATGCGTGAGCACTTTTTTTTGACCGTCTCGTTAAAGTTGTGAGTTCTCTTCTTTTTATATAAGCAAACGGAAAACTAAATTCAGTTGAATTAGGCGAAAAAACTAAATAAAATTAAAATGCCGCAAAATAACATTAAAGAATAATGATTCGAATATAGAATTGATCAAGTTATGAGTGTAATTGAGTTTTTGAGAGGTAAAAATGTTAATATATGCATGGATAAAGAAAGAATTAATTATTGTGTTGACATTGTGCATAAATGTAGGCCTTGAGGGAGAAAGTGAGTAAAAATTGGATGAATTTATGGATGACATTATTGAGATACAATTGTACCATCGATTGACAAAGTCGAAGAGCCAAAATCTGCATTTTGAAGCCAAAATTGTATGTGTTGTGTAATTGTTCTTAACATAAGAGTATTCGATACAAAGGCAGTAATATGAAGTGAAATTGGCAATGTAATAGTCTATGTTAAGTAAGGTGACCGAATAACGTACGTCATCTTAAAATTAAATTCTTCCGAAAGTACAGCCACTTTTCCATAGAAAATAACTAAAAATTGCCATTTTCATATTTTCATACTTCCATAGGTTAACTAACAACATGCCTCGGGGTCTATGAAACTCTATGAAAATTTGGCCTGTGTATTTTGTTGTTGGCAATTTAACTTTTCATAGACTTATCGGTTAACGACAAATGCGTGATCACCGCAATTGACGAATTCGTATATTTAGTACATTTTGTTAGTACATTTAAAAAAACTACTTAGCAAACACTTATAAAACCGGGAACGGTAGTGACAATATACTATCGATAGTGGCTCAGAGAGGTAAATATTCGATACCTCGATAGTGCCACCGATTGTTTCCCAGCTCTACTTTAGTTTTCTTTTCCTAAATTCCATCTCATGTCACTTGACATTTGTCGCGAACATACGTCAAGTGACTGCCACTGTAAGACTTAACAGCTCTGTTATTGCCCGTTTTGGGCAACATTTTAAGCGGCGTTTTTCTATGCTTTCTTTCACTCTTTCAAGCCCCGTCTCTTTCTCGCCTCTGTCAATAACAGAAATACCGACTGTTATCTAACATACTACTGTATTTGTAAGTCGCAATTGATTTTTGTCAATTTTAAATACAGAAAAATAATGGCAGGGTTGCCAACTTGGGGTTTTCCCCCTAAATTTAGGGGGTTTTTGAGTTGAATGGGTTTTTTTTGGGGGTGCTATGTTTTTAGGGGTATTTTTCGGGTTTTTTTTTTAAACTTTGTTATTATTATAATAAAGGTGTTCACAACCAACTCAGTAACGAGGCATTACTTAATTGACGGTAAGGCGATTTTTTTTAATAAAATCGCAAAGAACATCTGGTAACGTTGCAAAGTTCATTTGAGAGCAACAGAATTTTAACAGGGCTAAAGAGTGGAATTGTGAGATCTTGTTGATTTTCAGTGCTGTAAGAGGGGGGTAACAACGCTGTTAAACCGATAATGAAAATCAAGTGAAGCATGTTCGCTTGAAATTTTAGGTAGCATGAGGTGGTACACCTTCAATTGGTTGAGAAACGCAAACGGGCCATTTGACACAAAAGTGTCGCCGACGTCGGCAGAGTGTCGGAAAGTGGAAGAACAAGAAAACGGAAAACCTCCCCGATTGGAGATGTGGCTAAAATCGCCAGTGGTGGAAGCGCAACATGTGCTTTGTCAATCGAGAAATATGGCAGAAATAATACAGTGACACAAAAGTGACACAAAAGTGACACAAAAGTGACACAAAAATGACTCGAATCCTCTCTCGCTCTCAATTGAGCGAACATCATCTCTTGCTCTCAATCTGATTTCCAACGCGTTGTTTGCCTTATGTTTTTATATAGAACCCCGTCACTTGAACCATAATACAATTACTAAAGGTAGTCTCATCGGCTATCGAAACGTTCGGGTTTTGTTCGTGTGCGTGTTCGTGTGTCGTTCCGTGGCTCCCGCAGATAGTTCGCTCAGCGTAAATTTTTTTCAATTGTTTAGACGTATCCAATTTAGAAAAATTAAATAATTCAGATACTGATTTTCTAGAAATTGTATGGTTTTTAGGGGTTTTTGATTTGTGTTTAAGGGGAAAAGTTGGTAACACTGAATAATGGACGCGCTTGTGAACTACAGCAGCGATGAAGATCAAGATGATAACTACAATGAAATTTCGGTAAATATAAAGACAACAAATTGTAGTTGCTTACGTACGGTGCTTATGTGTATATAAATAATATTTTGCATGCCAAAAAAAAAAAAAAATAAGTATAGTGCAATGTGAAAAAATGGCGGCGTGCTATTACCAAAAGCAAAACAACATACTAATTGGCCAAATATTCGTTTGTTTCAATTATTTTGGTACTTGTGCACAGCTATTAACATACACAAATGATATGCTGCCTTTAGTTCTATAAAAACCAATAACACGAATTTGCTGTTTCTGAATAGTTGCACACTTCCTTTAGGCTCAACAAATCAAAACACATCAGAACCATCATCAACAAAAAAGGGAACGGGAACGTGAACGCGGCAACTCAGGACATAAATTAAAGCATAGTAATCAAAGAAGTCGCCACAGTCGCAGCCGCACACCCAAAAAGTCAAGCAAAAGTCGGAGCTACAGTAGTGATACAATCAATAGCGGCAATAGCAGTGACAGCAACAACTTGGAAACTTCTGCTCCGATCAAGAAAACATTTGTGAAATCATCGAAAGAATATAACACTAAGACGAGCACTTCAGTGGCACCAACACGCAGCGACTCGACCTCAGTTACAAGATACCGCGGCAGCCATGACAATGGCAGGCACGGCAGCAGCCACAAAGAGCAGGTAATCATTTTATATTCCTTATAATAACTGCCATCATATCCTGCAAGAAGTGTTCGTTTTTGTTTGTTGAGTGTTTTATGTTTTGTAAATTGTTTTGCCTTTCGGCGCACTAAATGAAAATCAATTTGCAAAATTTTCATTTCTCTATTAGACCCTGATGGTTCGCTCGGTTTTGCTCAAACCAGTGGTTTGGTCTTAAATTCGGACAATAATTTAAATAGAAGCATTATTAATTTTTATCGGTTGGCTAATAATAAGAAGCTGATTTGTTTCACGTTGTTGATAAGTCAAGCTTTCTTAATTTAATGTACATACATACAATGTACACAAAATTATGCCCGACACGTCTCTAAACTTTAGATTAACTCATAACAACCATAGAAATAAAATAGCAAATACCATCATATCCAAAAATGTAGGTCCAAAATGATTTGAATCTTGATATGTTAAATAGAAACAATTGCAAAGGGGAATAAAATATGTAATAATTTTCTACCTTCGTTGACTATTCTCCACCCTTGACCTTATTCTCTCTATCTCTTTCTTCTGCATTTGCCTATTCTCTCTTTCTATTTATCTCTCTATCTATTTCTCACTCTTTCTGTATCAAAGATCTAAGTTTTCGAAAACGACAAGTGAATTCATTGATTTGTTATTTTTTTCGGTTGCTAATAATATTTTGTTTAGATTTATTAATATAATTAATGCCTTATTGCAATTTACAATTAATAAATTATCAACTTTTGTTATTGTTATTATATATACGAAAAAAAAAAAAAATAAAAAAGTACACACAAAAATGTATAACGAATTATACAAATCTTCAACTCTGCTACTACGTACTGACTGCTTAAAGTCTGTAGAACCACTCCGTGCCCAACAAGTCGGCTCAGAATGAGCCGAAACGATATGAAATGACCAGAACCACAATGAGTCGAACCGAATCGAAATCGAACGTCATCACATTGCTATCATGATCGATTGATTGACCGATTGATTGCTTGCTCCATTGATTGATTGATAAACCAAAAATATATATAAAAAAAATTTAAAAAAACAAAATTTTAGTTCCATAATTTCAAATCAAATGCAAACAAAAAAAAAAAAAAAATCGTAATCAATCGTTAAAAACGCGAAGGAGACTTTTGTGTTCCTCTGTGAGTTCCTTCTTTAACTTTTGCCACAATCAATGAAAATTAGGATTTGACCAGCACCCGAACGTGAGTATTGAAATTAAAATAAGTTTAATCGAAAGAAAAAAAACAAAGCAATTTTAAAAATTCTATTACAATGTGAAATCAACTCTTTTGCAGCTGTTTTTTAAACTTAAAATCGAAACCAAAAAATAATATTAGAAAAGAACAAGAATTGCTAGGAAAATTAAAAATCAAATAATTTGTCAAACAAAATTATAACTTATAAAAAAAAAAAAAATTTAAATGTATGTCAAAGCAAGTTGAAAGCGGATGTGCGACCAATCTTGACAATGTTTCCTTTTTATTTTCAACACGAATCAAGAATTCTTTATTTTGTATAAAACTTTAATTAACAAAGAAATAATTTTATATTTTAAACGTTGAAATTAACTCTACAGTTTTTTTTTTTGTGGGCAAAATTTTATCTTTACAGAATAAGGCAAGTGGTTCATCTTCAACAAGTTCAAGGCGTCGGGATAATAGACGCAATACCAAAGATTGGACAGATGAATCCTCATCAGAGCGTAGAAAGCTACGGGTGAGTCCCTGAAATTTAAGCAATAACATTTTAAGCAAACATTTTTTATTTTCAGAGTGAACGTGACTATGAAAAGCATAGCGTTAGAAGTGAGCGCGAGCGTGACTATGAAAAGCATTGCGCTAAAAGTGATCGTGACTATAGACGGGATACACAGCGTCGCGATGAACACAACCGCAAGTTGTCCAAACATGACAGTGTCAATAAAGAACGAAACTACAGAGACGCAGATAGTAGAAATGAACGTGAGGACAATGCATCGTCGTCCTTATCGACACGAGATTCTGGCGTCGGTTGTAGTATCAAAAAGAGCAATAACAGCGGTGGCAATGGCAGTCGTTATAGCGATGTACATTCACGTCATAGTCACTACAAAAACCAGCATCGTTCCTATGACGAGCGTAGCTCCCAACGTCGACATCGTGATTCACGTTCGCCATCATCACCTTCCTCACGCAGTGGTGGTGGCATTGGAAAACATGAACGTCGTTCCCGTCACTATCGCTCTCGTGAATCTCATTCACGTTCAAATTCACGCAGTCCGTCACGCTCTTGCACGCCCGATAAACGCTCCATCAGCACCAAAGACCATCATCAAAATTCTCGTACCTCGAGCAGCAAAACAGGCCGTTTGAGCGCTGCTGATTCACCTATTACAACGTCTCAAAATGTTGAACTAAGAACTATAAGTTCGATGGAAATACCATCTCATATTGGCACCACTGCATCTACTGCAGGGTCAGCACAACACTCGCCATCAACGTTGTCCTTGTCTGGTGCCACCAGCCAATACATACCACCGCTTATGTCGCTACCACTATCAACTGTCATCGGCGAATCACTAACAAAGCAGACCCTTTCAAATACCACACCGCCACTGGTGTCCACCATGGTTTATAACCGTGCCCCAAGCGATACTGCGGCAGCTGCTGCTGCAGCTGCAGGCGTGCAGGCTAATGCCGGTGGAATACAATTGCCCAGCTACTACAATCCCAGCGTAATAAATGCCACTAAGTATGCAGAACAAGCGCAAAAGCGCAAACTGCTCTGGAGCTCGAAGAAAACTGAGGATTCTGCTTGCAAATGGGGTCATGCACAGTTCTCGCAAGATTCTGATGGCAAAGTCGCTTCGAAGTTTATGCGATTAATGGGCATAAAAAATGCGGCCAATAATGCAGCTGAAAGTGATGCGGCTGGCGGCGTTGGTCCGGAAGCTGCTACCGTTGCCGGCACTACAGTTCCAGTGGATGTACAATCACGCGAACGTATGTTCTCTAGTATGGAGAAACAGTATGAAGTCGCACGCCAAGCAACTCACACAATGCGGGGCGTCGGTCTCGGATTTGGAACGCAACCGCGTACTTTTTAGGTAATGTCGCAACAGTTGTTGCCATGAATTTTTTTTTCTATGCTGTCAAGTGTCGGCGAGCATGTAAATATGTACGTGACTACATAGTTTCATCTTCAGACATTACACCTTTCATAGTCATCATCAAAACATTAAAAAAAACTTATATACATATTTTTGTTTGTCGGTTAATAAGTATTTTCGGTCAAATGTGCTCAAAAGATATTGAGATGATCGATTTTAATAAAAACTGTTCTGAGTAAAAATTTACTTGTTCTATTTGTGGGTTGATTGGATTGTAAACTAGAGGTCTGCATGACTACATTCAATTATGAAAACATTCAGTGCACAACTGAATCATACTCAAAATTAAAAGAACATCATACAACAACATTTGAGTAAATGTTGTATTGAGTTAAAGTTGTATGAATGTTGAGAAAATTCGAATCGAAACAAGTGAATATTAACAAATCTGAATGAGAGATCGTTTGGTTCGAATGACTGAGTTTTGTGACAAATTCATTTGTGTTGAAACCAATGTGACCAATAAATTTAATACGATTTAAAAAACTTAGAATTCGACAGCTAATACTGCTGAATCTTGCGTCACGCGCCACTCAAGCATTAAAACGAAGCTTTGCAGAGGTGAATTTAGTTTCAATATAAAAGGAGGCCACAGTAAAGAATGGGAAGGAAGAAAGGAATTAAATTACCGAAAAACGATGTGTTGTTGCTACAAATTTGGACAACGTTGATAAAATAATGTTTCTACATTCAAACATGTAGATAATATCAATAAAAAATAACAATTACTTATTCATTGAAATTTTCTTCATATTTACGTTTGCTTAAAAAATTAATGACTCTTCCTCTTTTTCCCAATATACTCTGTGTACAACAGTGTAAAACTCAATGCAACTCCATAAATATATAGGAAACATTGTGATCCGTTCAGAATTCATAGTATGCTTTTCGAAATCGTTCGAATATTATGAATGTTTTACTCTCTCAACATTCACACACACTCAATTCTTTTGAGTTAATGACGAGAACTCACTCATTCGTTTTTCGTATGAATGTCTCAAACTCGGTTTTGAATGTATTCATGCAGACCTCTATTGTAAACCTAGAGGAGAGTATTGTGTCTGTAATTTACATACATTCGGTAAAGTTTTTGCATTAATTAGAAATATCGTTATATGCCGCTAGCGAATTCCAATTTCAGGGAGACATGCGGCATTTGAATAATAAACAATCTGCTCGCACTCACGTTAGAAATATTTCAAAGACACATCTCTAGTCAGAATTGCCAATCACTGTAAATGCATGAATTTGTTCGTTAAGAAGAAGAAACAATAACAAAATCAGCTGAAGACGAAAAACAAATTTTGCCAAGTTGTCAAACTAAAATAAAACGCATCTATTTTAATTTGTTTGGTTTTTTACGTTGTTACTTATTTGTTATTATTTCTTTACACTACAAATCGTGCAAGTGTGTTGCATTTAGATTTCAAATTTTTTAACAAGGAGCAAAATGTCGTGGCTGAATAGTAGCCTAAGCTCACTTAAAGGTCAATTGACTAACTTGGCACAGGAAGTACTAGCGGAAACGGCTGGTCCCGGCGATGATGGTTACCGTGGACCAGAAGTTAATACAAAAACGGCACTACAGCTGCTCGCCGAGACGCAACAACAGAAGGAAGAACTGGATAAGCAATGTGAACATAAGGATCGTGAGGTGAGCACGTTGCACATTTGTGTTGTCCAACTCTACAACGACGACAGCAACAAAATTAATAATATATGATACAAAGGAAATTTGTCTAATTTTGCATAGTTCTTTGACTAACCAAATATACTCAACATATTGTGACCTTATCTCACACATCCTTTACGGTTTCTCGTTTTGCTACTTGCACTTGTGAGGTTTCATTGAGAATTTTATATTGTCCTACATATATTTTTGAGCCTTTAATGTTGCTACTTAGCTTGTGACTGCAAAAGTCAAAGTCATCGCCACTAATTCAATGACCACTGTCGGCATACACACATAAATGCCTTCGTTTTCCATTACGACTTCGTTAACCATTTATTGTTCGGATGCTGGAGCAAATTAGGTACGACGTATACACAAAGTATGCTTACGATATTATAGCTGAGGTCACTATCAATCCGAAATTTGAAACGCAATATGGACTTATTTTTTGGACTTTTAGATTGGCAATCCAAACCTTGTCTTGAATATGGTTTTCTATATACATATACATATGTTAGTTGTTAACTGAATAGCATTTTATCATATACTTTATATAATTTTTTTTCATTGCTCGTTCGTTTGCAGATTGCGGCACTTCGCAAACAGATTTCGAAATTACAGCATGAAAAAATTAACGACAGCGGCGGTGGCGGCGTCGGAGTCGCTGTCGACGAACCAACAAAAACGAGAGCTAACAAGTCGGTAAGTACAAAAACCATAAAACTATTCGAAATACTTATAACGACTTAGCATCGGTTATGCAATTATGTACGTATGTATATTATGTATGTATATTTGAACGAATGGCAAGCAGATACTTGCAAAGATTCGCATTGTATGAAAGCAGGAGGTCATGCCAATATTGCCATATGTTAACTCAACGCTCACTCACTCACTCTCTGACTCTTTCTTAGTTCTTTAACAACAAATGTTGGTTTCGCCGAACGTCGTTGCATATTTTATGTTGAATTTCCGTGTTTCCTGTAAATGTTTGATTTCCCTGTTTGGTTTTTATATACTTTCATGTTTAAAAGTTGTAGAAATCAAAAGAAGAAAAAAAAAACAGAATTAAAAAAGGTGTTGCTGTCGCCTTTTTTATGCTTATGCGAAACATTGCTTCTTATCTGTGCATTAAAAACGGACAGACACAACGAGTAATAATGATAAGCAATTCTTACACGATAAATTCATATCCCTAAATTAATATTTAAATTGTGATAAGCTTAAATGCGTTGACTGTTTTAGCTGACGCTGCTGTTGTCGTTGATGTTGATGTTGCTTGGTTGTTTGGTTCCATGATGGTGCAGGAGGTAAAGGAACTTATGTATATGTATACATATGTACATGCATATTGTTTGTGTATTTCCTGTTGCTTTGCTCCGCTCAGCTCAGCTGAACGCTCTTCGGTTCAGTTTAGTTCAGCTTTGTGTTTCTATTTGCACATATCTCGCGGTCGCGGTCCCATTCTCGGTGGCTTTGGCTTCCTTATCTAACTAAATCAATATGTGGAAATTACGGCGAGCAAGTTGTTCGAATAGTCAAGAAAAACGACGGTCTGTCAGTTGACTGCGCAAGATAACACCATACACATACATACATACATACCTGAGCACTGACACCAGTCACCCTTAACCTATGAGTGTTTCACTGCGCCTTTGGCTCACGTTCCACGCATTTCGCATTTACCTGTGAACTAATTTTGGGCCTGATAAGTTTCTCCCGCATTTATACTATGCGCAACATACTTTCTCGCCCTCATTGTCGTTGTCGTCGGTGTTTGTGTCATCCAAAACTCTCCATTAATGTTAGAGCCAATGGACTAGCTTCACTGTTACTGTTGCTGAGAAACTTTGCCCTCTTTGTGGTTGGTAATAATTTTTTTTATTCTCCGGAAAAATTACGAAATTTCTATTTGATTTCACATTCTGTTATTTGTTTTTATATCGTAAAAAAATGTGTGTGTGTGTGTTTTTTTTTATATTCATTTACCATTAGTCGCTCACGCGTTTCTTTTTTTTTGTTTTTGTTTTTATTATTATTATTTTTTTGCTTTGTTTAATTTACCGAATTATTTTGATTAAATTTAGTGTTGATATCAGAGTTGTAACGTTCCATTTGTTGTAGTTGTAGCCTGTTGTTATTGTTGGTTTCTATTGTGCTTTTGCGCACAACTGTACCAGACTTTGCTAATATTTTTTATACATACGTACATAAATAATTATTTCATTTATTACTTTGTTTCGTTTTGGTTTGCTCTCCTTGTTGGTGTTGTTTCATCAACTCAGGCATTATTTTTATAGTTTTGAGAAAAGTATTATTCACGTGTGATTAACTGTTTATTATTTGAGTCATTCAACGATCATCAGTTCATAAATAAAGCCTATCGAATGAATATACATATGTATGTATGTCACTGAATTAAGATCGGATGTTCGTGCTTATACTTAATTTTAAATATCTTTTCTAGAACAAATTATTTATGGATACAATGTCATTGATTGCAATTGAAACCAGTAAGGATTAGAGTCGACAGTACTCGACTTCGACATTCCCTGTACCTTAATTTAATAGGGCGTTGCCCCGCCCACTTTTTAATCGAAACAGATTTCATTTTCATTTAATTTCATATATACAAATTTTTACACTTTTAAACCAAGTTCCATAGATTTAACGTTTTTCTATTTTGGCTATATGTGGGCGTGGCCACGCCCAGTTCATAATTGAATATTACTATACTCCATCCCAATAGCACACATGAAAAGTTTCATTCTTGTAGGTTTTATAGTTCTTGAGATATAAGCGTTTGAAATTTTTACTATATAGGGAGGTGCCACGTCCATTTTTTTATTCTATCTTCTTGAGGTTTGAGTCAACTATATACACTCAAAATTTGGTGTTCCTATCACAAAAGACAACCGAGATAATACGACTTTTGTAATTTTTTACCCGAGGTAGCCTCAGTTATTTGCCCCTCACCGCTAAACCAAGTCAAAAAGGGGAACAACCAAATAAACTTGATCTGCCTATTGAATAACAGAATCGACCTGCAAAAAAATTTTTGTACTATCTATTACAGTTTCCGAGATCTACGCGTTCACACAGACAGACAGACGGACAGGGCTAAATTGATCAAGAATATGTATACTTTGTACAGTCGGATATGTCTCCTTCTGGGTGTTACATTTTCGACGTGCACAAAACTAATATACCCTTGTACCATAAGTTATAGGGTATAATTAAAAAAAATTTTCTTGATCATTTGCATTGTCCAATGATATGGTGGCAAATAAGAGTCTTGGCCGTTATTTTATAAATGAATTTCAACAGTTTACCGATTAGATGTATGTACTTTAAATTCATAGTTGGCCTTGGTATCAAAGACACTGAATTAGAAACCATTAAAAATAATGAGATTATAAGTTGATCATTAAAAAAAAACGAATGTTGGTTTTGGAGTAAAATTTTTATTGATTTGAGCAAATGTACAGTATTATAACCGCAACTGCTGCTAATGATGAAATTCACATGGGAAAATAATAAAAACATTATCAGAGAATGATTGTAACTTCAGCAGTCTGTTCCTGATTGACGCCAATTTCCAGTGTGCTTATCTCGATTGCGGTTTCCATTGGATCGATAATGTTTTCCATGAGATAAATTTGAACAAAATTTCAAATATTGTCAAATATCCCGAATACGCTTTTGTTGTGTGTTGTTGTTGTTATTTTTGTCTTTGTTTCACAAGCTCGTGTGACTTCCAGCGTGTGCCTAGCAGGCGTACAATACAAACAACAATATGGCGAGCGACACTTGCGGTTATCTTATCCACAATTGGCCAGGATCGATGCTTATCGATAAGCATTGATAGCTGATAGCTCTCAGATCCCCATGCCATATTTTTAAGCCCGCACAGCCGGCAGTCGTCCAGCAGCTGCCGTTGTTGTTGTTGTTGTTGCTGTTGCTGCTGGTGCTAGTGTTCCTACAGCAAGGGTAGTTTAACATTTGGGGTTGGGCCAAGTTTTGTATTGCTCAGGGATTAGATTGGATGCATGGTGGTGTGGTGTGGCGTGGCATGGTGTGGGGTTGCCGGTTGGTTGATGGATCTGGAATGCTTGTCAGCGCCTATATAAGGCAAACCACCTGCTGAATTTCATTCATTTCGTTCATTAATTCAGTGTCGTCAGCCAGTTGTCGATAACTCCGCCAGTGACTTGGCTCAGCAATTAGTCAGTTGTCTACATAATTTATTTATCTGTTTTTTTTTTTTTTGTTTTGTTTTTTATTACAACCAAATTCAGTTACAGTGTTTTAGTATCTGTTACGCCCGCATAAAGTGTTAATATATATCTAAAATTTCAAGTAAATAACATTTTCACGACAATTTTATTTTTTTTTTTTTAAGTCGAGGTTTGAGTTTTTCTAACTTTTGTTGTAATTGTTTTGCTGCTATTTGTTGGCCTAAAAAGACAAAACGCAATTTGCATTTTTAATTCGTGTGAAAAAACATTGTTTTCTTTTTTTTTTTGTTTGTCATGTGTGTTTGTGTGTGTGTGTGTGTGTGTGTGTGTGAGTGTGTGTGTGTGTGTGTGTGCGATCGTCAACGTCATCATCGTAGTTAAAATTAAGCCTAACATATGGCGAAGGTCTCGCTTAAGCGCATTTTGCCAATTATTATGAGAGTTTTGCCAAACGGAAATTGTGCGTTTTCCATTGTTGCACACTCACACACACACACACACACACACACACACACACACACACACACACACACAGATACACATTCACAAGCATACGCGAAGCTGCGTGTTGCCATAATTTTGAAGTCAACTGAACTATTTGCCATTTTCAAGAGGTAAGTTACACTGAAAAATATACTAATATATATTGAAATCTTAACTCTTAAAAGCATTTTAAATATCTTCATTCGAATCGGCCTTGGTCAAAAACGGTTCTTTGTTTCTATCAAATATTCAGAAACATATTTTTATTAGAACAAATGTGTATTTTAATGTATAACAAAGTACAAAAATATATACATACTTATGTATATTTCTTTATGTACTAAAATCAGTAAAAATGAGTTTAATTGCACAATTTAACTGATTTAAAAAAAAATAAAAATAAAACGAAAGACAAAAAGAAAACAATTTGAAAATGAGCGCAAACATGACACGATAGTTCATTTGTTGTTATTGTTATTGTATTGTATTGCCGTTGTTGTTGGTCGAGCACACATTACATGGCGTTGATAATGACCAAAAAGATAAGTAATTGTCTAATGACATGGGGGTTGGGGTAGAGCGGGCGCAATATGTAGTTAGTTTGACATGTGGGCGGCAGTGGAATCTCGAAGTGCATATAAAGTGTGCTACTAACCAACAAACGGCCAACACGAACATATACAAAAATCTATCTCAAATCTAAATATGTATGTACACTCATTGCTGCTGCTCACTAAAGCATTAAAAATTGAGAGTGAGTTAAAAAAAAATAATACAAAAACTAACAACAATTGACAAAACAAAAAAAAACTACTATTGACGATGATAATAATAATGATGATCGTGCACATGAATAAAAATCAGGCTTTGGTTATATGTATGTCTACAGGTGAGCGCAGGTTAACATGAATTATGAGGGGGTATGGTGGTGGTGCTAGTTGGTGTGTATATAAGCAATGCAGCAACAATATTCGTTGACAACGGCAGCCGGAAACACGCCATGATGGCGTTAGTCATTCTCCTTGCGTTACTATTTCAAGTGATGGGATATTTTGAACAAAACTTATTAATATATAATATATTAATTTGTGTGTTCTACTTTGGTTGACATCAAAATTGCCAGAACAATGAACATGATGATTTATCGCTTATCGATTTTAAAGATCCTCAGTCGGCTTTCGATTACTGGCAAAGCAATGGCCACGTCAGCCATTTTGAAGTTGCTACGCTCGATCAAACTGCATCAAATTGTATTTAATATATACATACATACATACATCTCTATGTTCATATGTACTTCATTCTTAAATAATTACTGCATTTCTTTTTTTTTTATTGCCAAGTTGGATTTTTTTTTAATGTTTTTATAACAAAGCAAATCGGCCAGAACGAAATTTGCTCATTTGACACGCATTCTGTCATCAAAACTTTTTTCGCTTTCTGTTCCTTTTTTTTGTTTAGTTCTTAATGATTTTTTACGCTTTGAAGTCATTATAATAAAGAACATATCATGTGAAAAGCATGAAGGACAGCAGTTCCTAGACTATTTGTATGAAGACGCACTTTCATGTTCATCAAACACAAAGAAAATTGAGTTGAAATGAGTTGAAAAAAAAAAGAAAATAAAAAACAAAGTTTGCATGTTCATGTCACTAAATGCAATTTTTGTTGTTGCTGTGGTTGCCGTTGTTGTTGTTAATATTATTGCTGTCATATAACTGCAATTATTTTATTATTAGATACCCTCGCCTCGTTGCGTGCCATTCCATTCCATTCTACACTTTATCATTTTATTGTTAGTAGAAAATCACAATTTTTTTTAGTACAGAAATAACTTTTATTTTTATTTTTGAACTCAAAAATGTTGACTTCAAAATTACAATCGTCGCACAGTGGGGCCTTCTGAGTTTTTGCATTGCAAAAATCATATCTTCTGAACGAATAAAGATAATTGCATGAAATAAGTTTTGTTTAAAAGTGAATCCCTTAAGCTTTAAAACAAGCCATCGTTCAATACGCTACGATATTTGGGAGCGGCATAGTAGGTTGTCAAAGTCAGAATTTGTTTCCGGTGCAGTATAAGCGTCAGAAAATCACTAGTTTATCATTTTATACAAACTTAGAAACTTGCGATTGTACAAAGTATATATATTCTTAATCAGTATGACAATACGAGTTGGTGTAGCCATGTCCATCCGTCCGTCTGTCCGTCTTTCAGTATTTATACAATATCTCCCACAATTTTGAAGTTATCGACCTGAAATTTTGCACAGAGTTTTCTTTTCTATGCGATCAACTCATATGTCAGAATCGGCATGATCGGACTATTGGAACTGGTAGCCCCCATACGAAAAGAAGAAGAAAAATGAACAAAACTTGAATCGTTGTGTGGAAAACTTTTTTGTTTTTGAAGATAGACGACCGAAATTTCACACCTAGAAGTTTTACATAGTCTGACACAATGCCTGAAAGTTTCATTGAGATCGGGCAACTGGAACTGGTACCTGGCATACAAAATGAAGAAGAGGAAGAGAAGCAAAGGTAAATCGTTGTATTGAAAACTTTTTTGGCTTTCAAAATAGAGGGCTGAAATTTAAAAGGTAGTCTTCTTTCATACTCAGGCCAATTGTTTATAAGTTTCATTGAGATCGGACCACTAAAAACGGTACCTGCCATACAAAATGAACAAAATCAAGACATTTTACCCCCTTCACACCGCTTACGATAAATTTTAGCCACCACCTGCATAGCAAATACGACAAGTTTCTTCCTATAACAACATTTGTTCACTTTATTAACATATTAAAGCTGTCACAGCAAATTTACCCACTATTCATTCTTCTTCTTATACCCGCAGCAGCGCCTTTTTCACAGATTTTTTGTGTGAGGTTGCGGCAGTTTTTTTGCTTTAAAAACCAAAAGGGCAAATAAGGGCAGCTGAAATTTTGAACATAGGTTAAGGAATGTTCAATAAACATAATTGCAAAATTTGGCGGTTATCATATTTTAGCGTTTTTTTTAATTGTCCACCAAAGTTTAAAAATACCCAAAAAATAGATAGTTCGAAAAACAGCCTCCTCTAGTAAACTATAAATGCTAAAAACTTGGTATTTATAGTATAACACTATTATATGGCTACCTAAGAATAGAAATCAATTCGATAATGATTCGAGTTATAATTTCGTTTTTATTCCAACTCAAAGATGCCGAATTTTCAAAAAAATTAGTATATCATTGAAAGTTGAAAAAAAGGTCAACTTTGAGTGCGTATATCTTCCAAACTATAATTCCGATTTCGTTAAGGTTAATATTTCCTTAATCTCTGGAAAATTCTCTATCAGACGCATATATTTGTTTTATCCAAAGCGTTAATGAAATTTTTGATTTTTGCAAGCTGAATGTATCTGAGGCCCCTCTGTGCGTCGTGGCAAGCTAACTTTGTCATTATTTGATATTTTTTTTTGCATTTTACATGCACTTTTGTTACGTTTCCGTTCCGTGTCCACTACGTTGTATCCGTCGTCCGTCGTCTGGCCATTGTCTCATTTTATGTATGTATGTGTGTGTATGCCTGTGGTTGCGCTTGCGTGAACGTAACGAGGCTTAAACGCTTTTAGCCATCTGAGTGTTTTTCATATTATTTCGTTCCATTTGCAATTTAACTTATTGCACTTGTTGTTTTTGTTTGACTCAAGTCAACCTTCGAAAAAACTTACACACACACACATACGTTAGAAAAATTAGACTTTAGATTATTTTGAAGGTTAACAAATTCAATTTTTGTACAAAGAGTATGACAGAAGAGTCAGAAAGGCACTACTTGACTATTGACATTGTTTCTTCTTTATTTTGTTAATTCGCTGCGCTTTCAGACATTTCAAGTGATTTTTATTCCGTGCAATGATCAAATTTCTTTTCAATTGAAAATTTTCATTAGTATTTTCTTACTTTCATACGCAAAATGTTTTTCAGCATCTGTCAACATTTGAAAACTTTTTAAGATTGCACAGCACCATGGCTGATTAAATGCTGTTGTCTTTTGTTAAGTTGACAATCATTATAGCAACGCATTCATGAATGCAACGCAAACCAGATATGCAAAAATCTGTTTTTACAAAAATTTCAAGACACAAATATTCATATTTATGTATGTATTGTATGTATGTATGTGTCTGAACAAAAGTGCGTCAATAAGCTCACACGACCGATCAGCGTGTCTAAATGAGAATATGTATTTTGTACAATAATGAACTCTAAAAAAAAAAATTTAATTAAATTGTAATAAAAAACTTGTCGAAACAGCCGTGTATTGTATCGCATATGTTTTCTATTTGAAAAACTGTTGCAGACGTCAAACTTTATCGAAGTCATGAGTCTCATTCCAGTAAAAGTAATTTCGAAATAAATCTGCGTCATGTCTGATTCAATCTAAAGTTAAATACAACTTTTTTCTTCTATTCCAATGTATTTGTAATTAAAATATTAATTTTCTTCATGGTTGTTCATGTGTTGAATTGTTTTTAGAAAATTTATTCAATTTTACCATATACAGTAAAGTGAAAAATAATAGGGACACTTGCCAGTATACGGAAGAAATGGAAATCAAAGTAATATCTTCCATAAGTTTTTTTAATGAAGTTATGTTCGTAGTGTACGAAAACTAAACAAAACATTATAAATTCACTTAACAATAAGAAGAAATATAATAAATTAATACATTCGTCAAAATTTCCATGTGAAAAAAATTGGAACACTTTGAAATCCAAAATTTCAAAGTTTTACTCGTTTATTTTGATTGTTTTTAGTTTTTAACTCTGTTAAGGGGGTATTCTAGTGTAGAAGCCTCAATTTTAGTCGTTTTTCATCGCACGATAAAAAAAAATATAAAAACATTTTTAGTATTCGATTTTTTGCAAAGTATTTTTTGATATTTAAAGAATACAAGAAAATTTTCCCCAAAAAAAAAAGCTATATTTATCGAGTTATAATGTCGCAAAGTAGAGGCCAAAAAAAAAGGTGGGGTCATGGTTGGCAGGATTCTAATCCTTGTAGTGTCCGAAAAACGAAAAAAAAAACGCAGTTATTCTCAGGAAAGACGTCGCTATCGTCCCTACCTCGGGTAAAAAATTAAAAAAAAAATTTCACAAAATGGCGACGATTTAAAAATGAAAAATGTTTTTTTACCTCTTTTTTTTGCCTTCATGGATTTTTTAAAAATAGTAAAACTAATTGTATTGCATTATCCGAGGTAGGGACGATAGAGGGATGTATTGAGAAAGTTCACTCAAAATTTCAAGTCAATCGAATAATTAGAACTCGAGATATCCTGGCAACCAGGTCGAAAAAAGTAGTTTCAAGAAAATCGCGTTTGAAGTTTTGTTCAGCGTAAAGCGACACTAGTACCTTTCATCACAAAAACGCTTATAACTCCGAAAATATTTCGAATTTTGAAAAACCCTTTTGGGCACATATTCTTAAGGGTTTGGACCTTAAGAAAATGTAAAAAAAAAAAAAATTATTTTTTCAAAATCCTACACTAGAATACCCCCCTAATAACCAAGTACTAGGTTGTTTGACCTCTAATTTTGAACACATCTGTGAAGCATGAAGTCCACCAACTTTTGGCCCGTGGTCATAGGATTGAATACCACACAACCTCCACCATTGACCCCAGGGCATCTTTGTTATTTGATCTTTTACTCCTCAAGGATAACTTTACCACGTGCCATAAGTTTTCAGTTGAATTTAAGTCAGCTGATTGGCCAGGCAAGTTCAAAACCTGAATAGTGTTATCCGAAAATCATTTATTCCCATGCCTCAATGTGTGTTCATTGGTATATTCTCTTTAGATTAAGGTAACATAGTCCCACCTAGTACGTTACAGTAAGATACTATAGTTATGGTCTCCTCAATACGCTGTATTGAACCAACATCGTGATATGAGAAGCATCCCCATACAATTAACGATTCTCCTTCGTGTTTTAATGTCTTTTGGGCTTAAAATATGTGTTTTGAGGCCTATAGACTTGTTGAGTTCTGCAATCTGGATGGAAATAATTATATTTGCTCTCATCTGACCAAAGAATCTTGCGCTATTTCCCTACTGGCCAGTCTGCATGCTGTTTGGCAATTGTAACAATTTTTCAAATTAAGATTGAAAAGTAATGAGACTTGCCACGGTCTTTTCGCTTTTAAATTGTATTTTATAAGCCTTTTGCGAATATACAAGGAAAACTCATTGATGATGCAAACGGATACATCCTAACAAATCTCGTAATACCAGATTTCCAGCTGCAGCGTTATTTTGGCCTTTCGTCTTCGCGATTTCTCCTGGGGAGTACATTTTATAGCGTTTCCACCATTACCTAAGAGCAACTTATGGTTTCCGTTTATTTTCTGGAACGAAAGACCATGGTAGTGATACTTTTTACTACATTTCAACGTTCGGAGGTACAATGCTGTGATCTCTCCATTTGAACTTAGTATCTTGTTGACATCCTAGTTGCCAATTTAAAGTGATATTTTTACACGTTTTCATTAAATTGTATCCTGAGAGCATTTTAAACGAAATTCATGCATGTGTTCCTATTATTTTTCACACCACTGTAGATTCGCTCTCTTTTTTCAAATTGTTCGTTGTTTGTTGATATTTTTTATTTTACTGCTCTGTAAACGATACTTCCAGATCCTTGTTTTTTGTTCCTTAAAACAAAAGAAAGAACAAGCATTATATAAAATAACCATAAAAGAATATCTTCTAAAAATAAGAACAAAAACTTAAAATAAATATACGCAAATGTCAATTTGGCGTTGGTGTTGATAACTTAGTCATCATTATTGTTGTTGTTGTTGTCATGCAGATCGGTTGTAAAATTAACGACATGACAATTTATTGACATTGCATTTTCTCACAATTGAATATGTATTTCATTGCTAAAAAACAAAAAGAATATATATATATATATATACAAAAGAGCATCACTTTCGGCTTCGTCGTCACTTATATACTCTTCCATATATGTATGAAACTTTAGTTATGATCGCTCAATCCATTGGCATATTGTAAAGTAAACTCAATAATTCAGATGGAACTGATCCAGATATTTTGATAAGGAGCCGATGATTTCTATGGACATACTTGACATACTTTTGCAACTATCAAATGGAAGTAACTAGAATTCCATTATCCGTTTAAAAAATATAATATTCTGAAATGCTAAAGAAGCTTTAATATATATGTATATTAATTATTTAAATTTTATTTATGAATTTGTCATATCCCCGTTAGCTTTTGAGCAGTGTGTGGCACTTCTAGCTCGACTTGAACTTAACTTAATGTGCTAGTCATAAGTACATGTACGTATTTGCCATGCTGACGCCTATGGACACAAGCGACGATCCGAACTTCTTCTGGGCCTTGTAGACTTAAAATCGTCATAGAACAAAATCGGGGCTTGTAAAGCGCACGCCCTCGTTTGGATGCATACGTATTAATGTATTTGCTTGTTTGTTTATGTGTTTGTGTTTAAAGTTACATGAGATGTGTTTGAGTAATGGCGAGTACGTCAAGATGTATCTCAAGATAATGCTAATTCACCAAACATTCACACACATACAATCGCAATGAATTTCACGCTGTCTGTCATCGAAGAACAAAAACAACAACAACAACGATGGTCATCGAGATGGCGTTGCAGATACAGATACAGTATCTTTATCTTTAAGTATAGCATGATAGTGTCGTGGCTATGCTTTGATAAATATTGCCTGAACTAACGGACACTTACATATCTTCGATTTTTTTCCTATTGTTGTGTTTGTATTTTATTTGTTGTTGTTTTTTTTTTGCCTTTTTTTTTTGTACAAGTTTTGATTTCAATTTCTCAGCTGAATTTTAACAGCAAAGTGATAAATGAATAACTTACAAACACTCACACATACACACAAAACGCTTCTTCTCGCTCGCATTTTCAGCTTATTTGACGGATATCTAAAGTGTGTTATATGCTTCATACAATAGATACATCGTATACATACTCCAGATACATTTGAGAATGACATGAGCAAACCTTGCTGCGCGTTGTTAATTTAGTATGTTTTTCTATTTTTTTTTTTTTTTTTGTGTTTTTTTTGTTAGAGTCTTCTTCATCATAGCAATTTGTTGATTATGCAGCAGGCCAAGTAACTCGCAACGTTTTTATATTTGTATCTATACGTACTCATGTAGCCTACATCTATTGTAGATATGTATGCATAAACATATATACATATATGTATCTACTTTTATACACATAGATACATACATATGTAAGTTCGAAGTTTCATGTGTGCTTAATTTCGATTCTGGCATATATTGATCGAACGTGTGCAAATAAAATACAATTTAAATATTTATTATATCTGCAGTTCGTTAGCATCTTGTATCTGTTTAAACACGTCTTCACTCTCTGACTTGAATTGACTTTGTACGTTTCGTTTGTGCGCGTTCTACTTTGCTGCTTTTTTTATCTGCTTTTGCTCTCTTAAAAAAAAAATATACAAAAAAAGTCAAAAAAAAAAAACTGATTAAATATTTATTTAATTCCTACTTTTTTCATATGAAATGAATTTTTTTCTTTTCGGTTTTCGTCTGGTTTCCAATGAAAATTATCGTGCGGGTGGAGACGTTTTGTGCACAAGTTGCATTTCAAAGTATCTTTACTTTGTTTTTTACTTTAGTTGTTGTAACCAAAAGTGTTACAGCTTAAAAGTTTTTTCTTATGACTATGCAGTCCTTAAAAATCATGTTTTTATGTCCCAACACGATATAAGAAGTTGAAGCTATTGTATGATAAGTCATTAAAGAAGGACTCAGAATAACGAAAAGATCTCTGACGATTCTCGGTGTCCACGAGAGATACGGATTTGGAGCTCGAGATCGCAAACGGTTCAATTTTCCACGATATTTTTTTCCAAGCCCGTTAATGTATATGTATAATTCCTACGGGATAAACTCCAATAGCATAAAGTTGTGTAATCCAGAAATATTGCCATTATTTGAGCCAAGTCAGATGTATCTAACGTTAAAGCCGCGTCGCACATGAAGCGTACTTTTGCAGGGCATTAATATTGTCGAGTATACTCGACTATAACAAAAAAAAAAAAAAAAATATTGTTGTTAGATGAAAAGGCACCAAAACTAATTAACGCCTGCAAGTGTACTCATATACACGTGTATCTTTACATACACACTCACACACATACACACACACACACCTATGGATATATCACCGAATGTGTTTGTTTGTCGTCATTTTTTTTTTATTTATTTTTGCTTTTTTTTTTTTTTTTGTTATCTGCTAATTAAACACAGACACTCACTCGCTATGGCGCTCCCTACCTCTCCCTCGCTCTAGCAGTCTTGCGCCGTTTTTCTTTCTCACTTACTCAATGAAGTGCACTGACATATACATAGACAAGGCAGTATTCGAACGATCGGGGCGTCAGTTAGTCAGTCGGTCGGTCGTCCGATCGTCCGGATGAGCCGACACACCTCTGCAGACATAAGACTTACGTGGCATGCCATGCCGGTTGGTTGGTTGGCTGGTTGGCTCACTCGCTCATTTGCGACTCTATAGCTCCCGGCAGCGACAAACGATATCCATTTACCATACTCATATAAACGTTTAGCCATACGTACATATGTATATCTACATACAGATATATGTATGTGTATTTATCTATATAAAAGCGATTTTGTTCTCAACTTGGTGTCTAAATTTCGCTGACTTGCATACAATGCTTTAATAATATGACTCTTTGGTAGGCAACTTTAAGATTTGTGTTGTTATGAGAACTTATTTTTCAAAAGTTGTTGTGTTGTTTTTGTTGTTGGTTCGTTTGCTATCTAAGCAGGAGTTGAGTGGAATCGAGCTCAACTATGTTGGACAAACAGTTGTTTAAAGCAGATCGCTAAAAAATAAAAAAACAAAAAAATAAAAAAGTCATACACAAACATTGAGTTATAAAAGTATCTCAGGTCTTTACCTTTACATACCTTTGGATGTATGTACATATAACACATATGCCATGTACTAAGGTATCTGTATCTGTAGCTCTGTCACTATCTGCAGCTAATTTCGGAATTGTTGACTTGTTGAGCTGAGCTGAGCTGAGCTGAGCATTCGTTCAGGTTGAAGATGATCCACAGTCGTCAACGTCGACAAAGAACAAGACAAACAAACAAAATGAGCAAAATAAGCAAATAAATGACTCTGAATATGACAAATACGAGTGTATTTCTTTATACTTAGGAAATAATAACAAAAAAAAACGAAAAAAGACACCTTTTTTTATCCATACGTATGTATGTACATTTATTTATTGATAGTTGTTGTAGTTTTCTTTTTTTCAAAGATGAAACTCACCGAAATGAGCGAGTTTTAGTTAAAGTAACGTAAATGGATTTCACGCATGTGTGTGAATGCGAGTACAAGATTGAATGTGTGGAAGAAACAGAGTTAAGGCGCTAAAAACTAAACATTTATAACTTAAAACAACGATTTGTAATACTTTGATCATCTTAATTTTTGTATAAGCACTAACGTGGATTGTACCTGAGAAAAGACTCTTACTTTTTCTTGTTGCAAAAAAAAAAAAAAAATACTCATAGTTCAGAGAATACTATTGAGTAATCAATTTACAGCTATAAAACGGACCATGAATTGAGTTGAATATGGTTTAGCCTATGATCATTGAACTATTCTTTAGTTAAAAAAAAAAAACAAAGGAAAACTTAAAAAACTAACATATGACATCGAAGTTAAAAAAAAATGCTTGTAAGCAAAAATTATGCAATTTATCCTGCAAAGGCATAAGTTGCGTTTATTGCAGTGACAGCAGCATCGGCAATGGCCGCCATTACGTTATTTACATGTCGTCACTTCCTTTCAGTGGCGGTGTCGGCGGTGCAACAAAGCAAAATGCCTAACAGCAAACACACACACACATATAGATGCATACATATACATACATACGCACACAAATGCGATACAAAAACAAAAAAAGGTGCAATTGTACTTGTACGATTTATTTTTGTTGTCGTTTCTTATCGGCTAAAATTGTCGTCGTTGTGCTATCGTTTCTGCTATAGCTTTTCATCATATTCGTGGCAAACGAATGCGTTAACAATACTAACAACACGGAGTCAACGAATGTACAACAAAAACTAACGAACACGAACAGTGTACGCTGTTGTTGTTATTATTATTGTTGCGGGCTCACTTACCCCCGGCATGTTGCGCGCGCACTTGTTGATAATGCCACGCATACAATTTCGGTTGTGCATCGTACATATGCGTGTGGAGTTTGCGCTCACACTCACTTGTTCGTTAAATCGTACATTTTACTCGTTGGCTCGCTCGCTCGCTCGCTTGCGCACACTTATCAACGAAACGAACATGGCGCAGCAACGTCGACATCGACATCGTCGTTGCTATTATTGTTGTTGTTGACGATCCGCATGCCGAGTTTTGTTCTATTTCTCTATTGCATTTCTTTGTTCATTCGTTGATCAGTTGCCGCACGGAAAACACTGTTTTGTGCGATGCGCGGCTTAAGTAGAATTTTTTTAAACACACACGCACGCACTTACTCACTCAGTCACGTTTGCTCGCTCAATAAACTCACGCGCATTCGTGTTCTCTCGCATATACTCGTACACTCAGTCAGAGAGTTCGGACTTTCAATTTAATGATCAAGAAGGGAAAATTCTAATTCGCATTTCGCCAATGCCAATAGTAAGGCGGCATTTTTAACGTACTTATCGTTGTCGGTGCGGCTTCTGCTGTTGTTGTTGCCGTCGCGTCGTCGGTGTCGTTTTGTTGTCTTTGCCGCGCATACACGATACGTATTACAAAGTGTAGTGTTAAAAAAATATAAAAAATAAGAAAATTAATATACTATATTTTTGGGGATTTTTTTTTTTTTTTTTGTCATCCGATCATTAATTAAAATATTATTTTTTTTTTTGTTTAAATTGTGCAAAGACTACGCGCAAAAAGTTACAACGTTGAAAACAAAATTTCAAAAATGCTTAATAATATTTAAAGAGAAAATATTGAACGTGCAATTATTGTTCTTGCTGTATGTGTAAGTTTTTTTTTTTTTTTTTTTAATATATAATTTAATAACTTTGTGTTAAGCACTTGGCCGCAGATCGCGCAATGCAATTTGCCTTGACTTTAGACTTTTGCTGACTCTTCTCTTATTAACGTTTTATTTATTTATATTTTTTTTTGTCGACTCGTTGTGAACACTTGAAATTGTTAAATATTTTAACAAATGTACTGAAAACTGAAATAAAAACAAGAATCAACAAAATTTACGATTGAGAATAACAAACTTGTTAACTCGACTTTAGACATTCCAAAATCGCACAATCAAAGTTGCGGTCAGTCTGAAATTACAATTATTTTTTTACATACTAAGCACATTCCTATATACTTTTTTTTTTGTTTTTCTATAAAAAAAACTGATTTTTTTTGGAATTTTTTCGCCTCTTTGAGTTTGTAAAAGCGCTCATAGGAATATAAAAATTTTATCAGTGAAGTTTCCTTCTTGTTTAAGCTCACAACATTATCGATATGACTACAGTAGAACTTTAATAACCCGAACAATTAGAAACCATACAGTTTACTGGATTCTTTATTTTTAACTTCAATGATAACTAATTAATTTGAAGTATTTCTTAACAACTAACCGATTTGTCTTAAATTGTTTATTTTGATAAAAAAATGATAGATCTAATATTGGTATACAGTAATACCACGACTTACGCTGATAGGTGGGACCGAGCGATTGCCACGTAAGTCGGGGTTGAACGATTTGCGCATAAATACATCGATTTGTTCAGGATCTCCTTGGGTTTGAAACAAAATGAAAAACCGTGTATCTCCGAATTCGCGTAAAAGGGGTAGCGTAAGTCGGGGTATTACTGTAGTTTATATACAACTAATATTATTGTCCATATTCTACTTTATTAAGGTACAAGCATTGTTTCTATAAAGTTTTAAAGATATGTATGTATGTAAGTGTTTTCAACGTTTGCCCAAAAAATATCTCGCAATTGAGACCACTTGTAAAAAGGGGGTGTAATTTGTTAGAAAGTATCGTCATACACAAGAACGTAGCTTAGATCTATCAAATATGTAAAGTCTCTCTATCTATTTCAAAACAAACTTCTCTTCGCTCAGTTTTAAAAAAAATATTTTAGAATCTTATGATGTCAGGTATACTCGTACCATAGAAAAATATGTGTCTATTAAACTCATTTCGCTTCCTGCTGCAGAAAACATGAGTACATTTTCAGTACAATTACGCAGATTCATAGAATTAAACGAAATTATTAAATTGTTTAGTTGTTCAACTTGAAGTTAGTAAAAACTCGCATATATACATATATTTATATACGCACAAATCGAGCGATAAAATAAGGCATTAGCCGGTTTGGTATTTAATCGAAATTTCTGAAGCTCTTTCATAAAATATCAATCAAAATAGTTGTGTTTTTTTATTGCTTATGTATCGCCGCGTTTTCGATAAAGTGCCACTGTGGCCATGACTTAATGTGTTAAGGCATCGTTGAGTATCGTTTGGTTGGTGGGTGGGTGGTCCTGCTGACTGAGGGAAATTGAGCCGACTAGAGGCACTTGCATTGAGGCACGCCATTGTAATAAGTCTGTTAAATATTTATTTATAAACAATGTCGGCATTTTGCAGTATTGTATTTGCTGTTATTATTAAGCGCAAAATGTAGCAATTTATAAAATTGACGGAGAGAAAGAGCGAGGGAAAAAGAGAGCGAGTTTGAGATAAGATAAAGGTTAATGCGTTAATGGTGACTATGTGATATCGATAAGTGTTGGTTGATTGGATAGTTGTTCGGTTGGTTAACAAGAGTTAAAATTCTCAGGCAGCTGACATGATTCACACACTCGCAAACGCACCGCTACCCCAATGGCACATGACCGTGCCCTTGTTGCCCACAAACATACATATTTGTATATAAGAGAACCAGAAGAAACCTCAAATGACGGCAAACTCTTGAAAACATTAATTAAATTAATTACTGTTTCAATTTGTTTATATTTGAACGTTACTCATTCGTCTTGCTCGTCTAATCTTATCGTCACATGTAATCACAATTGTCGTCGTTGTTGTTGTTGCTGTTGTTGTTGTTATTGAAGTTCGTGGACACAACAATTCTCGCACAATCAAGTAAAGTATTCGCTTTGCTGTTGATTGGTTGAATGTGAAAATTTACAAGATTTGCTGCAACAAAGATTTTGTTCGCTGTTAATTGTTAAGAAGACTCAACGAAAACGGTTCAACTTGTCTTAATTCAACTCAACGCAACTCAACTTGATTTGACTCGACTCGACTCGACTCGCCTTCGAGTTCGAGTTCGCTCCACTTGACTTGACTTGATTTGCTTTTATTTCGTTTGAACTTTGTTGCCGCCATAAGTTGAGTCAGTCAATGTTGCCGACTGCAAATAAACTTAGATTTACATATGTGTTGCTTTTTTTTTTGTTAAATGTTTCATGTTTGTTGAGTTGTGCCAATGCAGCTGCAGTTGTTGCTTTTTTAACTAACTAATAGTTAATAATGCTAATGACTTTGGCCAAATTCTTTTTGGTTTTCTATTACTCTTCTGTACGATTGGTGTAGTTTAACGCTCATTTGAAAAAAAAAAACAATAAAAAAAACAGCAAATCAACTAATAATTTTTTAGTGTAAAAAGTGTCACCTGTGACCCGCTCAGCTTTTGCATTGATGAACTGCTTTTGAAAACGTGCAAAACAAATTGTATAACAAAAAGCAACAACAAAAGCATTGGAGAGTAGTTCAACTTTATGTCAAGTCGGGAAATTTATGCGCTTTGCAAAATAAATTTTCATTTTTAAGTCTTGACAATTTAATTGTTTCTTATTGGCCTTTTTTCATTTAGTCTCGTTTTTTGTTTTTGTTTTTCTTCTTGTTTTTGTTTTTATTTTTACGGTTCTCTTGCCGGTTGTTGCTTGTGGCAATGCTTTTCGACAGACCAAGTGCAGTGAAGCCACGGCAAGCTTAACACAGTACTCTCTCACTGCACTTCAATATAACAACATCAATTTTTGTATTTTTAATAAAATTATATTTAAAAAAAAAAAAAAAAAATTGCATAAATTCACACATTTAATTATGTGTATGCATAATTTAATAATCTTTTACGAATATTGGTTTCATTGGCATTGTGTCAATCCGAAATCGATTTATGAATCAAAAAAAAAAACCAAAAAAAAAAAAACAATTTCAATAACAAATTTCAAATCAAACATTGTCAAGTCGTTTTTTTTTTATCATTATTATTTTTTATTTTTTCAAATTATGTTTTTTATGTCTTCATAATGTTCTAACACTTTACAACTTTCATATATTTTGTGTATTCAAAGTGCAATATATTACAGAGCCATCGAGCGAAATTTCGGGCACAGAATTTCCAATGAAAAAAATAATAACATAAAACTTTTATGAATTAAAGATACATTTTAGACTTTCAGCCCTCAACCAAATCTGATACGTTGTCTCTGAACTTATTACACAACAAAGAATTTATCGTTCGCGCCCTTTTGCCCGCCATTGTAGACGTTACCCAGCACACAATCCTCTTCATCTGCTGGCGTCAATTTTACACGTCATCACGCAAACGAATGAAGTCAATAACGAAAAAAAATTAACCTCAGAGAATTATGATTTTCTTGTGGTTAACGTGTATATCATATGATAAATATATTTACCTATATATAACACATGTTCATACATATATGTATGTAGTATACATAATATGTAGTAATGATGTTATACAAAAGTAGTAATTTTAAAACAAAAAGTAAGTGTCAACAAGTATATTTTCATATAAGAAACTGGAGTGTAAAAGTATAGGCACGAGTTCAAATAGCGTTCGTTGTCGTTGTCGTCAAGTACTTCCGGTTGCTAGGTGGGCCCCATTGTAGGCCTATGTTGTTTTTTAGTATCTTATCTCTCTCTATCTCCCTCACATTACTCACTCTCACTCTCGAACTGCTTAAAGTTGGTTTCTGTTCCACTCTACAAACAGTTCATTAAGTTATTTGCTTAAACTGACACACAAATGATCGATTGTACGCAAAGAGACAAAACTTTTACAACATGAATAATTTTCCTAATATTTATTTTGGGCGTTGACTGAAATAGCACACAAATGAGAGGGGAAAAAGTGTTCCTAAGATAGCAAAATTTTTTTTATTCCAATTTTAAGTTCATATTTTGCCGCATGTTTTTTTTTTTTGGTTTATTTTATTGTTATGTATGATAACCCAATTTGTACAGGTGTTTTATATGGAGCGCATTTCACTGGCGTCATCATGCACACACACACACACACACATACACATAAACATGTATGTACAGCATTACTGTAGCTCTTTATATAAAAATTTGTATGAATGTAACTCGTTTATAGGTTTACACTTAGTCAGTCAGTCGGTCGGTGGATCGGCCCGTCAGTCTGTCCGTTAGACAAACAATATATCACGTATCCGCCTACAGGTTGCCGCCCTTGTTGCATACTTTGTGTAGCTGAGAATTTGCACGTTTCTCTATGTACACTCAATAAATATCAATTTTAGTAATAATTACTATATATTTTTTTTTATTAATTTTTTATTTATGGTGATTTCAACATGGACGCAAACAAAAAAATTTGACGCGACTTTGTTGTCGTCGTCTATGCGCATAGCTTAGATTTTTATGAGTTTTTCAAGGCATGCCTCCTGAACATTTACAATTTTTAAACAATATTTTATTTTTACTAAGTAATTTGTTTATTTTTCTACAAAAAAAATGTATGACAAAGTCATTACTGACATTATCCTAAAGAAAATGTTCACGAACTGAGCTGACGAAGTACAGTAAATATTTTTTTTTTTGGCTAATTGAGTTCTATGATTAGAAACCGTTAGTTGGCTGATGATGGAACCCGCATGAGGTCTTTATGCAATTGTTTTTGTGGCATAATGAGCTGATAACTCAACAGCTAACTGTACGTAAATGCGACCCACAACACACACACACACATGTGTATATTTCACACCTTTGTCACTTGATCGACGACTGTTGTTAGAAAGAGATCGACTTAGCAAAAAATTTAAGGAAAACAGGAACAAAAAAACAAAAGAGAATAATTTTAATTAAGTTTTATTATTTCACGCGTTGTTATTGTTTTCTTGTGTCATTTTTTTTTCTATTCTTTTTTTTTCCTTCGCTTTTTGTCGTCGCTTTGTTGACGTTTTATGGGATTTTCGCCACTTTATCGCAAATAACGCCATCTTTTTTTTTATTTGCAGCCATATTGGTTTTTTTCCAGTACATGTTTTTTTTTTTTTTATTTTGTTGTTGGTAATTTTTTTTTTGTTTTCGTATTTCACCAAATACTCATTAACGTAAAACAATTATTGCAACAGTCAAACGACTGCGTTAATTTTAGCCAAGTTTATTAGCTGTCGAACACAAATGTAAAATAAAAACAAAAAAAAAAAAAAAAAAACACTTAAAATGAAATCACAAAAACAAAAACTAACAAAAATAATCACTAAAGGCATTGAAGTTGAGCTAACACGACTACAAAATACGCTGTACTTGCATTGGGCGCAAGGGCACGCCCACTTAGCTTTATTATATATTATACATACATTCTGCTCTCTCTACTTGCAACTTGTGCTTGTAGAGCGGGAATTGAAACTTTCTGAACGAACCGGCTGCGCTTTCTATGCTCATCAACAGTCGAGTAATAAACTTTCTTAGGTCTGCCACGCCTACTTTTATACCAGAATGTGGAAACCAGGGGCAGAAAAATGGCTTGCTTTTTCAAACAGATAATAAATAAAACACAAACATCATTTGAGTCTGTTGCAATATGGCAATTTGCAACTGTTGCAGTTGACTTAAATTCATTTCGCTTGAAGATTATTTGCAAACCAACTGACAAAATTTTTTTTTCTTCGAACTAACAATGAAAATGTATGAGATGATGTATGACTTGACTTGACAAGGCTGGGGAAGGAGGTGTACTCGTATTCACTTTTTTTAAAGAAGTTTTTGTTTTTCTGCTACTTTTAAATGCTTTTAAATGCGCTTTCATAAACCAAACGGGGATTTTCTGTTCAGTCTTATAATGTTGTCTTCTATAGTAGGGGAGCCCAAGCGGGGATTTTCGTAGTTACTCCTGCGTGGCAGATTAGAATGTGGGAGATAGCTTATACTCTATTGAGTAGATTCCTGAAGTATAAGATTTTTAACGACTGATTTACTCCTGCGTGGCAGATTAAGATAAGGTGGGTTTATTACATGCTTATAAGACTCCATTTCGGTAATCATTTTAAGTAAGATGTAAGGGAATGAGAGAGTTTCAAACTTGCAAACTAAAACCGTCAAATTTAGTTAGTCCAGCGCGTCAGTTTTTCATACAGGTGGATCAGCATGATCTCCTAGTCGTACTGTACCATAATCTAACAGTTATATGGAGGAACCTTCTTTATTCCGCGGTATACTATACAAAATGCCTTATGGCGGTCGAACCCACAACTAAATGAAAAAATTTCATAGAATCTTTCCTACTTTAAATTATTTAATCTTCAAAATGCAACCACCTCCAACGACGCAGGAGTAAATCACGTTTTAGCATCGTCGGCTCCCCGACTACTACAATGTCGAATCTATTAAAAATATATTAAACTGTTTTCATTTATTTATGAAACTTTCTGTTCTGAAAATCAAACAAAATTGTCACAGTGATACATATGTATGTACGAGTATGTATGATGAACAAAGATATGCACAAATTTCCACTGAGTGATTACTAATGTGCGCATGTGTGTGTGCGTATGTATATATGTATGTATGGAGTATTCTAAGTGACTGCGTTGACCGCTTGACCTGCTTCCGGTTATCATGTTTCATGTACTAACAAATTAACGTGTGCACTGAGAGGCACGCGCAGATTGCAATTGTGAATCTTCTGTTGTTGCTACTGCTGCTTTTGACTATAAATCGCTTCGCTTGGACGAACGATGGGGCCAGACAACACGAACGGTAGCCAAATGGAGTTACAGTCAAATGCTTCTCTCTCTTCACACATGTGTGTGTGTGTGTGTGTGTGTGTATGTCTCGTTGCATGATTGATTTTGAGATGCTCAAAGTGGTGTAACATGATCGAATTGACTGAATTGTGCATGGGCACGTTATTGTCGTCGGCCAAATAGTCAGTGGCACGTCATACCTGAGACACTTGGAGTAGCAGCAGTAACAACAACAACAACAACAACAAAAACAAAAACAACACCATCACATAAAATCGGACAAATGTGACTTTGCATTTAGTTAAGAATTAATTTTTACAACCAGTTTGGGGTTTTTTCTTCATTTTTACAACGCCAACGCGACTTTCTTTGCTGTAAAATACATAAAAAAAAAAAAAAAATGCAAACATTTTAAATGCTTTTTGTTTTGCATTTTTTTTTTTTTATATATATATTTTGTGAAAAGAATTACAGCCGAGCACGTTGCACGTTTCTTATTTTTATTTATACACTAATCATAACTTTTAATGACATGCACGAACATGTTTTGCGCAAATGTCAGCAGCTAATAATAATAGTTAATAAAAAACAAAAACAAACGACATTGAAACTTATAAAAAAGAAAAGGCGAAAACTAAAAGAAACCACAAAACTTAACTGAAATGTTCATATTTTCACAGGCGGACGACAATGAACAGCAAGGCAATGTGGACGACAGTTGGTGCTGGGAGCCGGAAACGGACAATGCGACGAAGTCTGAAGCCGCAGTCGGCGGCTTGGTGGACGTATCGCTCACCAGTGAAGGCAACGCACAAGTGCAACTGCAGGCGCGCATACACGACTTGGAAGCGGAGAACAAGCAGTTGAATACGACGCTCGAGCAATTGGACACACAGCACACAGTTGAGATACAAGATGTGCTTCAGTTGAAAAACGAATTGCAGGCCAAGCACAACGAGCTGCTGCAGGCACATGAGACACTAAAGGAACAGCACACGGAGCGCTTAGTGAGCAGCGAACTGGCGTTGGCCAAGTTGGGTCAAGAGTGTGAGGAGCTGCGAAATGCGCTGGGCGCTGTGACCGGCGAGAAAACCAATTTGCAACAACGTTTGGATGGCTATGCGGCTGAGCTGAAGCAGAATATTGAGGAATTGGCCGATCTACAGGCCTTGCTCGAAAAGAAGAGTCAGGACAATGGTGAGCTGATCGAACGCATAAAGGCGCTGAGCGCGGCAAATGAGCAGAATGCGAGCGAGCGGACGAATGAACTGCAGCAGCGGGTCGAGCAGCTGACCAAAGAGCTAGAGGAATTGAAAAAACCGAAGGAGAAGAAGACATCGGAATCGTCATCGAACAGTTCGTCGACGGGTAGCAAGCAAAGCGAAGATGAGTTTATTGTTGTGCGTGAGGCAGATGCCAATTCATCGGGCCCAACAACGCCGCCCACCAAGGAAGAGCTGCGCGATAAGTTGGTGCAGCTAGAGAGCCGTGTGGCCGAGCTGACACTCGAGAATGGCAATTTGATATTGAAGTTGCAAGATCAAAAGCTTGAAAGGGAGCTATCGATGAATGTATTAAACGAAGCAGTGGAGGCGCTGGAGCTACGACATGCAACGGAGGCAAAGCAATTGGATGAGAAGACGGCGCAGTTGGCGCTGGCAGTGGAGAATGTACGTGAATTTAGCGAACAGTTGAAGGACGGCAGCAAACGGGAAGAGCAATTGATGGAGGAATTGCAGACGTTGCGCACAAAGCTAGAGGGTAAAATGCAAAAGTTAACATTAGAAAATCAGGAATTGAAGCTCAATGCCGAGGCGGAACAGGAGTCGTTTAATAACAGCGCTGAATTGGAGAATAAACTTAAAGCGCTCGCCGAGGAGAACGAAACGCTGCGCAATGAATTAGAAGCATCGATAGCACAGGCCAAGTTCCGGCAGGCGATTGCCGAGGAGAAGCAAGAAATCACCGATTTGGATGCTGATGCAACCGGCGCTGAAGCATCATTGGACATGAGCGAGTTGCGTGAATTGCTGGGTGCATTTGTCAATCAGAATATGTCAGAGACGCCGGCCGTGGTGCTCGAAAAGAGCTACAAAGCAATACGTCAGCGTCTCAATAAGATTGAATCGCTGGAAAAGAGCATACGACACATGTCCAAGGAAATTGCCGACTTGCAGGAGCACAAATTGCGTTGGGATCACGAAAAGAAAACCCTTGAAGCGGACATACTGCAGTATGTGGTGCAGTGTGAGGATCTGATGAAGAACAATGAGATACTGTTGAATGATCTGGAGAATATACGACACAAGAAACTTGAGACCATACACGAGAATAATGAGGAGACAGTTGTGTTGCTCGAGGCACAGGTAGAGGAGTGCACACAATTGAACAGCACCTTGGAACAGGAGTATTCAACGCTGGGCCAACGACACGCTGAACTCGAGTATGAACAGCATGCGCTGAGCGAACAATTGACCGATGCACTAAAGGAGAAGCTGACCTGGCAGCAACGTTGCGAGACACTTGAACGCGAGCGTAATAGTTGGCAGGAGGCGAAGGCGACCAGCGAACAGAATGAGATTGTTGCACAGCTGCAGGAGAAATGCGAAAGTCTTATGGAGCAATTGACGCGCATGAGCAAAGATCATGCCGAATTGGTTGGCGCCATGGAAACGCAGCAGACAACGCTGCTCGAGAGCAATAAGAAACGCGAGACACTTGAACTCGAGCTGATTGCGCTCGGCGAACAACTTGCGGAAGCGGAGGCAACCAAAGCGCAGCAAACCCAATTGGAGACAACACAACTCGCAGAGCTCAGACAGGAGCTCAATGCGAAGGACATTGTTAACGAGAATCTTAAACAGCAGCTCAGTGAGCAGCAACAACAATTGACGGCAATGCGCACTGAGTTGGCTGCCAATGCGACAACAGCGGCTGAGGCTGTCGCCAACTTGTCAGCTGAACAGAAAAAAAGCGCCGCATCATATGAAGAGCTTCAGGCGCGTTACGAGCAACAAGCAAAAACACTTGCCACGCTGGAAGCGGCACAAACAAGCGAAACGCGCATAGCGGCTGTTGCGGCCGAGGCGACTGCACGCATTGCACAGCTCGAGGCGGAACTCTTGGCAACGGCCGATTTCCCGACGACCATTGAGACGCTGAAGAGCGAACTGAACGCCGTGACAACAGCATTGCATCAGAAGCATGCCGAAAATCAACGTTACTATGCGGAAATGCAACGGCTCGAGCAACAAATGTTGGCCCAGACGACGGCACAGACACAGAAGGCATGTGAAAACTGTGTCAAACTCGATGCAAATATTGCGGAACTGCAAAGTGAACGTGAGAAGTTGCAGGATCAGATCAATTTCCTCAAAGAGAAATCGGATATACTCACCACGAATCTTCTCACTGAGCAAACGAATCAAAAACTTGTCGCACAGGAAAAGGCCGATGTGATTGAGCAAAATAATGTCATACGCAAAGACTTGGAACGTTTGCGTGAGCATTTGCTTGAGGTTGAGGAGCTGCATACACAGGAAACAGTCGAGCTGCAACATGAACTAGACGAGACGAAGAGCAAAATGCTGACGCTGCAAGAGGACGTCGCCAAATCGAGCACGGCTTATACGTCCGCAAGGTTAGTAGCTATCAACGTTTTTCGGTTTTTCTTTTTTTCTCTTTTTACTGTGCATTAGTTAAGCGTGTATTACGGTTAATGCGCCATTTTGTCGATCATATTTGATTTGATTTGTTGCGCCATCGTGTCGTGTCGCATCGCATCGCATTTTGCTGTACCTCGTCGTGCCGTGCCGTGCCGTGCCTTGCCTTACCGTATCATATCGCTTTTCTTACACTTTGCATCTTACCTCATTGGTCTATCTGGTTGCGCTCGTGTGCACCTCGTCGTCACCTATGTCGTCGTCACCGTCTTTGTCTTCTTCATAGACTTGTCATTATATTACGATAAGATATTTATGTATTTCTAAGCCTTTCGTTAAGCTTTGTACGCCACTCGGCACCACTCAACGCCCTCCGATTGGGATGGCGGCGCCGACAACAACAACAAAGATGACGACGACAACGACGTTTATTGAAATCGCGTTGGTCACACGTCCAGTGCGATGTCGAAGTCGCAGTCGCGGTCGTTAGTCATAATACATTTGTTAATTAGCGTGACAAATGAGCATTTGCAACACTGGTCAGCGATCGCTTCAAATTAGAACAAATTCTTGTTTGTTGTTTTTTTTTATTTTTTATTTTTATATTGTTTTACTTTTTACCTTTGATTGCATTTCGCAACGCTCATCGATGAAGTTGTCGTCGTCGTCGTCATTGTCACCGACGTGTTTGTGTTTTTGCATTAATTTCATTTTGTCCAACGTCAGTTGATTTCTTGTAGCCAAGGCAAGCTGCTGTCTGCCGCTGCTGGTGCTGCGGTCTTGCCCAATATCACTACCAACAATAATGTATTAACATAAAAGTGCTGCCAACATGCTTGTCTCCTTGCAGTATACGCGCGAATCAGCATGCAGAAACATTGCAGGCTCAATATGCACTCGTCGTCCAACAACGTGATGAGCTCTTGACCAAGCTAAGTTGGAGCGAGGATCGTGACTCAAAGAATCAAGCGGCGCTCGTTAATTTACAATGTGCACTTGAACAGTTCCAAAATGGTGAGTAAACACGACATAAAAAGCTTTTCAGTTCATGTACATACATATGTATATGAATATGTATATGAATATAATGCATATCGATCAATGGTCACTTTTGTTACAGATAAGGAACAGGATATCAAGAGCGCAACGCAACGCATACGCAAAGAGTTGCAATTGGAATTGGATAAGGAGACGGCGTTGCAAAGTGAATTGGCAATGTACCAACAACAGCTGGCGGATGCAAATCAAGGGCTACGAGCAGCTGCACGGCTTTCCGATCAGTTGGAGTCGTGTCAGCAAACAATTGCAGTGCTACGTGATGAAAGTGAGTATAATATGCATTGACACACACACACACATATATATGCACACACACACACACACAATTGTAACTAACTCAGTTAGGTTAAGTGTACTAAAAAACCCACAAAAAAAAATATATATATCAAAGTTCCCACAGAAAATTTCCCATGCACAAACAAAACATTGGTTTAAAAAAATGATCAGCAACGAAAGCAAAAAAAATAAGTACTAAAAAAAAATTGTGAATAACAAACGTTTTTTTTTTTTTTGTTATCAAGTGGCATTTTTGGCATGTTGTTGTATACTAATACTTTAATATAATTTCATCGGTTAATTATTATTAATATTTGATCAGCAAGAAAATGTATTACACGAAGCGAAAAAAGAAAAATTCTTAAGGGTAAATATCAGCTGGTAATTCTGGGATTTATACGCTTTAACACTCGGAATTTCAGTTGGTATGCACTCTCATGAATTGCATTTATACACCACCAGAGCAAAATCAAAATAAAAAAGAGTTACACAATCAAAGAAACCCCGTATTAAATTGATCAAATTACACCGAATCAAAAAAAATTTCACACCTAAAAAATAAAATAGAAAAATTAAAAAAAGAATTTATTATAGTTCAATGATTAAAAAAAAAAAAAAAATAAGCAAATTTGGTTTAGGTTCTACGTGAGGGTTACACTCGACTTCCAACACTTATGATTGACAACAACTTTTCAATCATCTATATGTCTATATTTGTTTATGTTTTGTTGTTTTACGCACTTTGTTTGTCAAACATCGTTTGCAATTTTTTGCACACAAAGCTTTTTATATAAACAATGAAAACAAAAAAATAAAAAATTAACCAACACTGTACATAACATTTTAAACACATTCTTTGGTTTGCTTTGTTCTATTTAATTTAAGTATTTGTTTTTGTTTCTTAAGCATTTGTGGCAAGAATTATGCCACAAATGAAATACAATTGCTTTCCATTTCTTTTTCAAAATCAAGTAGCATTTTGCAACACTATTTCGCTTACAAAATTGTGCTCTGTTTATTGTTTTGTATCAAGTTAAAAATATTTTAAATGTGCAAAGTTTCCAATCGAACACGAAATGTTTTAAAATTAATTTTTATATTTATTTAAATTAATAAATTTAAAAAATTTATTAAACAAGTTTGCACATTGCGAAACAAATACATTTTTTATTTCATTTATTTTTTTTTTTTAACCTTAGTTGCACGCTAACGAACACTCACAGTTTATTTTTTTTGACTTTTCTTACCTATAACTTTTTGAATGCTATTTTTTTGTGTAAATATTTATTTTTCTGTTATTTTCTATTTTTTTTACTTAAATGTTTCATTGATTTATTATATTTATTTGAATTTATTATTATTATTTTTCTTCGACTATGAGTGCGTCTTTTGTTAATATGAGTTCGAAATACATGCATACATAAATATAAATTATGAAAATAATTTTCGGCTCAGTTATTTTTTGCGTGATGTCTGCAAAATTGATTAATCTCAATTTGTAAAGGTGAGGCGAAATAACGATTTGACACACTCACTTTACAATTGGAGATTGCTCGATGTTGCAGCGTTTACTACATTGTTATTTATTGCCTTATATTATTATTAATATTTTTGTTATTGTTGTTATTATTATTACTGCGTTTGTTTTTTTTTACCTCTTTGTTTTTGTTGTAATCATTTATGATTGTTTTATATTTTTTCTTCTCCTTTTCGAATTAATACTATAATTTTGTGACCCTTAAATTGTTTTTTTTTTTTTTTTTTTTGTTTAATGTCATAATTTAGTAAAATTTCATTACGCGCCAAACAAGCAATTAGTCAGGCAGAAAGACAGACAAACAGTCAATTTTGAGTGCATGCATGAATGCGCATGTGCAGTTAAATACTAAATTAAAAAAAAAAATAAAAAAAAGAATCAAACCAAAATAAGAAGAAGAGTTCGTAAACATTTATCATAACCAAGTAATATTAATACAACTACCACGCCCACTTGTCCGCCCGCTCGCCCGCTCGCTCACTCGCAATGCCCAGCGTCCAACTGGTTGAGTATTACATCAGGTACTGGTGTGCATTCGTTTGAAATTATAACCGACCAGTACTTATGTCATACTAGCCCGGCTGTGATGCATTTAACTGCATGCAAAACCATTAAAAAAAAAAAACAAATAATTAAAAAAATAAAAAAAATAATATTATCAGAAAAAAATGTGTATGTGAACAATTAATATTAAAACAATAAAAAAAAATAATAAAATAAATACGCGTTTGTATAAAAAACAGTGTATATAAAATATTAAAATAAAAATTATATGTATTTACAAATTTTAATGCAAATTTTTTACTACTTTTCTATGCCTCTCTTTTGGTTTCCTCTTATCTTCTTCCCGCATACACACAACTATGCATCAAACATAGTTGACAACTTAAAAGAGTATAACGGAAAATTGGAATTACAACTGAACACGAGCGAATCTAGTCAGACAGATAAAATTGAGAAGAATCTGATCAAGAGTTTGCTCATCGGCTACGTGGTCAGCGGGAGTGCAGGCGATAAACAACAAGTATTGCGCATGATTGCCGCCGTATTGGATTTTACGGCACAAGAGTCCGACAAGGTTGGATTGAATAAGCAGCAAAGTAGTTGGCTGGGTGCTATACTTGGTGGAGGTGGCGCTAACGGTAGGATTTCATCATTCAAAACCCAAAAAAAAATAAAAAAAAAAATACTTAACTTTCTGTTTCCTTAAAGGTGCCGGATCACAAGGCAAAGACAATCTCGTACAAGCTTTTGTACAATTCCTTGAACAGGAATCACAGCCACAAAAGCCGCCGCTGCCCACGTTAATTTCAGCGACAGCGCACGGTGAGAACAGTTCAACGGGTGGCGATTCACGTCGTACCTCAACCGTTGCCGTACCAACACCATTGCAAGTATCGACAGCGGCGACAACGCCCATGACGGTGACGTCTACACCAGCCGTCGTAAGTGCCTTAAATATGTATACAGCGGTCGCGCCGACGGCCGTGCCAGCGCCCATACCCATACAGACGCTGCATTTGGGCAGCAGTGAATTTGCGCCGACTCGTAACTCGAGCTCTATTCTGAAGGATATCCTCAGCGATTCTTGATTATTTTAAAAATAAAATTATGCTTAAACTTATTATTTTCTGCGATAAGATACTTGTATATTTCCTTTTTTTCCGTTTGGTTATAAATATTTTACATATTACACAAATATGTAATTGTATGTGGCACTGCAATATATTCGTATCTTTTGTTATGTCAACTTCATTTACGGCAATATATATATTTTTAATTACCCTTATTAAATGTAAAAATAAAAATACATACATATATTATTTGTCTTTCGTCGTTTGTATAGATAAGCCAATATATGTATATTTTTTTTGCCCATGTATTACAATGTCAAGACAAAGATAAAGACAATGTCATAAATTAACGTTTGTATAAGCTTAGCCCTAATACATATGTAACTTTATTTGTAAAAAAAATTATAGTAGCAACGATGAATAATTCTTTAATGCTGAATTACTAATAAAGTATACATTTTTAGCCTGTAAAATTGTTGTATTTTCTTTATATTCGTTGCCTGGTTCAAAATTAGATTTTATTAACTTATTGTATTTATTTTTGAAAAATACTATTTTAACGGTTAGGTAGTTTTGATTGATTCGTCCGGACAAAGAATTAAGTGACAGCACTGTTGAGGTCAATGAAACATTTTCATTTTATCATTGGAATGCAATACAATCGAATTGTCGGTGCTTGCTTTTAAATTTCACCGCAAGGGGACGTCCATAAATTACGTGAGGTTTTTTTTTTAGAAATTTAGACCCCTTCCCCCCTCTTGGTGAGATTTAGTGAGATTTTGACAAACCCCACCCTCCGAATCTCACACGAGGTTTTACTACGAATTTGATAAAAAAATTTTTTTTTTTTTTTGCTTACATTTTTGAAAAAAAAAGGTGAAAGGTTAAATAAAAAACTCACGTGAGATGTCCGATAAACCCCTTCCCCCTAAGTGAGGTCGCGATAAGTTCCTACACCATCGGGGGAGTCACAGGAATCATTAACTAGTGATTTGATCCCAAAAACAATCAAAAGGGAAATGTTGGTGTCACAGAAAATCTCTAACAGGGATATTTTCATCGTTGCAAAGTCTCTGGCAATATCCTCAGAGATTTGATTGAATCCAGCCTCATTATAAAGAAATAAACTTCATGATTTTCCCCATTAATCTGCATTTAAACAATTCATAATTATACTCTGTACACATACTGTGTGTCAGGGTATATTGTGTGTTGTGCAAAAGCGAAGTGCATGTATGTAACGCACAGAAGGAGGGGAGGGGGATCCCATAAAGTACATATATATATTCTTGATCGGGATGACAAGAGAAATTGATTAAGCCATGTCCGACCGTCTGTCGGTCAGTCCTCACTAATGGTTCTCGGAAACTATAAGAGCTAGAGACTTGAAATTGGGAGAGTAGACTCGTGATGCTCGACATCAGATCAAGTTTGAACGGTTTTGTGCCACGCCCACTCCTTTCCGCCCAACCAGCACCGCCTACTTTTTTAAAACGCTATAATTCGAACACCCGAAGAGATAGAAACATGAAAGTCGGTGTGTGGACTCAGCTCATCAAAACTGCATACCATACCACAATTTTTCCCCCTTCCGCAGTTGTTTTCAATAAATTGCTATATCTCCAAAACTAACAAAGGTGCGAACCTGAAATTTTGTATACACGCTCAGTAACTATAGATCATTAAAACTGCATAATACAAAATTCCCCTCTCTTTTATGGTTACCCCTCAGAGACCAACAAACTCAAATTTTTCGTAAAATCCAGTTTTCCTGATATTTTGAACGGTATTTGAACGGCCGATGTCAGATTATTGTGTTTTTACAGATTTAGGGTGTTGCACCACCATGTGTGCAGGGTATTATATTGTCGAGTATACTTGACTATACCGCCCATGCTGGTTTTACATGTTTTCATTAATAAATTTGTAAATTGAATTATCAAATTTATATCAGACAACAACATCTTGCCACCCACCCAATTTGGTTTCAGGGCAAACCTAAGTTGCATTCATCCCCTAAAAAAGCTTAATAACTTTGTCAAAGAAAAACTTAAACTAAAGTAATCGGTTGGCATGGTCACCCTAGACGTGCAAACTGCATTTGATACAGTGTGGTGTCGCTAATGGTTTCTTTGGATGGCGCTGTTTCTAATAAAAGGAGTATTTCTGCCGGAGTACCGCAAGGATCCGTGCTAGGCCCTATTCTGTATAACATTTATACTCACGACATTCCAATGTCCGCAACCTGTACTACCTCAATATTGAGCTGCAAAGAGCACTAAACTCGCTTACAAATTATTTTACTCGATGGAAAATCAAATTAAACGCAAGTAAAACGAACGCAATATAAACTACAAACGGTGAAGGCAGGTGTTAAAATGATTACTGATAAAGTCACATTGACAAAGAAGACTCCCTGCTAAATTTCAGCTCGATATCTTCAAAGCTGTGGGAGGAGATCTATGCTATCTGCAGACGGACAGACGGACATGGATAAATCAACTCGTCTTGTCGGGCTGTTTAAGAATATATATACTTTATGGGGTCCCCCCTCTTTCTTGGTGTTACAAACTTCAGGACAAAGTTATAATACTATTCACTTAGGGGCCATTCATTAATTACGTAAGATGATTTAAGGGGAGGGGGGTAAACCATGTCTTACTTTTGTCTATTTTTCCTCTACTGGCTACTACATCTACAAAAAGATATTAATCTGACATCGCCCGTTCAGCTATTGTTGAAAATATCAAGAAAATTGGTCAAAAAATTTGAATTTATGAAAATATAAAGTTTTGTGGTATGCAGTTTTAAAGACGTATACTTACTAGGTTTGTATACAAAATTTTTTGGTTCGTATCTTCAATACTTTTGGAGATATAAAATTTTTAAAAAATACCCTGGGGGAGGGGCAAAAATGACGTATGCAATATTGTAGATCTATACACACTGAGTGTACATACCGACTTTCATGTTTTTATCTCTTCGGGTGTTTGAGGTATAGTATTTTAAAAAAGTGGGTGGTGCTCGATGGGTGGGAAGGAGTGGGTGTGGCAAAAAATCCTTCAAACTTGAAGTAGCGCATGGCCACACGAGTCTACCTTCCAAATTTCAAGTCTCTAGCTAGTATAGTTTCCGAGAACCATTGGTGAGGACAGACGGACGGATGGACATGGCTGTATCAACTCGTCTTGTCGTCCTGATCAAGAATATGTATACTTTGTTGGGCAATACCCCTAAAAAAAACCCATTAGACTCAAAAAACCCCTAAATTTAGGGGGAAACCCCTAATTTGGAACCGTGGTCGGTAATATTCTATTATGCCCAAAAGCATGCTAAATTTTAGCTTTAGCATTTGAAATTTCAAATTTTAGGGGCATGAGTTCCGTCAAAGTGTCATGTGCCTGTGCAGAATAGATGTAGACATAGTTTAGCAAGTGTCGTCAGTCAGTTCAATCGAAAATTTTTAATTTGAGAGCTAGCAGAGGTTTTACAGATTTCGGGTATAAGAAGCGCTGGCAAGATGTAAGAAATTTAATCGATGCTGCGCCGGATCGTTGACGTTTTGTGGCTTGGTATTGTTGACGTTTATGCATTTTTCAATTGTTTGTTTAGACGAAACAAACTTAGAGAAATTAAATAATTAATTTTGGACATTCTTGTAATCTTACGTAAGAGGTATCTAGATTCCCTCCCCCTATGTAAGAAAAAATAAGACTTGTCAATTTTTTCACTACAAGCTTGCGCAAGCTTTGCGTGTAAGCAAGTATCGATATTGAATTACCTCAAGTTTCGAGTGTCTAAACGAATTTTAGGTCGCCGAATCACAGATGCAATTGTTTTCAGCTAATTACCATATTAGCACTCAGTATTTTTTTTTTTTTTAATTTTAATTATTAAAAATCACATTGTGATTATTTTTATTTCAGCTAAAGGGGAGGATTGCGTAAGTCAACATTTTATGGTAATAAACTTGCTCATTTTTATTTTCCGCGGCTTATTTTATATTTATTTGCTTTCAACATTTGTCACTAATCATAGTTTCAACAAACATAAAGTTGTAAGTAGCTACGAAAACCCAATCCCAAAGGGGGAAAAAAGCTATCAACATAATTTTAAAGATCATGTATGTTTAAGTGAAAGTCATTTGTTGACACATGTCATAAGCAGATGGCTTGCGTAATTATTGAGATGCATTCCGGCTGCGACTTCGGCAACAAGCCGAAGGCCGTAAACGCCAACGGCCGATCGACCAATTAATTAACTGTTGTTAATCAAATCATTTCAAGCTTTATTAAAAACCAGTTCGCGGCTAATTTCTTCGCACATTTATACTTTTTAATGACTTTATGATCGGTGCTTATCATCGATTGACTGCGTCACACAGAAGCTCTGTTTTTGATCATTTACATAACAAAGTCGTCAAAGATTAATTGATTTTGATAAGCTTTCTTCTTCTTTACTATGCCCTTGCAAAGAGGAATTTTACATCAGTAACGATGTTTGTAGCTCATAAATGAAAGTGACACCTTCTGGCCAGATTAATGAATATCTAATCTTATTGAACTTATCATAGCGACTACTTTTGTGATATAGACAGTCTCTAAGAACGGAATTTCTGATAGTTCTGTTCGTATGTCAAGCGAAGATGTTACACACAGCAACATAACACATATTTGAAGCCTTAAGGTCTTGATCGAATGCAAGTAAGACATTTTTTTACATTTCAGTCTTTTGTAATTGCTTCAAAGCCAGCGGTCGATTAGTGTTGTCATTCTTAATCGACAACAAAATGTACATATGTATATATTTTTGTTTGCATTTTACTCAAATGACTTGGTTTTTGTTTACGTTTCTAATGTAATAATAATGATAAAGCTCTTGACTTAGATACATAACACATGTCATGATTGAGTGTGGAAAGAACTGCATTGATGTTTGTAAGGCCTCGTGTCATTAATAAACATTATCGTTTTTTGCACATTAATTGTGAGGTCAGCCGTCAAGTGAATTTCAGCAATGGTTATTTGTTGTTGTTTTAATGATTTCGCATGCAAAAAACGCACAGAGACACACCCCGCACTTTGCCCAAATCCGAACGCACTATGAAACTCAAACAAATCTTTAAAACATGACCACAAAATTTGTGTTTTTTTTTAACAATTTTTTTTTTTATTCAACAGTTACTTAATCTAAACAAAAGTGTAATAAAACAAAAACAAAAAAAAAATATAATAGTATTTGTTTCAACTCTCAGCAAATATCACATAATAAACCAAGTCAGGTTGAGTGGCAGGTACTCGTTGTTTTTGTTGTTGTTGTTATTGTCAGTCGCCGAAGTTGTGGATTGGTAGTTGGATTGGGGTAAATGATGATGAGGATGGTGATTACCAGCCGCCACCACCGCCGGAAGCCCAGCCACCTTGTGGAGCCCAGCCACCGCCGCCGCCACCGCCGCTAGCGCCGCCTTCAGAGATGACCTTGATGATTTTGACAGCACCACCGGAGCTGCCATGACCGCCACCGCCGCCGCCAGACCAACCACCATGGCCGCCACCCCCGCCGCCAGACCAGCCACCATGGCCGCCACCGCCGCCGCCCGATGATTGCGAGATGACCTTGACGATTTTAACATCGCTAACAGCGCCACCGCCATGGCCGCCACCGCCATAACCACCGCCGCCGCCGCCAGACCAACCACCATGGCCGCCACCACCACCGCCAGACCAACCACCATGGCCGCCACCACCGCCGCCGCCAGAGCCGCCTTCCGAGATGACTTTAATGATTTTTACGGAGCCGCCACCGCCGCCATGACCACCGCCGCCACCACCGGACCAACCACCACCACCGCCGCCGCCACTGGACCAACCGCCGCCACCACCGCCGCCGCCGCCGGACCAGCCACCGCTGCTACCGCCGCCCAAGCCGCCGAGGAAGCCTGCACTGGCCACAGTGCAAACTGCGAGCAAACAAACGAATACCTTTTGTAGAAAGGAATAAAAAAAAATCACTTAGTTTTCACATTTGCACAAAAAAAAAAGTACACAAAAAAAAAATTTAAAAAAAAATCGCTCAAAAATCGTTAATCCGTGGCGCGCACGTTTGAGCATCAAGCACAAAATCCTAATTAAGGATGTGAGCACACACACGCACACACAAGCACTTTGGCTTATGTTGACTCCTTCACTTGAAACGCACCTTCATTTTGCCTTGGCTCAAAGCTTAGTGATAAAGTTGATATGAGGTGAGTATTGGAAGCACGAGAGTCGAACTACAACTGATGCTGTCGTTGAGCGCTTCAACGTCTTTTATAGTCGAAATGGCTGAGCAACATTTTTCTGTTTTTCTTTTGGACTGCAGCATGTAAGCCACAGCCATGCAAGGCAGCAGCGATGGCCAAAACGCACACGCATACGCCGCTGGCGACGCAGTAGACGATGCCAACAACAACGAAGACATTGACGGCCGCGGTGGCGGTGGCGGTGGCGGAGCCAATGGACGGAAGGTAGTGAGGCTGCCGCATAGGGCGTATTATGGATGTTAATGTTGTTGTTGTTGTTGTTGATGTATCCATGAACAAAGATACATTCATATGCTAATAAACAAGACGTTAATTGCCTTTCCACGCGACTTCGTTGCCGACAACGACTTCAAATTAATATCGTTAGATGGCATAACAAACGCTCGAAGAAACAAATACTTTTGGCCAACATGTGCAGCAAATCTTATTAGGTATCAAGTTCAAAGTATCATTCCGCAAAACGAAAATCAAACGAAACAGTTCGAGTTCAATCATGGAGCCAACTCTCAGTCTGTCTGTCTGTTTGTCCGTCAGCCTAGCTAAAGAAATGCTTAAGAAACGATTTGGAATATTTTGGTATCTTCAATGGTTATGCAACAATGCAGCATAAAATCAAAATGGGCGAACAAAATAATTTTATTAAATTTTTTTTGTTTTTACTATTTTTTTTTTTCCACTGCCATAAATTGTGTTTTGCCATTTGATGCCTCAATAAAATACATTTTAATACTTTAACGATATATTTTTTGTTTTTCTGTTAAATAAATAAAAATACCAATAACAAAAAAATAACAAACAGACAGACAGACAGACAGACAAACAGAGAGACGAAACTGTTAGCCGCAAGAAATTTATGCATCGCATTGCGTTTAACTTTAAATAATCATTAAATTTCCACAAAGGGAACAAACACTTTGATTTTGTATGCCCGACGATGATTTCATGGCTAACTAACAAACTAAGCAACTTTATTATAGGCACTTACATACTTTGGCAACAAGGCGGCCAAAGCTCCGCCGCCAACTATTCGTATTTGGTAACGATCTTCGCCGAGCCAGACAAATGAAGGCTTCCAAAAGCGAACATTTTGTAACGTTGGGCGAGACAAAAAAAACCTTTCCGGTATGAGTATGTGTGTATGCTTGTATTTTGATAGATCGTAAGCTATAATAAACAAACATTAAATATGATTAATTCTCGCTTTTAGAGTTCGAAAGTCATTGCTGATTGTGGTGGACTTGGACAAGATCGATATCGTTGTGATTAAATCAACGTCACTTCGACCAGCCGCCGTGTCTTCAGCTGACTTTGCGTGGCGACTTGAGTTAATTTAATCGCTTTGATCCGAATTGGTGCACGGTGAAGATGAAATTCATCGCCCGCTGGAAAAGGATGAATATTTGCTGTTGTTGAAATCAAAAGCGAAACTAAAATAAAAAAATTAACTATAATTTATTTAAATTTCAAATGTTGTTATTGATGTTGTTGTTGTTTTTGTTGTTGCCAAAAGTCTTAAGCTTTTGATTTTGTGTTTCTTTTTTGGTGCTTCTTCTTTGGCTTCTTCTTTGGCTGCTTTTTGTTATTGTTTTCGGTTTTCTGTTTTTTGTGTGTTTTCTTCACATCGTTCGCTCTCAGTTACACTTACATATTTAATTTATGCATGTATGCAGATTGTGCATCACCATAGATATTAGGCCAATTAAATGACAACTTTTCCAAAGTCAGCCAACATTGAAACGGACAGATGGACGGACAGATGGATAGTCAAAAAGATGCCAGCAAAATGTTGAAAGGCCACAGTTCAAACCGTGTGTGCGTGCGGGTGTGTCTGTGTGTGTGTCTTCTCTTTGAATATGTTGGTTGTCTTCGTTGGGCGAAGTACTTTCTAATATATTCAAACAAAAAAAAAAAAAAAAAAAACAAACTAAATAAATAAAAAAAAATGTTGCCAAAAAAAATGTTAAATTTAATTATGCAAAAGTAGAAATTTCTTCAGTTGTCGCGCTGAAATTCGCACACGCAATTCATCTCTCTTTTTAATGCATTTTGTTATAAAAGACTCTTCGTTCATTTCGAGAACTCATGAGTTTACTGAAGTCACTTTAAAACAATAGGTTTGTATTTGTATTGGCATTATTTGTATCAAATTAAAAAAAAAAAAACAGTAAGGACGCTATCTTCAGCAACGCTGAAGCTTATATACTCTTCACGCACTTTCTTGTGCCACGCCCATTTTTTGAATGAATCTATTTTCTATTCATCTTATTAGCCTACAAACCAATTTTCATTGTTTTTGCTCATTGGGTACCAGAGATACGCAAATTATTGATTTTGGCTATAAGCGGGCGTGGGCATGCCCATTTTTTGGTCAAAATAGTTTTCATGCCTCCCTAAGAACATATGTGTTAAGTTTCAAGTCAATTGATTAAGAAACAAAAAAGTTTTCCAAACAACGACATGAATCTTGCTTCTCTTCCTCTTCTTCGTTTTGTATGGCAGCTACGAGTTCCAGTTGTCCAATCTAAATTAAATTTTCAGGCATTGTGTCGGACTATGTAGAACTACTATGTTTGAAATCTTCCATCTTCTAAAACAAAAAAGTTTTTCATACAACGATTCAAATTTGTTTTTCTTCTTCATTTCGTATGGGGGCTACCAGTTCTCGTAATCCGATATGGCCGGATCCGACGAATGATTCATCGTAATAAATTCTAAGACTCTGTGCTCGATAGCTACAAAACTGAGGGACTAGTTTGCTGACATACAGAGAGACAGACGGACGGACAGACGGACATGGCTAAATCAACTCGTCTTGTCGTCCTGATAAAGAATATATATACTTTATATATTCGGAAATGAATATTTCGATCTGTTACAAACTCCGTGACAAAGTTATAATACTTACTATTCACATACGTGAAGAGTAAAAAAAAATTGTTCCAAATTTTTTATTATATATTAAAAGCATTAGAGATTTCAAACACAGTTATGTTGAAAAAATGGTTGGTCTAGAAGAACTGATCATCAAAGGAAACTCCGCAACAAAAGTTATATATAGTTATAAGTTTGTAGGCCTCTGAGGGATAGCCATCAAAAAGAGGAGAAATTTGTGGTATGCAGTTTTTAAGATGTATTATCACTGAGCTAGTATACAAAATTTCTGGTTCATACCTTTAATAGTTTTGGTGATATAGTTTTTTTAAGAAAAATACTAGCGGAAGGGAAATTAAGGGGAGGGGTTAAAATTGTGGTATGCAGTTTTGTAGAGTTACTCATACTGAGTCTACATACCGACTTTCATGTTTCTATCTCTTTGGATGTTCGAGTGATAGCGTTTTCAAAAAGTGGGTGGTGCTGGATGGGCGGGAAGGAGTGGGCGTGGCACAAAACCATTCAAAATTGATCTGCTGCCGAGTATCACGAGTCTACCCACCAAATTTCAAGTCTGTAGCTCTTATAGTTTCCGAGAACCATTGGTGAGGACGGACGGACGGACAGACGGACGGACATGGCTTAATCAATTTCTCTTGTCGTCCCGATCAAGAATATATATACTTTATGGGGTCCCCCTCACATCCATCACTTCGTTACAGACATTTGGCTTTTGCACAAACACAATATACCCTGATACACAGTATGGGTATAAAAAGGTGCTGACAATTTTACTATCAATGCCATGTACAACAGCTGGAACACTAATTCAGTACATTAAGGAGAGTAAAGACGTGGCTTAGAACTACGATGACTGAATCTCGTCTAAATGGCTTTTAAATAATTTAAAATAAAGCCATTTAATTTAATAATAAGGAAGAAATCCGGACCCGATAGGTAGCATATACAGGCCATCTATTAAAGTGTTCCGAGTACACCAGGGTAAACCCTGCACAAAAACCTTCGGCTTGTGTTTTAAAAGATCTTGTATAAATGATGAATCAATTTCAGAGTCAATCTTTCCGGTAACTTGAGACACATTTTTTTTTTTTTTTGTATTTAAATTTTATGTGTTCAAACTTTGAGACATCATGGAGATAACACCATGTTTTGTTAAGACATACATATTTAGTCTTGAAAATCGGGGTTCTCCTCCATCAATAATTCCTTTTATAAGCAAAAATTTCTGTTACAAGAGCTTCCAAGAATAGCACGAAATAAAAGGTTATAAACGAATAAAACTTAATAATTTAACCATTTAAAAACTATCAGTTAAAAATACTATTTATAGTTTTCAGTTATGCCACTGAAAGTTTTAATAGAGTCAAGAATGAAATAAAATAAAAACAACATAAAACTTGATGAAATTTCGCAGACTCATGAGAAGATGAAGAAATCAAAGCCGAAAGAAATATTTTTTTTTTGTAAAAATGTTTTTATTAACTATGAAAAAAAACAATATAAAATATAAAAAAAAAAATATGAACAATTAACTAAAAGTAATAACAACGTCTACAAGGCTTATGCCATTGCTCAAGTGTAACAACAAAATTCGGGTTAGCGATGTTTTAACAATTAAGTGGCTAACGGCGAGCCATATCACATTCGATGCGAGCGTAGATGATGACGCCGCGTCAGGCGGGCTACTTAATCCCAGCCACCAGCAGACCAGCCAGAGCTGCCAGCATCGGCCCAACCAGCACCGCCACCGCCGCCAGAGTAACCGCCATCGGAAACGCCGGAGCTAATCAGTTTCACGATATGGACAGCTTCACCCTGACCGCCATGGCCGCCATGGCTATGTCCATGACCGTGTCCATGATCGTGGCTGACATGATCGTGCCCGCCACCGAAACCAGACTGTTCGTGAATGACCTTGACGATTTTCACCTCACCGCCGGAATGACCACCAGCTGAGAAGCCACCACCATATCCATGTGAAAGTCCATGTCCATGTCCGTGATCATGTCCATGATCATGACCGTGCGACTCCTCGTGGATAACTTTGACAATTTTAACTTCTTCGACACCATGGCCGTGATCATGACCATGATCATGACCGTGTGAATGACCAATGTCAAAGCCGCCACCACCACCGCCAATGAAACCACCAGCGCCGTGACCGCCATGACCGCCATCACCTTCACTGATTACTTTAATAACGGTAGCTGTACCAGCGTCGTGTCCACCATGGGATGAGTAGCCGCCACCACCACCGGATGAGTAGCCGCCACCACCGATGCCGTAACTGTATCCACCACCGCCGCCGGCACTACCGCTATCCAAACCGATGAAACCAGCCTGAGCTGCTGCCACCAATGCGAAAATGCATACGAAAACCTACAAGGACGACAAATTACCAACTGATTAGCCATGTCCAAGCCAGTGGCTGCCGGCACACACTCACCTTCATGTTGTTGCACAAACTGCTTAATTTGATCACAAGCTTTTAGTAGACGAAGTTGTTACTGCAACCTTTGCTTTGCTTTGAGGCTGATTCAGTTACTGATGTCGTTCGTTGCTGTTCGAAGCGTTTATATAGTTAACCAGCGGCAGAGGCAACGTCACCTAATCGAAGATGATGCCCAAACTATGCTGATATTGATGCTGCCATTGTTGTTATTGTTATTGTTATTGTTATGGTTATTTTTAATACAAAAATAAGGTTAGGAAAGGCAATTAACTAATTAATAAATGTTTACGAAAGAAAAACAAAACGAAAGTGGTTGGTCCAATGGACGAACGGACAGAAAGATAGGTAGATAGATAGATGGACGGACAGGCGGAGAGACAGACGCAGTCAGCGCAAATGAAATCTGTCGACACCAAGCGGGGATTGCATTTCTTCGCAACGAACAAACAAACGAGTGAACGTTGTAGCGAATGAACAAGTTAACGAAGTGTTGGTGTTATCGGTGCCGGAGAGCCATCATCGCCGCTGACACGGCCATTGTCGCAGCGGTATGAGAAAGATGATCAGCAAAAGATTCGCGCAATGTTGTTGACCCCTAACAGTGAGCGCTGTTTCCCACTCTCTTTTCGTCACCCTTTTAATATTTCTTTTCGTTTTATTTTATTTTTATTATAAATTTATGCTTTTTTTATTTAATGCGACCAAATTGGTGTCAACGACGCTATCAGCGAACAAACCGAGCCACGCCAGTTAGGCAATGCAATAAATGATGGCAAACGACGACGATGGCGTTTCGTAACAATTAATCCCAACTCGATCGTTTCCAATGAATTCGAGTTTACCCGCAAGCTTCAATTAATCACAATACAGCTGCGATTAGTTTGTTTGTGTGCGCCGCATTAACGTTAGGTGAGCCAATTGAACGCCAATCGGCCGTGAAGATGCTTGCCAGTCTAGCCAACTGTCGGCTTAACTCAAGTGAGTCTGTGCAATCGCATTAAGATCGATCGCATGAGGAAGCTATGCGGCATGCTGCCACATTAAAAAAAAACTGGTGCATGTCTAATCAGTACAAAACGGTGCACGACCAAACGCCCGCCCCGAAATCACGACAAAAAAGTGAACTGTTTGCTTCACCATCAAAATCTTCCCAAAACCAGTTTTGCATAATTTTTGCAATTTTCAAACATTTTACAACAAGAATTGGCAAAAATCCAAAAGCCAACTGACTCGACGTAGCGCATTATGCAAATTATACCGAAATATTATGAATTTACTAAAATAGTTTGAAAAAGAAACACACACAAACACCAAATTTGTTTAATTAATGACGATGTTGATAAATATTTACATATGCTTAGCATTTTCAAAGTGGCTTTCTCATAGAATTGATTAACGAGCTGCTGACTAACTTGGTTAACAAAACCCGCACGGACTTAGAGCAGAAGCACCAGCATTGTTTCTATACAAGCATTAATTTAATTCAACGCTAAATTAGTTTGTCTTCTTTTTTTCATTCAAATTGCTTTGTGCTTTTTAAACTTTTATTACACCTTTCGCCACTTTTACAGAATTTTCACATTTTTAGTGCTCCTATAATGTTAAAAGTTTATCGTTTTTTTAATTAAAATTCATCATATAAAATGCAATCTAATTTTAGCTAAAAGTTTATTAAAATAAATCGTAATGATTCTTAACAAAACAATATCAAATGCGAAGTTCTTAAAAAATCGTTAATTAATTAAAAAAAACATGGTTGCTGCATGCGTAACCCTCATCAACCGTCATTATCGGTCTTGGTTATCGAACTAGGAGACCCTTTTCGCGTTTGCTATGCCACCGTTAGAATTTTTTAATAAAAGAAATAGAAATAATTGCACTTGTCGTTATCAACAATAGCAGATTTTAAAACTCACTGAAACAAAAAAGTATTTAAATTAAACAATGTTTATAACACGAAAACAGAAAAGTCTTTTTCGTTTACGGGCCCCAAAAATCAGAATGCATTCTTAAAGCACTAACAGACGAAAGACATTGTTGAACCACTTGTGTTTCTTGTATCATGTTGATGTGAATTTAAGCGTAATATTGGTTTGTTGACAACAACATTATACAAAAAAAAAAATAGCATTTGAAGAAATGATACAATTCGCAACATAAAACTGCAATTATAGAAGATTGGCAGGCAGTTTGATTTATTTGTAGCGACATTTGAAATTTGGGTTGGGTCAACAATGTCGCTCGTGTGCAGCTGCCTTTAGAATGAAACAGTGTCGTCCCCCAGTCAAATATCGTTCATCTCTCGTTTATCGTTCTCACAAGTTGCAGAAAACGAAGCAAGTTAGCTTACAAGAAAACTTATTTTTCAATTAATTTTGGAAAAATCAAAACAGTTTTCAATTTGATAAGAGTTTTTTTGCATTTGAAGACAGTAAATTTAACCAATGTGAAGTGTGTATCTGTTCTCATACTACGCAAATATTTGCAAGTAGGGACTGAGTAGTAAATCCGGAGTAAAAACAAAAAAAGGAAACGATGTTTACTCATTAAACCGTTAGCATTCTACTGAGTAAGTCAAATCTTTACTACCCTAAAAAATTAAGTTGTCAATAAGATTTAAAAAAAATTTTTTTTTTTATTTTTTGTTTTATGTGTATTTATTGTGTTTTTGTTTTCAACGCAATTTATATAATTAAGAATTGTCATTTTTAAATACATATGTTGCACATAATATGAAAACAAAAAAAAAAAAAAACGGACAACGCGACGCTCGACCTACAAATGAGATTTTGCGCCCATTGCCTAGTTTGTTGTTGCTTTTCATTTAATTTTTACATTTAGTAAAATTGTATTTCATTTGTTTTTGCATTGCCTTTAAGTGCTTAAGTTTTATTCTTCAATGTGTGTTTATGTGTGCGTGTGTGTGTTTGTGCCCGGTAAACGAATTAATGAAAACAAATAAATTTAGCTAAACACCCAGCAACAAATGATAAAAATCAATGTCAGCTTGTAGTCGCATTCGTTGCTGTGGGGGGTGGCGAGACAACAAATTTTTCAATTTCTTGTTTGTCGTTTTTGTTTTGTTCTTCTCATTTGTTTTCTTTCGTCGCGCGCACTTTTCACTTTTGTTTTATGCTTGAACAAAATTTGTTTTTGGGTGTTTTTTCTTTTTTCGGTACCTTTTGCAGAAATTGCGGAAATTATAAAATGCATAATGACTGCTCATGTTTTGAATGCAGCTCAGCGAGAGTTTTCTTTGTTCTACATTTTTGGCATTGCAAAATGTTATTCAATTTATTTTTGATTTTTTATTTTTTTTTTTTTTCTTTCATTTGTTCAGCGAACAAGCAAGTTTTAGTTGCAAAAAAATTATTATGAACAAATAATCATTTGACTAAAGTTGAGACGAACCAACGGATTATCTATCTGTCTATCCATCAATTGTATGTGGGCGGCTGCAAAGTTTACTTTTTCCTTATTTAAAGTACTTTGAAACGTTTGAACTTATTCAACAATATGCTTTATTTTCTTCAGTTTTTGCAATAAATTCGCTGTTCTTCTTATCTTATCGGCCGTTGGTTTTTTTTAACAGCAGCTGAAATTTTTGGCTTTTTTGTTTTTCTAATGCGTTCGAGTACCACACAACTAACAGAGCACATCTTAGCACCGATTGCCTGTTTAAGTGTTACAAACATTATTTTTTTTTTTTTATTAGCATATAAGTATTTATTATGTTTGCATCGTTGTTGATTCATTTAAGTCACCGCATCAATTCATTTGAGACGCTTTGAACTTTTTTTTTTTTTTACTTTCATTTTATTTGAAAATATGAAATTTAAATATTATTAAAACACAAATTTATATTAGTATCGGCCCACTGAAGCAAAAGTACTACAGGCAAACTTTGTGAACCGGAAGCATGACGCACAGGTCGCAGGATTGGCATGGCCAGAGCGTACACCGCAGCCTCCTCAATCATGAGTACAATGGTGGTTATCCGGCGCAGAGAAATTTGGCAACAAGTTGCAAAGGCAAGCGTTGAAGCGTCTACTCAATTTCATTTCTTACTCACACCAATACACATCGATTTTACAGATTCTGCTGAATATGTGAGGCGTTTGGATATTTTAACGCAGACCTTTGCGCACAATGGCTGCGTCAATTCGGTGCAGTGGGACTCGTCAGGCGAATACGTGCTCTCTGGTTCCGACGATCAGTTTCTCGCTATATCACATCCGCACACGAAAAGTGTCGTGCTCAAGTACAAGACAGCGCACAATGTTAATATATTTAGCTGCCGCTTCATGCCACAATCCAATGATCTCGCAGTTGTCTCTTGCTCAGGCGATGGCGTCGTACTGCACACCGAGTTCATGGCGCCATATGCCTTGAACAATGGCCGCAATGATGGCAAGCAGTTTCGCCATAGTAATGACGTAAAAGAGAACTACTTCTCCTGCCATAAGACGGGCACGGCATATGATGTCATGACGTTGCCATATGAGCCGCGTTGCTTTCTTAGTTGCGGCGAAGATGGCACTGTGCGCTTCTTTGATTTGCGTTGTATCTCACGTTGCAGCGAACGTCAGTGTAGTCGCAATATGCTGATTGTGAATCCATCCGGTGTGAATGCTATGGATGTGGCACCGATTAATCACCATCTGTTGGCCATTGGCTGTGCCGATTCGATTGTGCGCCTCTATGACCGACGTAATCTAACTGTGATTAATAGTGCTGAGGCGCGCAGAGATCCTGTTCAATATCAGACGCAACCACTAAAAGCGTTTCCCATTCCATCGCCGGAGAACCGTCTCTATCGGACTACATGCGTTAAATTCAGCCCAGATGAGTCGGAATTGTTGGTCAATTATTCGTCCGACTACTTGTACCTGTATGATTTGAAGCACGAAGGATTCGATGCTGTTAAACTGTTTGCCAGCGGACGTTACCAATCTAGAATGTCTGGTTTACCGAGAGGTAATAATACTGGGCCACGTTTGCGTCTGCGTGGCGATTGGTCGGACACCGGTCCGAATGCACGTCCAGAAGTGGAAATACGCGGACGTCATGAAATCGGTCAGGTGCGACCGCCATTGCAAGCAAATGTGATGAGTCGCATTGCCGATGTCATATCGCGGATTCTTAGTGATCCGACCATGCGTCGTGGACTGATGTCACTGGGTGGTGTTAATCCAGAAGTAGAGGCGCCACCACCACAAGCAGCCGTCGCATTAAGACCAAGACAGCCAAGGCCACCTGTCGCAAACGGTCGAGGCTCAGCAGCTCCAGCTGCTGCCTTTGATGGCCCAGTCGCTGCAGATGATTTCTTCGATCCATTTGGAGCAAATTTTCTCACTCGTCATTTGGGCGGATTAAACGAAGCAAATAGTACTCCTGCTGCCGGTGCTCCTGCTGCTGATGCACCGGCACAATTACCCCCAACCAATGGGCAAGCTAACATTGTCCAGCCATTTGAAGTGGTCGCCGATAATGCTGGTGCAATGCCAAGCGCTTCCAATGATCGACAAAATCACCGTCATGCTGGCTCTAATGGTGACACTCCACCAGCATCAACACATGATCCATCGGCACTGAGTTCTTCGATAACATTGCGACGAGCGGTTCTTGCAGCCGCCACAAATGAACATGACGATCCGGCAATTGTGCCTGTAGCATCATCGTCTGTAGTTAGACGTTCGTCACGTTGGCGTCGTGCAATTATCAACACCATTGTCAACCAGTCAGCAGAGCGCGAACAAGGGAACGGTACAGCGACATCGACACTAGAACAGGATAATACAGGTAAAATGTGTGCCGATTTTTTCAAGGTGAACTGCCAAATTAAATATAATATCTACCCACAGAGGAAGGAGCTGCTGCAGCAGCCAACATTCGTGTCGACGAAAATGAAGATCACAGCTATGTGCGCATGAAATTCACAGGACATCGGAATTCGCGTACCATGATAAAATCGGCTTGCTTTTGGGGCACACGTTACGTCATGTCTGGCTCAGATTGTGGTCACATTTTTGTTTGGGAACGCAAAACAGGGAAGCTGGTTAAGCTCATTGAGGCTGATCAACATGTTGTTAATCGTGTGGTGCCTCATCCTAACATGGCTTTTCTCATCAGCTCTGGCATTGACTACGACATTAAATTGTGGGCACCCATCGACGACCATTACTGCTTTCCCAAACTTGAGGCGGAGGATGTAAGTATTACCTGTTTTAGTAGCTTTATCGAAAAACATGAATTTTATTTTTTAAAAACGATCGCACTTCTTTGTAGCTTATGCGTCGTAACGCTGTTATGTTGAGGGAGACAATGGATACAATTACAGTCCCTGCGCCAATGCTCATCCGTCTGCTGACTGGCATACATACCCTACGCAGTCGCAATCGCAGCCTGTTCGGTCGATACGATCGTGTCATGAATGAAGTACTACAAATACGTGATAATAATGAGCCCAATGCAGATGCTCAATAAAGACTGCGGCAAATGGCGCACACACACACGCACGCTTGCCGCAAGCAGCCCAAGGTTGGTACATTAAGAATGTGGCCACTGCTCTAAGCAAGGCGTATGGTACGCTGGACTTCAAAACTATTTAAAAAACAAAAAACACACAAAACTAGTTTATAATTTATATAAATATATATATATGTACATACATATATACGTATATATTTTTAATATTTATTTATTGTTTTTTTTTTTTTTGTTAATTATGCAAAAATAAACTGGAATGACAAAATGTATTTAAAAAAACTCTAAACGCTTTGTTTCCATTTATTTAAAATATTATTTAATAAAACAAAAAATTTTATATAGGACAATGCAAAATTGGATCAGACTTTAAAAGTAAAAGTTAGATTCTAAAATGAAGAAGTCTTAATCGCTCTTTCCCCCTCGCCCAACAAACAACTACATACGTAACACGAATCGTTCGTGATCCGCGGCGTCCCCTTGCATAAGGTATGCATTAATGTACATCTGCGACATGATCTTGACGTTATGTTCTTTCAGAAAGCGATAGTCAGTCGCATTGAGCGGCGCTTTTTTCACGTCCACAAAGCAATGCGTGGCCATATGAGCGCCATTGTGCATGCCAAACGGTGATTTTGCCTCGACAATAGAACCGCCGCCCGCCTTTAACACGGTCTTAATGGCATCTGCCTTACAATCGGCTAAGCTCAGTAAAACACGAAAATTACTGAAGGCGCCAGTTTTTTTGTTGTGCAATTGAGTGCGCCAACGGTGCGCTGCCATCGCAATTGATTGTTCGTCAGCGGAAAGTTGTGGCAAATTTATTGCTTTAGCATTACTCCATTCGAAGAGTTCTTCGTCGATGAAAACGTCTTTCGCATAACACTCGTCCACATATTTAATGCTGAGCACCCATTTGCCGGAGGCGATGCTCGCGAGCATTTTTTCGCCACGATTTGGTCGCTCACAGACGAAATGAGTGCTCTCTGGATCGAAAGACATTAGATTCGCGCAGACCTGAAAAATAAAACAACAAAATACATATATATAAAGACCATTTTCGTTTATGTAATCCATAGTTGGCTTACGAACCTCACCGCCCAAATGCGTAATCTTATCTATCAACTCTTGGCGAATGTTTTCATTGCAAGAGATGCTGAAACGTGGCGTTCCCTCGTGTTGAATCGTCGGTGACATGCGCGATCGTCGCCGATTGGGCTCCGCTGGATCACGCCAGCCTACCATCTGCTCGGTACCCAAGCCAAATTGCTCGGACTCAAATGGCTGCACGTATTGACCCTCAGACTCCATGTCGTAAACATCCAAATTCTCTCTGGCGCTGTGCGTGCGTTTGATGCTTTGTCGGCGTGATTCACAGTTCTTGAGATACTCTTGAATTTGTTTAACTTCCGGTGATGACACCGAACTACTTGTGGCAGACGCAGCCGCCTCCACCGATGACACGGACGGTCGCCACTTAGATGTTGAGGCCGCATTCGTTGCTGTGGCATTTGCCACTGTATCCTCGAAACTTATCTTATCAAAGTTTATGGTACTCTTGCCTAGCAAGGCGCGGTTTCCCATGCCATCCGGGCTCTGTGTGTTAGGCACAAAGGCATCTGACATATTGCCACTCTTATTACCCAACGGTGTGTGCTGAGGTGTGTTTTCGCTTGCCGAATTATTGTGCATGAACAATGATCGACCTGGCATCATTCCACTGGATTTGCGTTGCACGGGTGTCGCGTCCACCTCTATACTTAGGCGGCTGGTTGCGTTTGCTCCTGGTGTTCTTGTCACTTGTCCTGTTGGTGTTTTTGTCGAAGCAAGTTTTCGCTCAGTTGTTTTCTGTTGTTGTCTCACTTTCGTTTGTACGCTCTTTTCTGATTTAGATTGAGCATGGCTATCGGCATTCACATTGTCGTTATCTCCATCGCCAGTGTCGTATGGTATGCCGAGTGTTTCGCATGTTATGCGCATTACACGGCGTCGTATCTCATCGATTGGCGTATTCGGTTTGATTTTCATTGTGGGCAGACGCCAGCGTCGCTCAAAGTCGTCCGCCAAGCGTTTCTGATATTCCGGCGTTAGACAAAAATCTGGTATGCCATTTGGTGTGCGCATCTTGCCATTTATGGGCGTACACGCCTGCCTCCGTATGCGCTCCAATTCGGGCGTCTGATTGCGTCGCATCTCGTCAATGACCTCGCGCATACATGTACGGGTCTTATCGTTGTCCAAAGTGACGAGCAGGCCTTCCAAGAATTCAAAATTGGTCGAAGAACAAACCACTTTATTCAACGGCGTACGTGGTGATGAGTCCGACGTGTTTGATGAACCGCTGCTCGTCGGCGATGAACGCGTGTTGCGTGTTGTGGCACCTGTGCCAACCAGCTCGGAAACACGTTTATTACGCAAAGGCGTAAATTCGGGTGCAGCAGGTGCTGCCGGAGCCGCTGCTGTCATCGCATCTGCATTACTTATAACATTGTTTTCTATGGGCTCATTGTCGTTCATACCCATGGGGATTGATGGAAGGGGTGTAGCTGTTTTTACTTGCATTTGTTTTGAACTATTCAATTTGGCGCGCATACTACGTTCCTGCAGGGCCGGCGAATCCGGAAAATCGGAAGCGCTATCGCCGACCAAAAAATCTGCATAAGGGAGTTTCTTGCCCGTTTCAGCACACTCAACCAACCATTGCGAGTTAACCACAGGATAGCCCCACTTTATGGCACCTTCGTACTTTGAGCCCTCTGCTGTTGAACACACTAGCAGTGGTTTCTCCTTCTTTGAGAACACTTTATTGACAGTAGCACCCAACAGCAGACCAATCGAATTAATGAAGTCACGCTCCAAGCCGCTATAGATCGATATCACTATAACCATGCCCGTCAACGGTTTGCTATCGGCCGTATGTGGTATATACCGATGAAAATATTCGACGGGCAATAATTCATTCAAATTCACGCAGTTATCCTAAAAACAAAGAATTAGACCAAATAAATCCAGAAGCATAACTTTTTTATGCCACGTTACTTACAACGTAAAGATCTGTCAAAATGTGCCTTGCCTTTACTGGCAGCGTGGATGGGTCCAACGTGCGTTCAAATGAAACAATCGCATAATCCACGGGATCGGTAAATGTTTGCGACACGATATTTCCATGTGCAGCCTCACATTCGGAGATCATTTGTGAAAAGTAATCTTCGCTGAATTGATCTTCGTAAAAGAAGAATGTCGCACCTTGGAATAAGTCAGTCTTATTGAAGTCAATGCTGTTTTTGTCCCCCGTCAAATCTGCTGATATGTCTGGCGGCGCAGCCACGGGCGTTGTTATTGCTGTTGCTGTTTTCGGGGCTGCGTTCGTAATAGCATTTTTGACTTGCGTTGAAGATGCCAACGGTGTTTGCACCTTTGGTGTCGGCGGTAATGGCGCACCAGCATTGGCTTCATTCTCTTGCGAATATTGCGCAATCAAATTTTCTTCTTCACCGTTTAATAAAATTTCAGTAGAATTGGCCATTGGCTTTGCTATAGCTATGGAATCATTGTGTAAATTTGATGCCGGCGAGTCTTTTGCAGCAAACAATTTCTTTTTTATTGGCTTATCCGGTTGCTTGAAACTGTGATTCATCGAGCGTAGAGTTCGTTTACTGCTCGGCGATGGCGCATCGGGCTCACGGGTGGTCGGCAATGGCACACGATGGATTGCCTCATTTACAATGTGTCCAGCTTTAATGCTTTCAGATAGCCAATCCAGACGTACGATGTGTACGGTCGATACTAGACCCTGCTTTTGCCAGTTTTGAAATTCAGCATCATTTAGTTGGCCAACAATAATGTGCGTTATCTCATCGTTCGGCTCATCATAGCGTGTCGCACCGCCAGCATTCAATATTCGATTCAGTTTTTCACGTTCATCAGCTTTGAAACCGCTCAAGTATATACAGCAACCGTCTAGGAAACTACCCGCCTTATTCGCCTGACGTGCGCTTATCTCCTCGAGAACGAGACGATAGATCGTACCAGAGTTAGAAGTTGTTGCTTTTTTAAGCAGTTCTTTGGCTGATTGTCGCAACGTGACATTGCTGTTGGGTGGAACGAATGTGTTATTTGAACCACCAACACTACCTGCAGTGGAGTTCATGGTTTCGTCAACAGACGTTATGTCGGAGCCCATACGGGGCCCAGCGCCAGGTACATAACTAATACGCGAGATTTCTGAGAGTTGTGTTTGATCACCCGGTGTCGAGTTGCTTTTTTTGGGTGTGGAGACCTCCTTAACAGCCCGCACCACATAGCCTTTCGTTGGAAGCGCGTAGCCTCTTTTCTCGCTATCAAATATCCATTCTGGTAGTAATATCTCTTTGTTGAAACGCAATGCCGCTTTATACTTTTCTGAATTCGTTTTGCTTTGCTCTGTAATAACAATATCAACTAGTTGAGAGCGAAAGGCACGATGATATGTACCACCGTTTTCATTTACAATACGCATAACTTTGTCTTTCTTCTCTGTGTCCAGACCGGTGCATGTGATATTTGCACCAAAAAATATCGGCAGACGATATTTTTCGAATTCCGAATCGGTGGCGGAAACATTCTCAACACAGCTACGCTCCCACACGTTCTGCACCCAATCCACGTGCATCACTGGTATGCCGTTCAATGTTGCATGTTCGTACTTACTTGACTTGATACTGTTCGAAATGAGATGTGTTATTGAACGGCCAAAATTCTGAAAGTAATGACCACCCATCCAGACAATAAGCGTACGTAAGCGATCCTTTTCTGCGGCCGTTATACTTGTCGCAGATATTTGTAGGTCTCGCATTGCTGTAGTAAACACAGGACTTAAGCCCAGCGGTACAGGCTCGCACTTCATCAGACATGATATGATGCACGGCGGTCCAACAATTAGCGACTTTGTCTGTTGCAACTGTTTAAAACAATCACCTTCGAAACGGTCCAATATAAAGACATCTTCCTTGGTAAGTCGCCCAGAGGAAATAAGTGGATAACATTCACTTGGCTTTATCTGACGTATGTTGTCCTCTGGAATGTGATTTTGCAGTAGAGCCAACGCGTTTGCAAAACTATTAGATGCCGAAGAATTCCTTCCGCTGTTTGGGTCAGTTGTAACGAAGTACGCTCGGATAGTGTGGTCCAAACTCATCTTTGTAATTATATTATGTTTTCAACAGTCTTATCGTTATTTTGAAAAATGAAAACGAATTATTTCCTGTTTTTTTTTTTCCTTTAGCCGTCTAAGTGCACGGCTGCTCAGTCCACTCAGGATCTGAGATTTTGATTGACAGGCAAGTAATGCTTATACTGTCAGGGTATCAATAATGAGCGTGACGCGCGCAGCAATCACACCGTGCTTCCAAAAACTAGTCCAGACGTTGCAATATGATGAAAATAATATAAAGACTTGTTCGATAACGATAGCACTGTGATCAGTGTTGCTCTGTTGTGAGGTAGTATCTATTGTTCAGCACTCTTTTTGTTTAATTTTGATTAAATTAATTTAATGTATTTTAGGAAAACTTAAATTGACAGGTACAAGAGTTGGCAAAACATGAATAAAAATATCGATGTTTTCCAACATTTGAAAATCGGTATTTCTTTTCGATAACAATCCTTCATATTAACAGCACAATCGTTGCTGCCCTTTAAGGGACGTCCAAAAATGAAAAATTTCAATTTTTATTAATTTAAGTCGAGCGCGAAGTCGATGTAGAAAATGTAAAACAGTTTATATATATTGTGTAACGCATAATTTTTAAAATATCAATTCGCTATTGATATTATTAATTAAAATTATCGTTATATTAATAAATCGGTCGGATTTAAATTTAGAATTTATATAAATAAAAACGGTTGAAAAGGTGAATGTTTCGGTGCATGGAATGAGTCCGGATAATCGAAGATCCATATAATCAAGGTCCGGATAATCGAGTTTCTACTGAAAATGGTAATGGCAATGCGTTCACTTTATATATTGACACATTCAAAAAAAAAAAAAAAAATACAAAGGTTACAAAAACGATACATTTAGGGAAACTTTTTGGCCAGATTGTCTCGCGTTATGGGTTAAAACAAATGAATGTTTTTTTCTTTAACATACCAAAAATATGATAATAAAATGGTTTTCCAAAATTCGAATTCGTTTCGGGGATATAAATATATATAGATATCAAAATTTCGGAGTTTGAACCATACTTGAAACTTTAAGCGCTGTTTTTTCGAAACGCTGTTATTCAAACTGGTCTCCATGATATCTCGCCAACGGCTTGACCGATCGAGTTGGATTTTAAACAGAATGACAAAATTCGATGTATTACTATTTTTTTCTTATCAAGAAACCAATTAAAACAAATAAAAAAAAACGTGAAAATTGGAATTTTTTTTTAAAAGTCTACCAAAATTACTATTTTCAATATTTTTGTAACAAATATTATCACTTGAAATTTTTTTGTGCGTTTTCTTAAGATGTGAACAAATAAATGGTAAAAAAAACGGTTTTATATTTTCATCGATCGTCACGAAAAAATTTAAAAAAAATGCTTAAAATACAGGGCATCACACGAGAGCCCCTTTAAGAAAAGGACAGATACAATTGAAAAAATTATATGATGGCAGCACTAACCACAACTGAATGAAAACAATGTTTTCAAAACAAAGCACAACAACAATTAACAACAACAAAAACGACATTTCAAACAAATTGAATTTAATTAAATAGAATACGTAAAAATTGTGCTCTGGCAACGTATAGAGTATTTTCTTATTGATATAGAAACAAGCAACAAATAGTCCTAAAATCAAATACAAATATATTGGTTACTATCTTACAAAACATATGTATACGTACGAAAATAGCAAAAACCAAAAGCTAAAAGAAACGTCAATTGTATTTCCTGTTATTGCAAAAATAGTGAAAGTACGTGCGAGTCGTTGAAATTCTTGTGATTGTTCTTTGTTTGGATTTAACTAGATATTTGTTGCCTGAACGATTTCTTTGAATCAAGAGAGAACATTGGAGACGACATTCATCCCTGCTGCTCTGCGTCGTAGTTGGAGTTTGCTTTGTTATTGCGCGTTCAATGTTGACGGTTGAAGATTGAATGATTCAGCACTCCACACCCCATGCAATCCATGGCGTCACTGAATCTTGCATCGCTGTATTTCTTTGTGTGCAAGTGCATGTGTACATGAGCGTGGTTGTATGTATTGAAAAAGCCATAAGAAGTGCAACAATACACAGAAGCAGTAACAACAGTGAAACCAACAATTTACCACACAATCATCGACATCAGTTCGAGTCAGTCAACTTAGTCGCCTTGACGCAGTCGCATGCTTTGAGTTCTTCAATAGCGATAACGACGGGATCGGGATCGTAATAGTTTCAACTGCTAGATGCATTCAGTGACATTGTTTATAGGGAAATAGAAGTTTTGGTACTGTTACTATATTTTTTTTAAAAAACTTTAAATAAATGTTATGAGCCTGTGTCTGGCACTGCTTTGAAAAGTGTAGTTAGACCCACGCTCATTCAAGAAACGGCGGTAATGTCGTCGTTAACGAACAAAGAAAGTCCCAGTCGTGAATCAACAACAGCGTCAACTTCGCGCGTTTCCATGCATGCCGATTCCGAATCAATTAGCAGAGATTTCAGTCTGGGCAGCCTAACGTCTTCAACTAGCCAGGACGAGTGCTTTCGTTGCCGCGATCATGCAGACAACGTGCTCAAACGTCTGCAACTCTTTTTGGAGGGCCAGCAGCTGTGCGATGTTGTGCTTATTGCAGGCGTCGATGGTAAACGGTAAGTGCCAAATGAAAATATTTTGTTTGTTGTACAACATTACAAGTAGTTAACGATGACTAGTTTATGTCACGGTAAAGGCCATGCAACTATGTGTTGGTTCGATCGAAAAGTGAGAACAAGAAGAATCAGGGGGCTGGCAGGCAATCATAACGTACGAAATGAAGGAAGCAACAAAATGCAGATCACTGCAATTATTTACTTAGTCATTTGGCAATTCTGTAGTCGTGCTGCTAAAACTCATTATCCTTGGAGCTACCGCTGACCTCCACTTTCTTTGTCTTTGTTGAAGTGTAGGCTATGGTATGCTAGTGTTGGAGATAATAGCATCATTGTCGGAGTCGTCCGGGGTGTTGTTATACTACAAGCTTTCCACAATACACTCGCACATCTTAATACACTAATTGCGTTTGCAGAATTCGAATCGCACATTCCCCTCTCGTTTTTGTGCTCATTGTGCTGCTGCTTTTGTTGTTACTCGTCGTTTGTGCATGGTCTAGGTTTTTTGTCGCTCTCTTTCTTTTTCTCTCCCTCTCTGTTTGTTTCGCTGGTATACATGTCGCCTTCATCGTGTCTGCTAATACTATGTCAATGCAGTACGCTTTACCACATGTAAACTCTTCTCCTTTGTTTAATTTTTGTCTCTTTGTTCAGCGTGCCAGCGCATCGTTTGGTGTTGTGTGCTTCCAGCGCGTATTTCGCGGCCATGTTTACGGGATCGCTGCGCGAGACCAAAGAAGAAGAAGTTACTTTAGGTGAAGTTCAGGGTGATGCACTTCAGATTCTCATACAGTACTGCTACACAGGCTTTATTGAACTGCGCGAGGACACCGTGGAAACGCTCTTGGCCACCGCTTGTCTACTCCAGCTTACTTCTGTGGTTACAGCTTGTTGCAATTTTCTTTCACGTCAACTTCACCCCTCGAATTGTCTAGGCTTTGCCTTCTTTGCAGAGCAACAGAGCTGCACCACGCTGTTGCGTCTGGCACAAGCCTACACCTGTCAATATTTTATGCAGGTTAGTATTCGCTAAATAAGAAAGTAAGTGAGTGCAAAATACGAGTCAATATTTATACTTGCATTAATATCTTTGTTCTAGGTCTGCCAAAATCAAGAGTTTTTTCAGTTGAATTCCGAGCAGCTAAGTAAATTGCTAGCCTGCGATGATCTCAATGTGCCATCCGAGCAGGATGTCTTTCACAGTCTCATGTCGTGGGTGCGTCACGATGCCGCAAATCGTGAGAAGCACATTCCTGAGCTGCTGGCTCTAGTGCGTTTGCCAATGTTGCAGCCAACGTTCATTATGGATCATGTTGAGAGCGTATGCAACGCGAATGCATGCCAACAACTGGTCATGGAAGCATTCAAATGGCATTTAATGCCCGAGCGCAGATCACGATTTGCTTCCGATCGCACAGTGCCTCGCAAGTCGACTGTTGGTCGACTATTGGCCCTTGGTGGCATGGATGCTCATAAGGGTGGCATTACAATTGAAACATACTGTCCTCGTCTCGATCGATGGACAATTTGGAAACATCTAACAGGCAGGCGTTTGCAATTTGGCGCAGTTGTGATGGAGGATAAATTAATTATGGTCGGTGGACGCGACGGCTTGAAAACACTAAGCACTGTTGAGACTTTAGATTTGAATACAATGGCATGGGCACCGCTTAACCCTATGGCAACCCCACGTCATGGACTGGGTGTGGCTGTGCTGGAAGGACCTCTATATGCCGTTGGTGGACACGATGGTTGGAGTTATTTGAATACAGTGGAGCGGTGAATTGTTACAATTGTTGTTTACTTCAAATTAAAAACGTTACCTCCACAGCTGGGACCCGGTGGCACGCACATGGAGCTATGTGGCACCCATGTCTTCGATGCGTTCAACAGCTGGTGTTGCTGTACTTGGTAGCCGTCTTTACGCTGTCGGCGGTCGAGATGGCTCCGTGTGCCATCGTTCAATCGAGTGCTATGATCCTCACACAAATAAGTGGAATCTACTGGCGCCCATGAACAGGCGACGTGGCGGTGTTGGCGTAAGTTCTGAATTTCGTTTTATCTGCTTAAGTGTCAGTTGGAATTATTCATAATTTGTTTGCAACAACAGGTTGCTGTAGTAAATGGGTTTCTTTATGCGCTTGGTGGTCATGATTGTCCAGCTAGCAATCCACTTGTTAGCCGTACTGAGACTGTCGAACGCTATGATCCTGGTACGGATACTTGGACACTGGTGGGTAGCAATCATTCATATCAAAAATGATTTAACTTAATTATTTGCCGTTTCACTGCAGATATGTTCGTTAGTTACTGGACGTGATGCGATTGGTTGTGCATTACTCGGTGATCGGCTGATTGCGGTTGGCGGATATGATGGCAATCAGGCTCAGAAAACTGTTGAGGAATATGATCCTACGCGAAATGAGTGGAATGATCTCGCACAGCTGGGTAGCGCCCGTGCTGGCGCCGTCGTTCTTGCAATTCCGAATGTTATACCACCAGCATCGATTCTGCAGCCTTCCACCTCTACAGTTTAGTTCAATTTACTGCCGATTAACGTTTTTTTTAATTTTTTTTTTTTTTGCATTTTACGCTCAGTAATCTCATTAATCCTAGTATTTATCTTGAAGCATTCATAGCCGATCGGTGGCTCAGTAAATGACTGGCCGCTTATCACTGCTGCTTCTGTTGCATTTCCAGCGCATCCGTTTTGCATTTGCATTGCATGCTGCGAGGCTTCCACGTATTCCAAGTTATATGTGATCGTATACGTTTCCTTTTTTATCATAATACATATACAAATATATTATTACTGCTTTAAAAATTATTTGTAAGCATAACACAATAAACAAGATGCATAAATCCAGAGTATTCCCTCAGCAAAAACTTCAAGTGAAGTGTCTTGATCCCTTTTCTCCGGGTTTGGTTTTCCGAGTCATTTGTTGTGTTATGTTTATACAATTTTATCGCATTTATGTTTTGTGTTAAATTAAATTATAATTTCTTTTCTTTTCATACTCTTCTTTCCACCCTACACTTTTAACCCATTTCCCTCAATTATATTAGAAGAAGAAGTGGATGCCGGTCAGATTAGATCCAATCTGCTTAAGACGGCGTAGATCTGTCGAGTTTGTCGATTACTATGATTTGTAAGAGTAAAAAACAATATAATTATAGAAATAAAAGAAAAAAAATGGTGACAACAAACTTCGCTTCTTGTACGAAATGTAGACGTGAATCGAAAAAAGAGACATTAAAATAAAAATTAGAATGTATTATTTTGTATACACACACTTAAAAAATATTATATGTATTAAATATATTTTGTATTGAAATATATAATTTATACGATACCAAGCTTAAATGCGTTTTTATTTATTCGGAAAAAAAATTGATTTGAAAAAACCCTTTACAATTATGACCAACTGTTCTGAAAATGATAAAACGAAAATAACGGTTTATACGAATGACGAATTAAAGAATGTGAATATTACAGTGGCGAATAGTTCCTAACCTTTGAAACACACACCAAATGGAACTATAGAAGGAAGAAACGAATAACGGAATTAAGGGACGTCCATAAATTACGTGAGATACAACTAGGGGAAGGGGATTCAGCAAAATCTCACTTAAGAGGAAGGGGGTTCATCGGAATTCTCATGCGAATATTTGAGTCCATCAATTTAAAATTTTTTTTTCAAAATTTTAAGCAAAATATCATGTGATATGCAGTGGGATGGGTTCGTCAAAATCTCACCAAGAGGGGGAAGGGGTCTAAATTCTAAAATTCTTTCATATCAACCCATATTTCATAAATAGATAAGCAGCCAAATAAGAAAAGGTTTGAAAAAATAACTAAAGTGGCAGTACTGATTATGTGACAAAACTGTGTTGTGTGTTGCATAGTGTTTAAATGGCAACCAGCTGACCTTAATTAACACTACAAATACTGCTGACATGGACATACTCTTTTGTTGATAGAGATTTTTTATTGGTAAATTTGAAGTAAGATAGGTGGTGTTGTGATAAACACACGGTGCCTTACGCCTTATTTTGTGCCTAAAGTCATTATACATTACCGTATATTTATGCATCTTACAGTACTTATGAAAGATATTAACCCTGATGCACACGTCAGAGCAGTGCCAACATCATCAGAGCTGCTGCATTGGTTAATAAACGTCTATAGACTAATTTAATAATATGTAATGTGTTCTGTTTTTACAGTCAATCCTATAAATGATACGGAAGTAAATGAGGTGGTGTATCCTCCTTGAAGTAACCTCATTACCAAACCACCATGTCTGCGAACGAAACCGAAGTCGACTCTGTAACTACAGAACAACACCATAAACAAGTAAGTAAAAGACCGATGTCAAACCGCTATTGTTGCAAAAACTAATCTAAATAAACTATTAGCAGGCTAATGAACGTAACAAAAATAAATTCGATCGAGATTATAGCAAACGAAGCGATAACATTGAAGAGTCAGTTAAGCAATTGGGACAACGGCTGACTTCTTTGAAAATAAAAAGAGCAACATCAATTCCACATGGCTCCGAACTCGATGTGTCAACAAACGAACCGCCATATACATCAACTCCAGTACTAACGCCTGTGAAGGAAAACGAACGACAGGAGCGTTATGATCGTGGGTCATTATGTTCAACCGGCAGCGAAAAGTTGATGCTTATGCGACAGCAGTTGGAAGAGAACAAAGCACGCTTTGCACGGCGCTCCACTAGCAATCAGCAGTTGATGCAGATTGTAACGAAAATGAAGGAGAAAATCGGAGTTACACAACAGAGCTTAATAGAGACCACAGAGCTGCGAAAATCTATGACTGATTTAACTACGGCTATTAATGATTCAGATCCGCGTGAACGTCATAGATCGGCAACGGACTTGTCTTCTCGTGGATCAATCAATATTGATCGAGAGCGCAACAAGTACCTGGAAAACCGTGTTCGGTTACTTGAAAAGCAACTAAATAAGGAGAGAAACTCGGTGCAGCATGCACAAGAGCGCATCACAGCACTTGAATGTGACAATGAAAGGCTCCAGCAAAGTAAGTTGGATGCGGAGGCATCAATTGAGACAACGAAAAGCGACAGTATTGATGATGCTCAAATCGACAATGAAACCGATACACAAGTAAAATTGGAAATGGCTAAGCAAATACAGGACTTGCAAAATCAACTAGCGAAGTTGCAGGATAAATGTTGTAGACTCGAGAGCGAAGTGGAGACACATTCTAAACTGGAAGTGAACGACAATAGTGTCTCGGATAAAATTTCTGAATTGGAGTCTATCATAAATTCGCTGCGTGTGGAAGTGAAAGAACGTGATGAGACAATAAAGAAACAGGAAGATGAGATTGCAGAGAAGACGATTGAATTGAATATATTAAACGCTAATGTTAATGTGTTGGAAGAAAAACTTGCAAACAGTGTAAAAAACAAACCACTGTTTTCAGCCAGTGAAAACGAAGTTAGCTTTGGTCTTAAGTCTGAAGTGCAGCAACTTAAGCAGAAGCTAGATGAAAATAATAAGGCTATGATAAAATTAAAACTGAAATGTAAACAGTTTGAGAAGCAAGCAGAAAAAAAGAATGAGGGTAATGATTTGCAACAGGAGGTTTCACACTTGTCACAGGCAAATGAATCATTACAGAAGAGGATTACCGAATTGGAGTACGAGAAAGAACAATGGCAGCTAACAACAGTGAATGAAGCAACAAGCGATGTGGGCAATCAGCAGACGGAGGTCATTCGATTGCTCGAAGAACAAAAACTCGATTTGCAAAAAGAATTACAAAATCTGCAACAGGAGAAAGACTCGGCACGAGTTAAATCTGAATTAACTGAAGCTCAAATGGAAGAGCAGTTGACACATCGTGTACAGGAACTCGAGCAAGAACACCAAGAAAAGTTGCAAGCACTGGAAAAGAAACTGTCACACTATGTTAATGAAAATATGGAATTATTGGATAAAATTGATAAGTTGAGCAAGTCTTCGTCGTCAGCTGAATCGATCGAAATAGTCGAGCGGCTAACACAACAAGAGCGAGCTGAATTAGATGAATTTAATAAGCGTCTAACTCATGGTGAGAGCGACGGTGAGGATGTTGAACGAGACGCTACTTTGGCACTGCCCAGCTTAGTGAGTGAGCTAACACAAACCGATATTGCGCCAGAGGTCAGCGAAAGTCTGGCATATCTGCGAGAGGAGAGCACAGAACTTAAGAAAAAAATTGAACTTTTCACGAATGAACGACGTGAAGTACTTGCGAAAATGGAACTTCTTTCAGCTGAGAATACTAGTCTTGTATCAAAGTTGAATAATTTAACCACTGAAAAAAATGAACTTGAGGCCAATGCGCTCGAATGGGCAAACCTTAAATCAAAACTGGAAAAGGAACTAGAAAAAACGGAAAAGGAGAACGAGCAACTTTCGCTACAGGTGTCGGAGTCCAGCGTACAAAAATCCCAGTTGTCTCAAGAACTGACGTCAATGCAGAAATCATCAGAAGTCGTGGCGGCACTTGATACCACTGAAGGTGCCACGCTCTTTGACAAGTGCGAACGGTCATTGTCAAAGCTAAATTCTGAACTGGAAGCGTATCGCAAAGCAAACGACAAAACCGCTAAATTTAATGTTTCAAAGAAATTGGCAAAGGAGGCCAAAAACGTGTATTCGCAGCTAAGTGAGCTCTTGCAAAAAGTGAAGGAGGCTAGCAATGCTGTTGAAACTGTGACTGTAGTTGAAACGGTTGTCGCCGTGACGGCGCCAAATGGCAAAGCGCTTGCGGAATACGAGCAACTAACAGCACAAAACACTGAATTGAAGAAAAAAGTTGCCGAATTACAAACCGAGTTGGAGGAGCTTAATGAAAGTTTCGAAAATGGCGGACATAAGCAACAACAAGCAATTACTGACATTACAACGGAAGTACAAGCAAAAACAACGATACAAGGCAGCACAGAATTAAAGAAGTTGCAAATAGAACTAGCACATTATGAAGAGCAGTGCATCAAATTACAGTCAACTGTGGAAGATCTACGTCTGCAATTGACAGAAGCAAACACTGCACTCGATGAAAAGACACAGCAGCTCAGTGAACAGGCTCCTAAGATCCTCGCATACGATGCTCTCCAAACAACAGTTGAAGAATTACAGAAAAAAATAAATGAAGTCGCCGATGTTAAAGACAATAAAGACTTGGAAGAGTTACACCAACAATTAAGAACCTATGAAGAAGAATGCACCAGTTTACAGTCAACCGTCGAGGATTTGAATGAACAGTTGCGAGAGGCAAATTTGGCAATTGAGGAGAAGTCGTTAGAGTTAAATCAAGAGCGTGAGGAACTTGCCAAACGTAACAAACAAGCCGAAGAATTTGATCGACAGATCAACGATAAGGAAATGTCACATGAGAAGCAAGTCGAACAGTTTACGCGTCTGCGCCGAGAGCTTGAAGGTTAGTATGCCTGTCATCAGTAATAAAACATATTACTTTATATATGAACCTTTTCTTTTTTAACAGGAAAATGTGAGACTTATGAGGGTGAAATGGCCATTTTACAAACTCTGGTTGCAGAGCAGAAGCAACAGCTAATTGAGGCGTATAGTGAGAATGATCATAAGATGAACTTGAAGTTAATCGAGCTACAGCAGTGCAATGAAGAGCTTGCACAATTGCGATCTGAGCTTAAGAAGTATCAGCAACGTTCTGTATCGGTGGGTGAGCAACTAACAAAAGAAATTAGTGCCGAATGTGAGAGTTTGCGAGAAGCATTAAAGGTAAACAAAGCTTTGGCTGCGCAGCAAGTGAACGAACTAGCTAACAAACAAGAAACCATTGAGACACTTAACCAGCAAATAATCGATTTGTACAAATCTATGGAGGAGAGTGCGAATCAAGCGTTCGATAAGGAAGATAAAATTCGTGTTTATCAAGAAGAAATTGAGGAACAGCGGATTCAATTGGATAATTTGCGTAAAGGCCAGGAAGAACAGAAGACAGTTGTCGATAAATTGTTGAATGAGTTGCATACACACAAAAAAACAGGACCACAGCTGGAAGCCGAATTGCAACGTCTAACAGCGATTAATTTACAATTGTCCGAGACGAACAGAAATTTGGAACAACGCGGTAAAGAACAACTTGATAAGCTTAAAAAATACGCTGCTACTTTAAAGAAACGCACAGCAGAATACCACGATTTGGAGGCTAAGATGAACGCCATGACGACATCAACAGCAAAAGAAGTAAGCAGCGACGAAGTGTGTGAGTTTAATGTACGAATTAAGGGCCTTACTAGTCAAGTAAACGAACTTGAGCAGGCATTAAGTGAAGCTAAGGCGACAATTCACAAGTTAAACGAAGAATTGAAACATAAGATTCATGTGAACATGGAGAACAGAAATGCAATTAAGAATTTGAAACATCAGCTGAAGGAAAAGGCAGAAGAAGTATTTGAGCTGCAAGAGAAAGTACAGAATACGCTGCAAGCAGCACCATTGATGCAGGCAGCAGTGCCAGTTCAACTTGATCAAGTGAATGATCAAATGGCTGAACCTTTAAGATTGGAGAACGAATTAAGACAAGCAAATGACCATTTAGCGAAAAAGGATGCAGAGTTGGAACAGCTGCATGAACAATTAAGAGTCCTGAGTGAGAAAAATAGTGAAATGACTGAGACAATACGTCAGCTGTGTGAACGACTGGAAAATAGCGAAAAAACAATAAACGAACTGGAACATGCTGCCTTAAATACTGCCACTAGATCCGATGACCATGTTTCTGCTAATGAGCAGACAATACGAGATTTAAAGAGCCAGTTGGAATCGAAGTCTATTAAGTTTGAAAAGTCAAAGGAGGTCATTAAGCAACGTAATGCTAACATACAAATTTTGCAACGCCAATTGCGAGAATTACAAACCAAACTTGAAGCACAACCGGAGGAAGTGGCAGCGGCGGATGCGGAGAATAATAGTATGTTTGAGTCGCTACGCAAGGAGCACGAAGAGCTAAAAGAGCGTTATTTAAATGAGAAAACCACATTCGAAGCAACAATATCACGTTTGGAAACTTTACACGATGGCATACAGGCCAAATTACAAGAAGATATGTCTTATATTGAAAGCTTAGAAAGCGAAAATAATCAATTAAAGACAAGAGTTGCCACACTCGAGGAATCGGTCAGCGGCTTTGAGCATCGAAATTCTGATACATTCGAACGTACAAAAATACTGGAAGAACAATTGGCTAAGTTCGCTGTGCAATCGAAGAAAACCGAAGAAGATCTGCTAAATCGCATTAAATCGCTGTCTGATCACGATGAGGCAGTCAGTCGCAGTTTGCATGCAGCACAGAACGAACGCGATGATTTACACAATCGTTTAAAGAATTTACAAAGCGAATTCGATTCTTTGTCATCGCGTCATCAAAAACTAATTCAGGACAATCAAATCGAGCGTTCCAACTATGAAGCAACGACTGCCAATGAAATGCAAAACTTGCGTGAGCAATTAACGGCCCACGAAGGTGAAAAGCAACGACTACGCGCCGTTTACGATGCCAAACTGGCTGCCAAGACAACGGAGGTAGACGAACTGGAGTGTGAGTTGAGTGAGCATATGGATCGTGTGAATGCAGAAAAACGTTTTATTGCCGAGGAGCTGGAAAAGTCTCGGGACGACTGCGTCAAAAATTTAGATGATATTGTACGTTTACGTGAATCGTTGCATATGCTGGAGCAAGCTAGGACCGAGTTGGAGCGTGAAGTTTCTTGGTTGCGTCTTCAGCAAGAGGGTGCACAACACGATCAGGTTGATGTGCAAGAATTGCGTATGCAAGTATTACAGGATAAAACCGAAATTGATCATTTACGTAATCAAATTGAAACATTGGCGACAAATCACGAACAAGAACTGCAATCGCTGCGTCAACAGTTGGCCGATTTGGATACCTTGGGACAGAACCAAACCGATGATCAGGTGTTTATTGAGACCGAAAACAAACGTCTCACCGACCTTTTGGCAGAAAAGCAAGCGCTGATCGAGAACTATGAGCGTAGTCATGAATCAACTGCCGAATTGCATCGTCAATTGTTAGAAAAACAAGAACTAAACACGCATCTGCAGCAAGACCTGGCAGCGTTGCAATCAGAATTAAATGGTTTGCGGCAAAGTTTGGCAACAGCATCACCTGCTACTGAGGTCATATCGGCGCCGGCCATGTTCTTCGAAGCTGATCAAGCGGCACCATCACCATTCGATGAAATCGTTCAGCCACGTACGATTATGACGCAATTAGGCGTTGCGTCGCCACTGTCCTCACATTTGACACCAACAGTACCCGATTTGGTGAGTGAACAGCCAACCATCGAAGACTTGCAACGTAATGTTTCTGATCTGGAGAAGCATGCACAGGACTTGGAAACAAAGTTAGCGACACGGAATCAACTAGTGGCCGAGTATGAAGAACGTTTACGCGACTATAAAGTGCATGATCAACAAAACCGTCAACAATTGGCTGAGATGCAACGTGCTCTCGAAGAACGCGACACACAGTTGCGCCAGCTGTCTGATACCCAAGGTGAAACACATGCAACGGAACAACACTTGCAGCAACTTTTGGCAGCATTACAAACGCGGCAGTCAGAGTTGGAGGGTCAATTGCGTGCGAGCAATCAGGAAATCGCACAGTTAAAAGCCGCGCTAGAAGAGCGTGGACGGTTGGAAGCGATTGACAAACAAATACAAGCACCAACTGTTGTTGCGTTAGAAGAACAGCCGCCGACGTTGGTTAACTTCTTTGGAACGCCCGATACTTACACAAATGAAGCGTTTGGTCTGCCACAAACAGAACCAGTCGTTGAAGAAGTTATCAGGCCAAAGAGAGCTTATATCTGCCACCCGGAAGCGAAGGAAGTTGAGACAACAGATGCTGGCATCGATTGGGGAGTTGATGAAGATCCTTGGGCCAATGCTGCAGAGGCTGCTGTGACAACGTCAAACTTTATGGATGTTTCCTCCTCAAATACCAACCAACGCCAAATAGAAGCGGAATTACAAAAACAAATCGAACAGGTGAGACATTTGGAGTGCAAGCTGCAGACGTCTGAGCAACAGCGCCAGGAGTTGCAAGTGAAATCGGTAAAATTGATGAAAAAACTGAAAGAACTAAAAGGACAAATAGGAAATCAGCAGCAGCAACAGTCTACATCGAATGACTTAGATATGGCTATACTCGATGAGCTGAAGCAGCAAGTGGACATGCTTGAGGCGCAATTGATTGAACAGAAAAAGCTAAACGCAAATGAGTTGTTAGAAAAAGAAAAACTCAAGAAACGAATCGATGTGCTCACCGCGGGCAACGATCGAATGTCGGAGATGAAGGAGAAACAAGATCGCGATGTGCAAATGTATCAGGCACGCATACGTGAGTTACAGGATCAGCTAAACAGATTAAGCGATTGGGGTGGCGAGCAGTCTGAGACTCACAGTAATAATGAACGAGTCGATCAGCAAATGTCACAGTTGTCGTCATCGCAGCCGACAGCAATAACGGTGCCTGTTAATGAGTCAACTGAACAGGCCAAGATTGTTGAGTTGCAAGCCGAAATTCAGGATCTTAACTGTGAATGTCAAGAATTGAAGGGTATGCTTAAAGAAGAAAAATCCAATTCACAACGGACGCAAGATGTGATTAATGCATTACAACAGGAATTGAGCGCTGTAAAAGAAGCAGCAACTATCGGGAAGGCAACCCAAGCAACTTACACTGAACTCCAGGCGGAGCATCGTGCATTGAAAGAGGAACTCGTGAAAGTCAAACATGCAGAGCAACAATTACGTGAGCAGTTGGAGTCGTTGCGCGCGCAGCATGAATTATTGCAACAGCAAACACTAGAGTTGACGACACAACGAGAAAACGAAAAACAAGAGTTGCTAAAGTATAAGGAACAGTCGGAAAGGCTGCAATCTGAAGTGGCAGCAACCGCAACAATAACTTCGTCGGCGACAGAAAGCACGTCAGCAACGGAACCGTTGACAAAAGATAACGATGAGTATATTTTACAGTTAGAAGAGAAGGAATCAGAGATCGTGCATTTGAAACATCGCATTGACAATTTGATGCGTGAGGATCAGACCGAAAAATTGGTGCTAGAAATATTAACCAAAAATCAAGAGATTCATATGCTTAAATTAAGTGTAAAACAACTGGAAGAGGATAAACATGAGCTGACGGAACAGTTGCAGGCAACGCCAGTCACATCATCCGCAACGACGGAACTTGATAATGCCAATAAGCAATTACAGGATAAGTTGGTCGACCTCGAAAAGCAAAATAAACTGCTCGAACAGGAGAAATCTCATATGGAGGAAGAGTTGCGCATTTTGAATGATCATGTTATGAGCACATTAGAAATGGAGGATAAGCTTAAGAATTCTGTGTTGGAACTTGATATAAAAAATATTGAAATAACTGAATTACGTAAATCATTAGATGCAATACAAAGTAACAGTGGCAACAGAGGTGGTGGTGGCGACATCGCTAGCGCTATCGCTAGTACCACTAACACTTCAACGCAAGAGGACATAGCAATGCTCAATCAAAGGTGGGAGCAGATAGTCGAACAGAAATGCAATGAGTTAGCACAGCAATGGCAGGATTATATGTCGCAACGAGAATTGGCATACAAAAGCGTTGAATCGGAACTGCGTGCACAAATCAACGCGCTTAACGCAGAAGTTCTGAAAAGTAGTAATGATACTACGCAACCAGAGGGCGTCAGTAATGTCGAACCAGTGTCATCAAACGTTGATACCAACGTAACCGATGGCAGCATGAATACCGATATGCATATTACCGATATGAAAAAGGTGCTGGAAGAGCAAGAAGTCGAAATTGTTATGTTAAAGGAACAATTGGCCATACGATCGGCTGAGTATGGCCGCTTGGCAGCACAGTATGATCCGTTCAAGTTACACAATACACAAACGGCCGGCGCTGTGGCAAGTGCTAATGAGGATCTACAGAAAAAGCTCGACAAGGCGTTGTACATGTTGCATGAGCGTGACATGCACTGTGAGGAGATGACAGTTGAGTTGGGGCAGTTGTTGAATGAACGTGATACATTGCAATTAAAATTATCCGATACACTGCGACAAGTGGAGTCTATTAAGGCACAGGCGAACTATGTTGATGGTGTGTATATATTGAATTCTTAATAATTATTACTTTATTTTACATTCAGTGATTGGTAGATGATGATGTTAAAATGATGACTTCAAAATGATGAAAGAAGTAATTTTGCACCAAGTTATGGTCGGAAAATTAAAAATAGTCAAGAAATAAAGTCACAGCTTATACGAATCAGGTACAAAAGCCATGACTTTTATGATAATTTCGTGATTTGTTACATTTGATGTATCCTTCCTCACGTTTTAAACCCTTCATGTCCTGAAATTTGACAAAACAAATTTAAGTCCAAAATTTAATACAAATGTTTTGTATAATTAACATTAGGTGACTTGAAAAGATGTGTCATTTACATCCAATGAATGTAATAGCAGATGAGCCCTGATTCAGCAATGCCTACACTTGAGGACACTGTTTTGTTAGTTAGGAAAATCGTATTTGTGCTTAATGTTGAAATATAATGTTCTCTTCATTACGTATATTAAAAACTCAAGCTTTTCAACGTTGACACTACGTGTCAGATTCTTCAACTTTTGTAGCAAGTATAAAAATTCTCGGAATATGGTAAAATTTGGCTTTCTATCTTTTATATCGAGGTGGAAACCTTATTTTACGGGGCTACACCTTCACCAATCATCATTCAGGGTAGAATTTTTGCTTTCTTTTGGTCCTTTTAGCTGCAGTGGTAATATAATAAGATTCTTTTTTGTCTTACGAATAGGCAAGCCAACAGCCATGAGCAACATCAAGACGGCAACAGCTTTCGCAGATAGTCCTCACAAAATCATGACAACGATTGCGGATACGACTGCCACAAGTGACGCTAGAATTGAACTGAACCAAAAGTACAATGAAAAAATACAAGTTGTTTTTGTTTCTTTTTTTGAATAAATCATTATCATTTTTAATAGACTATCCCAACTCCAAACGGTGAACCATTCCAAAGACAAAGCTATAGTAGAGGAACGTGAGCAGCGTGAACGTGAAATGGGTCAACTGCAAAAGGATGTGGCGAAGCTGCCTCCGGCGAATGTTACACCGGAAGCTGTAGCCATCGATTTTTGTAAGTATCTGATTATAATTCGGGTTGAATGTAAACAATACCGAATAACATAAATATCGAATTCATTACAGCTCAAAGGAATCGTTCGCCTTCAACGGGGCTCCTTAACTGGTTGATGGGTAACAATAAAGCGAGCGGTGCTGCTGACGGTTCGCCAACTAACTAATCTCCTCATCAATTATATTGTTGATCCATGTTTCTTCTTTGTTTTAATTGCAACATACCCCGATCCCGTTTTTTTTTTTCTTAAAACATATTTTTTTATGACATATATGAATATTATATGTATGTATTTCTTTTAAGTAGTCTTCAACTTCCAAACTTAACCATAGATAATTAACATAAGTCGATAACAAGATGTACCTTATACACAGCAATGTTCTCCTTTGCGGATGGCAAAACGGGCAAAAGTGTTTAGGTAACAAATATTTCAATTGATAAGCGCGTGTTGATTGTTAGAATGGCGGTTGTATATATTTATATAATTCTATGTATAAATTGTACAAATCGAAAACATGAAAACGAAAATTTCAACTAACACAAGAAAAACAAAAATAAATAAAAAAATAAAATAGCAATAAAGCCCATATTTTATAAAAAAAAAATCTAAATTTTCATATTTTATTTTACATGTGCTAACCAACTGAAATCACGGCTGTTCATAAAACATCGTAGCACATCAAAATTGCATAAGTTTTATTAAAACATAACCATCAGCAATGGGAAAAAATTATGGTCGTCAACGAAGAACTCATACACTGCTCATACGGAAATTATTGCAAATTCGGCAGTATAAAAAAAACTCTCAGTGCAACACACATGTTCTAAGCAGTCGCTGATTACATAGACCCAGGCTGTACTAGGTGCTACCAATAAATCAAAGCGAAATAGTTTGCTATGTTGCATAACCAATTAAACATCGCGCCGTACAATCAAAGTTGTTAGTTCCCAGAACAAATAAAATAGGATTACATTTGAAAATTCATTCCAAACATTACTTTATTAATATTCACTTAGTATTGACTAGGAAAAGGTATTCGTCAGTTGATTGTAAATTTTTTTTATATTCTTTTTGTTTTTATTTAATATTTGTTATATGCAAGGACGTCGAGAAAAATTTCAGGCCCGAACCTGCAAAGATCCATTTACAATCAGTTAAATAAATTTAAGATTCTTTCAAAATAATTAGGTCTTTCCTTTAATTTAAGCATGATTTTTGACAAAAATCTATATGTTATTTTTATGACTGATTGATACATTAACAGCCCTATTCTGGCAACTATGACAATACTCAACACAGTGACAATTGTCATATCTATGACAATTGATACATTTTCGTATTCTGACAAAAATTTAAAAGCTTAGAGTATGACAATTGATACAGAATCTGTGACTACTTGACTAGCAGGTCACAACCGAATCTATTGTAGTTTAACAGCTGTAATGAGTAAAAAAGAAAATGTTAAATCCATTTTCGAATAAATTACAAGCAACAATTAGAGGAATGTGTACGCGATGCATTTAAAAAATAAAAAGAAAATGTCTAAGAATGCGTTAAAAAAGTTTGACTGATAAGAATTGAAGACATTTTTTTACTTAAGCGCTGTGTTTCTTAAAAATATAAATTATGTATTTTAGATAGAATGCATTTAAAATATTTGAGCTAAAAAGGGATTACACAAAACGGTAGATCCAGCCATTGGCGGAATTTGCCATTATCCGTATTTGACACATAGAAGTCCTCAATACCAGCCTCCTTATGAAAGGGAGGGGTGATAAGTAATTGACATAAGCAGGAAGGCGCAACCTAAGTTGTATGTAATATATTCCTTGTATAGATGATCTATGCTTATATTTCGGTACTTTTTTTGCATTATCTATATTTTGAGATCTGCAAGTTCTCAACAACACATCCGATTGCATCCATTTAAATGGAATCAGATATGTCGTGTAGTACCCGATTTCTTAATGCGCTAATGCTTCTAAAGTATTGAATTATCCTGTTTTAAGAATTGTAATAACTTCGTCGTTATTTGTTCAAACTTGCACGCTCTATTTGTAGAAACCAAAGCCGAATAGTCAAAATATTTAGTAAAATTGTATAATTTTTCAATTTTTGTTGACATTTCTCTCTAAAATGAAATAAAAAAAAATTTCACCTCGGTGTGGTGAAAGCTCTATCTGTTAAAAAAACTTTTTTCTTGTCACAGTTTAGTTAGAATACCAAATCAAAAAACAAATGACAAAATACATGACAAAATTTTCATGACAAAAAATTGTGACTGATTTGCCAGAATAGGGCTGTTAAATTGAAACAAATTTAAGGAAATAATCTACACTTTTTTTTTGATTAAAAGTGGAAAGTTAATGATTTGTAGTTAAATTTTTTTTTTATAAAATCTATACATTTTTTTATGTTTCGGATCCTCTAAGCTCGGGTCCGGTAGGATTTTTCTCGCGGCACTGATTATGTGTACATATAAATTACATACTTGACTGATGACAATATTTTAACCTACTCGTAACATGTCAATATACGCGCGACTTTTTTTTGTATCACTGTATTTTGGATTCCTTCTATCTCTATACATAATTATATATGTATATGTATATATTTTAATGTATGTTGCTAACAATTTATCAATTTAAACTTTGATTAAACTGCAACCTTACAAAAGTTCACATTGTAGAATTAAATCAATAACTATATAAGATAAGCTATTTTAGTTTATTGCTGTTTTATTACGCCCTTATATGAATATGAACATGTATCATATTTTCGTTTAACATTTTAACACAACAATTGCGATTAAACGCTGACGCAACACCTATTTAACGATATGTAATGAAAATTGAGTTATAAGATGTTTAAGAGCATATTTTTCATATTTCTGTTCTTTATAAATTTTTAAAAAAGCAGTGTGCCAGTTGTCGATCGTTTCGCAGTTGCCGCGTTTGTCGATGCCGTCATAGTCAGCAGCTGATGATGATGATGCAGTTGCAACTTCGATGGCAATTTCAGCTCCTTCTGTTCCACAATAATGGCACCATTCTCATCCACCATGTGATTCAATAATAAATTCTCAACCTGCTCATCGGATAGTAATTCTTTGGGTTCTGAAGACCTGTAAAGTAGTTTTTAAGTTTCTTGGTTGTTGTTTTCTTCTTCTTCTTTTTTGCAATAAGTTTCGCAAGTTTCATTTGTTTTTTTACTTGTACAAAAAAAATAAATTAATTAAATAGCATATGTATTAATAGTGAATAATAATAAAAAGCAAATAACTGATCGAGCGGAATTAGAAGAAGAACTAAGGCAAGATGAAACGTGCTTAGAGTGCAATAATTAAATATTTCTACGTATTTTACTACTGTTTTGCTAATTAAATTTAAAATTTCTGATTTGCTTTTTGGTTATTTTTATACTCGTTTTTTTTTTTTTTTTTGTTTTGATTAGTAAGTTCAAAGGATGTGAAATGGTGAGTAAGAAAATTTTTGTTTTTGTTTTATTTTCTTATATGGTACATGTCACGAACGTGGAAGCCAATTAAAATCAGATTTTTTTCTGCTTTTTTTGTAGTCACTTTGTTGTTGTTTTCTTTGGTATTTTAGATTTTGTTTTGACTATTTTTAGTGCAAATTATTATTATAGTTTTTGTTTTAGATATTCAATTAATTGAATTGAGTTTCGAATTCGGCTAGCGAATTTCAAATGAGTTTTGTTAGGCGATTTTGTAACGTGCAGAGCAGACCAGTGTTGCTATTGTGGTTGTTGTTGTCGTGGCGGCGCTCCAATGCGCGACTAGTAGCACCTTTAGCATGTTCGCTACTAGCACCGCCGACACCGCCACCAGCATCACCACGACTACAATCTCTATTATTTTCGTTTCGTGCGGCTACTGACCTTGAGAACAAGAAGAAATCTCCAGCTGTAGTTGTGGTTGAACCACTTCCGACGCCGCCGATAATGCCAATACTGGCACCAACATTAACTCCACCAACACCAGGCGAGCCAATGCCGCCACCGCCAATCATACTTAAGCCACTCCGTTCATTGTCACCAGAGACAGGATTATCATTGTTCATCTCCGATTCACTATTACGACGCTCGAGCGTGCGACCAACCTTCTGAAAGCCGTAACTAAAAACATCTTTCACTTTGTCCCCAGCATCAATAAGCAAATCGAGACTTTGACGACGACCGGACGTCTTAAAACTGTTTGAACGTGACAACCATTGGCTTAGGCTTTGTTTACGGCTAATTTGTTGACCACCAATGGTACCGCTACTATCATCCTGAAATATTGTTGTGCAGGTAACTTTACTCTTTGGCTCATCCGATGATGTTGAATGTTGTGACTGCGCATCATCGTGACCATCATGTAGTAGCGATTGGTTAGAGTAACTGGAACTGGTGCTATCCGAATGCGAGAGTCGTATTTCAGTCCATTGTTCAATGTCATTGTCATCGGTAGTGTGATCGTCACCGATATTTCCTGCACTTATACCACTAGCAGTCGCACTGTTGCTGCCACCGGCACCAACAACGCCAGTACAGCTGTTGCTACCGTCATGCGCTGGCGTACTGTCACCGCCGCTGCTGCTCGATTTCGATTTAATGTCATACGGTCCGTGGAGACCCTGTGCCTGAGCGAACAGATTATCACTAGTGGCACTTGTACTCGCCGATTTATGCATGCCACCGGCCAATTTCTGTGGGAATGTTAATACCGATTCGAAATCATGCAACAGATGTGGACAGTCATGCTCATCGGGTGCGCGTTGTCGGATAGGACTCGAGTTTGTGCTCAACTTATCGGGCATGGTTAAGTACTCATTGGACGTAGCGGTAACATCAAGAAGGTCATCATCGTCATCATTGCAGGTAAATTGCTGAAATGCTTGTTGGCCATCTCGCTCTATTGTCCCCGCTAGGCAAGCACTCGCCATTGTTGACGGTGCAGAATTTGACAGAACGTCCACAGCGTCCACTTGACGCAACATATTCTCGTAGTTGAGTAAATTGTTGCGCTGCTGCCGTTGACGGTGTATATCCTCTGAGATCTGCTCGAGATTCTTGAGGGCCTCATTGTATGTCATTTTAGCCTCGGCCACTTTGGCCTCCAGTTCGTTAACACGCAGTTTTTGTGCTTTTAACAGGCCATTGTAGTTTGCGCGTGTCTCATAGTATGGTCTGGCAGTTGAAAACGATAAGATCAATAGGTTTGAATTAAAAGCTTGGCTCAGATTTTTCGATTAGGGAAGGATGAGAGATACTCACGAACAGAAGGGACAATATAAAGCGTGCATTATACAAAAATATTTCAACATAAGTAAATTTCGCTTAAGTTGCAATCTAGAAATGGAAGTAAATAAAAAAAAATAAAAAATACGTAAAATAATTTAACGAAATACTTAAAGTAATAAAAAGGAAAAGAAAAACGAGAAAATAGTTCATAGCGTCATTCATAAATTAAATATAACATTGTCCATTAATATTTATGAGTAACATGCTTGAAAACTACAATTTGAACGTACCGCGAAGCACGCAGTGCCTGCTTTAACTGACCCTGCAGCTTGCCAACCCGATTATTGGCCACTTCCAGCTTCAGCTGGCACATTTTAAGCGCATTACGCGTCTCCGTCACCTCAAGTTGCGATTGATTGACTTTACTGGCTGCATGGCTAAGCATCTCCTGGCAAGCGGTGTCCAGTGTTGACTTCTCACCGAGACCCTGTTCGGCCAAGTACACCATTTCTTTAGCAGCAGCATGTATAGACTTGGCTTTCTCGTGATTAGCAGCCGCCTGTTGGGTCTCTTTAGCCAGTTGTGCCGCATATATACGCGATTCATAATACGGTTTGGCGGTGTCAATTGAATTGCCCAATTTGTGTGCTGCTGCTTTGATTCGCACAACACTTTCGGCCAGCAAGCGTTTAAATTCGCATTTCGCCTCCTGCAACAGCCGAGTTATGTCGAATGGAAGAAGGTAATGGATTTGTGTGCATATGTATGTTGATGGGTGTGCGTGCGTATTGGTATGTGTATGTTTATGATGATTGTTATATAAAACCAGTTTTCAAGTGACGTTAAAAATCGATAACTCACATCGAGTTCCACTTCGTATTTGTTGATATTGTCCGTTGCCGTGTTTAACTTCTCCAGTTCTATCTGTGATTGTAAATGGCAAATTGGTATTCCTACTAATTTTCAATAACCACGGCCTTCAAACTTACCTGGACACTTGCCATCCGAGAATCCACGGGCGTATTGCTTTCCGTTGACATAATTTCAGTTACTTCTCCGTATTACTTGATTGGCGCTGTTGCTTCTATTGTTATTGTTTATGGTTCTCGTTCTGATGCTGCTATTGGTAGTTTCGCAGATTCTTTTTTTAAACATTCGCTTAACTGAAAACCACTTTTTGGCATTTGAAAACAAACAAGACTAATATGCTTCGTTTACATTAGTACTGCTTTTAATTTACTTTTAATTATGGCAACATGACATTAATCAACCATAATCATGTTTAACTCATCTGAGTTTTTCCCACAATTATGCAAAAATTGATTTGTTTTTCCTCCGTGGTCTCTTTGATAAGACTGCTGCTAAAATATGCATAGACACACCTGCTGTTACTTATTTATTGATAAAATAGGATAGATAGCGCACAAAAAAAGGACAATCGAATAAGTAAAAATTGGCACATTATACTATTATTGTAAAAAAAAAATGTCATAATCTAACTAACTCTCAATAATATGCACATGTAAGTTGTTTATTAATTTTTTTATTTTATACAAATTTTTTTTAAATATATCGGTTTATTTTATTCTTTTCGAAATTCATTTGTTTTCTTTTAAATATGCTGTATTTTACTACAAACATCTACAATTTAGCGTAGACTAAAAAAATTTTGCACAAAACCAAAAATAGTAATAATTACCATCCCGAACAACCTTTCACAAGCACAACAAATAATCAACTGACTAAAAATTCAATTCATCTCAAGTTTTCACGTACTTTTACGAACACATACGGCAATGTAATGTTGGCTCGAGACGATAACTCAACGCGAAAACGGCCGAGCTTACGTCAAATGCGCCAACGCGAACAAGTGACGAAAGAATATTCCGCATGTAGAAAAGGCCAATTCAAATGTGGACTTGTCCAAGCCCTATGTTGTAAGTCAATTTCACCTACATAGGACACACAACATTGTCAAACATTTTAGAAACGATTTATTTCGTTGATTTTTTGTTAAGAATTCGAAAATGAGCTGCCCTCTACCCAAAAATTATAATTTAATTGCAAAATTTGTTTATTAAAAAGTGAAATAAAATGGTATGTATAACAGAAATAAATAAATTATTATATTAATAATAATGTAATAGATATATTGAATCAATAAGTAGTAAGTAATGCCTTCTGGGGCACATGGCAAATTTATCAGCCGGGGACCATATAAGCCTTTCTTCAATTATTCTGAAACAAAAATGGATGTAACTGTGCTAGTTAGTTAAGTAAAAATGGCTGTTGTAAAAAGACAGAAGAGCTGAAGAAAAGCTAACTATAAATGCTTCCAAATAAATATACGCGGAGAAAGCCGTAAAAATTCGTTAAACATTGTTTTACGGTGATTTGACAACACAGTTAGAGGTGGAGAATCATCGATGCTAACATCGATATAATCGATGTTTTCAAAAGATTGCTATTATCGATGCTGGATAGGCTAACATTGATGATTTTCAAACACATCCCTGATTATACATTCAATTCAATTGTTACAATGAGCTATACTCCGGTTTCCTTTTAGTTTTGTGATTTACGTTTTCAGAAAATATGTACGAATTCAATTCCAAGTACTCCAAAATTCGTAACTATTAGGTTATGGAAAATTGAAAGTCTCTGACTACATCGTGCCTAGAGACTTGCAAGAGTACCAACCCATGTCACTTAATATTTATAAGCGAACATACGTCAAGTGACTTCCATTTTCAACAACTTAACAGCTCTGTTAGCCCATTTTCGGGCAATATTTTTATAGCCCGTTTTCTATTTTTTTGAATAATAAAACATTTTTTAATAACAAAAAAGAATCAAAACCATAGATATCATCGATGATTTTCAGCGCCAATTTGGCACATTTTCAACTGTCAGTTTTGCGCCATCTTGAAATTCAAATTAATTTGGCGACTGGGGGGTAATTGATGAATTTAAATGAAAATAAGAAAATAAAATAGTATTTATTTGTTATTCCCCGTTTTTCAAAGTTTTCTATTATTTTTTCAAGTCCCGTCTCTTTATCGCCTCTGTTATTAACAGAAAATACGGAGTGTTAGTAACATACTGCATACAGCGCGGCAACCTTTAACATTTCGCCAATTTAAAAAGCTGAATTGGCACTGAGGGAAAAATTTTAAACTTTAAGGCCCAGTTTCACAGCCTGGGGTTAACTAAGAGTAAAGTTAACTCGAATTTATCCCTTACCCGGAGTTAACTCTGACTTTCAGTTTCACAGGGAAAAGTTAACTCGAGTTACATTCTATTTTTTGAGAATAATGTATTTCAACAACGAAAGTTTTCTTATCTAACCCTGTTGATTTTTTCATTTATTTTAAAAATCACATTCAATTTCAAATAAGTAACGGATAGCTAAAGAGTATCCGCAATAAAAATTGCCGCAGGCCTAGGCCGTATCCATACAAAATCAGTCCGTTACGTTTGAAATTTTGTTGGTTTGAGGCTCTATGCGGTAAAAATGATGACATGTAAACAAAAACATTTCATTTCAGGAGCTGCGTCTCAAAATGAGGCAACTCGAAAGCGGGAGACATCGGTAATGTGGGATCACTACAAAAAAACAAGCGTTAAAGCTCATGGCATTTCGGACATTGAAACCTAACGGGGGTTATGTATATGACCATTACATGCCATTTCACCGTCAAACAATGATCAAGCAGTAATAGCTCCATGGAAGCAGCCAACACCACCCCAACAAGAGGAAACATTTCCTTTTTTTATTTCAGTAAGGAAAGGAGTCGACAGTATTCGAGTCCGACATACCCAATACCTTCAAATTGTAACGGCTGTTATAGGATGTTGCCCTGCCCACTTTTTAATCGAAACAGATTTCATTTCCATTCAATATCGTACATACAAAGTCTAGCTGTTCTAGACCAACTGGATCCAGAGATACAATGTTTTTCTATTTTGGCTATATGTGGGCGTAGCCACGCCAATTTATGATTGAAACTTATTATTTTCCATCCCAATAGCATACAGGGAAAGTTTCATTCTTGTAGCTTTTATGGTTCTTGAAATAAAGGCGTTTAAAATTTTTACTATATAGGGGCGTGGCCACGACCATTTTTTTATTCTATCTATTTGGTGTTCAAGACAGCTATATACACTTCAAATTTGGTGTTCCTATCACAAAATACAACCGAGATAATATGAGTTTTGTTAGTTTTTTACCCGAGGTTGCTCCAGTCATTTGCCCCTCACCCCTAAACTAAGTCAAAAAGTGGAAAAACAAACTAAACTTGATCTACTTAATAAATGACAGAATCGACGTGCGAAAAGATTTTGGTTCTGTCTATTATAGTTTCCGAGATGTAGGCGTTCATACAGACAGACGGACAGACATGACTATATCAACTCGTATTGTCGAGCTGATCAAGAATATATATACTTTGTTTCGGATAAAAGCACCTTACTTTGATATACAGTCATAGACTAACTGATATTTATTTGCAAAATCAAAGATCTCAATAAAAAATATGGCATGTTTAAGAAATAACGAATTTATTCATCGATGCATCGAATCATCGATGGTTTTTGATAAACACATCGACAACATCGATGTACCTAAACATCGATCTATCTGTAAATTCATGTTAGCCTACCAGAGACTCTCTTTAACGAAATCCAGACAAAAAATAATTCCCAATTCCAGGAATTTTTTTTTATTAAATTCCGTTGTTCTCAGTTCAGATGCAATGTCACTTGAAGAAAGTTGTTCGATAGTATCGTAGTTGAGTGTGTTTATAACGTGTTTATTGTTAAATACTGCAGGCATTGTCATAAATGATTTAAAGAAGTTATTTTTATAAAAATTAAACACTTTGAACTTAACAAGTTAAACTTTTTAAAATTTAAAACCGTCAAATAAAGTCAAATTACTAATTTTCTCTGTATGTTCTCAACATAGTTCGCGGAGGTGTTTATAACAGACTGCTTGCACCAGAAAAGACAAGGATAGTCTACACCTAAACCCACACCGACTGACCCATTAAAGCAACAAGAGAAGGAAGCTGCTATTTATACGAATCATGTCTTATTTTTTTTTTACATAAGAGGGGAGGGGGTCTTGATACTTCTAAGTAAGATCACAAAAATGCGCAAAATGAAAATTATACTTTTTTTTTAAAAAACACGAATCTTTATTTCTGTTTTTTAAGTTCGTTTTGTTAAAACCAGGGTTGTTCAAACCATGGCTCGCGGACCGCAGAATCTTTTAAATACATCAATGATACCTTTTATACCTGTATTTTATTTTTATAAATATTTTGCGGTCCCCTAATGTATTTAGTAATTTTTATTGGCCCTAGGTCCCATTTAGTTTGGACAGCATTTGAAAAATACGTAAACAACACATAGTCAGCAAATATCGGCGATCCGGCTGATCAAGTCGACTACAACTTTTCCATCTTGATCGCGCTTTTTATACGATTTTTTAAAATCTGTACAACCTCTGCTAGATCTGAAATCAAAAAATTTTCGATTGAACTGACTCACGACACTAGCTAAACTATGTCAACATATATTCCGCAACCGTCGTACAGTTACATGCCAGTTTATCGATAGAAAACTAGAGACTTGCAGGTGTACCGACTCATGGCATCCTAAATTTCAAGCGAACATACGTCAAATGATTTCCAAATTCTTTTAGTGTTCGCGTAACAGACAGTTCAAATTCTGTTGCTCTTGAATCAATTATTTTTCACTACAAATTATTTATTATTATTAGTTTCAAAAACTAATTTTTAATAAATTAATTAATGAGTGGCTCATTATGGCCGTCGACAATGTAGGGCTAGATGGCTGAAAAGACCAAAAAATTTAAAAAATAAATTATTTTTGAAAACATTGATGTCATCGATGTTTTTGGCTAGAAACATCGATGCTCGCGAACATCGGTGTTTCTCCACCTGACTGACCTGAGTCTCCCTCAGTGGGAAAAAAGGGATTATTGTGTTTATATACTGTCAAGCTTTTTTTTTGACTAGCAAATGCTTCTTCTTTACTTTTCAAATATGGGCGCGCATTTATTTTTTTTCATTGCATTTGTGGCATGGCCGATATCCAAGAAAATGTGAATAAATCATGAAAGAAAACTAAAATGAAAATTTTTGGCATTCGTGATCAAGTTTTACCTTCCTTCAACAATCTAAGGTCAGAGCTTCATCCCTAAGGATTTAATAAAACGGTATAAAGTTCAATTTCATTACATTGTTATTTGTTGTCATACTGCCGGTTTTCTTTGCCATGATTCAATTTCTTCGGCGAAGAGAAGTGTCACTTTAGAAAATTTCAACGCATTTATTTTAATAAAGACACTCGAAATTAAAATTACAGTAGGCAAATGAAAATATCAATGTTTAGAAAAAACCCACCACTAGAATAATGTCAAAAATTATGCAGTTCACATGTGAATAGCTGAATAGAAGAAGAAAAAACAAGCTCGCGAAACGTAGTTAGTGCTAGTCTAGTCAATGTTTATATGCGTTTGTTAGTGTACATGAATCAATTTAGAATGTAACAGACGATTTTTTCTTATAAGAATTGCTTTAACAGGGTTGGAGATTTTGCTTTGACAGAGTTTTGTGGCGTCGTTGAACGCGGTCGTGTTCCGGATGAACAACGGAAGAACGAAACAGAATCAAACAAGTAAACTAAGTTCAAAAGCTGTTAACAAAAAAACCGTTTGTGTGACAACAGCAACAACAACACTTTTCGTTCATCGTCACAGAGAAAATGAAAAAAATATCGTGTTTACCATGTTACCAAAGTATAGGCACAAGAAGAAAAAGAGCAATGGATGCCGTGTGTTTTTTTTTTATTTTTGTAGCTGTTTTCTTTTTTTTTTATGATGTTGCATACTTGAACGCGAATTGGTTGTTGTTGCTGTGGGATGTGCTGCATTTATTCATATTGTTTTTTTTTTTTTTTGGGTTTTTCAAAGTTTATAGTTGATTTTAAAACGCATTGCGTCGTATCATGCATGCGTGTTACAACTTCGCCATATCCTGCCTTGCCACAGCCAAGTTGACAAAGTTGAAAGTTTTTGTTTTCGCTGTTTTTATGACTATTGCTATTGCGGCTGCAGTTGCCGTTGTTTTCATTGACAGCCGGAACATCACATTGACAATGTGAGCGCGCTTTTTATTATATATATTTCTTTTAAGCTTGAGTTGGATTGTCTAACATACCCACACTCGTGCGCTTGATATATCTAGATACAACTGAAGTTGCTTCTCAGCTGCGTGTGCTTATTTAATCGTGTGTGTATGTCTGTTTACCTAAGACAACCGCTGTCGACGTCGCTGCAGTAAAAATATCGGTAGCCAAAAAGAGTTATAAATGTGTGTGACTTTGTGTAGAAAATGTACAAACAAATCGAAAAGAACAAATCGAAGCAAAGCAAAGCACAGACCAGAACAGAAGTGAAGTGCAGTGAAAACGTAAAAAAAAGAAGTATCCGAAACAAACAAGAATCTCAAGAGAATAATACAAAAATGTTGTGAAAAAATCAATAAAAAAATGCATAAAAGTTTGTTTAACCATGCGGCATGTTGTCACACCAGTAGATATCAATCGTCTGCCTAGGCCGTCTGGACGAATCCACATGCAAAGGCATATACAAAAAGACAGACAGACATACATATGAAAAAACCGAAATAACAAACATTTGTCTAAATTTGTCTGTCATTTGTGAAAATGTTCTGCAGTCTAAACTCAAAATTGTATCTATTAGATAATCATACAGCAAGTGAAAACAATTTGTGGATGTTGGGCAAAAATTGAAATTTCAATAAGAACCAGTAAAGAAGAGGCAAAAAAGAAAATTTATTATTAATAATAAGATTCAATGTGTACTTGTCGCACCCTTTTGCGAATTTCATGGCGCATTAGTTTAACTGTGCATGTGTGTGTTTTTTTTATTTTTTTTTTTTGCTATTCAATTAATATCTATGAAATTCGTTTAAAGTATATATTAGACACGAATAAGAAAATGCTTAAAAGATAAATTAATAATGCAATTGTTAAAGATACAAAAAGAAAACAGATGTGAAAGACATACAGACGTACATATATAACGAAAATGTAAAGTAGTAAAATGTTTACGCATTTATTTTTTTGTGTATGTGCGCCTGTGTATGAATGTGTGTGTCACCAAACACGTCAATGTGTTTGATTCTGTTTTATGCTCTTCACGTTGTGAATAGTATTTTAACTTTGTCATGAAGTTTGATACACACAGAAGGAGACATCGTCGACTATACAAAGTATACACATATTCGTGATCAGCAAAACAAGACGAGTCGATAAAGACATGTTCGTCTGATTTTCATTCTGTCTGTTTGTATTACAACGAAATAGTACCGATCAACTCGTTTGTCAGAAGAACTGTTATGGACGGTATAGTTGAGTATACACGACAATATGTACCTTGCACACATAGTGGGCGATGCCACGCCCAAATTAAAAAAATCAATTTGACTTGTACCTCATTCACTTCTTTCCCCCAAGCCCAGTAATGCACACATTTGTAAAAGGCTATAGTTCGAACCCCAGAAGCGATAAAAATATGAAAAATATGTAGAAAATTAGGCCCAGTAAACACAACCCTACATAATGGCGTACCAAAGTTTTTTCCTCCCCCTTTACCCTCAAACAACCCTTTTTTAAAAAAGATATAGTTTTATTCAATTACATTGACCAACTATGTAGATACAACTATGTGAACAACCGCATAAAAAAAGCTCTGAATGAACATTTACGGCTTAGGACATTCATTGTTAGAATTCAATGACAACTTCACATTTTTGCATTTTGCACACTGATATACGATTAGGTCTGCAACTGCGTAAAATAAAATTAGTTACAACAGCAGAAATGACAATATAAAATTTTTTTTATCATCAGTTGCACTTTTGTGTACACGGTATTTCGCACTTTTAGGCATCAAACACAAACAAACAAACAAACAGACAAACAAAAATGAAGAGAATTACAATATAAACAATCAACAATAAAAAATTCAAACTAAGGAAAGCAACAACAAACTGCAGTTTACATAAACGCGCTATCAACATCATTTCTCAGCTGATTAGTAAGCGTTTAGAACAACTTTATAACGGGTAAGTCATAAAAATGAAAGTTTCTAATTAGATAAGCTGATTTTTAGAAAGTTATTATTATTTTTTTTTTTTTAAGTTTAAATATGAGTTAATCCGATAATTATATCAGCATAAAAAAGCTGTCAAATCGATTGATTATTACTGTAAATTAGAAAAGTTTTAGGCTTTCAGTTTGTTTAGTAAAAAAGATTTGTTGCTAATGAACTGCTAATGTCAATGTACACTCTGTGTTTTGTGTAAGTGTGAAGTCGTTTAAACAATGTGTGAATATTTTTAACACGATTTCAATATTGTTTTGAAAAAGTTGTTAACATTTTTATGTTTCCAATATACATAACTAATTACTAATTAAAATATATAAACCTACATGGTTTATTATATGCATATGAGAAAAACTTATTGATATCTTTTAGATAAACTGCAATGGACTATGGTTGCTTAAAATATTCTGAAACCCAATCAAGTAATCAATAGATCAAACCAATTCTGCAGCTTTTGATTTAACTAGGCAAAAAACCTATTACGAAACTAGAAAGAACGCCATCTTTGGCTACTCTTCATACCAATTTTTATTGTTTTTAGCTTATTGAGTACCGGAGATATGCAAATTATAGATGTTGGCTATAAGTGGTCATTGCCCACTTATAGCCCGTTTTCTTGCCTCCCTAAGAAAATAAATGTGAAGTTTCAATTCAACTGATTAAGAAACAAAAAAGTTGTTCATATAACTTCGTAAATTTGCTTCTCTTCCTTTTCTGCGTATGAGAGACACCCGTGGTCCGATCTTAATGAAACTTTCAGACATTTAGCCTAGGCACTAACTAACATACTAGTTATGGCATTTCAACTCTCTATCTTACAAAACAAAAAAGTGTTTCATACAACGATTTAAGTTTTGTTAATTTGTCTTCTTCTTTTCGTATGGGGGGGCTATCAGTTCAAGTGGTCCGATTATGCCGGTTCTAACAAATGAGTTGATCGTAGAAAAAGAACTTCAAAACTGTGGGAGGAGATTGTGTATATACGACAGACGGACACGGCTATATCAGCTCGTCTTGTTATTCTGATCAAGAACAAATACACTTTGTATAGTCGGAAACGTCTCCTTCGATCTGTTACAAACTTCAGGATAAAGTTATAATACTATTTACTACGTGAAGAGTATATAAATCCAACTTGTATTCGATATTAAAGGGTTTTCTTGTTATTTGCTTACTAAGTTAAGTTAAATAGTTAATTATTTTTACATTAATTAAAGTTATGTAACTACTTAACTTTCGTCGCAACTTTTTTACTCGAAAATCATCAAACTGTAATTTTCAATAAATTACATATTCTTTGAACAATTTGGTTGTTTGTTCCCCATTATTAAATTGCTATGTAGTGTCGACTTACCGCCCATACTTGTCTTATTATTTATTGTGTGTTTTAGGGTTTCACTCTGTTGTCTTTCAAATGAGCCAAAAGCAGTTGTTGATTGACTAACAACGAGAACAAATACTGAAGATAGGGTTGGAAGCAGAGTTAACCACAAGAAAAGCTGCAGCAGCATCCAATTCTGAACAACAGTAAAACAACTCGAGTGTCTAGATACTAATTAATCCAAGCAACATATTGCTTATATTTGTCAATTTTGCGACTCTTTGCAGGCTTCTCATGCTATTTTCTGTGTATGGTTTCATCATACCAATAAGCTAAGTACTACAATAAAAATTGGTGTGTAGGTTGGTAAGATAAATAGAAATAGGACTCTAACGAAAACAGCCAAAGATAGCTTCTAGTTTTTATTAGCTTTCTTATCGTTGAGTATTTTCGTGGTACCAAAAAAAAAATGTCACTTAACCTAATTAAGATTTGAACTCTACGACTTCTCTCAGAGCAGTACATAATTGGAACAATTCGCCATGTATGAAAATCCGAACGATTTGTTTACACTTCGAGTTACAATATATATGTATCATGCAAATAATCTTCTTGTGTGAAAGAATCGAACATGCTTCACACCTTTAAAAACCGATTACCTCTATATAAAAGGCAAATAGATTAGTAAGGTTTATAAAGCACTGTCACATTCAAAAATGTGTGCTGCCAAACGCCCTTAGAAGTGGTTCAACTTCCCTCGGGGTTATTGCTTACATAGACCCACTCACACACTGAGACATACACATGCAGACTAAGCGGCGTTGTCGTTGCCACATGTTGTCGAGCTCAAGGTCTAATCATGAGCTACGCATTTTACTCGATTCACTTTAATCTCTTGTGACGCTTCTTTTTGTTGTTGTTTTGTTCAACACACAACGCTCTTGCACACATTACACGTATAAAACGCACATTTGTCCGTCTGACCGTCATTGACAGTTCTTCATTTTTATGCAGGCAACGTACACAAGCTAAAAATGCCTCCAATGGCTATTTTCTATGCCCTGCACACATAGTGTGTCATGGTATATCAAGTTTATTTGAGATCAAAAGATTACAACGCATAGAAAGAAGCGAGCAAGACCCTATAAAATGTATATAGGAATGATTAGGACGTCCGTCTGTACGTATTCACAGATGGTTGGAAATCTTGATGATTTTCCGGTCATTTTAAGCAATGTTTTAATGTGTGATTGCAGAAGGAAAACGTTTTGTTAGATTTAAGGTGTGACATTGTGACAATGTGTGCAGGGTATTGTTTTGTCGAATATATTCGAATATACCACCCTTACTAGTTTTCATTTGTTTTTTTTATATACTTATTTATTGTATTTTTTCATTATTGTTTAACACTGAACGCGCGGTTTTCATTAACATCAGTTCGGTTCGCTTAAGTTCGATTAAGTTAATTTCGAAACGTCGATATTCAAGACGAATTGACAAAAAGTATCTGCTAACTGGTCTTACACAAGTCTTGATTCAAATTTTGAAAAAGGATGAAAACATATACTTAGGTGTATGTGTCTTACGGTTAAAAGTAAAAATATTACTGCTTGAATTTTGATTATCCGCTTATAATCATGCAGATCTCGTTTATTTACTGATTTCTAACCCTTTCTTAGTTGTGGATGAGGGGTTAATAAAGAAGCTGATTTTCATTTTTTTTTTGTACGAACTGAAGTAGTTATCGAAAATGTATTAAACTAAATTTTTTGTACACATTTGGCTTTTATATTTTATTATTTTGCATTGAAATTGCAAGTGGAAATGTCAAGTAGCGTATCACATGCTAATAAGCATATAATTATTTTCATTTGTTTTATTTTTATACATGGTCGGGCATGATCAGATCACTGAACTGGTAGCTCCCACACAAATTGAAGGAGATAATAAGAATCAAATTCAACCAGTTGTACAAAAAGTCTTTCTTGTTATGTGATTCGGGAGTTGAAAAGTACAAGATAGAAATATTTCCAATATTTTCATATGTTTGCCACCACATGAGCTTATCTAATATTCTTATACCCTGTACCTTATGGTTATAGGGTATATTAGTTTTGTCAGTATCGAGAATGTATGTAACACCTAGAAGGAGACATCTCCGACTATACAAAGTATATATTCTTGATCAGTATCGAAAGAGAAATTGATTTAGCCATGTCCGTCTGTCCGTCCGTCCGTCTGTATGAACGGAAACTATCATTCATTAAACAGATCAAGTTTATTTTGTGTTTCCCCATTCTGACTTAGTTTATGGGTGAGGGGCAAATGACTGGAGCAACCTCCAACCGATTAAATTAATTTCTTCATGAAGTTTGCAACGCACAGAAGGAAGCATCTCCAATCTATAAGGTATATGTATATGGTATATTCTTAATCAGCACGACGAGACGAGTTGTTAAATTGTATACATAGTTTAACATAAATAAGGGTACAGGGTATTTAAAAGTCGAGCACTTTTGAATGCAAAGTTTTTACTTGTTTTTTTTTTTACATTAACAATTTGACAAGTGCGTTTCTGGCATTGAGCCAGCAATGTGTAAACGTGACATGCATGAAATTGTGCATTTTAACGCAACACCTGAGGCGGCCAGAACAACAACAAGAATAGCAATAGAAATACATAGTAATCATTATTACACTAAAACCGAACTTAATAGCACTGCAAAGTGAAAAAAGACAAAAATTGAAACAATGAAAATCAAGACGAGTGTTATCGAAGGCTTTTGCCATTCTATCGATCAACTCATAAGTCGGAACCAGCATGATCGGACTTCTAGAACTGATATATGGACAATTTGCTCTATTTGGTAAGAGATAAAGATGACAACAAGAAGAGGGGAGGTTCGAACTTGTAAATGACAATTCGTCGCTTGAAGCATTAAGGGCAGGACCATGTGAAGTTGCCACAAACCGTTTAAAAACGGGTTATAAACTTGTCGTGATCACGACCAGTGAGTTCCGCACATTTCAGATGGCAAATATTTTCGCACAACCAACGGTTTACGACCCGTTCAAAATTCACACCAAATGAGTTCTTATTTTTTCACAATGAGTTGCAACAACTCATTTTTCAGCAAGAAAAAAAAAGTTAAATAAAAAGCGCACTGAAAATATAACAGCGAAAACTCCTTATCAACTTATTGTAGTGTAAACAGTATATATAATACACAATATGTGAGAGCAAGGGAACAGCAAACAATAACAGTTCAAAAAGCATTTGCAATCAACAGCTGAGCTTGCACAAACATTGCTCTGCTGCAAAGATCTATAAATAGAATTATGCTCAAATAGAGTGTTAATTACAATACCAGAATGCAAATACAAATGGGGCGAATTAAAAAACCAAAACAACATGAAAGGACGTCATTTCGGTTTTGCAGAAACTGATCACATACATAAGATATACCCTTGCTAGCACCAAAGTATATAAAAGCCAGTTTGTCAATATATATACAAGTTTTTTTTAAGAAAAAGGGCGCAGTCACGTCTATTTTTTATCCTAATAGCGGTCTTCTAGGTTATAAATTATCAGAGATACACCCCAATGGGACCTTTAAGACCTTCCAATTTGGTTCTGTATGCCTGATAAGTAAGCACAAAAGAGCTTCTTAAACCTTACGATTCAAATGGAGTTTGCCATATGAGTGATCGTTTTTTCCATGATAATTCCCTTACACGCTCCTATCAAAAAGAAGGCGACTGACATGATATTCCCTTACATATTTGCTGCAAAGAAAACTGAACGGAAGGGTCATTGTTGTAACACGAAGTGCGAACGAACATTTTTATCCATACAAAGCATAAAAAATGGGCTTTATCATACATGGTGTACTGTTCGAAATCTGTACTGTTCTTTAATTAAAATTCTTTTAATATGTTAATGTTAATCAGCTAGACTTCGTGGATTAAAATCCTACTCAAAAGGAAGAACAAAAAATAAAAAAAAGAATTGTAAAAAAAAAACAGTAGGGGAGCTATTTTCAGCTTTGCTGAAACTTATATACTCTTGCAAGCATTTGGAAAATATGTTTTATAGTTTTTCCAATAAGAATCCTTTAAGTTTATAAAGATAAAAGGGTGTAACCCCGCCCATTTTCAAATTTTTTTTAAAGAATACAATGCAATCATTCTACTGTTCATTTTACGATTATCTATCTCGTCTGCTTATAGATAAATCACATTTTTAAGTTTTTCTCTATATGGGCGGTGCCACGCCCTTATGTCCGATTGTTATGAAACTTTGTAATACGAGCCCCGACCACTATTAATTCGTTCGGCAAGCTTTTTTACCCATATGCAATGTTTAACAGACGATATTTCCAATGCTAATGCAGATATCTCACTTAAATATATTTTTTTCTGAAATATAATTTTATTCTCTATACTATAGAATAAAACAACTTGTTGTAATTTCAACAACTAGAGAGAGCTAGAGAGTAACATTTTAGTCTCCTACTAACTCAAGCCCAAAAACAAAGTTATTTTGTATTTAACATCATCGGCTACTCCTTCCCATCACGCTTCACAAACCTTACGAAACCAGGTTACCCTTCTCTTCTCGCTTCTAAATGAAGAGGTATGAAATGATCTGGTTTTAATTAATATTTCCGAATACCGAGTCTTACTTTGTGTTTTTCTGTCATTGGCTACTCCTTCTCATCTCGCTTCTCAAACCTTGTGTGTTGAAGGGAATGTGCTGAAAGTTCGTTATATAAATAGGCGTTTTAGAAGGGTTGGTTCAAATTAAAATTGTTTGGCTCAAACTAGATGACGTTAAAGCCTTTCCATGCTCATTTTAAAACCACGTCAAATTTAAACGGTTCACATTAAGCCTTAAAACAAGGCGTTTTGAAACGCTCTTTTGTCAGTATTTTCTTTTCCTTCTGGAATATCTCTAACTATCTTCGAGATCGACGCGTTAGTACAGACGGAGGAAGAAGAACATCTATAGGTTAGGTTAGGTTTGTCCAGTCGACCTATAGAGGTCTCACATAGACTCAGTGGTCCTTAGTGGTACCGGGTGTATTGGAGACGACGGACTCATGCTAATTGTGGTTGGTCAAGGTCTTGCAAGATCTTCGCACGTTTCACAAATGCCAGTAGATCCTTCAATGGTTTGGCGGCTGCGTCGACTAGAGACGCTAACAGGTGCGCACCTGTATCTGTTGTCATCTGTTAGGCGAAGTTTGCGTGCATGGGATGCCGTTAGGCAGTGCCCCGTGAGCAGCCTAACTACCACCCTGCTTTGCTCTCTAGTGTGGCTGCATCCAATAATCTGCCTTGTAAGGATACCTTGATATCCTTTGCTCTGTCGTTAGATAGGGGAACATACCTAAATTACGTGACCACCCGAGTGTCAAAGATGGGTCACTTAATTTGGGTACGTTCCCTAGCCTAGTGCCAGCTTTGGGAAGACAGTCTGCCCTTTCATTTCTATGCCCCGGTGGATGGAAAACCAGTAGATGCGTACCTGTTTTGAGGCACAAAAAACATCTAATGCCTCCCTGCTTGCCAGGACATTTTGGGAGCGGATGATGTGAGTCTGTATGACTCTAATGGCCGCTTCGCTATCTACGAATATGTCAATCTTGTCTATTATGGAGCTAATTTCTTGAGCTTCTTCTGCAGCTTTCCTTATGGCGAACACCTCAGCCTGGAATATGCTACAGAAGTCTGGTAATTTGAATATCTCTTCTATTCTGGTTGTTGCGCAGTATACAGTATAGAACATCTATTACTTTATTAAATTTTTTTTTAACTAATCAAAAGAATGTATACTTTGTAACGCCTTTTGGGACATGTTATATCTATTTACTGTACCACAGGGTACGGGGTTTAAATTGGGTCCATTTCAGAGTCGTTGTGTGAGAACAATTGCAGAAACGCAACTGTATTTCAATTGGGGCGAAAGCTACAAAAGACAGCAACCTATTTTTGGAATTTTAAACAATGGTTGGTAATTTATCAATTTTTGAATAGGCAATGTCAGCTGTGGGTTTTTTTTAGTGAAAGGTCCAGGGCATTAAATTGTCGGATATACATACATGTCAATACCGTTCTTATTTGTTTTTGTTTGTAATCGAAGTATGTGCAAACAATGACTTATACACAATTAGCACGGAGTGTTCGAACAAAAACCGTGATATTTGTATGTACGTTGCTTCTACTACAACAACAATGTTGATTTTGAATTCGACGTCAACGCATTAAATTTTGCTGTTATTGACAACGCTGGTATAAAAATGCACCAAACGGATGAGTTTGACGGATGCATTGATTGTTGCTTACGTCGCATTGCGTTCAGTCTTGTATACAAGGCATGCTATTTCACGTCTAAGCACGTTTTGCAGATTCTTTGCAAACAATTATTATTAATAATTAATTTTTTGTTTTTACTTTTCGCTGCGTGTTTTATTTTTTTGCCTCTCATTTCTTTCTTTAGATTGTTTCGTTTATTTAAAACTCTTTGACATAATTCTGTAGGCATGTTTGATGCTGATCGTCTGTTTAATTGACCATTTTGAAATAAATTGAAAAAACAAAAATTGGCTGGCTTTTAATTGTGATCAAGCTGTCAATATTTGCATTGCTCGCACTTGCTTTAATTGAATCTAAATTTACTAATACTTTGCATTGTTGTTGCGGTTGCTGTTCACAATCTTGCATGGAAGTATGTAAATAAAAAAAAGGAAGTAATGAAATGTGCAAAAAAGTTAATTAATCAATTTGTAAGCACTTGTATTGCTCTCGATTATGACAATTGTTTATTTGAATTTTGATGTCACTCTATTCTTTATAATGTTTGATTTTTGTTTTGCATATATAATTTTTCTTTATTTACTTCTGCTGATCAAAAGCATTCGTGCTGATTGACAATTGCCTGATTAATTTCGGTTTGAATTTTTATTTGCTACTTCTCCAATTAAATGTTTTTGTACACTTGATGCAGTGTCTATATCTTTATCATGAAGTGTGTAACAATTATAAGGCTGTGTCTTCTATGTGTATATTCTTGAGTGCTGTTAATTTAAAGAACATTTTTCAGTGTTTAAGTTATTATTGTTTTTGTCATTTCAAATATATTTAAGTGGGCGTACGTTTATTTTGCAATTGAAATTTTCCTTTTAACATTACTGTGCGTTTGTTTTTAATCAGAAAGTATTCGAAACAAACAATCGTACACAATTTTGCTGCCCAGTCGAACTTCAATGCGCTCATATGTTACATTAGAGGTACAATATAATATCGAGATGCATTTCAATTTTTTTTTATTTAAGACAGCCAGCCATCGGTCTTTTTATACTCTTGAAGTTTGCAACGTAGAGAAGGAGACATTTCCGACTATATTAAGTATATATATTCTAGATCAGCTCGACGAGACGAGTTCATGTAGCCACGTCAGTCTGTCGTCTCGATCGGATAACTATAGCATATAGCTGCCATAGGAACGATCGGTCAAAAATGAGGTTTTTGCTCAATAAACGCTTTGATTTTAAGGCTATCGCCTCAATTTTTTGCACAAGAACATCTTGGACGTCAGATAAGACACACTGTAAATTTGGTGAAGATCGGATAACTATAGCATATAGCTCCCATATCTTTATAAACGTATATGATTCAGCAAAGCTGAAAATAGCTCCCTTACTGGTTTAATACTCTGCTCTCATGAAAGTTTCTTCTTATCAAAGGACAAAAGGAAAGTCGGTGAAACGGACAGTCACAGCTAGATCAAGCTATCGTGATCCGGACGATTCCAATATCTTCTTTATGAGATCTAATTCTCTTTTTTCATCATGCTCATACATTTGGTTTGGAGTAAACATAACATAGACTGGCACTCAGTGTGTGTGGAATAAAAAATGCAATGTCGATGATGTCGGATTAAAATATACCGCATGGGATTATCTTTTTTGCGTGCGTGCATGCAAGCATGCTTGAGTACACTTAAATTACAAAATAGTATGTTATTATAATGGAAGTTGTTTATACGAACTTTAGTCGTTTCTTAAAAATTATTTTTGTTTTGTATTCTTTTTACACATTATTTGCCAATTAGAATGTCAGTTATCATTATCATCAGCAACAGCAGCAGCAGCAGCAGCAGCACGATTTTATGTCACGTATGCCAACACGGTGAGTGTCAGTGTTTAATGTTGTCAGTGGTCAAGGATTCAATAATTGCTTTAGAATCAGTGAAAGGGTCAATTGCATTAGTGTGCTTAAGAGTATGTATGTGTGTAATCATTCTTTGCCTATGAAGTGCGGCTCAACGCCACAATCTATAAGCTGCACTACGTGCCTTATTTCGAGTACGATAACAGGTCATCAGCACACCAGCAGAGCAGAACAGAGCAGCACAGCTCCCAATCGAAAAGCTGCAGAACAAGAGCATGAGAAAGTACATTTATGCTTGTGTGTGCCGGCTTCGATAATTGTACTTGTCGTCAGTGTAAACGGTATTGTTTTTGTCACAGAAAAGTTGAGCAATTATCAAGCGATATTATATTCTTGATCAGCATGACAAAACGAATTTTTCGAAGAGAGCTAATTCCACCTTGGATTAATTGGTTAATAATAATAATTTTCCTTCAAAGTTAGTTGATTCCAGAGATAAATACGTATGCTTTATGTGGGCGTGACTACGCCTTTTCTTTTCATGTAATTATTAATTTCTCCAAGACAACAATTTACACACCAAATTGAATTTCGATATCTGAAGAAACAAACGTAAAAATCCAATTTTTGTGAGTTTTTAAGCGATGTTGGATGAATAATGTTTTTCTTGTCTCTTTACAAATTTGGCACAGGAAATTTGTTTGAGGCAACATCAAAGACAGTGATGTGCGACATCGACTTTGGAGTCGATTTTAGCGTTGGCGTCTGTTTAGATAGAAATTCGTGATTTGGCCGCATGTTGTCATGATGACCCACTTAAACAACAACTTTACCAACAACAACATTCAAACTTACAACAGTCATTAAAACATAAGTGAAAACTCTGCATTTGAGAGAGGTCGACTTCAAAATACGCTGTAATTTTCACCAAATAAATCCAATTTAGTGTTTGATTATGGCAATTTTTCGGTTTGGTCTTATTCCCCTCTATAGTAACAGCATATATATATAGTTATATACATACATATATACATTTGTATCAACGAATTCGGGATTTGCCTCGTAGTCAGAGTAGCAAATGTAACAGGCCGGCGCTTGTAGGCGCCCACGTAACCACAAAAAATATATACCTAGTTATATATTATTAATCATGAATCATTTTCACAGCAGTGTTAAGATTAAAAGATTAACATTTTCGGCATGCTCGACATTAAAGAAAAGCTACATTAGCTGATATATTGTATAATATTTCTATGTCTATTTGATTGCCTAATAATTGTTATGGTGTGCTGGGTATATTAAGTTGGTTTTAGATTAAATGTATGTATGTGCGGCAGCCTGTCACTGCGAGAGTTGCTGGCAGCGGAGGGCATTCTGGCTCTCATTAAGTTAGTTATATATAACTCTTGTGGAGTGCAGATCACACTGAAGAAATACGGGTCATTACAGTATGTAACACCTATAAGGAGGGTCGTAAGACCTCACAAAGTACATATATATGTACATATACATAAATAGGAATGATCAGGACGACTGAAGTAAGTGTATACATGAAATCGTTTCAGCTGTTTGCTCGTCTCCAAAAATATTGATATGCAATAATATTGAAAAGAGAAAAATTTGTGACCGGAACGCCTCTATTCGTCGAATCCCCACATACTGCAATAACAGCACCGCATCGCATGTTCATGCTTGACCAATACCCTGCCACCATAAGGAACATGTATAAAAATAAACGGGCATTATTTCGACGTGTATGCCCCGGTAAACTGCTTTACTTGTAGTTTTATTGATATTCATTTCAAGGCTTAGAATGTTTTAAGTATAAATTATAATTTTGGTTTGTTGTAGTATGAACAACAGGTTAAATCACTGCGAAGGACAAATTATGTCGGTCATTCTACTTTATTTTCCTTTTATTGTCGTTGTTTCCGTTGCTTTGGCCAACAAGGAACAAGAACATCCACATTATAAGCAACAGCATTAACATAAGCGCATACGAGCTGATATTTTACGCTTATATGTTGGTGGGTTCGATATGCTAAATATTTAAAAATAATTTCATTAGTAGCCGTTGAGATGGAAACTGTAATCAATGACCTTGATAATAATTGAGCGGAAAATTTTATACACGCTTCGATTTACTTCGTCAGGCAGGATAATCATGCTTGTTAATTTGGAAAACCCCTATGTTGCTTGATTGCGCCCTGCCTTCTTCTCCTTGTCCACCTTCTCCTCCATTTTTCATATTTTCAATTTTTTTCTTCGCAATCCTAAACCCCATAGCTTGTTTAGTTGCCCAAGGGTTTGCCATGGCCCGGACTAGCCGATAGAAATGACTTTGCTGCCTTGTCAGCATAAAATTTCACACTTCATTAATATCAATTTTTATTTATTGATTCTGACATTTTTGTCTTTTAGCTTTCGAGCTATGTATGCTTAGTTTAAATCAGTATTTCTATACCCTTTACCGTGCGACATTTTGGGCAAAGCGCAAGTAACTAAATCTATCTCCCTAAAAAACAGCGAAACAGTGAAATTTGGGATTTATGTTATTGAGGTAAGAAACGTGGGTGTTGCAAAAATTAAAATAAACACATACACACATGCTTTCAGGTCTCCGATAACCTGTGATGTGTACAGTCGGTCTTATAAGTTCATAGCGGTCTTACTGTCCCGCTTCAAGTGTTTCACGTACAGTTTCTCAATGACTCTTTCAGGTGCAGGTTATAAAAAAGACAATAGTACAAAATACTATATGCAAAGAGCTGCTAAAAATGGCACGGAAAATTCAATGAAAATTGAATAGAAAAACGTAACAGCAACAAAAATACTGAAAATACACTAAATTATTATCGTGAAGAGTGAAAATATTTTTAAACATTGATTGTTCTGCCGTCAAGCATATACACAGCAACCGACAACAACGAGATTTACAACCCACGAATACGGTACCAAAAAAGAAAAGTATTGAAAATATAAAAAATCAATTTCGGTCTTGCCGAAATATTGATTCCTTACTTTTTTATCTAAATGTGTGTACTTTGAACAATGCTAAGTTTCGGAATTTTGTTGATTCAAGTTCATTTGCCAGCAAAGCACAATTCTACGAAAAGTTTGTGAAATCAAACGGCTGTATGTTTCATTAATTGAAAGCAGAAAATGACCTTGGAGTTATATCTAAAAAGTGGTATAGCTTGGAGGCCAAAAAACTATCAGCGTCCTGAATTTACAATTGCCGCCTGAAGTCATGCGAGCCACAACAATGTTGCATTATAGCCTGCCTTGGTGCCCGTGCAGTCAAGTGGAAGACTAAAAAGAATAAGAAGGTCAAGCAATGTTTGCGTAGTATCTTCAACACCCACATAAACATTTTAGTCAGTTAGTCAATCAGCCAAACAGACAGACTGCCAAACAAACATACACACAGGCAGGCAATCAATTGTATACAATTACGACAGATTAGCTTAGTGTACAAGACATTTAAATGAAACGTCTAACTTGCATTTTTACCAACAATTGAAATTGTATTCATAATGTGTTTTTCTTACACTTGCAGTTTAACAACACGAACGCTTATTACTGTAAACAAAAACAGAACAGCGCAGAACAGCGCTTGCTGCGTTGAGCCGGTCGGTTAGGCGACGGCTGTGGTACTGGTCAACCACCAACGGCCATTAGTCGTCGACGGAGCCGGTAAACTGAACTAACCATAAGCATGGATCATGCCGTCAAAGCGACACGCGGTCGTCCACTGAATACGCTGCGCTTCGAGAACGATGAACTTGAATGTCTGTATCAGCGCTACACGCTCAAATTGGAGCGGTTCTCTGTGCTGGGTGTTGTTGCGCTCGTCGTTGTTCTGTGCGGCGTGATGTCAGCGCTGTCACTCTTCTTCAACAACGCGGTTACATTTCATGTTAGTATGTTCGAAAACGTTCGCTGGCCATCAACTCGACTAATGCATATGTACATATAATTGTTATATTATAGAATATCTTCAATGCCGTTGTGTGTCTATTGTTTGCAATCATTTTGGTATTGTTGCAATGTTCGGTCATCAAGGATCATCATTTACCGACACTTTGCTATGGCATTTTACTTTTTACGGCAAGTATTTGCATTGCTTCAATGCCAACGCTGGGCAGCGTCTTTCCCGTCGATACTAAGGAAGTTATGGCCGAGGGCGTTTGGCAAATTGTTTTTGTTGTATTTCTTGCCTACGCGATGATACCATTACAAATATCAGAGGCGGTTGCCTTTGGCATCGTGTTGCCATCGGTGCATATCAGTTTGACCGTTTATAAAATTTGCACAGATTCATTTCGTTATCTCGAATATAATCAATTGATTGCGAATATTGTCATTTTTATTGGCGTCAATGTTGCTGGTCTCGTTGTCAACATTATGATGGAGCGTGCACAGCGACGTGCATTCCTCGATACGCGCAATTGCATTGCTGCTCGTCTCGAGATTCAGGATGAGAATGAAAAGCTTGAACGTTTGTTATTGTCTGTCTTGCCACAACATGTTGCAATGCAAATGAAGAATGACATTCTCTCGCCGGTTGCGGGACAATTTCACAGAATCTACATACAGAAACATGAGAATGTCAGGTGGGTTTTGGGTTTTGGGTTTTTGTGTTTTTGTGTTTTCTATTTTACGAAATGTTTTTAACGATTTTATTTTTTCCAATTTAGTATACTTTTCGCTGACATTGTCGGCTTTACGGTGCTCTCATCGCAGTGCAGCGCACAGGAATTGGTGCGTCTGCTGAATGAACTCTTCGGGCGCTTCGATCAATTAGCGCATGTGAGTACATAAGCTGCTACGTCATTATTCGCCTGCTTTTACGTATTTATGTCACATTAAAAAATTCACAGGATAATCACTGTCTGCGCATTAAAATCTTGGGCGATTGTTATTATTGTGTATCTGGACTACCGGAACCACGTAAGGATCATGCCAAATGTGCAGTTGAGATGGGTTTGGACATGATCGATGCAATAGCGTGAGTGTTATAAATTTTGTTTTGGATTTCTACTTGAACGTTAACATTGCTTGGCATGCTTGCTATATTCATAGCACCGTCGTGGAGGCAACCGATGTCATACTCAATATGCGCGTTGGCATACACACAGGCCGTGTGCTGTGCGGCGTGCTCGGTCTGCGCAAATGGCAATTCGACGTGTGGTCCAATGATGTTACGCTTGCAAATCATATGGAATCTGGCGGTGAGCCTGGTCGCGTTCATGTCACACGTGCGACACTCGATTCGCTGTCGGGCGAGTACGAAGTCGAAGCAGGCCATGGCGAACAGCGTTCATCATATTTGCGTGATCATGGCGTTGATACATTTTTCATAGTGCCACCGCCGCATCGTCGAAAGGTGAATACAAATAATAGTCGTTTTGCTTTGACTATGTTGCATTTTAAGAAAGAGCACATTTATACTATCGTACAACTTTTGTATAAAGTTGATTTTTATTCAAGCTCTCTCACTCTCTTTTCTGTTCTCGGTTGCATTGTTCGATAGCCATTAATGCTCAACACGCTCGGTGTACGTTCGGCCATCGGTAGCCGTCGTAAGCTATCATTTCGGAATGTCTCAAATGTGGTCATGCAACTGTTGCACACGATAAAATTTTCGGAACCGGTGCCGTTCTCAAATATTGCGACCGGTTCGTTTCCCTCGTCGTCGGGCAGTACGGTCGCCGGCGGTGGCGCACGCGGCAGCACAGCTGATGGCGGCGCTGCCGTTGGACAGGTCGGCAACGAAAAGGGTTCACGCAAGGTAAGTCAATTGTCAACTCTCATTTCAAAAATTGTGGCCTGTCGATGTGCAGACGACGACATCTCTAATCTTCTGATCTAAAAATACAATAATTAAATACATAGAATCAAAATAATGCAAAATAATTAGGGAGTACATATGTGAAATAATGGACGAAAAAAAAAAATATGTTTTTTGTTCGCTTAAAAAAAATATATATAATTTTATACACATATTTTTTTTTTTAAAATTGTAGTTTTTGCATGAGAAATTACTAACCTTATTAATTAAAATGAGGCGTTAGTAGCTAAATTCGTGGCAATTGTAAAAAATAAACAAATTGAAACAAGAACAACTAACAACAAAGAAATAAATCGCTTTGACGTAGAACTTCTTTTTGAGCTTTTAGTGCTTAACGGTTTGTTTGCTCGCCGTAACTATTTTTATTATTATATAATATTTTTGTAAAGTAACAGTTGTTTTTGTTCTGGCCTTTTTGTTTGTTACACAAAAGTATTGTAATTTTTTTTTTAATTATTTAGCTTTTCAAAATGTAAAAAAAAAGCGCTTGAAAAATTGTACAAATACAATATAATTTATAGAATTCAAAAAGAAAAGACGACAAAATTCTTTGCACAATTTAATTTTTTGTTTTAGCGCATTTTAACTTTTATGATTTCTCTTAATTTCTTTTCGTTTATTTTCAGGATGCGGTAAGTTGGTTTTCTTTGGTTTCATGTAATTCTCACAAGATTTGTTTTATTTTATATTAAAAAAAGAACAACATCAACAAAATGAAGAATAAACCAAACAAGTTTAATAAAAATATTGTTGTATCTTGTATGTAAAACTTTGGTAATGTCAATAGATTTAAAAGTACTAATACTCGTATATAAACATATAATTTTTTTTTTGTGTTTTCTTATACATGTATATGTTAAGTGTAACTAACAAAGCAATTAAAATTTGATTGAATAGTTTTTTATGTTTGTTTTTATACTCTTCCAAAGAAGTTGGCTTAGTCATGAAATTTTGCAACACGCAAAACAAAACTTATCTGATTATATACAAGTTTTTAAACAGCTCGACAAAACAAACTATTCTCTGAGTCTGTAAGCTAATGAAAAACATTTAGTGCAGAAATCTTTCTTATCTTTACTAGTCTCAAAAATGGCGCAGAAGTCATTCAAGACAGTTTATATAATATCAATGGAACATCTCAGACGTATGTGTATGTGGGTTGTGTGGAAAATTTTTGGATATCGTATACTATAGTATGTATGTATAGTGTATATGTAGCTATGATAGGATCGATGGTTGGAAAGTGCTAGGTTTTTCTGAGAAAATCATTTTTGTTTGTTAAAATACACATATGTATGTACATATATACAAATACGTAATTTTTCTCAAGAGCAGATATGATAGAAACATGTTTCGTTTTAAGACTAATCCAATTAAAAGATACACTGCCAATATTTTAATTGGAATTATTTTATATACAGTGAAATATATTTCAGAAGTTGGGGGGGAGGTGGACCATACCTTGTAGTAGAAAAACACTGTAACCCTAGGTATATTTTCTCACGATTTTACTTTAGTTAGAATATCGTTTGCAAGAGTATATAAGTTTCGGCAAAGCCGAAAACAACTTTCTTGTTTCTGTTAATTTTTTTCTTTTAATTAATTGTTGTCAATGTTTGTTGTAAGTTGTAGTTTTAGATTGTAAGAATTAAATTTAAGTGCTATAACAATAAGAGAAATCAAGCCAAGCCACGCAGAAATAAATTTTGTAGTCCCTTAGAACATGTCCCTGAAAAATAAAACAGTCAAAAAGGATATTAAATAAAATTGAAGAAGGGTGCTATATGAAAATAAAACAGTGTGCAGAGACACTATTGTTTTTCAAATTAAAGATTGTGTAAGGGGGAGTAAAAACAGAAAGGAAGGCAACTTCGGTTTTGTCGAAGCGTTGATACTCTTCCCGCACCATGACTTTACGATTAACTTCATATAAAAAATATGTATATAATATATATATGTATATGAAATTGTGCTGAAGTTTGTAATACATCGAGGGAGACATTTCCGACCATATAAAGTTTATTCATTGTTTATTAACAATGTATGATGAGTTCATATGGACATGTCCGCCTCTCAGTTTTGAAGCTATCAATCTGAAATTCTGCATATTTTATCTTCTGAACAAAATTGGAAGGCTTATACATCTAAGCTGAAAATTGTTAGTACATTTAAGATCCAACTGAATCATAAGCTGAATTCGTAAAATACGTAAAGAGTATCCAGTCTTTGGCAGGGCCGAAGATAACTTCTTACTAGTTTTAATTTCTATCATTGTATCTGACTTTCTACCAATCTACATATATCTCTCTTACTTTACTATTATCTTTCTATTGTTTTGTTGTATATACATATATAAACTATATATTATGTGTACATACATGTCACGCGTTTACTGCAAAACTGTCAGAATCCAAAAAACCACGACTCTCTGCAGAAAATGCTTCGATTTCGATTGCAATATACCTTGCAGTAAAAGTAGAAACCTTTCTCTTCTCTCGTGGAAAAATCGAGTTTTTTGAGTTATGACAGTATTGTAGAAAATGAGCGATTTGTACATATATGTTTATATAAATACATTCTTCTCATCTGTATGTATATATATTTATATGTGTGTGTACTTATACTTTTCGATCTAGGTAATACGTCTACAGAAAATTTTACATGCCGCCCCGCCGTCCTATAATAGTGGCGCGGCTGGCAGTGTACAAGTTACCGTAGGCACAAATCCCAATTCAACACCGAGTACGATTAGTCGCATTCATAGGCACAATCACAAGAATAAAGTGAGCGAGCGAGGCAGGTTACACTTTTATTCAAACGTTCCGTTCCGAGGCGTTATGTTACATTACGAGCTCTTAAACATTATGTTTTTTTTTTGTTCACTTTACTTAACTAATTTTCATTTGATTTATTTTTGCTTTTTATACTCTTGCAGAAGGGTAAATTGACTTTGTCATCAAATTTTCGATACACTAAACAAATCATCTTAAGGGATGTCTGTCCGTATGTTTCAGTGCGATCTGTTTTCTGAAATTGAGAGCTAGCAAAAAAAAGCAAATGTACAGTGAGATGTAGTTCTTATATCTACAGACAGTTGATATGTAAAAGTCGCGGGATTGCATCACTACAGCATAAAGCTATATCAATATTATTCGATCCAAAAACAGAGCTCTATTTGAAAAGTTTTCAATATTCTAATAAACAGAATACTAGATTTGTAAAAACCGCGTCACAGATGAGGTCGAAGATTGAATTTTGTGTATTTACTGTTAGTATTAAAGTTGCTTTCAGCTCCGATGACTTAAAGAAGATTTGTATATTACTTATAATAATTTTTCTACAAATTCATAAAGAAACATTTGCAAGAGTATAAAAGTCTCGGCATGGCCGAAAGTTGTTGTTTTTTTTTCTCGTTTAAACGTGCATATGCATTTTGCCCTTGGGTTGCATTACGTTAATTTACGTTGCGTTTTCTTCCGTTGACTTTGTTTTGTTATTCTACTTACGTCTACGTCTGTATACCCTAAGCGTTTCCAATTGATTTGTTTTTATTTTATTGAAAATGTCGTCACTTTCTAAAATCATAACAATTTGTGAATTGGTCAGTAACAATCAGCATGGCTTGGAAAAACTAACAATGTCATTTTGCATATTCATTTGTGTACGTAATTGTATACTCTCGTCCATACATACATATATTTGTACACGTGTGTTTGTGTAAAAAGTTACATACATATATTTAATTATTATTTATGATTAGAAAGCATGCTCTTGCTCCTTACCTTTTGGTAATAAACGTCTTTGTTTGTTTATACTCTTCACGCAGTAAATAATATTCTAATTTTGTCATGAAGTTTTTAACACAAAAAGGAGATATCTCCGACCATATAAAGTATATATATGGTATTGACTTGGTCAGCTCTTAACGACGAGTCCACTAAGATAAGTCCGTCAGTCTGCATGTGTGCTTCACAGTTTTGAAGCAAGCGATTTGAACTTTGCAAAGAGTTTTTTGGACATTCCTATTATTTGCCGTAATTGACATGTTCCGATTCCCTGGGAACTGGACCTCTTATATAAAAAAAAGAATTGAAACTAAGCCGATTGATGTCATAAAACTATATTTTTATTTTAGAAGATAGAAGGCTGAACTTTTGAAAACTTTTGAACGTTTTTTATTTCGTAACTTATTCCGGGCGTGGAGCCGACCACTTACAAACAAAATTACAAGTTTTCATATCTTTGGAACCCACTTAGCTACAATAACGAATATATTGATATTTACGCTATAATAAGAGAAAGAAATTAAATGGGCGTGAAAAGTATTGAACCTTCGGCAAAGCTGAAGTTAGTTTCTTTCTGTTTTTTCGTTTGATTTTCTTTAGTTTCTATGTTATTTTTTGCCTCTCTCTCTTCTACTCTCTAATATTTTTGTTTAAACTCTTTTACACTCATGCGCACTTTTATCTCTTTGTTTCAAAACAAAAAAAAAAATAAAAAAACATCATCCACGACTTATTCATAGTCCAAGGTTACGGACAAATTCAAGCGTCCGTTCCGTAAGCGTCACTCAGTGTCGGCTCATCATCAGCCCACAAACCGCGTGAATCGCTTTCTCTCGCAAGCGATTAATGCACGCTCTGTTGACTGTGACAAATCGGAGCATGTCGATCGGTTGACATTGCGCTTTCGTCAGAGCGATAAGGAGCGCGCCTATCACAAGGACGTTGACATGGGCTTCACCACCGCCATGGGCTGTTCGCTGCTGTTGCTCATTTTGGGCGCAGCGTTGCAAGTGACTGCGCTGCCCCGTACACTCATATTGTTGCTGCTCTTTCTGACTGCGTTCATTTGGATAAGCGCTATACTCATGCTACTGCTTGCTGTTAAGCTAAAATGGATTATTTGGGATATTTCGGAGAGTTTTTCGCTGCGCATGGCCATCACAATCTTCACAGTAATATTGATCTATTCAGTTGGACAAGTGAATGTGGTAAGTTGTGTTAGTTAGTTGATGGTGCATTTAATACAGGATTACTCAACACTTTGCAGTTCACGTGTGTCTCTGATCATCCGTGCTCGAGCAATGTCACGTTGAACGCTATGCCTAGTTTGGAAGATAATTTGCTTTTATTAACATATCAAAATGAATCGCATCGCAAATGCTCGTTGCCGCAGTATGTCTCACTATCGGCCTCTTTTGCTTTTCTCTCAGTTTCGGTGTTTCTAAGGTGAACGTGACAAGAGTTTTCCTTAAATACAATTAAAAAAATTTCTATTGATCCTCACAGGCTGCCGTTTATCTTTAAGTCGTTGCTGGTGCTGACCATGGGCATTATTTATGGCTTATTTATTGAGATATCACATGCCAATATTTTCGAATGCTACGACAGCCGTGTCGAGTAAGTCAAATAATTATTATTTATGTTTTTGTTCAAATTTAGAATTTATTTTACTGAATTCTCTTTGCCCGCAGCGCTTCGATTCCACTGCATTTGATCTCAATGGTCCGTATTGTGATTTTTATGATTGCGATACTTGTGCATGGACGTCTTGTTGAGGGTACGGCACGTTTGGATTTTCTCTGGCAATTGCAAGCATCGCAGGAGAAGAAGGAGATGGATGTGCTACAGGAATCGAATAAGCGCATTCTACACAATTTGCTGCCGGCGCATGTTGCTGCTCACTTTCTTGATGCACAATTTCGTAATAACATGGTGCGCTTCTTTGCAATCCTTACTTGTTTTTTGATCCATTGATCAATTCTATTTTGTTTTGTTCAGGAGCTTTATCATCAAAGCTATGCTAAAGTTGGCGTCATTTTCGCCAGTGTGCCCAACTTCAATGAGTTCTACACTGAAATGGATGGCTCCGATCAAGGCTTGGAGTGCTTACGTTTACTGAATGAAATCATTGCCGACTTTGATGAGGTTAGTTTTGACAGTCATGCCATGGATAGGCCTCAACGTTGCTCGATAAAGTACACATTAAGCTTCGTGGGCTCCCCTTCTATTATTCATATTCAGAATCTCATTTTAATAAAAACTCTCCAAATCGTTGTTATAGCTCCTTAAAGAGGATCGTTTCCGTGGCATTGACAAGATAAAAACAGTCGGCAGCACTTATATGGCCGTTGTTGGACTCATACCAGGTTTGTATTGTTTCAATTCTCTTCATCTACTTCATTATTTTTTCTACTACTTATTTTCTTAGAGTATAAAATTAATCCGACGGATCAGAACTCGGTCCGTCGTCATATGACCGCATTAATTGAATACGTTAAAGCTATGCGTGTGTCGCTCCAGGAAATCAACAGTCATTCGTATAATAACTTTATGTTGCGCGTTGGCATCAATATTGGCCCCGTGGTAGCGGGTGTGATTGGTGCACGTAAGCCGCAGTATGACATTTGGGGCAATACTGTGAATGTAGCAAGTCGTATGGACTCTACCGGTGTTCCAGGATACTCACAGGTCACACAGGAAGTAGTTGATAGTCTTATAGGATCACATTTTGAGTTTAGGTAAGTTTGCTTGGAACAGTGAACTAAACTTGAATTAACATAATTGTGCTTGCTTGTCGCTAGATGTCGCGGAACTATCAAGGTCAAAGGCAAAGGTGATATGGTCACCTATTTTTTGTGCGATTCCAATAGCAATGCGTTAAATGGGGAAGTACGGAATGCCATGATTAGCAATCGCACACAACAGCAGCAGCAGCAACAACAACAACAACAGCAGCAAACCGAGTCGAGTGTAATGAAACAATCACAGTTCCAGGATAACAACTATCAGCTAAATGTCAATTCGGAGACATACAATATTAAAAAGGATAACTTTAATAATCCTTACAACCATATCGATGCTAACAATAGTATGTTCCTCAGTAATTCACCGTGCACATTGCACGAAGAACAACAACTTTTGTTGCAGCATCATCATCAACAGCAGCAGCAACAGCAGCAGCAACAGCAGCAGCAGCAGCAACAACAACAACAACACCTCCATCATTTGCACCAGCAGCAACAACAGCGGCTAAATAGCAAATTTCAAAAACAACCAACTTTCATAGCCAATGGCGGTCTGCCGAATATACGTGAAAATGGTCATAATGGCGAGAATAATTTCACTACCGCCAACTACAACAACTTTCAGCTTAAACAGCAACAGCAACAGCAAACACAATATGGCGGTGGCTACAACAATCACAGCAACAACTATAATATGCAAGCTCAGCCACCACAACATCATGATCAGCATCATCAACGTACTCATTCATCCAGTTCGATGGGTTTAGGCGTCGCTGGCGTTGCGACAACTGCATTGACCTTAGCCTCCTCACCAGCCCTACAAGCACAAACACCACAAGCGACACAAGCACAACTACAACCACCCATTCCCATGGTAATGCTGCGTGAGCAATTTAATATTATTGAGAATCCTAGTGATAATCGGCGTGACTATAATAACCATCACCAACTCCAACACCAACACCAACAACAACATCACCATCATCATCCAACCCCACAACTGCAACAGCTGCAACATCAGCAACATCTCGATCAATATGCACAGTTGGACAACTACAGTAACTATTACGGTGGTGGTGGCGTCGGTGTTGGTATCGGCGTCAACGCTGTTGGTGTTGGTCATAATAATCCTGGTGCTTCGGTAGCTATTAGACGCGATACGCATGCTAATACGCGCAACTACCAGCATCATTCATCAGCTTCAGCATCAGCCTCAGCTTCAGCGTCCGCGCATTCGCATCAGCCTCACAATAACCTGCATTATTCATCGTCGTATAATACGACAAATAATTCTAATCTCAATTATGGCAATTGCCGTGAAAACGAACCGTTATTGCATGCAGCACCGGTCGCCAAGGTGAGTGACATTGACTTGATCGACTTGTGGGCCAAAGAGATACTTCTCTAATCATTTTAACTAGACAAGCTCTCAATTTGTTTCTTTGTGTTATATTAACATTTGTCCATAAAGTAATCACAAGAAAAATTATCATTATTATTTTTAAACGATTATATTCATTTGATTATTTGTAACTAATTTTAGTTATATATTGTTATCACTGTAAATTAACTTATGGTACAATGGTTGATTAATTTTTTGCAAAAAAAAAATGTTTATAACACATAACAAAAAGGCAGTGCAGACACCACAAACAATATACATATATATCATCAGCATCGAACAATAACTCGATTAAACAATGACCCTCCGTCCGTTTATATGAACGAGAGCTATAATCGGAGCTTAATTCTTTTCCTCACTAATCAAATCAATTTTATACACTGATTTTGCTCTCTCCAAGTTTGTGACTAAGAGAAAAAAAATATCTAAAGCTGCTTCAGATGAAACGTTCAAAAAATGTGATGTTTCTTGAGATCACGAAAATTAGCGGGGGTTAATGAACGAATGCATTGTGACCACCCCAAACTCTAATCAAAATCGGGAAAATTATAGTCCAAGGGTATTTAAATGCAGTGTTTTTACATATTAGTTTATTTTGTCAGTGATATCTGATAAATTGTCTCTTTATTGTATATTCTTTGCATGCACGCTCTTCATCTCTGCATCTTAATGTGTGTGTCTCACTTAAACCATGCGTACTTGTACATATCTGTATGTGTATGTGTGTTAACTGAAAAAAAACCGTAAACTTTACGTAAAATCGCTGCGTGTAGATATTACCCATGCAGCATACACCTAAATATGAACCGCCTCGTTATACCTGTCCCAACTCCATATTGCCACTGCAGCAACATCAACATCAACATCAACAACAACAACAAAACCAGCAGCAGCAGCAACAACACCATGAGCAACAGCAACAGCAGCAACAACTACACCAACAGTATCTCTTTCAACAGCAACAATACGCAATGTATTCACAACAACCGCCGCTGCCAGTGCTGCCACCAAAGCCGAATGCAATAACATCAACGAGCTTAAAACAGAATTCGCCACTCCTACGCACTTATATGAAACCTTTGCCGAAGTTGCCATCGGAAATTGAGGAGAATCTTGAGATGTCCTCAACGGATGATCTAAGCTCTCGACCGCATTCACCATCAATGAGTTCATCCGATGAAAGCTACTCAAAGACAACTGAAGGTGAAGGTGACGAAGACTCTCCGCGCATAACTGCAGTTAATAATCTGCATCGAAATGGCAGCAATGCCGGCGGTGTCGGTAGCGCCAATCCGTTACAATGGCTTTACCCCTGCGATATACAAGTGGACCCAACATCGCCCGTCATTGATATGTCAAATCTGAAAGACTTTGAAGTGAGTTCGACAACAGAGAGTCAAGGCCAGCAGACGACAACAACGCAAAATAAAGGTGACTCGTGCAATAGTTTTGAATATGAGGATCGTATCAAGCCATTAAACAACATGTCGGCGACAACGGCAGCGGCGATGACATCAAATTCAACAGCGAAATCGCCATTTGAGAGGGAATTGCAAAGACTTTTGAACGAATCTTCACGTGCTCGCGGCCTAGCTGTGTCATCGAAGGCCGCCAATACATCGGCTTCCGGTTCCGCTGGTAACGGCAGCGTTAGCGGCGGCATTGGCGGTGGCGCAACATCCACTTCAACCACAACTGGAGCATCCATTACGAACCTGGACGCAGGCAATACGACTAGCAACAGCAGCAGTCGACAAAATATAGAATTGTGTTACTCGGCGAGCAACAGCAAGCTAAGCTCAACCAATGGCATGGCCGCTGGTGGCAGCAATGGCAATCTGAGTGGCAGTAACTCAATGAGTGGCAACAACAATCACAATAATAAAACGACCACAGCAATGCTCGACACTGAATTCAATTCACCTACCGTTTCGAGCGGCGATGGGGTCATTGTAAGTGGCAGGCCGCCATTGCCTTCAAGTGATCGTTCAAAGATATCGATCAGTACAAGTTTTATGATTGCTAAGCATCCAGTAGGATTGGAGGCCATAAAAGAGATTACACGCAACAAAAATCCATCGGAATCGAGCCAAATGTAAGTGAAAAAAAGAATGAATTATAATTAAAAAGTGATTTATGGCTCACTTCTAATTTCGTTGTTTTGAAGATAGATTTCAAAGGTAGCATTTTTTTACACCACATCAAAACATATGTATTTTGATAGCACAAAGGTTTATAGAGTTGTCCCAGCAGTTCTTCGATCTAGTACAGAACTAAGGTCGGATCTAGTTTGAATGTAAGTACTACTAGTGCCAGCTCAATCTACTCTCAATGCTTTCAACTGGCGAGTTTTATTAGGGGATGTCATAGGCAGGGGTTAATTGTCACAATTCTACCACTTTCGTCTAGTTACCGAACTAGTCCTGCCGTACCACTTTATGGTATACGACGAAAGAAAATGGAATCATCTTACCCAGTGGACAAAATTCTCGTTAACGATATCGTAAACGAACGCTTTGCGAAACTCAACCGGACAAAACTATCGTAAATGGATCCGAAAACGATACGAAAATTAATCATCAGTCGTTCAGTTTGTGTGCACGAAAACTTCGTTTACGATAGTCGAAAACGGACAATTGGGAATCATTTTCGTATCGTTTTAGGACTCATTTTCGTATCGTTTCCGAACTCGTTTTCGTATTGTTTCGGAATCTTTTGCGACCCTTTTACGGAACTTTTGAGAGCCTATTGCGGACTCGTTTACGATTAATAACAGTTTTTTTCGTTTCAATCCCAGTTTATTCCCCCCAATAAAAAATTTTAAAATTCAACAATAGAAACAATCTTAAGGACCAGAATATATTGTTTTTTTTTTTATTACCAATCCGGTTAACTTTTTTTATAATTTTGCTAATTTAATGTCTTTATTTTTTATTATTAACAACAATTAAATTGATACACATTAATATAATAAACATTTAAATTCTGGTGGCGCTGGGGTTCGAACCTCATACCTTCGGCTTTTTAGTCCAACACACTAAACTCAGAGCTATAGCAGGCGACATAGAAACATTTGATATTTGATAAATTTTATTTTTCTTAAATATTTTTTTTTAAGACTATATAAGTATGCTATGTAATTTGATACTGTCTAAATTCTTTCCTATCGAAAAAGGGACAATCGACACAACGAGAACTGCTGGAGTCTTTTCAAATTGATTGTATTTTCTTTTATCAACCTATTGACTTGAGATTTGATATTTACATACATACACATATTGTTAGCTGGACATGAAAACTATAGTTATATACATTTAGTAAATATATTTACTCAAAAAATTTTGATATGTTAGACCACAGGAAAGAAAAAATGGGCATGGCACTAGAAAAAGGTCGCAAAGAATAGCAAGTTTTTGGCAATGCCGATGAAAGATTCTTACTTGTTTTTTATTGCGTTTCTGACAGGCAAACATCCGATACCGAATCATGTGAGATTCTTCATGAGAATCGTAATCAATTGAACATCGCAATGTCGGATCCATCGAATAATTCGGTGGTCGGTAATACTTATACACAGTCCGTGGCATTGGCGAACGTTAAGGAGCATAACCATAATCATCGGCATCGACAGCGACCGCGCTCTAAGGAACTTCAACATAGTCATGAAAGTCTGGATCAGTTGGATGAGAACGGCGAGATGAAAACACAGTCAGCAGCCCCCCAGCGTTATACCCGTAATCATCATCATCACCACCACTACCATCATCATCACAATCACCACGGACATCAGCGTACTCGTTACAATCATGTCGATGACGTTGAACGTGACGACACCGAAGATAATCTCGCAGATGAGGAATTCGAAGATGATGAAGTCGGTCGCGATGTGCGCAAAAAACGTGTATTATCCACCGGCGGCGCTGGTGAACAGCAAAAACAAGCGAACAGTGATGGTGACATCGTGCATAACGATGAAGTTGATGATGATAATATTGATGTTGATGTTGACGACGACGACGACGATGACGACGACGATAATGACAATGATTACGATGTTGATGAAAACGATGCGATCAATGGCACCGATGGTGCCGTTGGCGCGAATTTCAGTGGTGTGTGTGGTGGGGGCGGTAACGGCATGTTGCATGCTGCTGCGACACGTCTGGAAACGAATGTGATAAACGATGAGCTCAAATATGGTGCGGCACATCATAATCATCAGTCGATGGACTCAAATCCGTTGGAAAGTCAGTCGGAGTGGTCCGACGATGATTGCCGTGAAGAGGCAACAGGTGGGTGAAGTGTATTTTTAATTGTAAACAGCATAAAAAGTGTAACGCTCTTTAATTAACCGGCAGGTGGCGCTGAATCAACTGGTTACATTACCGACGAACCCGGTCTGGAAAATATATCGCTGTTAAACGAAGCCGGACTCACCGATGCTGAGGCCGCTCTCTCCGATGTCAATTCGTTGTACAATGCGCCTGATGTCGATGACACTTCTGTATCGAGCCGGGCAAGTTCGCGATTACTTAGTTTGGATTCGTTGAGCGGTCTTTATGATTGTGATTTGGATTCGAAGCACGAGATAGCAATCGTCAATGCATCACACAAAATAACCAGTAAGTTTGGGCCACAGCAACAACAACCACAGCAGCAACAACAACAACAACAACAACAACAACAACAATCACAGCAGCAGATACAACAAGCCCAGCAGCAACAACAACAAGAGCAACAGCCACAAAGTTAATTGGCATGAATGCAAAGATGTTTAAAATTATGTTAATTTCCATAAATCCACAAAAAAGAGTATTTATGTGACCAAACACACACAGACACACACATACACATACAGACAAACATATACGCACACACACGAAGTTAATGTTACTACAAGTGAAAAATGGTGTCTATTATTTATATACCTGTAAATATATGAACATGTATAGATATATGTATACATATATATATACAATATATAAAAATATACATATAAATACATAAAGACTATACATTAAATTATTAAATTATATTAAGACAAACCTAATTTTTTTATGTGTGTTTATCGTACATAAAGTACATATATTTATTATTATTAATTTAGACATACCTACATATTCTAGATAAAAACACAAAAAGAAAAACATTTTTTGTGCATTTGCGCTGTTTTTACGCTTTCGAATGAATCTTAGGTTTAAATTACTACATTACTCAATTGATAAGTTCACCGCCTAGCGAAAAAAAGAAGAATATTATATGTTAAGAAATTTACTTAAGTTGCATGTGCTTATTAGCTTAAAGCGTATACAGAATGTATACATTTTTTTATTTCAATTTTTAAAAAAGTTGTTTTTATTTTAAGAATTTGTATTTAATTTGTGTATTTTTTTAAATCGTGGACAAACTGTGTGACCGGAAAAAGTTAATATACTCCCCATTTCCCCTCGAATATTATATTGTCGAGTATAATCGACTACACAAAAATACTTTTTTTTTTATAAACACGTTTTGCCGCGTGCTAAAATTTGAGCACTCATTGTGGCACAAAGCGATCTATAAGGCGTGCACCTAACCATCATAACTGCTTCTTCTCCCGCCGCTTTTAAATCATGTATACTTAATTGATATTTTTAGAAGCCTTCAAATATTTATTCATTATTCATGCTTGAGTTTGTTTTCCGTATTTACCCTCGAAAACAAAAATACTTATTTAATTTAATATAAGAAAAATAATTATTATTGACTGTTAAACATGCATGTAATACATATTTTATGGATTTACAAACTCATTCAAAATAATATGTATTTGTTGTTTCTCATGCACAATTACTCGGCAGCTAAGTTAAGATATTCTTGCGTTTGTTGTTCCGACTTTGGTTTTGTATATAAGAAGCAGTTAGGCTGCGTATAAGCAATGAAGGAAAGATAAGAGTTGCGATTTGTAGAAATTGCATAAAAGCATTTTTTGAAAGGAGGCGGGGAAACAAAAAAGTAAAGTAGAAAACAAACGGAAATTATATAATAAAAATAAAAGAAAACTATTATATTTTTGAAGCAAATCTTATATCGTGTATCTACAAATCAAATATTCAAATTAAAAGCAAAGGTTAAAGGCAAATTAAAAAAAAGGTGATTGTGAAAACAAAGCGAAAGAAAACAGTTAAATAGTTTTTAAAAAATATAAAACAAAGAATGTATGGACAACGGGAAAATAGAACCAACAAAGAAACCAAAAAAAAAAAAAAACAATGCTTAAACTAAAATAATTCACTCCTTAAAGAACAACACTCACTCATTTACAAAAATACAAAGATAGAAAAACCAACCAGCAATAAGAGCGAATGAAACTTTGAAACTGAGCTGAGCTGATAAAATAGTGTAAGCCAACTCACAAACAAATGAGGAACGTAAAAATTTGAAAAAAGGGAGAAAACAAAGAAACTACTTAAATACTTGAATGCATACAATATACAACAAAAACAACAAACAATAAATTTATTTTTCTGTACCAAAAATGCAAGCATATAAATATATATATATATATGTTTATATATAATCTATATATGAGAATAAAACAAATAAATACATTTAAAAAAAGGATACAACAGACAAATTTTGCCTGACTAATTAAGTTAAGTGGGTTAAGTGCGTCTCCCAAAGGCTGCCCCATTGTTTTGTCTACACCTTTTCCAGTGCCAAATCTCCGTCTAGAAGACCAATTGCTTCTGGTATTTTCGATGTTTCTTTTTTAATATTTCTGGAAATTTTGCAAAATAGCTTAAAGTCTCTTAAAGATCTTCGTCATGAAGTTTGCAACGCATAGAAGGAGACATCTCCGATTATGTAAAGTATATATGTATATTCTTGATCAGCACGACGAGACGAGTTCATATAGCAATGTCCGTCTGTTTGTCTATCTTTTTCAATGCGAACTTCTCCCAGAGAAGTTTATTTTTCCGATCGTTAAGTTGGTCATTTAACATGCAGTAATTTCAAAAAATATATGTATGTACATGGTAGTGGTTTGTCTACTACAACCACTTAACCGGGAGAAGAGTACCAAAGATCTATGAATTGTTTAGGTTGATGAGACAAACGATATACAAAATTTTAATACGTGCAATAAATAAGCACAGGCTGGGTGCAAAGTTGGAGAGCGGAGGAAAGGAGGCCACAAACAAATACTGAACGGAAGTAAGGCCAAAATTAGATTACTGGTTTCTATTATGTCTACCAATAAATTTCCATATCCTCTAGTATTTGAGTTATAAAATAAGAGCAGGATAAAAAGGTTTGGTCGTGGGCTCAGATCGTCTAAGCTTACATTTTCAATTTAAGATATCAGATTGTTCTGGATATGACGAAAGGTCCATGAACATTCAATAAATACTTTATAAAGGTGCGTTTCAATACATCAGGTCGTTTGGGAAAAACTTTTAACAGTTCTATTACACAGTGTGTACTGGGTATATACATAAAATAATTTATTACGAAACAGAAACATTTTTTTAGATTTAGTTTCATTTGCTTATCATACAAAGAAACCTCGCAATTTAAATAGTAAATACTAAAAAATAGATAACGTAGACAGCCAACTGTTCAAAGATACTGACTAGCGTCGCTGAAAAATAAGAAAGTGATGTAGTCAAGTATACTTGGCAATAAAATACCCTGCATATATAAGCCTCATCAGTCAAGTGGGCAAAACTCTAATCAAAACTTACGTGTTACAGAGTATCAAGTGCTTATCTTTTATGATTTCCGGGAACTACAAATGGCATGATTTACATTGTGTGCGTGGTATTAGGATTGATAAGCTGACAGAGCTGCCTTAGCGATATGTGGTGGATACAGTAGCATACAAATTTAACACAAGTACGTTTAATTAAGTCATGCTTCATGAACATATTGTTCAATTTGACGATTGAATAATCTCTGATTGTGTTGGTGAATGTTTGTTTGTTTTGCTTCTTTAAATATCTTTTTTTGGCAATTTGCGAATCTGTTGCCAAAAAAATAAAACAGTTAAATAATTAAATCATGTTTACCATGCAAACAAAAAAAACAAAATCACAAGACAAAAGCATACTTTTTTTTGTTTTGTTTTTTTGCTCTTCGGCAGTGAACGGTACTTTAACTTTGCCATCAAGTTTGTAATACATAAAAGTAGACACCTCGGATCATGTACATACGCACATTTTTGAACAGCTCGACAAGACGAGTCAAATTAGACATGTCCCTCTTTTTGTGGATATATCTGACAATTCTCACAGAGACATGTAGTCAACTTTTCAATTTTACAAATACAGATCTGAAATTTTAAAGATAACTTTCTTGAATACCTGTGTTAACACCATCAAAGTTCGACACCTAGAAGGAGTACATTACACACAGGGGTCTTAAAGACTTAGAAGACTTTTTGTAAGAAAACAATTTTGATACTTACGCCATTGGATTGAAGATTGACATAACATATGTATTGGTTTTGGCTGAAACATTTGTGGTAATAAAAATGGGAGTGGCTCCGCCCAAATATAGCCCTAATTAGCAATATTTATATCACAGGAATCAAATGAGCTACAACAATAAAAATCGGTATTCACGCTATTATGATGAAACTAAATTGGTCGCAAACAAATGGACGTGGCACTTGAGTGCCATAGGCGTGAAGAGTTTCAAATTTTCGACAAGACCGAAAACAACTTCTTAATTGTTTTTTAGGCTTTTTATTTGTTTACTAACTTTTGGGACATATATCCGCATCCGTGCTCTATAAAACCCACTGTTCAACGCACATCCAAGTCAACTTGTGTCGAATATTCGTTACGGACAAAATGAAAAATTTATTTATTACACTCTCTTGTCTGCTCTCTATTGCTGGCATTTATCATGTTGTTGATGCCACCAACTATTGTTCCTCATCGATTTGTCCAAGCGGTGTAACACACATTGCTTGCAACAACAACGGTGGCTTTTCATCTAGCTGTCCAGCCAATGCGAAAGTGGTAACACTGACGGCAGCTCAACGTAAGCTCATAATTCAATCGCATAACTTGAAAAGGAATCAACTCGCCGGGGGAAATGTGAACGGCTTCAAACCGGCCAGCAAGATGGCCACTATGCAATGGAATGCCGAACTGGCCACTTTGGCGGTACTTAATGCAAAACAGTGCATTATGCAGCACGATAAGTGCCACAATACGGACAAGTTTAAGGCAAGTGGTCAAAACCTGGCCGTTTACAGTTACACAGGTGCAGCGTCAGCGAAAACTGATGATTCCCTATTAACATCATCGATAAACTCGTGGTGGAACGAGTACAAGGACACGACGCAAGCTTATTTAAATAAGTATCCCAGTAACTACAATGGACCGTAAGTATAAACTGGTGAAATTATTTATATTCTGTTCGTTATACAAGTAGTATAAGGATATCTCTGTTTGCTTGCAAATCCAAAACGAAGTTGTATGAATTGTTTTATTATTTTCTGTTTTAAAAGTGCCATTGGTCATTTCACCGTGATGGCACGTGACAGCAATACACATGTGGGCTGTGCCGCCGTACGATTTGCAAAAGACAATTGGAATAACTTTTTACTTGCTTGCAACTATGCAACGACCAATTGGGTATCTCAGCCGATCTATGCACGCGGCGTGGCAGCGTCAAAATGTAGTGCGGTGAATAAAAATCTGAAGAACCTTTGCTCGGTGGCGGAAGTATATAAGGACTTATAAGGACAGGCTTGTAACACTTAATAAATATAGCGTAAACAAAATATTTCAATGTTTTTGTTTTCTTGAAGCATTTCTCTTATTTAAAAAAATTATGTAATAAAACTAGTATGGGCTGTATACTCGACAATATAATAGCCTGCACACACGGTAGTCGGTGCCACACCCGAAATCTACAGCAAAAATATTCTGACATCGCCTATTCGAATAGTGTTAAAAATATCGAGAAAATTGGTCAACCGGGAGCTATTTTTAGCTTTGCCGAAACTTATATACTTTTGCAAGCGTTTTCTCAATTATTCTTATTATAATCTTATTATAATCCTTCTTATAGTATCAATAAGAATCTTGCCCCTTTTAAAAAATAAATGGGCGTAGTCACGCCCATTTTCTAACTTGTTTTAAAGAAAACAATGAAATCATACTACAGTAAATTTTGCAATTTTCTTCTATACGATCAATGCCACGCCAATATCTCTGATTCTTATGAAACTTTGGAATATAGTCAAGGATTTTTGTTTTTATTTAAGAACAAAAAAGTTTTTCTAACCAAATATTTATTTTTGACCGATCGTTTCGATGCTAGCTATATGCCATAGTAATCCGATGAAGCCGATTTTTATATACAAACTACCTGAAAGTATGAAAAAATTTTCTGCACTCAAAGTTTTTCAATATCTTTAAAACTCGAGCAAACTTCATGACAAAGTTGATATACTCTTGTTGTTGGTCTTTGGAGGGTACCTATCATAGAGAGGAGCATTTTGTGGTGTGTGTTTAACTACAGCCAGGCGGGAAGGAGTGATACCCTGGTACACTATGTGTACAGGGTATAAATACTGCTTGACAACAAGTGCTTTCAGCTGAAAACGTCATTCGAAAACTCGGTGTTGTTTTCGTTTTGTTGAGCATTGCGATTATGTCAATATCGATGTGGCTAAGTAAAGATGGCGATTGTGTTTTGTTCGTGTGTTGTTATTTGCACACATCTGCAAAGAAATCAATCGAAAGACAACAACTAACGGTGCTACTGTTGATCACAAGTGTACATGGCTACAAAACAACTGTATACTTAAAAGTGTATATGAAAATTGTATGGGGCTTGTCGCCACATATTGTAAATTACTTGGGTCATCTATTCTGCCATACTCTCGTGAAATAAATAGGTCTCCAGACCGACAATGTATAGTATATACTAGCTGTCCCGGCGCACTTAGCTGCGCCCTCCAAGTATGAGGAAATCCTTTCAGTCCTTCATGGTAGAAAAGAAAAAAGATTATCATACTATTAAATTAATTTTGTTCATTTTTCTTCTTCTTTTCGTTGGGGGCTACTAGTTCTAGTGATCCACAAGCAAACCTTACAGGAACACTTTCTAGGTTCATCTAAAGATTGCCTGAAATTTCACTAAAATCATACATATATGCATGTATGTATATTAGGGTGTCCCTTATATGGTCGATTTTTGTTTTTTTTTTTGCATTTTTGAAAACGTAAACCCGCTATTTTTGTTTATTATCCTTTAATTAACCTAAATATAGAATTTCAGCTTCCTATGTTAATTTTAACATGTGCCGTCTGAGCCCTTAAGTTTTATGAAAGAAGATTTTAGATGTTTTTTTAAATACATCTGGGGGACAGCAAATAATTAAATTTTAATTGAATATTATTGAAAAGACAAATTTAAGTGTTGCGTTTTATTACCAAAAATATAAACTTTATATAAAACGAATCGGGATACTTCCTTTTCAAGGTTTCTTTTTTACAATTTGATTTGAGCTTTAACTCATTTAATTTCACTTCGCGGATATTAAAAAATAAAACTGCGAGAACTTGGTGGATAGATGGTAACTTAACACCCGTTATTTGGTGATTTATCTCACCAATCAAAAATATAGTTTTTGTATTGCTTTTAAGTTCCACAGACATTGTGCGTATTGTTTGTCCAACAAATTCGAAACGAAATGACAACAAAATGAAGTACTCGTATGTTACACCAAAGGTGCCGATGTAACTTGCTTGAGAAAGTGTTCCAATGTTACATTAAAGACGCAGATGTAACTTGCATGTTTTGAACGCAAGTCGGAACGTGTTCCTGTGCTCCAAAAAAAAAAAAAAACTCATGGGAGTGTTTTAGAGTAGACTGAACAAAACTAGCTCATATGCGTTAAAAAATAAGAACCTTGCAAAATAAGGAACACCCTAATGTATATGTATTCTCTTTTATATACATGTACATATACATAAAAATAATATTTGATTCTCTCAAGAAACAACAAAGTAATTTAAATACGTAATAATTTAATAAGGTATAAATCGTAGAAAAATTTTATGTTCTGGGCATCGAGTCAAGAACTATCTGAACCGGCAGCTCGGTTCAGAACATTTAAGATGTCGTGTGACAATGAGAAAGTCAGTTAGAGAAAGTGAATGAGGGTGAGGAGGAGCGATAGCTTGAACATATGTGTAAGTACATTAACTTACATACATAATAACGTTTCATAATAAGTGTTGATAAATATTTGTTCAAATGTTTTGATTTAATCACAATGCACTCATTGTGAGTACAAATCCAAACAATTTTAAGTCGTTAAAGACACACTCATATGTACGCGAGAGAAGTGTTAGACGCTATTGACATAACAACTTAGAAATGCGTATATAAAAGAGAAAATTAATTAAGATAAGACCACAGTTAAGTGTCTTCACTCAATGTGATAAAACTAAATATATTTTTAACTGATTTCCATACGTTTGAGTCTTATTCTGTCGGCTAAAATGAGTCAGCTTTCAGCTTTTTTGCTTATGGCCGTGGCAACATTTGCTTCGTTGTCAGGCGTTAGCGTTGCGACGACTACTGCGAATTATTGTTCAACAACTGTCTGTAGCGCCGGAAATAATATTGCTTGCAACAACAATGGCGTAAGTATAAAGAGGTCGAAATGCGATGAAAAAAAATAATGAACCTCTTTTCCTAAAAAGGCATGGGGGTCAAAGTGCCCAAGCGGTGCCACACTAGTCGATATTACGGACTCATTAAAGAATGAACTTGTTCGTGCGCACAACGAGAAGCGTAACTTCATCGCCGGTGGCGGCGCTTCGCAGTTGAGCCCGGCCTGTCGCATGGCCACCATTCGATGGAGCGATGAGCTCGCCTATCTTGCCTCCTTGAATGTCAAACAATGTGAAATGCGTCATGATGCATGTCACAACACCGACACCTACAAGTATTCAGGTCAGGATCTCGCCTGGATGGGATGGTATGATCCGCTTAATGCAACTCATATGCTTGATTGGGGCGTGCAAATGTGGTACGATGAGGTGTCCAATACAAAGCAAGAATACATCGATGCCTATCCGTCAAACTACAATGGACCGTAAGTAGTTAACTTTAACATTACGGCAACAAGGAGATATATACTGTCTTTCTCTCCCTCTCAAATCCGTTCGTTTAGTGTCATTGGCCATTTTACTGTTATGGTTGCCGATCGTAATGTGGAGGTTGGCTGTTCCGCCTCAATTTACTCCGTGAGTGGTGAGTCGTACAAGGCATTCCTTCTTGCCTGTAACTATGCTACAACAAACGTAGTTGGCGTGCGAATGTACCAATCGTGCTCGAAACCGGCCACCGGCTGCAAGACTGGCACCAATCCGCTCTATCCGAATCTCTGCTCCACATCTGAATCTTACAATGTCAACTCATTCAATTAATCGATAACAAATATTATACAAAAATAAAATCAAAATTAATTTCATGCAATTTTAAATAATTGTTCGTTTGCTATAACCTTCTAAGGAGTCGGTGTGGAACAAAATAATTCCGACTTGATTGGTCTTACAAGTTTATCGTCCAAATTTGGAGTCCCCAACTCTCCTGAACAAAAAACCAGTAAGGGAGCTATTGTCAGTTTTGCCGAAACTTATATACTCTTGAAAGCAATTATTCTTATTAGGAAATCCGTCTTGTAATTTTTCAAATAAGAATCGTATAAGTTTATAAAGATAAAGGGGCTTAGCCACGCCCATTTTCTAATTAGTTTTAAAGAAAGCAATGCAAAAATTCTACACTTAATTTTGCGATCTTCTATCCCATTGGTTCACCGGGAAATCGAATTTTTAAGTTTTTCTCTATCATCTCATGTGTTTATATTTAAGAACAAAAAAGTTTTTCTAACAAAATCCGAATTCTCGACCGATTGTTCCTATGGAAGCTATATGCTATAATTGTCTGATCCTCACCAAATTCTCAGTGTGTCTTTATATGCTGTAATGATCCGATCAAGCGGATTTTTACATACAAACTGCCTGCAATAATTAAATATAAATTATTATTTTTCCTTAATACTTGCAATATAAAATTGATAATTTCGAAATTATCAAAAAAAACATTTTCAAACATTGCTATCAGACAGACGTCGTGGGTTCAAATCCCACCCAAGAAAGGATATAAAAATAAAATGGAAGTATGATCGGCGGAGAACCGCGCAATCTTCCTGACCTGTACATGCCTTTGTGGATTGGCCACTCAACCATTATCATGGCGCAAAACTTGAGACTTTAAACTTGGTCTGCTGCCGAGCATCACATCCAAACATCAAGTCTCTAGCCCTTGTAGTTTCCGAGAACCATTGGTGAATACAGACGGATGGACGGACGGATAGTCGGTCGGACAAACGGGCATGTCTTAATCAATTTATCTTGTCGTCCTGATCATAAATATATACTTTATGAGGTCCCCCTCCCCTCCTTCTGACCGTTACATATATTCCGTCTCAAACAAACCTATATCCCGATATTCAGTATGTGTACAGGGTGACACTTCTTAGTACGAAATTCACATTATTTATTATTATATTGACACTTAAAAATTGATCTAGTTTAAATATCAATTTTACACAACGCGTATCAAATCAATACTGATACTTTTATTTGAGTTTCGTTTCCGAATATCATTAGTGAGGACAGAGAATCAAACGAACGAACATGTTTCAATCGATCTATAATAATTCATGGAATCTTGCTGTACTAATTCTAGCTGTTACACACTTTTGCAAAGTATGTGTAGAGTGTAACGATTATGAATAATCAGTTTGATGCAAATAAATTACAATAATAACGAATTTTATTATCATTTAATTTATTTCATTTTGAAATACTTGTAGTGCCTCAGTCGCTCATTCATAAATTTCGAAAGGCTTCTTCACTATAATCTGATAAGATTAGAATTATCTATCAGTCATGAGCCTCTCCAGATTACCGGTCAATAATTTACAATATATATATATGAATAGTTTGATATCGAAAGACATAAAAACGCGTTACGGCACAGCTGACCAACAGTTGAAGCTAAAATCTACTAGCTTCAAGTTGGATTTTATTTGCTAAAATGATGAAAATTACGCAGTTTGCTGTCCTACTGGCTACGGTAGCCGTAGCGACTGCCACGGATTATTGCAATTCCAATCTGTGTGGCGGCTCAAACCATATTGCCTGTGGACATAGCAATGTAAGTCTTCAGAGGATTATTTTTTCAATTCCACACACAGAGTAACTGTTCCTATTGTTGTAGAACTGGGATTCAAACTGTCCCGGCGATGCGGAGATGGTCAATATAGACGATTTTGCCAAATGGGTGTTGGTGAACAGGCATAACGAGAAGCGTGATTACATTGCCGGTGGCAATGATCCCAATCACAACACTGCTTGCCGCATGGGTTCAATCGAATGGGACGACGAATTGGCTTATCTGGCATCGTTGAATGTTCGCCAATGCGACATGCGTCACGACAGCTGCCACAACACCGATGCCTTCCGTTATTCTGGTCAAAATCTTGCCTGGCAGGGCTACTCTGGCGGCTTGCCCGATGTGCAGTACCTCCTCGAGAACAGCGTAGACATGTGGTTCAACGAAGTTTCCAGCTCCAATCGTGACATTATCAGCGGAGGCTATCCACAAAACTACAATGGACCGTAAGTAGCTTAAATAACACGTCATTGTCTTTTGCATCTATAATATGCTTCATTATGCTCTTAGTGCTATCGGCCATTTCACCGTTATGGTGGCCGATAAAAATGTGCGTCTTGGCTGTGCCGCTTCTACCTATACCCGCGATGGCTGGAAGGCATTCCTTCTGTCCTGCAACTATGCTACGACTAATATTATTGGCCGCCAAATCTACTCGTCTTGCTCGCGCGCCGCTGAGCATTGTGAAACCGGTACCAATCCCTGGCATCCAAATCTATGCTCCAACTCGGAGTGGTATGATGTCAACAATATTTAAGCTTGTTTTTAATAACTTAAAACTTCAAAGGAGATTAAATAAAGAACATTACATAAACAAAAAGGAAACGTGTGTTAAACAAGAGCAAAACTTTTATCTGCATTGTCGTATATTTTTATTTACAACCTTCAAGTGTCCATTCAGCTATAAGAAAATCGATCCAAATTTACACAACATTTCGCAAAGGTATACAAAAAATCTGGTTCAGTCATAATGTTGTTGAAACTTCGAACTCTTATCAGTTCAATGAGTTTTACTGCTATTCATTTCTTAACCACTTTCTACCTGAGTAAATCTCAAATTGGCATTACTTTGAGTCAGAAAGTCGCTAAATAAATCAGCACAGTCGCAACTAATCAGTTTTGTTAATTAAAGAAAAGCAAAGTGAGGAAAATCCAGTCGAGTAAATTGACTCTGACTCAATTCCCAGTCACAAGCCAATAAAGAAATGAGCCACAAAGCTGAACTATAAAAGCGCAATGTGTCACTTTGTAGATCATCAGTAACAATCAGAACGAACTTCGAAATAATTTATAATAAATAGCAAAGAATGCAAAACACTTTAGTGTTACACATTTTGGTTGGACTCATTGTCGGTATTCTGTCAACACGTCAGATCGACTGGTGTAGTCTCTGTGATCGGCCTGGTGCCCATATTGCCTGCAATAATGATGGCGTTCGTTTTGAGTCCAATTTAAAAATAAAAATTGAGGAACAATTTACATAACATCAATCTTTAATTCACACAGCAATGGCATAGCTCATGTCCAGACGACGCTGAATTCGTCAATATCGATGACACATTGATTGACGCCTTGGTCTCGGCCCATAATGAGAAACGCGACTTTATCGCTGGCGGTGATGACCCTAAATTGAGTCCAGCTTGCCGCATGGCCACCATTCAGTGGGATGAAGAGCTTGCGTACTTGGCACGCCTTAATGTACTACAATGTGATATGGAGCACGATGAATGCCACGATACGGAGCGTTTTCCTTATTCTGGTCAGAATCTCGGCTGGATTGGACAATCGACATCATTCGACGGTGATTTCAACAAGCCCCTGCTGAACATTGTTGACAGCTGGTTCGATGAGCGCAAAGATGTTTGCCAAGAGTATATTGACGCGTACCCGAGCAACTATAGGGGACCGTAAGCGTCCATTATTGAAATTTAACCTTTTAAATTATTTCAAATTGTTCTATTCGATTCTATATTCACTCCATAGTGCTATTGGTCACTTTACTGCATTGGTAAATGAGAAGAATGTACGTGTCGGTTGTGCAGCTTCGACTTACACCGATGGGAGCTGGAATAACTTACTGGTCGCCTGCAATTATGCGACAACCAACATCATAGACCAGCCAGTGTACACATCATGCGACAGTCCGGCAGAAAACTGCCAAACTGGCAGAAATTCAAATTTTCCAAACCTATGCTCAGAAGAGGAGCAGTACGATTTGAACGCAAAGTGAAAGGTTTCTTAAAAATGCCTTCCTTAAAATGTGCATTATTTATTTGTGAATTCCTATTTGGTATTCATATTGAAATACAATATTATTGCTACAACAATTTAAACATAATATAATGTATACTGCTGTTTGCATATGATGAAACTACTCCCCCATCCCTTGTATCATTCACCTAGGTTAATGTTACAATAACATTGAAGGGCTTATTTGACAGTAATTTTTGTTCTTATTTCAATTGTATGACATCTGGATGTTGATTTTCATTTTTGTTCTCATATTTACAAGCACTTGAGTGAATAAACTTGATCTGCTTAATTAATAGGAGAAGCAAGATACGGAGGAATTTTGATTCTATATCCTAAAGACAAACAGAAGAACAGGCAAATATTTCTAAATTATTTCCTTTTTCGATGCTGATCAAGCTTTGAAATCTACTCCAAGTTCTGCGTGGCTTTTGCGGCACATGTGGCTGTACAATGTTGAGAGTGGGCGGGACTTGTGAAATTTAAGCGAGAAACTCCACTTTAAGCCATATAGTAATAATCACATAGAGTGGAAAATGAACTCTTCGCGTTTTGCGTGTCATTAGCGAATCCCGGGATCCCGTCGTTTTTTGATCCTGAAAATCCCGGGAGAGTAGTTGGCTAATCCCGGCATTTTTCAGGATTGCCAAGATGCTTGAATTGCTTCAGTCGAAGAGGAAAAGTGGTAAAATGTTGACTTTACACCATTTCCACTTTTTGGAACTGTTGAAAATGAATAGTTATTCTGCTTCTAAAAAATCACCTGAAGTACAAATGGATTTATCGGCTATGAATTTATGCAACGAGCATTTTCAGCTGCTGCTTACATTGGCAATAAAATACGAAACAGGCTTGATGGTCACAATGAGTAATCTATACATAGAGTGGAAAACGAAATCTTAAATGGACTGATATTTTTCGGACAATTCTGACATTTCAACTCGGTTGAAAATATGAGCACCCAAAGAAGAATCCTAGTAAAATTTTCGGCCCGAACAGAAATGTGTTTGCGAGGCATACAATATACAATAATTCTTTACTTTTTTATATTCGTTTTTTCAGCGGCTAAGTATACGTCTAGGGAAACTTATTAATTTTTGTCAGCACTGAAGTGTCGTATGTGCTGAGGGCAAGTGCCAAGTATATGCGATCTTAGCAATTAAAACGTCGCGTCGTCCAACAACGATCTAGACAATTTTTCGCCTCAAGGAACAGTAGCTTAGTCCGAAACGCAAACGGGCCAAACTGACGCAAAAGTGTCGGCAGAGTGTCGGTAGAAATGGTAGAAGAAGCACTGAAACCTCTTTTTGGAATTAACCGTGGATTGGAGGTTCGGGAAAAATCGCCAGCGGATGCAGCGCAACATACGCTAATTCAATTGTTTTGCCAATTTTACTTAACTAGCTAGCAAAATTACAGCAATTTTACTTTAGGGAGTACCCTTGGTTTTAATTGATCCGGATAATAGAGTTTCTTCTGTAAGCAGAAAATAAAAAGTGTAAAAAAAAACAATCTTCTCTCTTGCTTTCGACTTCTTATTTTTATTATTATTATTATCTTCACAGGGTGACTCAAAAAGTTTAATGCAGCCCTCTGTTCGATCGAGCTGGGTTATTATTGGTTAGTGTTGAATAGTTCGAAAGCTCAACCGATTTCAAAAGTCTTAGATACTTAACAGTTTTGTTCTTGTTTTCGAGCTATAGCTTGTACTGGATAATTGTAAGCATGCGCAACCAGATTATGTGAAGGAATTTTTTATTTATATTAGGAAATTGGGAATAAAGAATAATAACATACAAATTAGTCAAAATAAATATGTAAAGTGGATAATTTAACCAAAATTTGGTATGAACCTCATAACAAAAGACTGAGACAACAAACTTTCTTTTGTGGAATATAGAAGTCATTGCATACAGTCTTCACATAAGCAAAGCATGGTAACTTCACAGCTCACCAGTGTTGCAGCTTCTTCACGGCAAAGCAAAACAGATCAAGTGGAGAAAAAAAACATACATATATTATAAAAATTTTGGCATTGCTAAAGATTTGACATTTTTTTTATACCATGAACCTGAGTGAGAAATTGCATCTCAACAATCTGATGTAGATGATTTAAATATTCCAAAAACCACTTTGAAAAAAGCAATACATGGATCTAGTATATTTCTAGACTTCCTGGAGAACTCTGGGCGTTCCGGCATTACAAAACAAGATAAAATACAACTTTCCCGAATCCAGAAAAGCTTCTCAAAATATAAAATCAAAAATGCATGATTTTTTTAACAAAATACATAACATTTAAAAAAAAAACACACAAAATTATACAACTATTAACCGGGAAAATCGATTATCCTGAATGCTTCCGGTCCTAACCATCCCGGATAATTGAGGTCCTATTGTATAGCCATGGTCGGAGTTTTTGTTTCTCTATGATGAATCTTGAGAGGGTAAAACTAAAAACAAAGTTATGGAAAACTGCTACGTTAGCATCACTGCTGGTCAAAAAGTTACACGAGTATAAGAGCGAAGTTCCCACTTGATGTTTGATCAGGTAAACCTTCGCTCAAAGAGAGAAATTTTTACCTGTGCTCTGCTGTTAGTGTTCATCACACTCTCAAGTAAAACAGACGTGGCCGCCGTAAAAGCTAAGCGCACCGCAACATTAAATTTTTGTTGTTGTTTTTTTTTTTGTGAACTGCAAACCAGTGGCTTAAAGTGTTTGAGAAGAAGAAACAGGTTTTTTATACATTGTAATAGATGGAAGTGAAACAAGTACATAGATAATGAAAATCTTTAAATGAAGAAAAGTCGCTGATAAATAAACAAAATCAAAACGAATTGGTAAAAAAACCCAAAAATAACATAAATTGCGTGCAGAATATAGAGGAAACGTTTTTGTTTAGCAATTCTTTTGGTCAGCAACCAATCTCAGCTTTTGATTGTTGAGACTCACTGAACTTGTTATATTGTGTTGAACTCGTGTGGATATAAAGTTATGGAAAAAGTGACAAAACCAACAACATTAAAAACTATTTTTTTTATTATGTGTGAGAAAAGTTTGAGAGTCACTTCAAAATAACGAAGCTCTTGACATCTCTAAGTGAAATTTGTGTTTTCAAGCATTTTACTGAAGTGACAAATGTTGAAATGAAAAAAATTCAAAAGAAGTTACAGTCGTAGAACAGCTTAACAAAGTTGATTGGGGTGTTTTCCAGTCAGAAAACAGGTGCAAACAAAAAAATTCACATACAAGAAGTAAATAAACTACGGAAGTTGTTAACGCTGCAGTTGTTGTTGTTGTCATCGTTGTTAACACGGCGCATGCCAAACCAGTAGGGGTGTCTTCCTTCGGTTTGCAAACCCTCAACTTAATCCTCTTGCCTCCGTGACTGTGTTAAGCCCTTTGACCAAGTTGCAAAATTGGTAACTTTAAATATCTTAAAAAGCAACAAAAACAATAAGATAAGCCCGAAGACGATCAATGTCAGCGGCAAATGTATGAGGGTGTGCATCATCATGGTTATGTATATAAAACTCAACGCTAACAACGCTTAAAGCTCAAAGCACACACACGCACTCACACACACATACATACACATGCACGCATAGATACTTTTGCGCAAAGATCACATAAAGAAACGAAGAAGGGAGACATGGATACAGTTGCCATTAAAACGACGCCGCCACACGCGCCATTGGCAGCTACAGCGCAACAGCAGCAGCAGCAGCAGCAACAACAAAATGTTGCCAACACAAATGCAGATCTCTATGCCAAAACCAGCATTGGCGCCTTTTTTCAAACCTGCAAGGTAAGCATTTTTTTATTGGCGCATCTTACTGATTTATTTTATTTTTGGAATACTTGTAATACAATTTTCATAACTTGTTCTCACTGTGTGACAACCAACAAAATATATGCAACAATTGAGATAGGCCTGACAGATCCATAAAGAATACCACTTATGGATACGATCAGAGTGACAAGAAAAATATATGTACATAAATCTGTCCATCGGTCCGCACTACCGCTTCTCGGAGAGCATACAGTCTTAAATTTTAATGGTTCAGAAATTCGTCAAATGACTTTTGTCGCCCCTACGAGACATAAAAGGCTATATTTTGTAAACTATAAATGATAGATCCAACTGATTGGTTGAAACCGCTTCTTGTCCATTAAAAACGACATATTTCAAAACATTACATTGCATAATCCCAAAGAAAACCCATATGAGAAATAAACAAGACGATCGGATGAATTAAGTTCACAAATAAGGATTATAATGTTCGCTAACCGATCTAGAAACGGACAAAAATCGAGCGAGTGTGCTATCGTAAACGAAAAATTTACTGCTGACCTGTTTATGATAGACTTGTATGTTTTAATTCCGCATAGCTATCGTTTGCAACATAGTTCACAAAGGTTTGGAAGGTATGGAATCCTTTACCTGTTCGGAGTGGATTTCTTGAGAAAATCACAATAATGAAGATTTAAGGAGCATGTCCTCACTAATCATGCATTAAGAATTCTCAGTTAAAGGATTTACTAAATAATTATCAAGCAGACCGTCGGACGAGTAGAGTTGAGTTGACTACCATGTTGTGCACGACTGTCTTTAACCAGCCTATATATACATATACTTGCATATACATATGTATGTGTGTATGTATGTAGACGCGATTATTAATAAAACCGCTGTATTGACAGTTAACTCCTCTTAAAGCGCACAAAACACATTTATGTAATCTTTTGATTGGTTTTGAACAATTTCCATCCAGCTTCACCCAGTCTAGTTTGTGGCTGCTGCTGTCATTGTTGCTGCAATCGTTGTTGCTGCACCGTTGACAGTTTGTTGGACGGCACATGTAACATGCCATACGGGCAACGCTAAGCGACTTATCGTGCTTTCAACACAATTACCTTTAAATGAGTGGGAATTCTCATTTTCCGAATAATTTTCAGCTTTTTGTTTTATTTTTTATATTTTCCTCTTTTTGAATGACTCTTTTTATTACAAAAATAAAACATTTATGCTTACCTACCGACGAATTATGTCTTAGTCATGTGCAACTCGTCGAATATAATGAAAAGAAAAAAAAAACACATCTTGTCGGAGATTTTATACCTTTCACGCTTTTTTCATTATTAATAAACAAATAACAAACATAGCACGTACCAATTTTCATAGTTGTAGCTCATTTGGATACAGAGATATGATGAACTGAAATAACTTCCCTGGTTCTTGAAATAAAAAAATTCGCTATGCAGCTGTGCCTGTTTCCCCTTTTTGTCTGGCACACGCTACTTCACCCACACACACCATCCCCTTCCCGCCGCCTTAAGCTGCTCTTTTTATACAGAGACGAATGTAAAAATATCACTTAATATAAGGTTTCAGCAGTGAAAAAGTTCACAGTACACAAAAGATAAAAATAAAAAACAACAACAAGAAGGAAGAAAACGAAAAATGACGGCTTGAAAAAGTATCTAACAATTTTTACGCTTGTACATTCGCAGTTGACCCGAAACAAACGCAATAGCAACAAGTCTCCTCCGCCGCTCCACTGTCTTTGCGTCTGTCACCACCTGCAGACCATGCACACTATGAAAAAAGTAGTCTCGCAAGTTTTATTAGCCAAAAAGTTGCTTGATTTCTTTTTGTCTTTTTTTTCTCAACTTCGAGTGCAAACTTTTATACAAAAATATATCGGTGAAAATAAGTATCGCTCTTAGACGCACACAAACACAAACACCAAAAGCAAACTTTGGTTTTTGTTGCTTTGAGTTTAAAGAGTTGTTTTCAAACCAGTAAAGTACTAAAGCCACCAAAGAAATCTTAAATCAGTTAACGTCAAAACGAGCTCTGACATCAAAACAAAACTCGAATAAGAAACGAAACTAGTAAGAGTGCTAAAGCCGAGCATAATGGACATTATACTGTACAATAATACATGGTCTTCCCGTCAAATCCGTACTTAGCTGAACATGATAAATATCCAGGCCACATGGCCACAGGAGTCTTCATTCCGAACTCCAAATCTTCAGCTTTTCTGGTCTCAGAGAACCATTCGTTAGTATGGCCAGACGCAAATACATGACTCGATCGTATAAATATAAGTTTGCTTTATGGGGCCTCACGCTCCAACTTCGATACGTTAATATCCCTGGGACACAACTTAAGAAGGATATCAAAGTAAGGGAACAAACCGAACGAAAAGAACTCAATCACACCAAACGAACACGCTGAATTTAGGTTTTTGCGGCCGCGCGCTTTTTCCGCGCTTAAAGTCACTTTTTGGCTCAATTTGCAGCTGAAAAGCTTTGCCTCGCTTATCGGTATTTGATGTAGACATACAAGTAAGGTAAAAATAAAGCTGCTCAACGTGACTCCGACAGCTTTTTAAAACAACATGTTGCTGTTTCTTTTGACTGTTGGTGTGTTTGATGGAACCGGTTTTGTATCTGAATCTTGTCGCGCGCAAAAGTTCCAACTCTTTACTTAAGATCTTTAGCTCTTATGCGCTGAATCGTTGTTCGAGAGACTTTGCCAAGATGGCCGACGTTGTGACGACGCCAACCAATATCAAAACCAACCGGTTTGAGCCACTTTTGGCGTTGCATCTAGATACATAATAACACAAACTCACACTCACACTAATGCGGCACCTTTTTTACAGACTCATACTGTTGCCCCTTCGTACATTTTTAGAGTCACTGTGTTTAATACAAAAGACTTAACATTCATTTTTTGTTTTTAGGTTTTATGGCATCTCGACGCTTTTCGTCGTTCATTTCGGTCGCTCAATCAGCACGTTTGCAGTGGTCAAGATTGTATATTCTGCGCTTTGAAGGTAAGTTTAAGACTCTGTTATACAAAGACATATGTATAACAGATATACAAATAAAATAATAAATACATATTTATATAAAGTTCTCTGTAGCACAACTTTAGCGTGTACAACAACCATCGCACGCTCAGCTGTGCCACGTATACATGTGTCTTTTTTAAATCAATTGGCATTGCAAATTATCTTTTTTATATACATACGTTAATTGGGCTAACATAAGGTTCCATATAAACGCCAATATCAACGAATTTTTAATAAATATAAAAGTGTTTTTATATATACAATATACATATGTTGTTCGGAAGATCCAATGGAAACAGAAAATTTTATGTTGACCAAGTCTGTAGGCCGACTGCCCAAAATTGCCGTCTAACATTATGTAACATAGAAAATTAAAAAAACAAAAAGAACACAGTCTTATATTAGCCTTAGCACAAAGCAGTCCGATTACGCTAAAGTGCCGTATGTGCGGTGATGCGTTAAGAACATTACATAGTTCATCGTTAGCCTTATACACACGGCGCATACGTCAATCTAACATAAAAAACAAGTAAATGCAGAATAGTCGACTATTTTCCACATAATAATACCCTGGACACATAATGGGTAGTGCCACGTCCTAAAATTAAAAGAAATTGTAAATCTGACATTGCTCAATAAAGCAATGTTCGCACTGCCAAGAGAATCTATCGAAAAGTGTAAAAATTTATACAAAATTTCAGTGACAATTAAGAATGAAATGGGAGGAGTGGGCGCTGTAACCTTCCATCAAAGCAGTGCAAGCTTGCATCATATTTTCGTAAATGATGTCGATATTTTGCATTTATGAACTCGATGCGCTGCAGTCTGCATATGTGAAGAAGCCCTATTACAGATATTAAGAGTACACCCACATACGTATGTTCATAAATGTATGCTGCAACTTGACTCAAAAAAAGATTTATCGCAATCACTGAACTTTCAAGTTAAAATATGATATACAAGAATACCAAAAATGGTCAATTTTCTATCAACGAAACTATTAATAAATGTATCGTACTCCAAAGTAAGTTATTTATATGGTAGAGTTACCAGAACTTTACTAACTGGCGAACAGTCAACAACGACTCAATTGACTTCTTTTGTCTTCCCGATCTTATACATACTACATGTGAATGTAAGTAATAAGATCTTCTCCACTTGGATTTATCTTACACTTGCGCTGGGTACAAAAACAAGTCTTGAGGAAAAGATAAAACACAAAAAGAAGATACCCTCACCCACTTGGCTAGTATGAACGACCAAATGACGTCAACTTCATTATCGTGACTGTGTTCATCATCTTGGCCATCATTATCATCAACACGATGATCATGATAATGTTTTGTTGGCTTGCTTGGCGCGTCGCTCAGTCTATTTAACCGTGCACGATAACAAGCAAGCAGCCCGCTTCTATTGAAGGAAAAATTATCATTCAGTTGCGTGACTGTACTTTCGTGTCGTGTTTGTTAGACAGCGACAGGCACAGGGTGCCTCAGTCTGTTCGCTCTTCTATTGTTTGTTCAGTCAAGAGAGAGTGTAAAGTTGTTCGTGACCGAGGTGGATGCTAAGACTCAGAAGACACAGCAGCCGCAACACTAAATAAACCGAATTTTCTACAAAAAGATAGAAAAATGTATTTTTCTTTCTGTGTGTGTGTGTGTTTGTGTGTGTTTTGATTGTTTCGGCACTTTATTTCTTTCTTTTGGTGCTAGTACGTTTATTTTTTTTATAGTTAAAGATTTTCCTCTTTCAGTTTCGCGGGTTTTCAAGTTTCTTACTGTCTCCCCCTGAAGCCTTTATTTATTTTGATACATTATCGTTTGTTACAAAGCACATCAAAGTGCACTTGCACTTGTTGAATATTTTAAATATTGTAAAGACAACGAAATCGCATCCACAACCCTAAGTCGCAGAGTTCTTTATAGCATATGTTGTTGTTGTTTCTATTGTTGGTTCTGATTTGAGGACTTCGCCCTATTAACTCAAAAACATATTACTTGGCTACGCAATGAGGCTTTGCGAGGCGCGATCTTAGTTTTCATATTTATGTGTAGACACACACATACATATGCATGTATCTATGTTAATGACTTCATAGTCGTTCTTATAAAAACTTACTCGCGTGACTTGCGCCCTTTTTCTCAAACTAGAATGTACTTCTTTCTTATGTTTCTTCTTTGAATTCGTTAACTTGTTTCTACTTTTGTCGAAGAAAAATCGCTTCTCACTTTTTTTTTGTTTTAGTTCTATGTGGGTGTGTGTGTGTGTGTGTGTTCTTTTTTCTCTTCGTTATCGTGAGAAACTCCCACGCCAAACGTATTATCTGTGGGATTCAGTTTAATTTACTTAAAGTTTTCATTTCATTTTTGAGCAGCTTCATTGATTTTTTCTTTTTAGTTCTTTATTCTATTTTTCACCTCGTTCTGGGCTATGATTTACATGTAGGCGAATTGTAATTCAGAGCGAACTGTAACCACCATAGTAGCTTTTGATGTTAATATGCAGTTTGCTTTATTTGCCTAAAAGCAATCATGCTTGGCCAAAATGACTCACTTGTGTAGAGTTTGTTGCTTTGGCAATTCAAAGAATTCCTTGAGGCCGAACTCATTAGATCTCGAAAAATTGTCAGCGTCGACATTTGGCACTCAAAATGCAATAAAAATGATTATTCAAGACACAAATCAAATTAGCCGACGCTGTAAGTAAGACCTTCCACACTAATGACAAGTACATTACTGTTGTCTGCTTGTCTGACGCTCGCTTGCAGTCTGCGACCTGTGATCTGTGATCTGCTACACTTGCAGTTTGCTATTCTTAAGGCAGGTAAGATTCGTGCAGTAAAAAAAAAACAAACAAAATCACATTTGAAATGGAAATCATCCAACGCCATCTTTGATAACTTAAAGAAGTTTCAAAAGTGACTTGTAACTCGACAATAAAACAATAAAACCAAATCAAACTACCTTTTGATTGTTCTCCTGATCATTGCTATGTAAATTTATGGAGAGTCCATTCCCTTCCTTCTAGGTGTTACATATGTATGTACGGTCTGAAACTTAATATACCGTGACAATAAACTATGTGAAGAGTATAAAATCCACATGAAACCTAAATATAAAAGACACTCTTTGTTATGTTGTCTTTTTCGGCTTCACATGACTCATACTACCTGAGTGTGCGTGTGCCTGTGTGTGTGTGTGTGTGTGCTCATTTAACTCGCGTTCATGTCTTAGCCGCATTGCATCTCATTGGAAGTTACTCATGTAAGCCACTTTGGACAGTTGATTGAACCAGAGGGAAACAAGCGCGCCAATTTTTTTCTTGTCAACTTTTCTGTGCAATTATTATTGCTTGTTTTATTTTCGTTATAATTTATTAGCTTCGCAAGTTTTGTTTCATTTTTATTGCTTCGCCGTTTGTCATATTGAGTTCTGTCTTTTTTTTTTCTTACCTAACTGCATCAGAATAAGGTTTTCTTTTATTTTTCCTGACAGGTTTTGTAGTCTTGCCTTCTGCCTTTTGCGCATACAAACAGGGTGAATCAGATTCATGCGCTCACTGCACTACCAACAACACACTTCATCTACCTTACACAAACACACACAGACAGGCACACACACACACCTGATCATGCTTCTTTCCTCGGCTTACCTGTTTGTTCTGCTGTCGCCTGGTGTTGTACTATGACATCTCTCGCTCCCTTCCTCCCTCGCTCTCACTCTTTTCATTTTTCTTCTTCTGTTAGTTGCGAGTTTTCCATACGTTTCGGCTCTTGTTTATTTGCTAAGATGTATACATGTATAAATGGAGTTCTTGATCGCTACCCTTGTGATTATAGCATAGTTATTATTTGAGTTGTCGTTGGAAACATGTTTTACGCTCTCCCTCACTTTTATACACTCTTTCCTGCGTGTGTATGAGTTTGTGTCTCAACGCTCTCTCGGCCATTTGCACTCGTTGCGCGCAAACAAGTTTTAGTTTAAAGCCAATTTTACGGGCGTGTAGAAGTGTTTTTCTGAAGCTTACTCTGCTGGAAAAAAGTATTGTGTTTGTACTTAAAAACCTTTTGTTTCGAAAAACAACAGAACGAAAATAACATTAATAGCATTTTGTGACCAAAATCTTGAAAACTTAACAAAAACAAACGATCTAATTAGAAAAGTGCTTACAGATTTTTTTTTTATTTTATTTGCATCTGTGTTATATTATTACTATTTTTTTATACTTTTTTTTTTTTGTTTTGTGGATGTGTTTTTTTTTCGTGTTGATCGTTCGTCGGTACAACAACAACAGCAACAACAATAACAACAACTAAAACAACGAAAACAAGTTTGAAAGTGACGCTCTTGTGGAGTTGACTTTTAATTCAATACAACAACATCAGACTCAGAAACTCGAATGGATTATTTTATTTATTTATTTTTTGTATACTATATTGAGCGCGTAAGTTTTATTCAATATTAAAATGAAGTATCTTTTAAATGTTGAACGTTGAATGTATATTTTTCACGTTTTTTATCAAGTCTTTCGTCAAAAACAAATTAAGAATAACCACACAAGTTTATTTTAGCGCTCAATGTACGGGTATTTCAATAGCCTGTACCTTATGATAGACGGTTATATTAGTTTTGTGCGCCAAAAGGAAACGTGGCAGATCTTTCAAAGTATGCAAAGCGGAATCGATTTAGTCATGTCTGTCTTAGTTAAAACTGTTAAACTGTTTTATTTTTCCAATAATAAATAACAATGTATTTACATATGTATGTATATGTATAACACGTGTATGTGTAAGTGCATAGTATATATTCTGTCAACTAATCATCAACAGAACGCCGCCAATAACAACAAGAGTGCCAATACATGTTATTAACATGCGCTTGAAGTTCAATCCAACTTAACACAACTTCGGCATCAAAGGACATAACGAAAGACTTAAGCAACGAACCTTTATGAACAAGCAAACAATTAATGCAACAATAATTCTTTGACTTTGGCAACAAATGAGCTGAAAGCATTTTGATGAGTTAAAAAAAAAATGTTCTCTTCTTCTTCTGTTTTTTATTCTTTTTTTCACTAATATAATTTATGCATATGCAAATGCTCCCACTGGCATGACATTCACGTACGCTTGCTTACCACGGCTTGCTTTTGCTTATGGTCATTTCCAGAGACAGACACTTCGACGTACATACATATGTATGTGCACATGCTTTGCATACTTAATTCTTGTTGGTATTTATCACATTTTTCATAATTTTAAGCACAGAACAAGTGTCGAGAATTATAAAATTTAACAAGAAATCTTTTTCACGTAAATGTGCTTTAAGTTGCATTGCATTTTGATTGATTTGGTTGTTGTTGTTGTTTTGTACTTGTTAATGTATTGAAATAAAACGGGCGTGGCAACGTTCTATAGCATTAAAATTCTTCTATTACTTTCCTTATATCCTTTGTTCTCTTCTATTACTTATTCTACTTGGCCTTCTTTGTACCTGCTAACACTATCATTAGCACGACAAAAAACTTTTCAACATTTTCAGTTTCCTTGTGCGTTTGTTTATACAAACAACAACTACAACTTCTGCTTGAAGGTGTAGAGTATTTCGAAGTCGTACACTTCCGACTGTAGTTATTTTACTATTTTTGTTTTATGTTTTTTGTTTTTGACGGTTGTCCATCATCTTCTTTTTTAAAAATTTCTCGTTTTTGTGTTCAATAAGTTGCGAGTAACGAAAAAAGGTCAAATCAATGAACAACTTTTAGCATTTATTTGTTTTAAAACTTTATCGACAAACTTGTTTTAAACTGTCAAAGCGAGATAACGTCATACTTTCGAAAAGACACATACTATAAGATTAAGCTACAGGTCAAATAACGCCGACTTGAACGTCTATATAAAAAAAGAAATAAAAAAAAAAAATCAAGAAATCACATAAAAATCAGCGGTCAAGGTGATTTATCTGCGCAGATATACAAATTTATAGTAGTACCTGATCGAGAATACTTACATATGTATGAATATACGTTCTATATTAATAAACTATACAAATATAGGAGACGCTGCCTTCTGAGCTTCTTCAACTTTAAATACCCCGACGCTCAACGCTATCGGATCTGGCAGTTTCCATTAACTATAAATATGTAGGAAAGGGCATTGCACTAGGAAATCAGACTACCGAATGTTGAAAAAGGCCGAAGTTAACCTCTTTCTGGTTCCAAAGAACAGAGATTGCAATCGTTCAAATGTTGCATAAATGCTAATGTTCATTTGTAAGGCAAGCACAGCTTTTATATATGTATGTGTGTATGTATGTGCAAGTAGATTTGCAAGCTTAATTTGCAATAAATTCTTCTTTTTTTCGCTAAGTCTTTACAGTTTCTTTGCACTTTGATTTATTGTTGTCAATTTCAATAGCGTTGATGCTGATGCACACGATTTTTTTACATTTTTATTATAACCGGTTTAGGTTTTATCTTCTTTTTTATTTATTTTGTTATTCTTTTATTTTATTTTCGATTGTCATATTTTTCTGTTTCTTTTTTACTGTTGTTGGTTGCTAATTCTGCTTAAACTTTCAATTTGCTGTTGATGAAAATTGAGGACAGTTCAAAAATGTTGGAAAACGAAAGTTTCGTGTTCTTCTTACTTGATGAACAATTTTACTATAGTGGAAGTTAAAGTTGGAACAGGTTGAATGAACGTATTGAATTATAATTGACATAAATTGAGCTTTGAAATGAAAAGAGTTCAAGTTAATTGCAGTTGCATTATACATATGTATGTATATTGCTTTGTCGCCTATAATATGCTTATATCAGTTTTGCCACGCCCATTGTGTCCCAGCTATAGTTATAGCTTAAACAAAACAAAACAAAAGGTATTATAGAAACATGAAAACAGAAATACATGCCAGCCTAATTATAAGGTTCTTTTACATGTTTTGCATTGAAATTGCGCAACAGATGTTGTGGCAAACAGCGCACCATGCAACATTAGCCGCTCTGAAAGCCATGCCACTTCATCTACGCTCGTCAGAACACGAGAATATTTAAAATGGTTTTTCACTTATTTTTCCCACTTGACTTCTAAAAGTGTAGAAAAAAACAGGAAAAAAAATAAATTACAAAAAGAAAAACTTTGTTTCTACAATTTATTGGCCTCATAACTTCCTTTTATTACCGTTTGTGTTTGCTCCCATGCACGGTCCATGCTGTAGCGACTTTTGTCTTCTCCAAGACTTTACCTTGGTCTTTTGGATTTAATTGCAACTTCCGTTCATGGCAAACGGCGCTTGATATCAACTACAGCTGCTGCAATGAGTCATAGTACATTTTTTGTCTTTTGTCTTTCTTCTCATTTCGTTTTCTTCTTCTTCGTCTTGCTGATCATGGCACAAATGACAAAGACCAGCGACAACAACAACAGCACTCAACGTTGAATGACTGCAAAAGTCATTGTTGACTTAGACGCCGCACTCAGTTGAGTTCTCATTTCGTTTGGTTGCCGATGTTGTAACATAAGTTTAACTTCTTGAAATGTTAACTTCGGCAACGAGGTCGGATAGGTTCAAGCACAACATGTTATGGACAGGGCCAGAAACTGATTGTGTTCCATAAATCATTGACAAGCTTGCGCAAAAAAGCGAATTTGACGCAGTTTGCTAATTTCACAGTTCAAAAGACTCTAAAAAAAAACCATTTTTACAATAAGAAACATTTGGGCTTACTTTTCACTCAAAAATCATTTGTTTGTTAGCTGCAACAGCTTTTCTTCTTATATTGTCTGACGTTCTCAAAATATGCCATAAGGTTTTTTCAATCAACCTAGATGTGAAAGTGCATATTAATACATACATATACATATGAAGTTTATATACGAATTAAAAAAATCAAGACGAAAGACTGATAAGGGACAATACGGAAAAATAATCAACGTTTAATTTCATCAAGACTAGAATGTTATAAACAGACATAAAAGCATAAAGTTTTCTTTTTACAGCAAAATGTGCAATAACAAATCGCCATAGGCGCATTTTTTAATAAAAAACTGAAATACAAAATAAGCAAGAAGCACAAATAAACAAAATGATTAAATTTCGCTATAAACGAAAGGAGCCAAACAACGTTGTTGATAACACAATAACGTCAACAACAATGCTCACAGCTTTTAATAGCAATTATGCACAAAAAGATCCGTTGGCAATAGCAAAAACATCAAACGGCCAAGCCAATGGACAATTAGCGGAGATCAGCAGCAGTGTGACAATGCCGATACCCATTGCAGTGACAGCGAGCGCGTGCAATAATCGAACGAAGGCAACGACAACGTCGGCGTCAACGTCAACGTCAACGTCAACGACGACGGCAATCGATCGGATGACAATAATCACATCGGCGCCACAAATGTTGCAGCATCCACAGCATGCGCAATTGATTAGCATCAGCGGCACATTGCCGCGCAGCAGTCCGAGGAAGTTGCTGGACGCCACCGGCACTGGACACAAGTCGGCAACTCTGACGCGTCAAACATCTGCATCGGCAGCGGCAGCGGCAGCGGCAGCACGTGGGCAGCGGGCTAAAATAAGCGCTTCATTGGCTAAGGTGGCCTCTAGTGTCGAACTTGCAGGCATGGGTTATGCCAGCAATAGCAACAACAACAGCTACAACATGTTCAACAACATAAACAACAACGGCGTAATGAACGCCAGCGTTATCGCAGAGCGAGATCGCTGCATTAATGCTGTCATTGTGAGTATGCAAAAGAGGAAGTTTCACAAAGAGTGGGTGGAAATTTGTAGGTCGTGCAAAGTGGAAATGTACGTACCACCCAAAAGTAGGCGCAAGAGATCTAACGAGTTTTCTTGCTTATTTATTTGTGTAAGAGGTTCAACTCCCTCTGTCTTAATCGAAGGGTAGGGAACAAACAGCTGAAGCTATCCCAGCTAGAAAAAAGTTTGTGGGGTTTGTATTGTTGGCTGGAAGGGAAAGACAATCGAATCATAAAAAGTTCCTTAAAACATATGTGACCGTTTAAAGGATCTTTTTATGATTCGATTCATATTTCTGAATTAAAATGGAATGAGTTTCGTCAGTTAAAGCTACAGAATACTTCGGAGTCGAGCACTTTCTGCAACTTTTACTTGTTTGCCGTTACAGATATGACGAAAAAATAGTTTGCGATGCCATTTGTTTTTGTTTTATGAAATCTGTTTTACTCTTTCTTCCTTTTTCATAACTTTTAATTCTTCTTCATAGGAACTTTTCCAACAACTACAAACCAGCTCAGAGCCTGCTCTCTGCCCCGAGCCGCTGCGTCGTGCTCTAGCCAGCGGCCCACTCGCCGGACGTCGCTTTCCACTTGGCTGTCTTGGCGATGCTGCTGAATGCTTCGAGCTGTTATTATATCGTGTCCATTCGCACATTACAGCCGACGATGGCGATGCATGCGAATCACAGGCCTGCATTGCGCATCGTCGCTTTGCCATGTGCGTCATCGAGCAAAGCGTCTGCAAATGCGGTGCCAATTCGGAGCAATTGCCGTTCACACAGGTAAGATGTGAAAAATTAGCAAACAACCATTAACGGGCAACAATTCTATCAATACTTAACAATTGATACTTTTTCGATTGACTTCAAGTAGAGATACAAAATTAGTAAGGGCGGTAAAGTCGAGTATACTCGATAATATAATCTACTTAAAAAAATTATCTAACATTGCCTGCAGGCAATGAACATGTTCCAATATTGTTGAAAATGTCAAGACAATCGATCCAAAAGATGGATTTTAATTTAAAATTTTAACTTGATAAGTTTGCGGAGTCACAATGTGGGGAGGGGGTATTTTGTGTTATGCAGTTCTTGAAAGTATTTTTAAATAATTTTCTTTTTCTTTTAATAGATGGTTCACTACGTATCCGCCTCAGCATTGACGTCGCAAAAGAATCTCGCACTGCAGAATCATCAACAGTTGACATTCGGCCAACTTTTACGCACAGCCGGCAATATGGGCGACATACGTGATTGTCCGGTAAATCTAAAGCTTACGCTTAAGAAATCGTCTTTCTTACATACTTTTTTACATATTTTTTTTTATAGAACTCTTGTGGTGCCAAAATTGGCATTTGTCGCGCGCTTCTCAATCGTCCGGATGTGGTCTCAATTGGCATTGTTTGGGACTCAGAACGTCCGGCAGCAGATCAAGTTCATGCTGTGCTTAAGGCGATTGGCACGAATTTACGTTTGTCCGATGTCTTTCATCAGGTTTCCGAACAACGTTGGGCACAGAATGTACAACACGAACTCGTCGGTATTGTTTCATACTATGGCAAACACTACACGACCTTCTTCTTCCACACAAAGCTCAAGGTGTGGGTATACTTTGACGATGCCAACGTTAAGGAGGTGGGTCCAAGCTGGGAGGGTGTCGTCGACAAGTGCAGTCGTGGCCGCTATCAGCCACTGTTGTTGCTGTATGCCGTGCCGCAACCTTCTTCAAATAATGGCTATTTGGCGACGCAGTATCTACAGGATGTGGCACAGAGTAACTCGACAGTCCGTCGAGCTATCACACCCAGCCCCGAGAAGCCGAATATGGGCAACACACGTCGAGCCTTAACGCCAACGCCGCTGCGTACGCCAAATGACTATCAAAATCTAAGTGTCATACAGAAGAACATCTTCCCGGTCTTGACAACGGCCTCGTCGGCCATTGTTGACTCGCCGTCCGGGGCAATTGTGCCACCGACATTAGCACCAAGCAACGATGAAACTGACGCCTACATTAGCCGCAAAACTGTAGAACATGTGCTTAATGCTCAGTATCAGAATTTGAGCGTTATACAGGACAAGATATTGGCAGCACCACTCCAGAACGTTGGTGTCGGCGGTGGAAGGTGTGAAGGCAATGTCGATGACAAGGACGGTAGTTATCTCAATCGCAAGCCGATTGAAGCCGTCTTGAACGCACAACTAAAACGCAAACAAAATCTGCAGCGCAGTCACAGCGCTGAATCTGGACATGTAAGTGGCTCCTCCAATGGCTCCTCGCCGCCAGGCGATGGTCTCACCATACCCGACCACCTTAATCAGCCACGACGCCGTGATTCGGGCAACTGGTCGGGTGATCGGAACAGCGCGAGTTCAGCCAGTTCAACGACGCTGGATAACCCCTACTTGTACATGGTGACAAAGCGAGGTGTGCCCGCGGTGCCGCAAAGCCCAACACGCAATGGTCTACCCTATGACCCTGGCTATGATTCGTTCTCACTCAGTTCGACGGACTCGTATCCGCCGAAGCATCCTTTAAATCCCCAATTGGCCAAGATACCGGAGGCTGCCACAGCGATTGTGCTTTCCGGGGATTGCGAGAAACTGTGTCACGAGGCCGATCAACTGCTTGAAAAATCGCGCATTGTAGAAGAGTCACACGATCTCGAGACTGCCTTGGTGCTGTGCAATGCCGCTGCTGGACGCGCCCGTGCCGCCATGGATGCTCCCTATAGCAATCCGCACACGATGACATTTGCGCGTATGAAGCACAACACGTGCGTTATGCGTGCGCGAAGCCTGCACAGACGCATATTGTTGGAGAAGGGCGCCGAAATGGACGCCATGCCCGAAATTAAGCACATGCGCGAGGGCAGCAACTGCAGCGTGAAGCACGTGCGTCAGAATAGCAAGGACAAGACGCTTGATAAGACAGCAGCGCTGGTAATGTCCGCCGCCTCAATGTCGCCGCAGGTCGCAGCCGTCGTCAGCAAGAACATTGAAATTTACGCCACGTTGCCAAAAAAGAAGAGCCCGTTAAAAGCACTCGCCACCAATGTGGGTAATGCCGACGACAACGTCATTGAGTACGAAAACCAGCCACAAACGGAGGCCACCAAGCCGGAGCGTGAAAGTCGCTCACTTTTCGGGCGCAACACCAGCAAACAGGAGAAGGACAAGCGCAGCCGGAGTGAGGACCGCAACAAACTGACACGTGAATTATCACTTACAGAGACGCTGCTGGTGAACGCAAAGGACACGTTAAAGAAACACAAGGAAGACAAAGACGAGAAGAAGGAGAAGGACAAGAACGGTAAAAAGCAACACAAAATACGCCGCAAGTTGCTCATGGGCGGTCTAATAAGACGCAAGAACCGTTCAATGCCCGATCTGACCGAGGCGGCCAACGACGCGCCTCATCAGAAGGAGTCAGTCGCACCATTTACAACATCGGTCGATGACAGCGCTGTTGGCCTGAATGGCGGCAAACATGTCATGAGTGGCTACATATCTGAGGGTCACTTCGACTACAATGGCGCCAATTGCAGCGGCAAGAGCGGCGCCATCAACAATAACAACGCAAATCCGAATCTTGAACGCAGCAAACTGATGCGAAAGAGTTTCCACGGCAGCGGCCGCCAACTAACGGTTGTCGCCAAGGTGCCACCACCGCCACCAATGCGCACCAGTTCAGCGCTGACGCAACACCAATTGAAGCAACAACTCGCACTGCAGCAGCAACAGGACGCAGCGATAATGCAACACTACCATCACGAAGCGAACCTATCAAACATATCGGCCATGAGCTCGAACACTTCAATCAGCGAAGACTCGTGTCAGACTATCATAACGACCTGCGCTCAGGTGCACTCCGAACAGAGTCCGCTCAAAGACACCATTATCAATCTGTTTAACAATGGCAATCAATACCCAGCCTCGCAGCAGCTGCTACCGCACAAGCCTAATGCCAGTGCGGGCTTTGATGAAGTCGACGTTGGACGCGGCCAAGACTTGCCTGCACTAGAACTGCCGCCGTACCCGAGCCCACCGCAATCGGCATGCCACTCGCGTCAGGCAAGCGAAGATTTCCCCCCACCACCGCCAGAAATAGATCTCGAACCGCTTAACCAACAGATCAATCAACTGCAAGCGCTGGAAGCAACCAAGCAGCAACGCAACCTGGAGTCCCTGGAAGGCACCACTAGCATATTGGTGCAACTGCAACAGCGTCAACACCTGCTTAAGCTGCGCAAAGAGCAAGCACAGTCCCAGAGCACACAAGCCGAACAGCACTGCCGCAATCAGGCAGCCAACAAATGGCTGAATGAGCTGCAGCCAAAGCCAACCGATCTCAAAAATATGGAATGTAAGCTTGAAAGTCAGTCGCCGAACAGTGTGCGCGATCTGGCACACCGCTTCGAGCAAGCAAAGCTGTTGGCAGGCATTGGAGACGCCACTAATCCAACACTCGAGACACAATCAATACGTTCGTTCTCATCGCAAGAGTTGCTAAACACGAACCTATTGAACAACAACAACAACAGTAGCAACAAGCCACAGATTCGCACTCAGATGAATGGATTACCAACAAAATCGATCGACTCGGATGAAGTTGACTGTACGCCGCAACGTTTGGTGCCGCCACATCAAGTACTTCCGAAGCCCAAATACGAGATGTCACAATCTCAAATTGCCGAAGAAATACGCGAAGTTGAGATGCTCAACACGATGGTGCAACAGACACTTAATAACTCCGCGGCCGGCAATGCAACCACAAATTGCAGCGCTGCCGCATTGGCGGTGCTGCCGAAACGCGTTAAGAAGAAGAGCGTTTCCTTTTGCGACAAAGTCATACTCGTTGCCACGGCCGACAACGAAGAGAATGATGATTTCATACCCAATCCGATATTGGAACGTGTTCTTCGCACAGCCCAACATCCGAATGACAAAATTACATCTCAATTGATACAACAGCAGCAGCAAAACATGTTGCACCTGCAAACAGAGGCACAGCCGCGTCAAACGTTGCATCACCATGGGCAAAACCAACAATCGCCGATGCTAGGCGCACGACCAGCGGCAATGACGCCAGTGCCAACGCCTGTGCCAGACATACAGCGATACATGCAACTGCAACGACAACAACAACAACAACAGCAACAGCAGCACCAACAGCAGCAGCAGCAGCAGCAGCAACAACAACAACAACAAACGACGCACATGCAGGCCGGTCAGGTGTACACAGCTATGCAGGACATTTACCGCCTACAACAGCAACAACAACAACAACAGCAGCAGCAGCAGCAACAACAAATACAACAGCAACAACAACACCAACAACAGTTACAAAATACTGCCATCGGCCAAATGACACCAATTTTACAATACGAATTCCAACAACGAACAAGTATGAGCGGCATTGCTAATGTAGCTACACAGCAACATGTGCAGATGCTGCAACAACAACAACAGCAGCATGTAGCAACAGATGTGGCGTCAAATTATACAAGCATGCCACGTAATGTCAACATGACGGCCATGCAACATGCTCCACAAAGTTACTCAATGCAGTTGCAAAAGCATCAACAACAACAACAACAACAACAGCAATTGCAATTGCAACAGCAATTAAATTCGTATTACAACAACAATAACATCAGCAATGCTGATACTCAACAACCGCCACTGCCATCTCCCTATCAAAGAGTCCCCATGCCCCATGCAGGCTACGTACCCGCCTGCACTCAGCAGCAACAGCAACAACAAACTCAAATGAATCAGTCGCCTTACTTTCCACTGCCTCAGCCAGGAATCTCAGCCAATACAGCCATCCCCGCCACGACAATGACAAAGCCTCCGCATCAAAAGAAAGTAAGCTTCGAACCAGGTACCAAAGGTGAAGCCGATAGCGCCAGCCTTACTTCAAGTCTATCCAAGCCATTAGCACTGCAAAATGGTTTGCCACTCACAAAACCCGGTACTCTGGAGACGCACAACGCTAACGCGATGAACGGCAACGGTTCTGCGTCTGCCCTAACACCCGAATCCGGAATTGCTGGCGGAAACGGTGGCAGTGTCACAGCGATACCAACACGTGTCTACAACAATGTCAATGCCATTGTAAAGGCCTCCGCGAAGGCGGTTGAATGCAATCTTTGCCGGAAGCGTCATGTCATCGCGTCCTCCGTTTATTGCACCAACTGTGAATATTATCTGGAGATGCTGAACAGTCGCAGATAAGAGTTCGCAAACATATACATAGACACATATGCTTTTATGCATTTTTTATTTTCTTTTTTTTTAGTTTTTGTTTTTATTACTATTAAAATTACTTATTGTTTAATGAATAGTATAAAATCACGATCGGAGCTGCCAAAACCCGACCATCGAAAAAAAAACATCTAAGCAACTACACATAACTAACAACACAAACATTTTTAAACTTAGATTGAGTGTCATATAAAAAAAACAATCTCATGCAAAAAAAGAAAATTGTGCTAACTATCTTAGCAAAACCCTTCAAGAAGCTAACTTCAGCCTTACCGAAGATTTCATACTCTTCACGCCCTTGTTTTCGATTGTGTCTCATTTCTCTCTGTCGAATTTGTATATCTAATAGCGTTCGTTCCGACGATATACATCTAAAATAGTTCTCACATCCAACTAGCAACACATATATGTATGTATTAAACTTCACGTAGCTTACAACTAAAAATTTGTTCATATAACGATTTAAAATTTATCAACATTCCTTAATAGTAGGTATCTCCTCTAGGGTTCAGACCCTATTGATATGAGTACATATTTAGATACTAAGTAAGAAAGAAGAAAACTAATGAATTTCGGCTTTATATCCCCAAAAAGAAATACGTTTACCACATAATGACCTGAATTTACTTTTTCCCCGTTATCCTAATTTTGTACGGCGACTACCAGATCTAGTGGTCCGATCATCCCAGTAGTGACAGATGATTTGATTTCACATCGCATGTCTTGTCTTGTCTTACTTATCAATAATATACATATATATTTTATAAGGTGACGTCTACTGCTATTTGTTAAAATTTCATAACAAAGTTATAATACTTTTCACTGCGTGAAGAGTATAAATACCTAAAACTATGGCTTCCATTGATAAAACTTTAACTAATTTTAAATAATATATACATATATCATTTTACAATCTTGTTAAAGTAATGCATTTGAATACGTTTTTATAATAATTTTTTTTTTTCATTATCATCTGTACGAAAATCAATGGAGAATTGAACTTCCCAATTCTAAGTTCATAAACATTCATTTTACTATTTTTATGTAATACTTAAGTTTTTTTTTTTTTTTAAGACAGTTTACATTAAATATGTTTTATTTTTTAGGTTTTACAGAAAAGAGGAATTTAAACTATAAAAGAGATGTGAAGCATCCAAAAATGGTAAAAATAAAAAAGAATAATTTTTTTTCAAAATAACAACAACGTGTTTTCAAATAAAACCAGTCAGGGGGGGTTTAGTCGAGTATACTCGACAATATAATACCCTGCACACACAGTAGGCGGTGCCACACCCTAAATGTACAAAAAATTTTGATTTGACATCGCGCGATCAAATAGTGGTCAAAATATCAAGTGAATTGGTCAAAAAAAGTGGAATTTACGAAAAATTTGAGTTTGTAGGTCATTGGGGGTAACTATGAAAGAGAAGGGAATTTTGTGGTATGCAGTTTTAAAGATACATATTTACTGAGCTTGTATAAAAAATTTCTGCTTTATACCTTTATTAATTTTGGAGATATAGCGGCTTATAGAAAATGATTGGTTTTTTTTTAAGGGTGCTATATTTTTAGGGGTACACTTGGCCCTCGTTTAACACGGGAGTTACGTTCCTAGAAAACATCGTGTTGACCGAAATCGTGTTAAGCGAAACATGGATTCAGTACAAAATAAGGGGTTACGTTCCTGAAATTCAAAATTGGCAAAAAAAAATTTTTTTATTGTTCAAATTTGCTCCGTTATCATTAAAGTTTCATACATTTGATCAAAATTAATCAAAACTTACTATGTATAAAATTCATATTTTCAAAATTAAAAGTTTGTATTAAATTAAACCAGTAAGGGAGCTATTTTCAGACTTGCTGAAACTTATATATTCTTGCAAGCCTTTTCTCATTGGAAAATCTGTCCTTTTCTTATTAGAAAATCTGTCGTTTTCTTATTGGAAAATCAGTCCTTTTCTTATTGGAAAATCTGTCTTACAGTGTTTCCAATAAGAATCAAATACGTTTATAAAGATAAAGGGGCGTAGCCCCGCCCATTACACTTTATTTTGCGATCTTATATCTCGTCGCTTATAGAGAAATCATATTTTTAAGTTTTTCTCTATATGGGCGGTGCCACGCCCTTATGTTCGATTCTTATAAAACTTTGCAATATGGTCAAGGATTCATAAAAACGAGTAACTGCAAGGTTTCATCTGTTTGTAATTGAGAACAAAAAAGTTTTTCTAACAAAAACCGAATTTTTGACCGATTGTTCCTATGGGAGCTATATGCTATATTTATCCGGTCTTCACCAATTTTGCAGTGTGCCTTAGTTTACGTCTAAGATGTTCTTGTGCAAAAAATCGAGGCGATAGCTTTAAAATCAAAGAGTTTATTGAGCAAAAACGTCATTTTTAGCCGATCGTTCCTATGGCACCTATATGCTATAGTATTCCGATCCGGCTGGTTTCTACATATAAACTGCCTGCAAGAAAAAGAAAATATTCTGCGTTTAAATTTTTTTGCTAACTTCAAAACTGTGGGAGGAGTTCGCATTGAAACAGACAGACGGACATGGCTATATGAACTCGTCTCGTCGAGCTGATCAAGAATATATATACTTTATATAGTCGGAGATGTCTCCTTCTCTGCGTTGCAAACTTCATGACAAAGCTAATATACTCTTGCAAGAGTATAAAAAGTTACTTCATACAATTAATTAACAGGCTAAACTTTTTAAGAACTCAAAAATGTTAAAAAGTGAGAAGATTATATGTTTCTATTTATATCAAATTTCAAATGCATTTGGTGACATTTATAGTTTTAACATGTTTTCTTTTTTGGTGGCTCCTCATAAAAAAAACTCAGTCAAAATAGTGTAAGAACGAGCGTGTTTTGTTTTCAGCGTGCTAAAAGGGGAATTATAACCGTGCAAGACCGAGTTCGTGGTAAAAGAGTCCATGTTAAGCGAGGGCCAAGTGTATTTTCAGAGTTTTTTTTTAAACTTTGTTATTTTTACAATAAAGGTGTTCATGCCCAACACGGTGACGGGCCATTCATTAATTTACGGCAAGACAATTTTTTTTGTTATAAAAACACAGCGAGCATCTGGCAACGTTGCAATTTGACTCGGTGAGCAACAGAATTTTAACAGGGCTGAAGAGAGGAATTGAGAGACCATGATGTTTTACAGTGCGGTAACAGCGCTGTTAAAACCGATAATGGAAACCAAGTGCTGCATGTTCGCTTGAATTTTGAGGTAGACATGAGTCGGTACAACTGCAAGTCTCTAGTTTCTAATCGATAAACTGGCGAACGCATGACGATACGGTCATGTGCATGTAAGAAGGTCATATAGATATAGTTTAGCGTATGTTCGCTTGAAATGGCAAGTGTCGTCAGTCGAAATTCTTAAGTTGCAGAGCTAGCAGAGTATTTACAGATTTTAGAAAATCGTATAAACATCACGATGAAAATGTTAACAGCTTAGTCGGCTCTCAAAAGGGGTACTTTTGTCGACTTGATAAATAAAATGAATGAAATCGTACGTTAAAAATCCCAATTGATAATTTAAATTAACATTGGGTGAGAAACGGTGACACAAAAGTGTCGGCAGAGTGTCGACAGAAGTGGAAGAAGAAGAACATAAAACCGAGGTCTGAAATCGACCTGATGGGAGATATGGCTAAAATCGCCAGCGATGGTAACGCAGCATGCGCTTTATCAGTAGTCATATGTCGTGTCACAAAAAAATGACACGGGAGAGTAAGAATTCTCTTCCTGCTCTCACGACGCAGAGCTGTCTAATCACCTTTGAGGGTAAACTCTGCATTGTTTTACGTATTTTTACGGGGTTTCCCGCGTATTTTTGTTTGAACAGAATTTGAAATAAGCAGGTTTGCGTAAACTCGGTAATTTTTCTTCTTCTTATATAAACAAACGAAAAAGTGAATTTGTTTGAAGTTATGCAATAAATTGAGTTTTTCGAAGGTAAATATGTTTATTAATGCATGACTTTACGAAAAATTAGCTAGTTGTGTTAAAATGGTGCACTGATATGAATTGGAATGAAGAAATTGAGTAAGCAGTGGATGACTTTGAGGATGACATTATTGTCATACATACATCAGTTGGCGAGAGGACGAAATCAAAGACCCAAAATATGCATTTTGATGCAACAGTTGTATGTGTTGTGTTATTGCTTGTAACATACGACTAGTCGCTGTAAACGGGACAATATGGGAGTAAATTTTCTATTGTATGGGTTTTTGTTTAAAATGACTTACATATAACATATGCTATTTTAATAATAGAATTCTGTGAAAGTACAGCCACTTTTTCTTTGAAAATAACTAAAAATTTCCTTTTGTTTTTTGAAGAAAGTTGGCCATAACATTATAACTTTGTCGTTGGTAACACTGATCAGAAGTCAACTTGGGGGATGCCAACTTGGGGGTTCCCCCCCTAAATTTAGGGGGATTTTGAGTTGAATGGTTTTTTAGGGGTGCTATATTTTTAGGGGTATTTTTAAGTTTTTTTTTTCAACTTTGTTGTTGTTATAACAAAGGTGTTCACGTTCAACTCGGTGACGGGCCATTCATTAATTTGCGGTAAGACGATTTTTTTTTGTAATAAAAACGCAAGCAGAATTCACCAGATGGTGAGTTCACGACTCGGAGAGCAACAGAATTTTAACAGGCCTAATGAGAGGAATTGAGAGACCCTGAATTAAATGAGTGGTAACAGTGTGGTAACAGTCACTGTTAAAACCGACAATGGAAATCAAGTGCCGCATGTTCGCTTGAAATTTTAGGTAGTCATGAGGGGGTACACCTGCAAGTCTCTAGTTTGATATCGTCAATACTGACGAACACATGACGATACTGTCATGTGCCTGAGCGAAGGTATCGGAATAGGTATAGATATACTTTAGCGTATGATTGCTTGAAATGGCAAATGTCAAATTTCAGACTTATCAGAGATTTTACAGATTTTAGAAAATCGTATAAAAAGCACGGTAAAAATGAAAAAAGGTTCCTTTTTAAAAAAGCGCGATTCGCTTGAGTCCCAAGGGAGTCAGCGGCACATGGCAAAATGAATGAAACTTACGCCAGCCCATGTAATTTTGTAAATTTGAAATAAAGCTTATCAAATGCATTATATATACATATATACCTAGTGGACAAAATTGTCGTTAACGATATCGTAAACTAACCTTTACGAAACTCAACCGGACAAAACTATCGTAAATGGATCCGAAAACGATACGAAAATTAATCATCAGTCGCTCAGTTTGTGTGAATTAAAGTTTCGTTTACGATAGTCGTATACGGACAATTGGGAATCGTTTTCGTAGCGTTTCCGAACTCTTTTTCGTATTGTTTGGGAGTCTTTTGCGAACCTTTTGCGAATCTTTTGAGAGCCTGTTGCGTACTCGTTTACGAACCTTTTTCGGGTTGATTTATAAAAATTTTTTTTCATGTAAATCCCAGTTTATTCCCCCAATAAAAAATTGTAAAATTCAAAAATAGAAACATTCTTAAGGAATAGAATTGTTTTTTTTTTTTTTTAAATACCAATGCGGTTAACTTTTTTTTTATAATTTTGCTAACTTAATAGTGCTGTTCACTATGTGAGGCAAAAATTTGAAAATGTAATTTTCCTTGACTGTTATCGTGAACAGACTTTTGTACTTGTAAGAGTGTAAGATTGTAACAATTAAAACTAAGTAAGCTTTTGTTATCTTTGAAACATTGCTTTTTGTATTTGTTACTATTGTGAGACCCAAATTGAAAAAAAAAACAAAACCAAACCAAGAATTATTTTGGGAAAAATGCCATTTGATGTTTATTTGATTTACCTAGCCCAATTCTGTAATTTGACGGAATAATATTTTATGACCATTTGACGACCTTCGATTTAAGCGAGAGTTGCGCGCCTCTCAAAGACAATTTGACAAATTGCTAGGCTTAATAAGAGAGAGGGGTGCTCAAAACTGATTTCAATTGGCAAATGTCTATTAATTTGCAAGTTGCAATAGTTTTGGTTAGATTGTTTTCCTTTGGAAGGTTCCTCTGGAAGTAGTGCATTAGAGGATCACATACGCGTATGTGAATAGTATTAAAACTTTGACCAAAATGCAATGTCAATGCGTCTTTTGTGGTGAAAAGCTAGAAAGGAAAAGTATCTTTTTAAACTAATGCAGTGTAGTAACTTTTGGCGGTTAAAAAATTTTGAATTGAAAACTAGTTGTTTAATTTTCTGTCTCACTCACACTCCACACTTATATCACAGAATTATACCAAAAATACTATAAAACTTATGGTCACCTAACGGTATTTTCTATTATTTTAATAATACTCTTAGTGAAAAATTACTCAAAGGTCGGGGTAGAGTAAGTTGTGTAATTTTTGTTCTGAGTATTTTGTTGTTGTTTGCTTTACACAAAAGTAAAATTACATTTTTGCCTCACATGGTGAACAGCACTTATATCTTTATTTTTTATTATTAACAACAATTAAATTCGTAAACATTTATAATATAATAAACTTTTAAATTCTGGTGCCGCTGGGGTTTGAATCTCATACCTTCGGTTTCATAGTCCAACACAATAAACTCAGAGCTACAGCAGGCGACATAGAAACATTTGATATTTGGTAAATTTTATTTATTTGAAACATTTTTGTTCAAACTGGTCTTTTGTCCGCAATACGTTCGTTTCTGAATCTGATTCCGAACATTTTGTCAGGATTTTGCGAGTGCTCGCTTTTTTTCTGCAAAATATTCGTTTTAGAGTTCGTTTACGAACATTTTGCGAATATTTTGAGAATGCTCGTTTTTTAACCGAAAAACTTTCGTTTGTAATCCGTTTACGAACATTTTCCGATTGTTTTGTAATGATCGTTTTTTGTCGGCAAAACTTTCGTTTGTAATCCGTTTACGAACAATTTGAGAGTGTTTAGCGAATATTTTTTTCATCCGAATTTATCCGTTTTAAGTTCGTTTGTAAGTCCGATTGCGAGCATTTTGCGGACAATTTCTGATGTGTCCGATTTTTATCCGTAAAACATTCGTTTTCGAGCTCGTTTTCGGACGTTTTGCGGACATTCGAAAAATGTATCGTTTTTTTGTCCACTGGGATTGATTTGTGATTTAACATCACTTGTTTTGTTTCATTTCATTTAAATTTTTAAATCAATACGCATGCGCATATTTTTATGCAAACGAAAACAAACTGTCTAGCGCTGCTCGCATAATCGCTAAATCACCTTATAAGGGGACGTCCATAAATTACGTGAGATAAAATTAGGAAAGGGGGGGTTCAGCAAAATCTCACTTAGGAGGAGGGGGGTTCATTGGACATCTCATGTAAGTTTTTTTGTTCACTAGTTTACCATTTTTTTTTTCACAAATTTAAGCAAAAAAAATCGATTTTTTTATAAAATTTTAGCAAAATCTCATGTGAGATTCAGAGGAAAGGGTTTGTCAAAATCTCACTAAATCTCACCTAAATTTCTAGAAAAAAACCTCACGTAATTTATGGACGTCCCCTAAGGAAATCCTTTGAATGTATTTGATATTTTGTCGAAGCAGTAGCTGTAAGAAGAATAGTTGTCAACAGCCTGTAGCTTTCGCACAATATATTCGATGCACTGTGGGTCGAAATCAATATTTTTGAGTATGAATTGTAGCATGAATACGAGTTTATATTCAATGAATATTATGCTCTCTTCTTTCAAAATTAACCCCACTAATTTTTCACTATTTAAGTTTAAACCCATTTTAAATCATAAAATTGAAACAAATCAAATGAATTCCGACCCAGTGTTCATCGAATGAAACACTTTGAAAAAAGTGTTGAAGCACGTTTGAATCTACAAAATGCAACACTGTTGTCAATTGTTCTGCTATATTGTATTGTACATTCTCTTATGTTTCCATATTACACATGCTACATAAGGCATTTCAGTAATCTTTGAGTTAGAGCTAAACTGTTTTATATCCTGAATTTCTTGGCGTAACATAAAACAATTTTAAAGGGCAGCTCTTCCAGTTAGAAATTTGTTGGGGTGGTGTCTTTTCGGCCACCGATTCGACGCTAACAGCATGTTAAATTCACATGTTAATTAACCGCTGAAACCGAGTCAAGGACTGAAAGAGGAACAGACAAATTCCTAGCGAATACAGAGCGACATGCACTAAGCCAATACTGCACTGTCGTTTCATGAAACAACATGGCTGACAAGTCGCCGTACAGCATAAATGTACACAATAATTTACGAATTTTTACGACATTTTCCCTCGTTTTACTTAACTAGCTAGCAAAGTTGCATCCATTTTTGCTTCAGAATAATTGACAACAGTTCCTTTTCGACGGGTAATTGAATTTGAATTGTCAAATTGGCGCAAAATGATTATCGACACCATGTCGTCGAATGAGGCATTTTTGGGTCGAAGAGGCACTTGCGTCAACAAATTGTTGCAATTGGCGAAATGGGAAGCGTCGAGGGCCAATCGAAAATTCTCGTTAGTGCTGGCCGGCTCAATGTCGTTTGGAGTTACAGAAGTACTTGGGCCAGGTCAATATGGGTGACTCTCCCAAATTCATGAGAACATTTTTGTAGGGGTATTAGGGGACGTCCATAAATTACGTGAGATAAAATAAGGGGCAAGGGGGTTCAGGAAAATCTCACCAAATCTCACCTAGGGGGAGGGGGGTTCATCGGACATCTCATGCCAGTTTTTTAGTTCACTTGTTTACCGTTTTTTTTTTTCAAAAATTTAAGCAAAAAAAAAAAATATATATATTTTATCAAGTTTGTAGCAAAATCTCATGTGAGATTCAGAGGGAGGGGTTCGTCAAAATCTCACAAAGAGGGGGGGAGGGGTCTAAATTTATGGAAAAAAAAACCTCACGTTGTTTATGGACGTCCCCTTAGGTGAAAAATTATTGAAAGTTGGTAGCACTGTACTACCACCACTCATCACGGCTGCCAACTTAGGTGTTTTCTCCCTAAATTTATGGTTTTTTTGAGTCAAATGGGATTTTTTTTAGGGGCGTTATATTTTTAGGAGTATTTTTAGGTTTTTTTTTACCTATGTTATTATAAATAGGATGTTCCCGCCTAACTCGTCAAAATACAGCCACTTTCTTATTGAAAATAACTAATAATTCCTTTTTGTTATTTGAAGCAAATTTGCCCTTACTTTATAACTTTATCACGTTACCGAACGTCATGATGTGTCATCTTGATGAAAACTTCGACAATTGGACTTTGTTGTTGGATTTCCACCAATTGTCAATTTATCACAGTACCTAGTTGGCCGTGAAAACTCTTAGTGTAAACATGTATGATTTTAAAAATCGGAAACTGAAAAGAATGATAAAATAACACTTGAAGTATTAGTATTAAGAAATTAAATTAATAAATGTTGTTAAACGATATTAATTATTTATTTATAATTTTTTATTTATCAAAAATTTTATGATATTTGATTATATTTTTTATGAAAAAATATAATTTTACTTATAATTGATTATGTAATTTGTGTGTTTCAAATCTATTTAGGGGGATTTCCTAGAAATTGTAGAGATTTTAGGGGTTTTTGGTTTGTGTTTATGGGGAAAAATTTTTGAAAGTTGGTAACACTGCCACTCACTGTCAGTGACAACAATAACACAAACAGTAAAAAAAAATTGTGGTCGGTCGATGGTGGTGCCTAAATAACAATCAAAGCATGGCATTAAAGATTTTTTTATTGCCCTGTACCGTACGTATGTAATTAAATCTTATAAATATAAAAATAATTGCGAAAAAAAAAATTTTTTAAATACAACAACATATATGTATAGATCGAAACATTACAACAACGTACGCGTGAAAGTCGCGTGAAGCGTGAGTGCAGTGTCATTGGACAAGTGAATTAAAAAAGGAAAGAAAAGCAAATGTGAGAACAATAATTTGCAAAAAAAACACCATCGTAATAAGGATGATAAATATTGTGGTTTTCATTAAAAAATTTGGTAATCAAAATACGTGAACTCAAATAACAGGAATAATAATAAATAACACCGCTTCCAAACAATTAAAATCACCCCTACATCCTCTGCCGGTAGCACGCGCGCAAGTTGTTTCAAGTGTCGGTGTTCTTCGTTTTTAGTCACTCCTGTCATCTGACTGTATTTATTTTTTTTTTTTTTTTTCGGAGTCGGCTTACGACGTGCGTAGTGTTTTATATGTTTGTATAATTTTCTAATACTGAAGTGGTGCGCTCACTTAACGAATACATGTATGCGAGTCTTTATGTGTATGTTTACGCTAAACAACAAAAAACTATTTTCCAAAGTGTAACAGGAGGGGATGGCGTGGTAAAAATATTGCAAAACAAAATATTTTCAACTAGACACCACTACTACCCCCATCTGCTTCAGCTGGCGCTATCATTTCACTCACACAAATTTGGCCTCTCTCATGATACAATTATACAAGGTAGTCTCGTCGGCAAAATTTGGTACCTCTACAATCATAACAATAAGTGCGAGTGGGAGGGAGGAGAAGTAAGTGCGAGTGGGAGGGAGGAGAAGTAAGTGCGAGTGGGAGGGAGGAGAAGTAAGTGCGAGTGGGAGGGAGGAGAAGTAAGTGCGAGTGGGAGGGAGGAGAAGTAAGTGCGAGCGAAATGCCAATAGAGTGTATGTTAATTTTTGAAAAATTTGTCCGCACACAACCTTTTCCATCAAAAAACGAACACGCACTGACCAAAACCCGAACGTTTCGGCAGCCGACGAGACTACCTTGTATAATTGTATCATGGCCTCTCTAGTTCCCGTCATGTCCAACTCATAATCGTAATCTGTCACATTTTACATTTTTTTTCTCTCTCTTTCTCTCTCTCTCTCTTTGGCTTTTCCTCGTTTCGTTGTCTTCTGTTCTAGTCAAAAATGCGGCATCTTTGCAATTATCTGTCGCTGCTTTACTTTCCCCGCCAATAAAATCGTCTGCATGCTGCGTTGTACTGCTGCCTTCTCTTTCTTTCCCTTATCTGATATTCGTTTGAAATGTTACAGAAACCAAAGCAACGAAAAAAGCAAATGCGTATAACAATATGTGAAAACAACAACAGCTAAGAAGAGAAAAGATAAGTGAAAACACACAAATTGAAACAAGCAAGAAAAAGCGGAACAAAAAATCGTGAAAATGTAAAACAAGTGAAAATCATTTAGTGAAGCAATATTTTTACGCATTATTTTTGTTTATTTCTTTTTTTGTAACAAAAATTCCAAATATATTTATAATGATAAAAAAAAATAATAAATGAAAACAAAAGACTCGCTTTTGATTTTCTGTTGAATTGATTTTATTTGATTAATGAGCAAAGTAGTTAATGGAAGTGAAGTTAGTGAAAAACTAAAAACAACAAAAAAAGAAAAACAACAACCAACGTGTTAAACAACAGAAGGCGAAATTAATTAGCAACTAACTTCCGCCGTGCCTAAATGCTGAGGTGGGTGGGTAACGAGTTAGCACCAGAACAAGAAACACAAATCAGCAACCAACGGAGATGGCCTCCCTACATTCCAATTGGCGCTTTGGTAAACGGAGCAAGCTACGCGTTAAAGGTAAAGCAACGAAAAATCAAAACATTCAGAAAATACAAAAACAATCCGATACGTATCGAAAGATATTTGTGAAGGAGACAAGTTGATTAAACAGCTGGTTTGAAATACTTGACATAAATTATAGATTCATTTATATTAGTCGCCCAATTTATCACTACTCAATTTGATCGTGTTTTGTTATTGTCACCCTCTTCTCTTATTTGCTCGCTGATCTTTGGGTTTTCTTTTTTACCTAAAATAAATCATTTATTTTATACACATATATTTTTTTAATACTCCCGCCATTCTCTTGTATACGTTCATAAGGTTTTCTGCTTACAAAGGAGTGGCCAGATTGTTGTTTTAAGGTCTAGGATGGATTTATTCAAATCTTCAATTTCTTTTATTTCTTAAGGAAAACTCAAAAATAATAATTACTTATGATTAAAAATAATCATTAATAATGAAGAAAACGTTAAAAATCAAAACATAATCATTGACATGCAATTTATTGCAATATAACTTATAACCAGTAAGGATTGGAGTCGACAGTACTCGACTTCGACATACCCTGTACCTTCAATTAGTAACGGATGTATTAGGGCGTTGCCCCTCCCACTTTTTAATCGAAACATATTTCCTTTTCATTCAATATCATTCATACCAATTTTGGCTCTTCTAGACCAATTCGTTACAGAGATATAACGGTTTTCTATTTTGGCTATATGTAGGCGTGGCTACGCCCATTATATGATAGAACTTTGTTAAACTCCATCCCAATAACATGCATGCAAAGTTTCATTCTTGTAGGTTTCATGGTTCTTGAGATACAAGCGTTTCAAATTATTACTAATTAGGGGCGTGGCCCCAGCTATATACACTCCTATCTCAAAAGACAACCCAGAAAATACGACTTTTGTAATATTTTACCCGAGGTAGCTTCAGTTATTTACCCCTCACCCCGAAACTACCTCAAAAAGGGGGAAAACAAAATAAACTTGATGAATCACAGAATCGAACTGCGAAGAGCCATAAGGTACAGGGTATAATGATTACGGTCCCTGAAATGTTTATTTGCAACCAATGTTAACTAAAATGTGGTACCATTTTTGTTTCTTTTTTTTATACTATCATTACATTTCTCTGGCAACGTCCTCTAGACAAACTATTTGCGTCTACTTTCTCCCTTGCGTCTGTGTTATCATCGAACCTTGTTTTGTTCTCCTTTAACGATGTTTGGTGTTTTTGTTATTTTTGTGCGTGCTATGTTCTCCGATGTTGAATTTGTTCAATAAATAGTTTCTTGCTGGCGAGCGTATTTTCTTACGATTTTGATTTAACGCTGTTGTCAACAATTTTTTTTACATTTTACTAATAAATTTCGTGTCATTCGTTGTAAACGACGTATTTGTTTACATTGCTGTTGAAATGTTACAAAATAGTTTAGTAATTAATAAAACTTAAATTTATTTATCAATTATTTCTATTTAAAATTTTTTTTTTTTTTTTTTCATTAAAAAAAAAACAAATTTAACAACACTTTTGTTTCCGTTTTTCTCGCATTTTTGACACACACACTCACACGTGTCTTTGCCGCTCACCTTACAATTTCTTCTTCTCTCGATTATTCATATGTTGGTCTAGTGTTGCCACCTTAGCCTATTTCTGAACAGATCATCCCGTTTTGTAACTTTCCCAACCAAAAAAAAAAAAACATCCATTGCTCCCTACAGACACTCTTTCTGCACTCTTTCTGTTACAAACTTCTTAATTATCCTAGAATTACTTCTGGCTAGCACCTTCTATTAGGAATAATAAATTGCCCCCAGCTCATTGTCGCTCTGTTTAACAAAAAAAAAAAAAAAACAACAAAATGATAGGAAAAGGTTTACCAAAATGTATAAGAAAAATGTTGGTATTTGTTTTTAGCGCATATGTTTCAATGTTTTAATATTAAAATTATACGAAAATTCATATTTTTCCGACACTTTTTGTTTTGGTCAAAACTAATGAGCACCAACAGATACAGAAAAAAGTATAGTTAACTTTATTTAATTTCGAAATTCAGCACTTGTTACAAGTATAAAACGGAATAAACAAGCGGTATGTGTCTATGAAAGTCGGTCAAAACTTGAGACAAATTGAATTTAATGTACGATCGATTTTGTGGTGTGTGCGTATATCTTTATAAAGTTAGCACATATTTACGAAAAATAAAACTGAAAATGTAAAATAACACAAACAAAATGCAAATTATTTCAATACAATTTGTAAAATGAGTGAAGCGTTAATTTAGTCAGCTTAAGATCGCTAATATTGAATTAGAAGTTTTAGTAACGGACACTTTGTCCACTTTTACTATCATTTTTGGTATGTCCTATTTTTAACTCTAATCTGTTTTTCCAGAGGAAAAATGATATCACTACATAACTATTTCGAACCATTTTATTGATGTTATGTAAAAACTAATGGCTTATTTTATTAGCAATGTTGATGTTTTTAAGCTGATGACTGTATTTCCCTTTCTATTTTTGTGTTGTTTAAAACTAAATTTTTAATATCTTATACTGCGTTCTTTTCGGAATTACTTTAAATAGCCTCGCATTTCTTACGCTTTGACCAAATTATTTTTAGTTCATGTTATGTTTATTTTTAATATAGCAAGAGCAAGAGAACATCAAGCAGAATTAGCGGTAACAACGACTCGAAAAAATTGCATGAGCAATGTCGGTATCGTTTTACCGAGAAATATATGTATAATAAAGACAAAATCCAATTAAATATACTAAGTTAACCGGTACTCATGAATGCATAATGTTGCAATTATTAAGTAATATAATTTTTACTCCGTTTCTATCGCTAACTGTAGACTGCTGATTGGTTGGGCAGATAGCGTTGAAATATTTAGGCCATTATTCACATGAATGAATTTCTTTTCTTTCGACAACAAACAACGATATTTGACGAAATAAGGAATTGACGTCACAGACACGAGTTTTTTGTAGCGCGTGTGTGAGAAGGATGGCTACAGTTGAGTATTGCAAAGCTGGCACCATGAATCGAATTTATAAAATAAGAATGATTGAATTCTCATAAATATTTGTAATAGTAATAGTTATCACTGATCAGAACACAAAAAGTTATATTTTTTTTAAATTTAAATTTTGATCCCCAAATCAATAAATCTGATAAAAATATGAAACTATAATGACAACACGCTTTATTGTTCAGCTCTCATTGTGACTTGGTTATTTCTCTTTTATATCACTTCACTTTTTACAGTCCTGCCTCAATAAATTTTAGATTAATTAAGTCCTTTTAGAGTGCATTTTCAGTCGTTGTTTTGCATGCTGTTTTAGCAGTAAATGTATTCAAGTGTGTGAGTGTGTTTTTTTTGTATTTTGGGGTTGTCAAGCTGTTGCATTGACTGCATTGAATTTAAATACATCTTCCACCCTTCAGACATATACTTTGCTTTCATATCAGATATCACGATTGCCATATCGAGTAACATGCACTTCACCGGTTCTTTGTTACTTTATCTTCACACCTACTACCCGTCAAGTGTTAAAGCTCTGTTTAATTGACTCGTATTTCTGTTCACAATGCAACCCCATGATTTGTTATCTTTGTTTTTTAAAATACATGCTTGTTGTTTGTTAATGTGCAGTTTCGCAAGATCCTGAAGACTGTTATCGCTTGGATCCGATGAAATCGACCGCAGAAAACTCATATGATATTTATAAGATGCTCTGCAGCCGCGATACACGCGACACAAAGAGACTGTTTCTGCTTAACGCATTGGCTTCGCTTTGCCTAACGGCGACCGGCACCGGACAAAATAGTTTACGCTTCACCACCGAGGAGCTGTTCTATTGGTGAGATTCTAAGAAGTGCAATTCTTTTTTATAACATTATAAAAATAACGTATTTCTTACATTTTAGTTTAAGTGCATCTCTGGTGCATACATTCACACAGGTTCGCGCCGCCGCTTTAAGAACAATACGTTATGCGCTTGCCACACCAAAAGACGTGAAAGTGTTCAATTCAATGCAGTTGCAGCACCTGCTGTGCCGATCAATTGATTTAATGCTCAAGAATGATGATGAGCGGGTTCAAGCATTGAAATTAGTAAGTTTATCTTTATACTTACATTATATGTACATGTGCGTGCGTAATTCTTAATTTCGTACCCTCGTTGTATATTACAGGTACGCAAAATGCTTGCAATTTCACCGGAGGATATTAGTCCAGTAGTGGTACGTTGTCTTGTATCCTTGGCAGATAGTGGAATCGAGGAGAGCGACAATCTGCTTCGAGCCTGCCTGGCAACACTCTGTGAACTTGCTGTGCTAAATCCAACACTGCTAATTGTTTGTGGGGGCGTCACTTCGATTACGCGAAACGTGCTCGAATGTTATAATCCGCGGATTGCCGAAAGCCTTTGCGGAGTTCTTCTGTATCTACTAGAGTGGCCTGAGACACGTAATATTTGTGGTGTACGTTTGGATTGTCTTGCGGCACCGTACTGCGATTTCACATATAGACTGGGCATAATGGATAAAAACAAGTGAGTGCTCACATTGCTTAATTATTGGTGACTAATTTAATTCATTTCTTGCTCATTTAATTTTATTTTCAAATCTAAACTGCCGCCATATAACAGAGATGCACGCGAACTGCGATACACCAGCTGTCGTTTAGCTTTGCTCTCTGTACTGCAAAGCTGGACTGGCACGCTCGAATTCTGTGATCCAAGTAAACCATCAGGCTTAAAAGCAATAGTTGACGCTTTATATTTAAATCAAATCGAAGTTAGAGTGAGTACAGAATACCGTGACAAATCCTAAATGGTAAAACTTTTTACATGACTTTTTTATTCTGCTCTGTTCTTACAGAAAGCAATATTGGATTTGCTTTATGAACTTTTGGGTCTTCCACAACCTGCATGGACAGACAACTATGCGGTTGCTTTGCAGGCGGTTGATCCGTCTGATATACAAGACTCTTGGTTGCTAAGCAATGGCTTTGTGGCGGCGGAAGGCCGCTCCATTTTGCCTAGTTTAGCAGCACGTGCGCCCAATATCGTTGGGCAGCATTTAGCTCTTTTGCTATATTGTTTTTTGGAGACTGGACTGCTCAATGCGCTCGTCGAGGTAATTGTATCAAGCGATCAACAAGTTTCGATACGCGCCACCGTGCTCATTGGCAAAATTATGCACCTAATGCATACTCATCTGCCGGCGGATATATGCAGCATGAGTCCGGCTCTGCCTACACTCATCTCACACGCTTCTCAGGGTAATCAACAAGCGACTGCAGCGATTTCAGCCTTGCAATCTTACCAAAAGATGTTGCGACAGAGACCGGCATCGTGCAGTTTGTTTTTGGATAGTATTATTCAGGGCGGTGGTAAGAAATAAAACTTTCAAAACATTTCCTCCATCTATATTTCAAATATCATTTGGTTGTTTTAGCCCTGATTCACACTCGTCTCTTTCGACGCGACATCAATGCTCAGGAATACGCTATTGCTGTTAATGCTCAGACATCAAATGTCTTATCACCGATACCACAGAGTAGCGTTACACTTGATAGACCACGTCTCGATTCGGTTTCCTCAAGCGATGAATCTATGTCGCAGTCATCGTCATCGATACGTTCAAGCTTTCGTCTTAAACGAAGATTTTTGCCGTTTTTCGATAACATGCGCTCTCTAAATCGTCTCATAAAAGACTCAAATGTTCTATCGTTGGCGGATTGCAACGCGTGGGACTGGGAAGTAATTACTACAATATTAAGAGTAAGTTATACATTTGTGTACCGTTGTATTTAATACTAATGCGTGTACATTTGCAGTCAAATTTACTACGGAAAATTGACGATCCTACGAGCAAGTTCCTAAAGAAGCTAGTTGAGTTCTATAAACCAAGTAGCAATCGTTTCTCACATCAAGACTTGGTCCTTGGACCACCAATGCCGGCATATGTAGCCGCCGGTCTAGACCTAATTGATGTGCTGTTAATTTTAAGCAGCAACGATCTGGAATACATGCGTCTTATCACTGACCTATTCTACGACATTAGCCAGCACTTGCTACAAGTGACCACGTTGAATCGGGCTCACGATTGCTTGTTTAGTCCACAGCATATGAACAATACCATGTGTCAACAGTATTTCCTTTATATTGGGCGTATGTGTCGCGGGCGAAAAGGCATTTCCGTATTGAATAACACAAACATCTTTGCGCAGTAAGTTCAATACGTTACAAAAATCGTTTTTTTAATTTTTATATTGTTTATGCATTCTCCAGTTTAAAAACTCTTGTGAGCAATACGGACCATATTTGCTATGTGAAGCTCATTGTGTCTGGTTTGGATTATTCTGCCGAGGTAAAACCGCGCAAAGTGCTCGAAAAAGCACTGACCGGTGCAAAGACACGTGCGGGACGACTTTACGCTACACAGTTTCTCGCCGTTTTGTTGCGTGCACGATTACCCAATTTTGAGGTGTGGGGCATACCCATGATAATATTACAAACAAAAGATCGAGATCGAAGTGTGGTTCTTGCCGCAATGGATGTGCTCGAGGAGGCTTGCCATGATAAAGACTATCTCGAAGAAATTGTCAGTCTTTGGCCGAATCTTAAGATGCTGGGCGACGTAGGTCGCTTGTTAATGTCACGATATTATTCATTGTCGCGTGGATTAAATAATTGTAAAGCAAAGATCAAAGAAGAGATCGAATATTGGAAAAATGGATACAATAAGAGGTAACTGAATATTTGATTTCATTACCGACATCGTTGTTAATTTATTTGGAATTTTACAGATATGTACTGCTCGTCGAGGCGGATACCCATTCCAGTCTGACACTGCATGTGCGCAATGAGGACGGTTATTATTCGCGACGGAATTGTAACACACGACCTATCACTGTTCCGCCGAATATCGTACCACATCTTTACGGTCAAATGGTTCAAACAGCACAAGGCATGACGTCGTTGCGAAATTATGGCGATCTAGTGCCGCTTGTCGAGATTGTGAGTCGAGCCAAATGCACGGATGAAGCGGAATGCGTTGAATTGAAGTCTGCAATTTGGGCTGTTGCTCATGCATCGACGCATTCGAATGGCATCGAGTACTTTATAGAGACGGGTTCCCGGTAAATTATGACATAGTCTCCTTCTTTAAAAGTAAAGTAATATGTTTTTTCTTCTTTTAGCATTTATGAAAAGTTAATTCTTTTAGCGACGAAGTGTGAGGTTTACTCAATACGCGCAACCGCATTCAGTGCATTAGGTTTAGTTGCTGGTACAAATGCAGGTGCAAACATACTTTTCAAACTAAGTAAGTACAAAATTATGTAACAATTGTTACTCGGCAACACTCACATTTTGCATACTCCATTAGATTGGTTAAGCGTGCGTCATGATCGCAATACGACGTGGCCTGTGCATCAACCCGAAGACTGGATGTCGAGCAATTACACGCCCGTACGTCATCACTACGAAGATATGCCACCTTATAATTACACGGGTATTGAAGATCAAATCGATGGGTCCTATTACACAGGCAGCTATTGGAATCTACTGCTAAGCAGCAGCAGCACAACAAAAGGTGGTGGTGGCGCGGCCAGTGCTAGTTCAGAGGCTCAGGATGCAAATACAACGACAGATAGTGTGCGAACAGTCGCCGATGAAATACAGTCGAATAAAGCATTCGCGGTTAATGCTTCAGCCACGACAAAATCAAAGACCCTTCCAGAGGGCACTTACATGCGACAGGGCAAACATCAACGTTCAATGTCGGAATCAAAAACGATGGACTTAATGACTCTTATCAGCGGAATGCCTGCCACCGCTTCAAATTACAACACACATTGTCAACATCGCATACGATACAATTCCTGCACTGATTCAAACACATCCGGCGTAAGTAGTTGTGAATCAGTGACGGGACGCACCGCCGCCGCTGCAGTTGGGTATGTTAATGCAGGTCATTTGTCAAAGTGGCGACTCTTAAATCATAATCACAACTTTAAATGTATTTTTAGTGACTTTCAACAATTTCCACTCAGCCCTATACCGAGCATGTCAAATCTTTTAGAGTTACCGATACAATCAACGCTTATGCGTCGTACCTCATTACTAGGCACCACATACTTACAGCAAGCACTGAGCCCACTGGATATTAAAGGATACGCTCAGCTGCGTTCGTTGCGGGCTAATAGTCGGCCGGTTTTTCCCGAATCAACGGAGGCGGAGCTGTACCATTTAGTTAATGTTGCCCTCACTGAATTTCGACCCCGTAAGTCGTCATTTGTTGATTCACAGCGACGGAAAGTACGTAGTCTTGACCGTCACTTGACGTCATTAAAAGGCTTTGCGTAAGTAAAACTAATGTTTTTATTTTCTTTTTTATTGCAATAATATATTCTGTTGATTTTAGACGTTTGTCATCGGAAGAACTCCAAGTGCCACTGCCAACATTAAATACACCAAAGTTCCTTTCACAAACTGATTCAAAAGGTCCCTGCTATGCGGGTTAGTATCCACAAGCGTATTTTAGTTGTTTTTATCACCAATAACCAAGTACTATACAATTTTAGGTATATGTTTGCCAAAAAATCCGCTGGACTTGTTTCCCACACGAAATTTGTCACGTACGTATGTCTCCCGTGATATACAGGACCAAGATTTAATGGACAATAATCTGCTGACTGCTAAGCAACAGTTCCTCAATGATTCATTGAATAACGAAGGCGGCGATGAATCGTCAGTTATTTCCTCGCTTTCAGATGTCTCGTCGGTAAGCAAACGTACCAAGTGGCATCAGGCAGGCAAGCACGGCAGGAATCAATGCATAAACTGCTCTCGCTTGCGGCGTAATCAACAGACGCATACTCTACGCATCGATGGTGATGCAACAAATACGATTTCAAATGGTGTATTAACGATATCATCTGCTTCGTCAGCGTCTGCGCCTAGTGAATTGTATAGTTTCGCAAATGGTGCTCTTCTTCCCGGCAGCGTAGCAGCAAATACGGCTATGACACGCAAAGGAGTGAAGCAGTCGGCGCCTTCAAAACTCCGGCAACAACAACAACAACAAAATACACAAAGCTCATCAACCATTCAACTGTTAGACATTTCATTCAACTCACCCGAAAGTATTATCAGTGAAGAGAGCTTGCCCGATCGCATAACTGCATCAATACTGTATAACGTACAGCGGTTAGCCAATCCCGTTAGTGCGAAACAATCAAAAATGGCGCTCCTGGAACTAAAGCAAAAACATCCTAATACATTTCAAGATATTTGTCTTTATTCGGAAGCTTGCAAGACACTTGGGCGCAGCAGTTATCGCATGAGTGCGCGACGTTTTCTACAGGAATTGTTTCTCGATTTGAATTTCGACTCATTTTATGCGGAACCACAAGAAATACTCAGCAAAAAATCCAAAATTGTTTATGCAACACCAACTGGTGTGGCAGAGAATCGAACTGAAGTTGAGGTGGTTTTAAGTCAAAATCTGGAAGTGGCAATGATGGTCGAACCATCAATGCACTCCTCAAGTGGAGGAACGACGGCCACACTGACGATTCCCTCGGCTGTACACAAGTCACAACTGAAATTAAAACCGCTTGCAAGCGTATATGAAACAAGCTGTGAGAATTTGTTAGTAGATCAGTCACCACGTTTAAGCAATGTGTCAACAAACCGTCGTGAACAAAAGAATGAACTACACATAGCGACTGACGAGGACGATGACAAAGGGGGAGGAGCGGAAGATGATGATGTTGGTGAGAGTAATCTGAACAATACAAATGATCAATATGCAAATAAAAATATCAACGACAACAATATGGATGTTGGCGAAGATGTCTGTGATAACGTAACACACAATGTGAGCGTAAATTTCGTGCCACAGCCCAGCGGCTGTGCTGGAACATCATCAGTCATTATTGCCAGTGGAGGTGGTGGTAGCAGTAATTGCAGTGATCAAACGACAAACAGTAATCGCAGCAGCATCTGTACGATCAGTCACCAACCAGCGACGATGACGACGACAACAACTACGCCGACAATTTGTTTACTAGAGAATGAGAACAAGAAGTATACACGTGGCCGTTTTTATACACTTGAATTGGATTTAAGTTGTACCATAAATAAATTTCCCATCACCGATCGAACTCGTACGACAACGACATCAGGGGCAACAGCAGCGTCAACATCATTATCAGCATCAAGAGTGCCTGTTAGATTAGTTTCCTTTTCCAATATTCCAAATTTTCTTACGGAGGCCAACGATTTAAATCCACATCAAACTAACACACAAACCAGAATCGATGGTGATGACAGTGTCAAATCAACAGAACCTCAAACTACTAAATGCCAAAGTTCGGCATCGGAATATATTTGCACACCAGTAACGCTAAACTCATTAAGAGTGACCAAGAGCCTAGCAGCGTCAATGGTCGCACCTGTTGGCAGTTTATTTTGCGAAAAGCGCCTTCAGACATCTAAATCGGAAGCAGTGCTCGTGAATGTCACGAATGTATCGACGACAACGGCAACGAATATAATGCCCAGTGGCGTGGTTAAAGTAACGCCGGTATCCATAGCAATGGATACAGTGTCAACAAAACCGTTAGTAGTGACAAGTGCGACGGATATGCCGGGGTCAGCGACGGCCCATGCTAAACACAAAGCATAATGGCTGGAATTCTATAAAGATGAATATTTTTCTTTCCAAGCCGCTAAATATGAGACAAAAATTAAAAACACTTTTTCCTATTTGTAAGCTAAGTGTTTACATGAAAGCTTATGGTAAAATGAACAAAGCTGTATTTTTTTTTTAACCTGTAAACTTTCGATCTGAAATCGAACTTTGAATAAGCGAAAAGATAAGAGTATACAAAAAGTAACAAAAGCAATTTTTTGTCATAAATTTCAAACGGTATTGTACAATAAGGAGAATAATTAAAGTTTATGAGAAAAATAAGCATTAAAATTTATATATGCTGAGACCCCAAAATTTTTTATTATGATTTTTTTTTATACATTAAAATATTAAAAATTAATTAATAAAAAAAAAACAAATTATATTGAAACATGTATATAAAAAACATATGGATCACAAAGCGTAGTCAGCGAAAGAAGTTCAAGAAGCATAACAGCCAAACTGCGATACCTTTTCAAAGCCTCCTATTCTTCCGAATCCAAATAAGAATTATTATTAGATGGCGTAGATTTCTTTTTATATCATTTTTCGTATGTGTGTGAATTTAACTTAAATGCTTTAATTAGAGGGAATGGAAACCACTTAAAAAAAGGAAAAAACACAAAAAATTAAAGTAAACAATAACACAACAACCACCGCAAAAGTAAATCTACTTAATTGTACTTAATGAATTATCGCTAAAACGAAGTACCGCACAAAAAAAACATTTGTTTAAGAATACATGTGACGTGTCAAATATTAAAGAACAGTAACAAACAAAGAACTCTGCAGACAGTGACACCAGTGGCGACAAAGGTTGCGGCGTCACAACAACGGTGTCTCTTATTTTGATTAATATTAGCTCAATTAAACGTTTCATATTTTCTTCGACTAACACTTGATTTAGTTTGAGTAGTTGCTACTCGTACACATATGTACATACGTACTTCTACTTTTAGCCGTACTACAGTACAGACAAACGTACATACCTATGCAAGGATTTCTTCTTTATGCATATAAATCTAGTTTTTATGAAAAAAAATATGCAGTCACACATAGGACCAATAATTTGTTTTCTTATTTTTTTTTTATTCTTTTAATGCATTAATTTAGCCCAAAGATGTCGCTTCAATTTGATTCGGCCTAAAGTTTATAGGCAAAGCTTAACAAGTACTACTAGTTCTTCACCACCCACCCCCCAAATAGACTGAGAACTATTTGAATGCACCTCGCGTTTATTGCTATATGAAAACAAAATATATATATATATGTATTTATTACATTTCCTTTTTTTCATTTTGAATGTAGTTTAGTTGAACAAAAAATAATACTTATACAAATAATTCATATTTTTTAAAATAAAAACAAAAAAAATGAAAAAACAATTTTCATTAAATGCGGTAAATTGGGCGTGTGTTGTGGGCGGTACTACAAATAAGTCGATTGTGTTATGCGTTGGTTAACCTATAAATTTGCGCTAAATGTAACAGTTCGCTTAATTTCTTTTAATCATTTGATGCAGTCTATAATTTTGTTTAGATTACTTTTAATTATTTGATTTCTTGTAAATAAGTAATGGAAGAACAATTTTTTGTTATATACGTACATATATGTAGTAATTTAAATAATTTAAGGTTATATATGTGTGTATGTATGTATGTATGTATACTAGTATATGTTTTCGTGACAGTTGTGCAAATTGACATTATTTGAGTACTTTTTTTTTCTAAATTAGCATTTTGTTTTTTTTTTATATTAGTATTTTTTTTTTTTTCTATTTTTTGTTACAATTGATTTAGTTAAAGTTGTTACGAGTGTCATTCGCGACATTATAGTTTTTTTAGGTGCTAAGAAAACTACGTATGCATGCATTTTATGTTGAGCACGAGCGTGAGTGAGAAGGAGCGAGCGAGAACATATGTATGTATGTACATATATGCACACATATGTGTTATGAGAGGAACCGTTTTTCGTTGAATTTTATAAAGCTAAAATATTAATGAGCATTGAAAATATGTTTATATATGTATGTAAATAATACATGGTATTACTTATATAAATACATACATACAGTCAAAAAAGTTTTATATGTATATACATATACATATAAATATTTGACATTTGCCTAAAGCTAATTATATATGTATGTATGTATGTAGGTTATATTGCTAACCGTCAAATTCAGTTTGACAATGCCGGGCACTCAGCATTTCGTCGCTTATATCCAGCCAAAATTTATGCCGGTCAACGAATAGAATTTGTTATTGAACGGTCTATAGAATTCTCTCAGTCTTTCGATGGCATTTGTATCAATGTGCGGATGATTACGACCCTTTGTCTTACCCAGACAATGCGGTGTGGAACGCGCCTCTGATTTGAATAAACATGGGAAACCCTTTGTGGCATTGAAATAAAAATGCTTCTCAGTTACCACACGTTTCAGTCCAAGGAAGTCCTGTACACGTCCAATTTCATAAGCCGGATCCATAATCAAACGCTCACCGCTAATGAAAAGCAATTGTGAGAGCGGAAAGTAATGCAGCCACTTCTCTAAATAGCGCGCATAGACACCGATTTTGACGGGACCCCAGTTTGTGTCAACCACCGAATATGAACCGTTGACAAAAGCCAAATCCTCGAAAAGTTTCATGTCTGTTTTCTTACTCGCTGCCTGCGTGTAATCGGAAATGGCGCGTGTCACTGGGTCACGCACGACAATGAGCAACCTGCGTGTTTGTGTATGTGTAGCGATTGAAACTACAAATTTCATATGAGACTTACTTGGTTGCCGGATTCATATGATAGACACGTTGTGGTACTTCCTTTGTCACAAAATAACTCGGCGTCTTCTCCATCGTGATTTGACCCTCGATTGTATACGGCATGTGATGACGATACCAACGCAGGCCACGTTGATAGTGCCGATCAAAAAAATGGACCTCAGATCCGGCTGCACGTACATCCGGATGCAAGCGTATAAATTCGAGCAATGCACGTGTACCGCTTTTCTTCACGCCAATGATTAGAGTATCCGGCAGATGACGCGATGGTCGCAATCCTTGTTGACGTAATAATTGATACTTGGGCGAACCATCAGTAGAGTTGTTGATATTGTTGTTGCTTCTATTGTTCGTACTTAGCGTTACAATGTGCACTAAATTAGCGGTCGTGGCGGCGGGCAATCTATGTAATGTAATATTTGAGCTGTTGTCAGGCATTTTGTTCAAGTCCATTGCCGATAATGGACGCAACAGATTCCTTAGATTTGTCTAAATTAAAATTTATTGCATTTGCTTATATAAAATGTCAATTATTAAGTTAAAGCGCTCTCACCACTCACCTTCTGAAGCGTGCGGCTAATGCTGGATAGAAGGCAGGCATTGAAAGTGTAAGAAACGTAGATGAGTGATACGCAAATGATTAGCGTGACGACAAGACTGCGATGGCTCAGGTTATTGAACCAAAGTGTTTGGAACATATTCACCAGCGTTGGTGTTGGCGGCGACGGAGGCGTTTGTTCGCGGCAACCACTGGGCACGCGTCTTACTTTTTTTTTTGTTTCTATTATCCTATATTAGCGTGTTTATCCCATTTACATAGTGGTTTTCTTTGTTCGTTGTGTTGCATAGCAGAATTTTATGTTATGTTTTGTTTATTTTTTTTTATTTTTGTCCTTTTACCAAATATTCTGTTTAACACATTTTCCAGCAAACTGAAAATTTTCACTAACTCTTTTTCCAGTTAGGCAAGAAGCGAACACATAGGCTGTTGTTGTCAGGAAGGAGTTAACATATCATATCTGCCATGCCTCTTATATGCAAAGCAATGGCAAAGTTTCACTTCGCTCGTTCGCTCGCTCGCTTCTTTGTTCGCCTTGACTACACACACTGCGGACTTAACTTGACTTCACTTGATGGTCTTAACCGCTCCGTCCTGCTCATTCTCTTACGGGTGTGCGTATGTGTACGCTTATTTAGGTGTGTGTGGATGTATGAGGGAGCACTAACAAATTCCGGAAATGAAACGATGCAAACGGATAAGGCATTGATAAACGGCATTGCGGCATTCTGGTGTGAAGGCACGCGTCCGTATATGTGCAAGTGTGTGAGTATGTGAGTGTAATTGAGCTTGATTGTATGTGTTGTGTCCTTAAATATGGCGGCCGGCAAAATGCTGAGAGCAACGAGAGAACGAAACCTACTGAAACTGGCGAGCTCAGACATTACACACTCAAATTGTGCGGAATTTTACTGCAGCACCTCAACTACTCATTCATGAAAATATTCTGTGTTTGTACTTGCGCAGTTGATATGCCGCCATCAGAAACTGTTTGGTTAACTTGGCTAATACGATAACGTTGCACTGCTCATGTAATAAAAAAATACAAATATTAAAAAAATAAAACCCCATAAAATTCATTTTTGTAACTAACCTTTTCTCTCTTGAATCACATTAAGCTGATTCCCGATTAGTCATCATCATAAGTTCGAAAACGTCTTCCCACAGCAGCAGCAACTTTATCATGAGTATGATGACAATAATGCTTGGAGCTGATAGATTGCAGTTCATCATCATTTAATTATTTTGTTCATGTACCAAATGCATATCTAATCAAGGTTTCTGAACAAGTTGTCTGTTTTATCATATAGGGAGCGTTTACACCTGATTGGTCCAACTTGCCATAGCACCTGACGACATTTAGTGGTGATTGTACGCGATGTTACGCCCAAGTAAAGGTGCCAAGCATACACGTTCTGACAGCGATCGAACTTCGACGTCGTATCAAACAAGCGAAATTGGTTAACGCTCTTAAGCTGCAACGAAATCAAGTGATACATCTTTGTGGGGCATCAGTGCGCTTGTACAGATGTGATGCAGTCATGTACTACATACCCGATATACTAGGTAAGGAAGCGTGGTTCTAGGAATAGGTAACAACAAGTCTTGTATATTTCTTGGTATTTTATATTCACAGCTTTCTGCTGCCTGTACATGTGCGGCCTCAGCTATGGCTACTACCTCAAGTATGCGTATGTTTACGACAATCTCTGGCAACATTGGTACGCTATATTGGGCATTTTTGCCGTGTTGCTGCTCGCTGGCGTTTGGATGCTGCGAAAGCGCAAACATCAGCAGTATGTCTACGATCATTACTATTTGATTTTTTATGGTTTGACATGTTTCCTGCTTAGCGGCTTCTTTATGATAAGTGACAATTTAGGTGAGTGTGTAAAATAATCGCTGACCTATTTCAATAACCACCAAATTACACACACTTACGTCCATGCAAACAGAGATTTGCTTCTACTTTAGCTTCGTTGGCCAGGGTATCGTATATATCGCTTGCTACAGCTACATAAGCCTCCGCAGCACATCGGCCGGCTACAGACCCACACGTATCGCATTTGGTAATGCCGTCTACTTTGCGGGTCTCTCTACCGGCTTTGCGTACTTCAATGAATTCGAGCCTATTTCACGTGGCATTGTTTCCTTATGTCTTACAACCAGTCTTATGTTCGGCGTGGTCGTCATCGAATTGCTGCAATACTTGCGCGTGGATGATTATAAAAAATCGCTGGATATTGTTTTTAATCTGCTAAATGAGGAGCGCTTGGTTTTTGTGCATCAAAAATCGGTGTACGCACAATTTGTGGCACGTCCTGATTTCTATTTTGTTCGCAATCGTCAGTGGCTTGTCGTTGGACTTGGTCTGATCGTGTTGCTGATGCGTTCATGTTGCATTTATTCCTCCACCTATATGCATCTTATGTGGAGCGCCACCATCGGCTATATAAACAGCTCACAATTGTATGCGCCTTTTACACTCTATACGATCGGTTGCTTTCTCGGCGCCGTGCTCCTCTTACGTTATAAGCCGCGTTTGATATTTCTGCTTTTTGGATTAATCGAAATCACACTGATTGCCGCTATATTGTCAATCTACGAGGATGACTGGTCGGAGAACTGTTTTCTCTTTCTGTGCTTTCTCTATCCCACGTTGGGTGTCTGTTCCAGTTATGCGTTACATTGGCTACTTGAATGCACACCATTCCTCTATACGGAACTTTTAATGGCTGCTGCATACTCGTTGGAATTGTGTATAGTTGAGGCGTATAAATATGAAAGAAAATTGGACGATATCTGGCCTGCGTTGCTGAGTAGCAGCATCATCGCTATAGTCTTTATAGTGGCTAGTATGCTGGTTGTGCAACTCTACCTGCCGGACTCCGAGGGCCTGATCGAAGTGCGAAACAAATTGCTGGGCATACGACGAGAGCAGCTGGTGGCATCGCATAGCAAAATCTGGCATTCGAATAGTTTCTTTCCACACGAATTGCAGCCGCACGAGTTAAAAAACGTTACGATCGATAAGACTCGACATTTTCAACAGTATCCGTCGGATTAGCTTTAGATAAGAATAGAATAGTTCACACAACCAAACTAACACACATACAAGCACAAAAAGTCGCAAAATATCCCATAAACATATCTGATCCAGTTAAGTTTAAAGTTATTATTTTCTCTTCTTATACGCGCGCCGATTTATACAAATACTTGTCAAAGGGTTTTATCTTATCAGCTTTGTATACGTTATCGTCGTACTTGTATGTCGAGCCGCCACAGTACGTACGTTGGTTGTGAATCACGATTTCAACGTTAGCATACGAAATATTATTGGCTTTTGTAGACGGCTTTCCGGTGACCCATCAGCTCCGATGGCATAAATATCACTTTACGAATTTATTTCTTTGTTCTATTCAAATTTTATATATACATATAAGTTAAAAATGTCGATTTTATGGGAGAAATTCGTATGCAATTTCTTTAAATTTGCGCCCAGTCTCGTTGGTGAGTTCGACAATGGCACCGTACCATCGTCTTGTCTCATTCTCGGATTATGAAAAATTTCAAATAATTAAATTTTTTAGTTTGCCTGAATTTTTTGCCATCCGGCTTTATCTTCGGTTATACGATTTGCTCATTTGTGGCCGAGCGTAATGTCGATCAGGAGCTCATGGAATATGGGCCGCTTATTGTTGGCGCCTGTTGGGGCTTTGTTACAGCGCTGACCATGTTCGCGATGAAGTTGTTCTACGGACGCATTATGTTCTGGCATATAAATATACTGTTGGTCGGCGGTGTATTCAATCTTATTGCTAGTTGCTTCTATTTCGCTAATGGCTTTGGTAAGTTTTTTCGAATATGACAAAATTGACATGAATCGGCTATTATGTGCCAAGGTATTTGCCGTTATCGATATTTCATAGATAAGAAACTAAAGCGAGCTTAAATCGACGCACTGTCAAGAGACACAATACATTGTCTCATTTATTGAACGATATGACGCTCAGCAATTAAGTTAATACAATTATTTTGTCGTTTTTGTAGATCATATTGGCGCCTTCATTTCCTATGTTGCGCACAGCCTCACATTTTTGGCCGGCTATAGTTTCCTTCATTCAATTACATCGAAAGCCAATCGCGCAATTTTGCTCTCGACATGCTGCAGCTTTTATTTACTGGGTGTTGCATCGGCTGTCAGTTTAATTGGTTCTTCATACAGTGACAATCTTAAAAAACACGACAACGCTACCCACACGGAGGCTACTGATGGAATTTATGTGGATTTTGCAGCGACTTATCTTAGCATATCAGCAGTGATGCTGGCTGTGCTTATTGGCTTGAAGGTGCTCAACTACCTGGGTACGGTAGACACCGAGAACAGTATGGATAACGAGTTTCGTATTGCAAACTCGAATAGTAGTTTGTTCGCAAAACGCGAAGACGTAATCAAGCGCATACAATTCTTTTACGTAACTAAAAATCAACAGTGGAACGTCACATTTCTACTCCTTTTCGCAGAGGCTGTTCAGTACGCGCTCTTCATATACTTTGTTTTCTGGTTCTCCGTTAACGGCGCTATGCGTCTTACTGAGATCGGCAACATCGGCCTCATGTTCTGGACTATATTCGGTGGTAGTGTTTTGGCTTCAATATGTTTGATTTTTATCTCGGCAAAAGTCAACTTTGTTGCTAATCAATTGATACTTATTATACTGACGCTGCTCAGCTTGATCATCTGCAGTTCAATACATACTACAGTGCCTTTCTGGCTTATTTTTGTTATATTTGGCACATCATTTTCCAGTCTACAAATTTCGCTTATTGAAGTGGCTAACTTCCGCTTTACGGAGGTCGTTATCTTCATCTCCTATCTTTTAAAGTTATTGAGCACAAGTATTATAGCGTATTACTTTGTTTCTGATCCCCAAAATTCATATTTTTATTCGGAGGATAGTAGCACGTTGATGGCACAAGGTTTTGTGTTTATCATTATCAGCGCTCTGCTTGCATTAGTTGTGGGCATGAAAGTACCGCGCACACATCGCATGCCACTGATGGACATTCAATACACGGTGTATGGCATCATATTCATGAAGCACCAGATCGAACAATTAAACGTGCGCTGGCTAAGTGATGGCACAATTCCGACAATTAGCAGCCCTGAAGTTGCGTAAACAATAATGCAATTATTATTTAATATAAGTTTTCTTTTGTACTTTATTTGCATAAATGCATGCTTGTATCATTTTTTGAGCAATTCCCTCGTTTTATTGCTAGTATTTTAACTGGCGTGACGCGGTCCCAATGCAGATAACTCTCTTCCGTTGGTATCACAGCACATTCTTTAATCATAAAATTAAGTTTAACTGGAAACAAATAAAAAAATATTACAATACACCAATTACTCAAATATATTGGGTTCTTACTCATTTGTTCAGTAAACCGCCTCAATGTCTGCTCATTACGTACTGTGGCAGCCAACAACATTTCGACTTGATTATCACAATTTTTGAATACAAAATCAATGGCGCCAGTCAAGGAGGAAAAATGCGCTTCGTTATAGACGACGTCAGCAGCTAGCAGCAAATTGACTCGTTCATGATGCGTCCACTCAAACGTTTGAACATCATCCCACAGCAGTAATTCGCTTTTTGGTGGCGAAGTGCCAGATGATGGTGAAAAGTTTAAAGCAATATTCTCACGCATAAGCTGAACACACTCGATACTGCCATCAGTCAGCAATACTTCACATGGATTCAAACAACGTTTAACTATGATGCCACACAGACCCGTTCCAGCTCCTAACTCTAAAATGTATTTCCGCTCTACAGTATCTTTGTTATGAAGCAAATAGTCCGCAAGCGCTAATGAGGCTTGCCAACTGCAAAGACCTGTTGTGCCTTCCGATACAAAACTGTTGGATTCGCGAAGTGTTATACTCGAGTTAAAGTTAGGCAACAGGTAATGTTTATACGCGTATTTATCCATTTCAACTCGTTTCAATTCTTCACAGTAACTCCAATAAACAGAATCATGTACTTCAATTCCATTCTTCTCGAGCAGCGATATAAGTCGTTTCAGGAAGCTTAACTGATAAGTATACTTGATTGGAAACTTTTCGTTTAATCTGTGCTCATAAGTGCATTGGATGAGCCGAGCTTGTTGCTCCCAACTAATTTCATTCAACAAATTCTGTAATAGTAGAAATCATATTAAACAGACACAAATTTGAAACAGAGTTCGTCAGCTCTAACCTGCCAATTTATTTGTGCTATTGGAAAGCAACAAAGATACTGCCGCTGCAGTTGTTTTAACTGTTGTTCGAAATCTTCGTTTTCCATTTAGAGCGAAGCAGGACATCAACAACCTATTTTAAACACAAACCCGCTTCGATTCTCAAATGCAAAAAGCGCTAGCATCAAGTGGCGGTATCAACATGTGAAACGCATTAACTCTGAATGACAAATGGGAATCAACTTCAATTTGAATGGCAAAAGAAATTAAAAATAAGTGCAATATTTTCTGTCTTTTGCATAAACAATGGATTTCGAAGTTAATTTGCACATTTGTCGAATTTGTCTAAAGAATCAGCAAGTTAGCGACTTATTTAATAATGAGGAACTCAAGCATAAATTTGAGTTTACTTTTAAATTGGAGGTATGTAAGTTTCTTCTAAATCAAGTGTTAATTTAGCTATCAAAAAAAAGTGAGACAGAAAAATAAATTTTTATGTTTGAAATAGGCGGGTAAGCTAATTAGTCGTTAGGTGGGAGGAAAAAAAAAACAATTTTAGGAAAATCTCTTACCATTTTGTACAGAGGCGTCGTCTTCTTCTGCCTAGGGTTCGATGCCATCGTGCATATCAATAATTTTACGGTGAATCAATTTTGGTGAAGAAGCAGTAGCAGCAACCGTTTATCTGCACTTGGAGCAGCGCAGTAGCTACCGGGTGTTCAAAGTACAAAATACGTTATTATTCACTGCATTTAATGCAAAAGCTCGGCAGCAAAAGGTGCCTGCCCTTTTGTTGGCTATTCGCGCGTAATTTGATTGTTACACTAGCAGTAAGCGGACGAGTAGTATCATTAACATCAGCAAAATCAACATTCGAGACTACTGTGGTACCACCACTTGCTATTTCTGACAAGAGTACCGTTCGGTTTTCAACATACGCTTCCAACGATAGTAAAATGAGTGCAGCCGCCAGTACTACTGAGTCCTATGTGGCGGGTATCAGCTCCGTTGCATTTGTGACTACACCGGACGAGAACTCGGCTAAGAAGCTGGCGCGAGGGATTATTGAACGCAAATTGGCTGCCTGTGTAAACATTCTTCCACACATTCAGTCAATCTATATGTGGGAGGGTAAAGTCAATGAGGATAATGAATATCTTTTGATGATAAAGACCCGAACTAGTCGCGTCGATGACTTGGCTAAGTGGGTGCGCGAAAATCATCCTTACAGTGTTGCTGAGGTCATTTCATTACCAATTGAGAATGGCAATTTGCCGTACTTAAACTGGATAGGCCAAACTGTACCTGAAAAGTAAATGTAGGCAGTTGAAACGAACAGCAAAAAAAAAAAAAAAAAAAAAAAACAACGAAAGACTTTGTAAACAATATATAACAATAACTTATTAATAATCTCCAGAAATAAATTTGTTTCTTGTAAAAATAATCAATTGCAATTATCTTCTGAAGTTAATGGAGTTCACAACCTGTTTATCGATCTTCATTTTCAAAAAATTTTCAGCTGAAAACCGACGACAACATGCCCACACATATCTGCGCTAGGTGTGTCGCTCGTCTTGGCATTGCTTACAATCTTGTTCGATTAGCAGTCAATTCGGACAAGAAACTGCGCTCATTCCTGGCGAAGACTTATAATGAATTCCAAGTGGTGACACAGATCAACACTGATTTTGACTCTGAAGATAATCTATTGGAAATTATCGATATGGACGAGGAGGCATGTGTTTCGTCACAAGAGTTTTCTTTAGATGAACCAGATCTGAACGAATCCATACAACAGTCTGAAATGAGTCTTGTTAGTCCAAATGAGAATGATTTAGAAGCCGTTGCAGATACGACAGTGATAGATTTGATAGATACAATTGATCAACAATTCGATGAAGCTGTTGATGAGATTGAACCATTTGCAGTAGAAGATAGTGAAACTTTGCAATCCGATACCGTATTTACGGTGGAGCCTTTGACCATCGTAGATGACGACCGCGAAATAAAACAAAACTCTCAATTAGAGGTGTCATACCAGATTGAGAAAACACGAAACTCGGATGAGACCACTATTTTAACAATACCAAATGCCAACCGACCTTGGTGTAAGATTTGCAAACGTGACTTCAGTACAAGGACGAATCTCACTCGCCATATGAAAACTCACGAAGGAAAGAAGCCGCATAGGTGTCAGTTTTGCGGCAAAGAATTTTCTCAAAAAAGCACGTTGACTCAACATATCTACACGCATACCGGCGAAAAGCCGTTTATTTGCCAGACATGTAATCGGGGCTTTTCTCAGTACAAGACACTGATCAGTCACATGCGACTTCATACTGGAGTCAAGCCTTTTCCTTGTGAATTCTGTGGTAGTTTCTTTCGTCAGAGGGAAGGACTTCGAGTAAGTCGAGAAAGTAATAATGAACAGTGTAGAATAAAATTAATGATTTCCTTGCAGGCCCACATTCTCAAATATCATGCAGTTCAGTCAAACGAACGACCAGATACATCCTCTTTATCGTGCAGTATTTGCAAGCAGGACTTAGCCGATGTGACTGCTTTTAAAAGTCATATAAAAAAACATTTAAATAACCATGCAAGCACCGAACTTAAGTCAACATCCACCTTTGTTCCACTTGAACACTTGACTGTAATGGAGGAAGGCGCATCAAAGAGCACAGGTACAGGCATCAACGCATTCGCGCACATTGTGGATGAGACGAGGACTTATACGCAAGATATAGGCCGATACAGGAAGTATCAATGTCGGCTGTGTTTCAAGCGCTTTGCCAAAAAGTAAGTTTACTTGCTTCTACACTTTATATTACAAATATCAATGAGTCAAGTTATTTCAGGACAAATTTCATCGAGCATTTGACAGTACATGACATTCATGTGAAATGATCTACGATTCAGAAAGTGATCTGAAGCAACACTTTGTGCATAATAATTTTGTTAACGATTGTGAATCACGAAGCTGTCGAAGAACTATAAAATTCATCTGTACAAAATTATACTTTTTTTTCAACCAACTACTGAATAAAATGTCGCCCGGACACTCCGTCGATTTCGAAGGGGGATAACCGATTTCGTGCAATATCCATCCCTGACATTCACATTCGCAAAGAAGAGTGTTGGAAAGCAAGACAAGTTGGCTAGGTATAGATACACTCCTAACACTTGTTTCCTTACACGGCTGCCAACTTAGGGGTTTTCCCCTTAAATTTAGAGGTTTTTTGAGTCGATTGGGATTTTTTTAGAGCTGTTATATTCTTTTACCTATTTTACACCAGAGCCTAAGGCAAAGTGCCGCAGACTACGCCAAAAATGTTTTTTCACTGCTTGTCGCAACGAAGAATGCCGCTACTTGACAGCTGACGTTAGAAATTCGACAAAAAAAAAATTTACTTATTGTCGAATCAAATTCATTTGCTAGCAAAACATAATTTAATTCAATGGGTTCGGCAGAATCAAATTTTGGGTTTCAAGCCTAAGCATATGAAAAAATGCAACCACACTAAACATATAATCATTGTGGATCCGCCCGATCGCCTCTTTCATCAACCTCGAATTCCAAACACCTAACCCTATCCATTACTCTTTATATTATATCATTCAAGCCGATGTGCCTGCCACTACTGCCTCCACAGCCAGTGTGGTCAATAACGCTGGTACTAGAGCAGTGGCAAATGGTACACTACTTACAGTGTGTAACCATGCATCATGGCTACGTATTTTCAACACCAGCACACTCACATATTTGTTACATACAGCTGCACCCGCCATATTTACGTCAAGATCTAAAAACCTATTTTAATCTTTTGTTTACATCCGCAAATGAATAATATTTGTTGTTTATTAAATATTGTTGTACATTTTTTGAATTTCAGAATTATTTACTATTTGTTTTTGTTTACATGTCATAATTTTTACAAAAAGGCAGAAATAAACAAGAGTACTTGATGCAATTTTTGGAAACTCTGGCATTTTTTTGCCGCAAAGAGCCTCAAGCCAACAAATTTTCAAACGTAACGGACAGATTTTGTATGGTTACGGCCTAGGCCTGCGGCAACTTTTGTTGCGGCTTCGGTGGAAAATCGGTATTAAAGTCTAATACCCCGGTGACGTATAATAATATATGGACAGACTTTCTAGTCATCCAAATGTTCTAGCAAACACTCTTGCGTATCACAGGCCTCGCAAAAGATTAAAGAGACTCTATCCTTGCGAACTCAAAAGTCGACACTTGTAAATATTTTTGATTTCTTGTACTTAGTATTAAATAGTATTAGTTTACTCTTATCTGTTTAATTATTATTATTGTATGAGTCAATTTTTCTGTTAATTATTGTATCTCGTTAATTCGTTAGTAATTGCGATTTATTTAACAATTTATAGCTTTATGTTAGCTGATAATTGTTACAATATATTATAATATTAATAAACTGTTTTAAAGAAAAAAGAAAAAAAGCAATCCTACATTTGTTATTATTATTACATTTATATTTATAATAATGATAATTTATTCAAATTCAAAAAGTTGTCATCAATAAGGAAAAAATTCCGCAGAACATCAAATTTTCTATTGCCAAAGATATATCGCTTGCTTAATGCAAGACCTACATTAGTATTGCTATTCGAGTTATGACGGTCTTGCAGTAAGCAAGCGATTCAATATAAGAAATGCCTTTTCAGCAACTTTAACTCAATAAAGGACGTTTTCACGGATATGAAAATCTTTTACGATTTTAGGTTGGAATCGTAAAATTTTTGTTTAAATGAAAACCGCATCAGTGCTCTATTATAATTATTTAGGGGAATTTCCCAGTTATTGTAGGGATTTTTTGTTGGAGTTTAGGGAGAAAAAATTTTTGAGAGTTGGTAACACTGTTGTCGTAAACGCCGCTGGTGAAAAATAAATTAATTAAGTATTTCACTATTTTTAGTATAGAATAAGTACGTCAAGAAATGTCTGACACTGAAGAAAAGCTGCCGGAAGGATGGGAAAAGCGCACAAGCCGTTCGACGGGTAATAAACGCACGGTTTGCATTTGCCGGGCGGCCAGCAAAATACTTTTCAACTATCGATTGATCAATGATTGTTGAACTTTGCAAATAATCATAACTACAGGTCTGAGCTACTACCTTAATTTGTATACAAAGGAGTCACAGTGGAATGTGCCAACGGAACCCGCCAAAAAAGACACTTCAGACACGAAGGAGGTTCGTTGTCTGCATCTGCTTGTCAAACACAAGGGCAGTCGGCGTCCAAGCTCATGGCGCGAAGAAAATATCACACGCACCAAGGAAGAAGCACAATTGTTGCTTGAATGCTATCGTAAGAAGATTGTCGACGGTGAGTCAACATTTGAAGAACTCGCCAAATCCTACTCAGATTGCAGTTCCGCTAAGCGTGGCGGTGATTTAGGCATGTTTGGACGTGGTAAGACATTCGTAATTTTTTTTTTTTTATTATCAAATTGACGTTTTCTATGGTCTCATATTGTATTCTCGCACAGGTCAAATGCAGGCACCTTTTGAGAAAGCCGCTTTTGGGTTGAAAGTGGGTAAACTTTCCAATATCGTCGAGACCGACTCCGGCCTGCACATTATACTTCGCAAAGAGTAAATTTAAGCGATCGACTGACGTCTGCTCCTAGGCATTTAAGTAATGCGCAATCTTAAACGCATTTTTTTTTTGTAAACTTTAAAATTGTTTTAATGAAATAATAATAAAAAGTATAGTTTAATCTGGAAATAGACCTGCTTATATACACTATGTTCTATTCTAGCTTTTTAGCGAGCAGCTGTGCCCCTTTCGACTTCTGTTGTTTGAGCGAATTCCGAAGTTCACTATCCTTAAGTAGCTCCTTCAATTTTTTAGTGACGTTTTCCTCGTTTTGCTCAACAATGTTCAGTAGCACGAAGCAAGCACGATTTACGGTAAGCCAATATTTAAGCTATTCAAACGAAAGAGCACACAAATCAGAATGATAACAGAATTAAATAAGTAAAATTTGTTACTCACACTGTCCTTTGTCAGCTGCTCCACTAGAATGCTGCCGAATGTAGGACCATTCTTTGCGCGGTCTTTGTCGCTTTTAATGATTTTCTTTAGAACGATATGCATGCCGGCTTCTTCAATTCCCGACACAGACTTTTTGCTAACAGTTTCAGCTTTCTCGACGCCATCCAGATCGTCATCATCATCGTCGTTATCGTCATTTTCATCTCCATTATCGTCTTTACCATTTTTCGATTCTGTGTTCGGCAATGGAGTTGGTTTCTGTAGTTTTTTACGTTGCTTTGTTGCTGCCGCAATTATTGTCTCCACATCTGGTGTTTTTTTCTTAGTTTTCTTGTCCGCTGCTGATGCCTCATCCTCTACACTTACCGACCAGTTGGGTTGCGCAATAACACTGCAAAGAGCTTCTGTTGCTTTCACAAAATGACTCGTGGTCACTAAAAAAAGGAAAACAGAATACAATTAAATATATATCTATCACTCATCTTATCATTGAACTTACGTTTTTTCAGTACATCGGCTGTCACAAGTCCAATGTGACTATCGGAGACCCAAAAATTTGGATCCTCTGCAATTGTCAGGGATATTGGTTCTTCAATCTGTTCAAAGATTTCCTTACGTCGCAAGTCTTTATCCTTCTTGCCATACTGCAAACCCTCTTCGATTGCACTGATAAACGCCGGATGGAAACAGTTAGTATCCGCTGGCGTTACAAGCCACTGAACAACATGCCTCCCATATTGATTCGAAACGAGCGTCTTTAATTCACCATGCAAATTATCGTAGATTGCCTTTTTAGTTGCTTTTGTATCATCAAGCGTATTCAAGACGGCGACAAGAAAGACATGACCATGTTCATGTGTAGCTATCTTAACCAAATGTTCTTTTATATTTTTGATAATGGCTCTGCGATTCTTTGTGGTCGACTTGTAAAAACAGATTATAGCCGCCTGGCTACCTTCTTTGGTAGTAAGCATAAGGGGCACATGTGAAGCATACGCGCTTACAGTCTCCTCGATCTTGTCGTCGTCACACGCTTGTAGATACTCAAGCATAACCGCGTGGACTAGCGCGCTGTCAACCAGCTGTTTATTTGCCACATGCTCGAGATTTGACTTAACAGCACCCATAATGGAAGACTTCATATTTGAGGACTCTTTGTAAGTGTCACTCAACGATTTAACATTCTCGTCCTTAGCTTTACGATATAATTCACCATAGAATTCTTGGCGCATATGGTTTTTCTGTTGAGCATTGGCTATGCTCAAATAAATGTGATCGAGTATTTTGCTTGAGATGTTGTGGCAGGCAAGCTTCACTATATGACCAAACAGGCTGTTCACAAGTTTGGTTTTGATACTCGGTGATCCATACTTCAGCATGCGCAGCACACAGAAGTGTGAGTATTTCGATTGGCACATGTGGACGACACATGGCAACAATTTCTCAGACAATTGATCACGCAGAACTGGTGATGCAAATTTTAACATGCATTGGAGTATGCGTGCAGTGTCGTGTGCCATTACGACCTTTTGAATTGTGTCACCGCTGCTGAGGAGATCATATAGTTTCTGCACCAGATGACTCTTCTGTTCGGTTTTTCGGCTGTGTGTGCGTAAATTGTATATATTAAATCAATGTGAAAACATTATTAAATGACATACGAACCACTTAAGTTTCTCGTAGATTTGCTTGGCCTCCAATGTTATCTCGTAAGTGTCTTTTGCTTTCTTTCGTTTTAATTGAAGCGCCTTTTTCTCCTCCTTAAATTTGACCCAATCTTTTTTCTCTTCAGCGTTAGTATTAAACTTGTTCCCATCAAACTTGTTCTTGTCATTTTGGAATTTTCCACCAGCCGCGCTGCCTTTTCCCACGAACTTCTCCTTACCATGCTGTTGTTTCAATGCACCCATAGGTTTCCTAAAAGGTTTTCCTGTTTTTGTTGCGTCTGTTTTGGTATATGATTTCTGGTCGCCATCGCCGTGTTTTACAGATTTATTTATTTTATTTCTAACCACTACCTTTTTTCGTGGCTCATCTGCGGCAGTGGCCGATTTATCTGCACTACGCTTTGCCGGTTTTAACATATTTTGTATATGCTGTTTGTTAAAAATGCTTTTTAAATTGACACTGTTCGGAAACAAAAATTTAATTCAAATGAAATTTTCCACGTGCAGTTTGAAAGAGTACTGCCAACTCTCAAAAACGGCTATTTTGAAGTTCGAAATACTGTTAAGCGGTCCCTAGACGCTCAATATTTATGTCAATATGTTGTACAATATTATTTCACGGGCAACCCACAAGGTGCAATAATATTATATTGAGTCTAAAACTTGAGCAGTCAGAATGAAATTTGACGTAATTTATGAACATCCACAAGCCATATGTTTGCTTCAACGTCTAGGAGCAGCTTTAAATACATGATGAATTATGCAAAAGAGGTGGAGGGATATCGATGTTTTTCCACCTCTAGCCGACAGTTGAAAAAATTACGGGGGCTTAGGGATTTTTGGTTGGAGTTTAGGGAGAAAAATTTTTGAGAGTTGGTAACACTGGTTGAAGGAAGGAAGGTTGACAATTCGCATTTCGTAGAACCGCACTGGCACTGTTGATTTTTCACATCGTTTTTAAAACAGATAAAAGGTGAAATGACAGTGCTTTGATTCGGTGATAAGTATTATAAAATCGTTTTGGACCGACTGCTAAACTTTCACAATCTGTTTTTTGCCGCGGCTCAACTTTTTTAGTCTAACCTACAAAGTTACATAATTTGCGTTTGAATCGCTAAACCTAGCATTTATTGTTGTGTTACCTACCCAAGTTTTTTGCAAATATACTAAACTTCTAATAATTCTACAGAACAAGATGTCTTTCTTGAAAAACGCTCGTCTCTTGGCTGTACGTGGTGCTCGCATTGGTCAGGCCCGCAACTATTCCGATGAGATGAAACTCACTTTTGCCGCTGCCAACAAAACCTTCTACGATGCGGCTGTTGTCCGTCAAATCGATGTGCCCTCCTTTAGCGGCAGCTTCGGCATACTTGCCAAGCATGTACCCACGCTTGGTAAGCATCGTAAAAGTCAACATCACAATTTTTTTTATATAACTTACCGATAGTAATTTCCTTACAGCTGTGCTGAAGCCCGGCGTAGTACAGGTCTATGACAATGATGGCAAAGTAACGAAGTACTTTGTCTCCAGCGGCTCAGTAACTGTGAACGAAGACTCTTCCGTTCAGGTACTTGCTGAGGAGGCTCACAATGTCGAGGATCTCGATGTCAGTGAAGCTAGACAGTTGCTTTCCAAGTACCAGTCACAGTTGAGCTCTGCCAAGGACGACAAGGTAATTTTGCAAAATTCTCATCTATAATTTAACCACACATGTTAAACAAATCTGTATTGCAGGACCGTGCTGAAGCTGCCATTGCCGTCGAAGTTGCTGAGGCGCTCGTCAAAGCTGCCGAATAAATAGTAGTCTTAAATAGATTCCCAATAATTTAAAATCAAACAGATCCACTCTTATCCAGTGTGAAGTGTGTCGAGTTGCAACAACAACAACAGCAATGACTATCACAACTTGAATAGAGCAACAGAAAAAAGTTATTATGAAACAATAAAAAAGCGAATTATGTCGTTAAAAACTATCAATTAACAAGCAAGTGTGCTGTTGGTGCTTTTTTTTTTTTTTTTTTATTCGTTCGCGTGATATTTTGTGTTACTAAAGAAAATAAGAAAGAAATCCATTCATCAGTAAAGAAAAGTTTTTTTTTGGTTTTGTTATGCAAATCGCTTCCAGCCACAAATATTGTAAGTATGTGTATGCGTGATTAAGATGATTGCGTTTCTCTTGGACTCCCATTTCTTTTCATATTTGTTGATGGCGAAGGTCAAGTTTACAGCGTGCGCATTTAAGATAGTTTATGCCCTTTTAAAATTCGAGTGTTGCAATATGCATACTTGTATGCGATGAAATGTGTTTGAATGAAAAGACTTGGTTTTTCAATACATATTACAAACTATTTATTTAATTATTTTAACAAAAAAAAAAAAAGATTTACGCAATAATTTATCTGTGCGCGTTTTGGTCAGGTGTCTGTAGGTGCTCAATAGTGAGAGTGCTTTGTAAAGTGTATATGGTGTGTTTGACTAGGTGCTAACTTTTGTACGCTTTACCAGGGCTGGGCTGGTGGACCATAGGTCTGGGCAGGTGTATGGCTGATTTGAAGAACTGGCTCAGGTGCTGGGTTGAAGACTGGAGCTGGCTCAACATTTGGCACACTCAAAACGGGTGTTGGAGCGCTGTAAACAGGAGCGGGGGCTGAAATTGGAGCGCTATATACTGGCGCAGGTGCGGGTGCAGAGTAGACCACTGGAGCGGGAGCAGCCACGGGAGCGCTGTACACTGGGGCTGGCGCAGGGGCTGAATAAATGGGTGCAGGTGCTGAAACAGGAGCACTGTAGACTGGCGTTGGGGCTGAGTACACTGGTGCTGGTGCCGGTGCGCTGTAGACTGGTGCTGGAGCGGACAGGACAGGAGCGGCAGCGGCAACGCTGGACGTGGAGTGCTCATGAATGACGCGTACAACCTTGGTGGGAACAGCTGGGGCACTACTGTAGATTGGTGCCGAAACCGGGCCAGCAATAGCACCACCATAAGAGCCACCACCAAAAGAGCCGCTATCAATGGAACCGCCTCCAATATGTCCGCTGGCACCATGTTCATGCACAACCTTGATAACTTGTGGCGCTTCTTCAACGAATGGAGCTGGTGCACCGTATGAGCTTTCGATTGAACCACCGTATGAGCCACCACTGTATGAGCTTCCACCGTACGATCCACCACCGTATGAACCACCACCAATGGAGCCTTCTTGGTGCACAACCTTGATTACTTTGACAGATGCTGGTGCTGGACCTGACACGTAACCACCGTGGCTTCCATGTCCACCGTGGTCACCATGACTAACATGGCTGTGATGGTCACCGTGACTTCCATGTCCGTGGTGGTCGCCGTGACCACCTTCAGAAATAACCTTTACTTTATAAACTTGAGCGGAATGAGATGATCCATGACTGCCACCACCGCCAATGTGTCCACTGACGCCACCGTAGCCACCACCGGAGATCCCACCTTGTTGATGAATAACCTTGACAACTTGCACATTGCCATGGCCATGACCATGTCCACCAGAGCCGTGGCTGTAGCTGCCACCACCACCACCGCCGCCACCACTAATTAGGTCACTTTTGCCGGAACCGCCTCCGCCGCCACCGCCAAGAAGACCCAAGAAGCCAGCGTTAGCAACAGCAAACAAAGCACACATGCAAACAAAGACCTAGTCAAGAGCAAGGCAAACGTATGCATTTCGTAAATATGAAAGGATTACAGCAAAGAAATGCACTTTCGACACTTACCTTCATATTGACACCGTTAATGCTTAGGCTTTGACTAGTTGTCCAAGTGATAATGTCTCAAACACGACTGATATTAGTTGAAGTGTCTCGATACGCTTTTATACAATCCAAACGATGGATTCCACATGCAAATGTCATCACCGTCTCAGACGCAGCGGACGCAGTTGCCGTTGTCGCTGCCGACACATAAAGATGCTGAAACCATCATCAACGATCAACGCCATCAATAGCAGCGCATTCAAATTAGCAACGATTCAATACAATACAACCAAACTCCGAATTCCAGCGTTTCTACATAAGCTAATCATTAATGGCTAACAGCTTTCATTTTCATTTGGAACAATAATGTCGTCAACATCGACGCCACCGCGCCCTAAAAAGCTCCGCTGCGTCTATCACTGCTACTGCCCTTTGATTCTTCTTCTTCGGCTTCTGTTATCAACGCTAACGCCGACGGCGACGTCAGCGATGCCGCGTTAATAACTTTACCGATATCACTTCATTACCATTTCCAGTTCGACTGACTTCGTTACGTTGCGATTACGTTACGTTTTTACAACATTACATGCCCAAATGCATTTTCCGAAATTCCAAGCGAACAATTCAAAGACCAGTCAACGATCGCCAACTGATAAAGTCGCCGCTCCGCTTCGCTTCGCTTCTCTTCACGTCGCGGCGCTCGCTGCAACAACATTTTTTGCGGCCCTTGATCTTCTCATGTTTCACTTTGAGCGCATTTGCATACGGCCACACAAAGCTCAACCTGTAGATTTCTACATCGCTCATCAACGATCCGACAAGCCGCAGCGGAGCCAACCCACATGTACAACAGCATAAAACCCAGAAAAACAACAAACAAATAACAGCAGCATTAGCAATGGCTGCGACCGACAAAAACAAAGAAAGCATATTCAAGGTGACGTATTCAAGGCATTGTTCGAGTGATGTTGTCAACGCACTGAGATTGGCTGCGTTACATAAATGCCATATTTACGATTTTCATTAAAATAAAGAAAAATACAATAAAAACAAAATAAATTAGTACTTAGGTCATGCCAAAGTTATTATACTCTTTACACAGCCCTTCCTTCCTAACCGACAACTTACACCACGAATTAAATATCAACTTAACCATAACCCTCTTTAGATAGAGTTTATGTGTTTCGGAGCTAAGTCCGACATAGAAAAATATGAATCTTTATTGAGAGCTCTCTCCGTAAGATGGATCCAAGTATCCAATGGATACTGTTGGTTTGTGCAAGCATGACATCAAATCTAATAAGCTCTCTTACACAAAAAACGAAGAGTATAAAAAACAACCAAGAAATCATAATAAAATATATAAGCAACAATAACAAGCAAGCAAGCACACACAAGTGACGTTTGATAGCTGTAAAACGCTTACAAGATACAAGAGACAAACTGACTAACGCTGACTAGTTTCAGTTCCCAAGAAAAGCCAATTTTATGGTGGATTAATGTCAAATCATTTGCTACACGAGTCCGAGATCTTTTAATTGATCTAACACTTTTAATTCAACCGAAGATTGATTGAACAAATCGCGCGGCAGAATCACACGAACGCCGACCAAATGAAATCGAATTGAAATCAAAAGGTTTGGCTTAAAGTTCAAAAAACTCGAATAGACATAAAAATGATGCCGAAAACGACAACAAAAGATATAGAAACGCGTTGCTATGCAAATTGAAAACAAAGTATTGAATTTAAACTACGCGTAAAAATTTAGAAATCAATGAAAAGTGTTGAATGTGATTATCGCATCTATTCAGCCGACTTGCCTTTGGATCTAATATCAAAACGCCTATTGGTTCTTCTCTTCGCCAAAAGTTCAATTGAAATAAGCCCATAAACAAGGGCGAAAGGGTCTGGAACAAACAATTATGTCATTTGTATTGCATAGCTTAAAATTTTATTATATTACATTGTACAAAAAAAAAAAAAAGATTAAATAACAAAAAAAAAATGTTCGTGTTTGCCGATCAGTTGGCGAATTTACTTCTGCTTCCAGATGCCACCATAGACGGAATGGCCGGAGAGCACAGGAGAGGAGTGGACAACTGGGGCGTGAACAATGCTGGCATGACGGACAGCGTAGACGGGCTCGACCACCTTGACAACTGGAACGGCAGCGACGCGGTGAACCACCGGGGTGGACACAACGGAGACGACTGGTGCTGGCTCGACAACGCTCACCACGCGGCTGACGGGAGCCAGACCGCTACTGATGTAACCACCGTGCAAGACACCAGCGCTGGCAACGGCCAAGATAGCAGCGAACAAGATGAAGAACTGAAAGTATCAAACAATATTAGAATCCTTAGTTGATGAATGAACTTTTGTTAAATTGTTCATTTGACTTACTTTCATGTTGGCAAAGATTGATTTGGTTTATTCTGTTCTGAATAGATGTTTCAAGACTGAAAGATCAGTTGGTTTGTGCTGATCGGTTTCGTTGTCGTACCTTTTATACCCTCAACGATACTCAGCATTTTAATAGATAATTGAAAGCAGTAGAAGGCGCCAAAGCCTAAATGATGATATCAGATTTTTTTTTTGTTTTTGAAAGTTGCTTCGATTTGGATTGGCTAGTTGAAGACCTACAAATGTCAGTGTGACGCAGGTGTTCCTAATGAGCGGATTGTCCGATGCGCCTGCTGATTGTCGTATCGAAGAGCGTCCGAACAAACGCTTTTGTCGTCGTTGTTTTTGTTTTTGTATAAATTTGTCGTTAAAGTCGTTTATTTTATTTTTAACACTCTGACAGACAACGCCCTCTCACTTTTTTTTTAATTCGTTTATTGGCTTTATAAAGAAGAATCAAACTGAATTTTCAAAATGTATTGACAACATTAAGAATAAATAACAAACTTCGGTCGCGTCGAACGTTGATGCGCTCCAGTGGCACTTTGTCTGGTTGGTTGGTTGTTTGTTTCGTTGATTGCTTGGGTCCTCATTGGACTCGACAGTGGTTGCTATCTTTAAACAAGTGCGATAATTAATTGGTCGACATTCTTCATTAATACAATAAAAAATAAATAAAATGATTCGACGTTTTACGCAAATAAACTTTCAACTTGTGAAGTTTTGAAAAGTCAGTCGGAAGAGAAGGTAAGCGCCGACAAGGTCACAGTCAGCTTTCGAGTCAAGTCGTGACGCTACAAGTCCAATGACGTGTGAGCATTTTTCATTGACTATTGAAGTGAAGGTTCATTGCCTTCTTAAATCTGTTGTGCCTTAGAAAAATATGTCAAAACTCAGGATTTCATTTTGTTTGGGCCTCTGTGGCGACAAGTGTTCGACTTTCGACTTTTATAGTGTTAAAAAGAGGGTTCACGTTTCGGTATCTTTTTGCCTAATTTGATTTTCACTAAGAGTTGAGTTTACAAAGTCCGGGTTCAGGTTCAGATTCGACAAATGTATGCTCAAAAATTCTTGTGAAGTGTATAAATAAGATAGTTGAAAATGACAATGGCAATTGAACGACGAATATTAAACTTATTGTTAAACATTTATTGTTAGCTTAACTAAAAAACTCTATTAGCTTATGAAAAAAATTTAATGTGAAAATTAAATATGCTAATATCAAGTTTTTTTTATGTTTCGATTCTTTTCAAAACAACTTTTTCAAAACTATATTATATGGTAGTTTGGATTTTTCAATAAATCACAAAATATTGCTGCATAATTTTGTGCTGAGACTTGTCTAACAAATGTTTGTATATACATGTATACACACATGCATACATACGAACATCTCAGACGCCAGTCTATGATACAGAATAAATCTAACACGAAATTCTGTCTTAAATTGCGTAATTTAATGACTTATTAATTAAGTATGACCGTTAATGCCAAATTAATACCGTAAATTCGCAAATTCTTGGAAGCTTGGCAGTTCAAAGCAACGATGGCGCACTCAACTGGCGGCTTAGAGAAGCATAAAGCGCAACTCAAAAGCCAAATGTGCTTTTGAATTCGATGCATAAAACATGTTTTAGACAAATTATTCAATATGCTTTCAATGCGATCGTTTGGGCGCGTCTTCCTGCTGGCAAACAATCGTTGTTTGTTTCCGTGTCGTTCTGTCCGAACGGCTTAGAAGGAGCGTTCTATTATTCGAGTGTTTATTAGTATCCCTTTGTGTTTGCTTGTCACGCTCTTTATGCGTGTTTTTTTAAATACATATGTGTGTGTGTGTGTGTGTGTTTGTTGTGCAAATTATGAATAATCGAATAAGCTATTCGGTCGATCACATGATCAGAAGTTTGTTAAAAGCGATTCATTGTCTGTGACAAAAATATCATACACATACAATACAATAATAGTAATGGAACTTGATTGCTATAAGGAATCGCAGTTTGGGTTTTCCTTTTTGTTTGTTTAATTTTTTCCTTAGTTGCGTTCACTAATGTAAATGTTGTACTGCGCCGCAAATCTCTTCATATTTGGCACTACATAACCCAACGACGAATGTGATACAGACTTTTGAATGCGTCATTTGATGATTTATTTATTTATTTATGGATAGACTGGAAATAAGAATACTTATATCAGAAAGTATTTATTATGATTTTCAATGAAAGCTAAAGAAACAAACAATTATTACCAAACTTCTTCAACTGATTGCAGCAAATAAACAAGAGAGAGGGAGAGGGAAAGAGAGAGGGAAATAAAAAAGTATCTCATTTGTATTGTATAGCTTAAAATTTTATTATATTACATTTTACAAAAAAAAAAGTGTTAAATTAAAAAAAAAAAATGTCGTGTCAAATGATCGACAAAGTTGACGAGTTTACTTCTGCTTCCAGATGCCACCATAGACGGAATGGCCGGAGAGCACAGGAGAGGAGTGGACAACTGGGGCGTGAACAATGCTGGCATGACGGACAGCGTAGACGGGCTCGACCACCTTGACAACTGGAACGGCAGCGACGCGGTGAACCACCGGGGTGGACACAACGGAGACGACTGGTGCTGGCTCGACAACGCTCACCACGCGGCTGACGGGAGCCAGACCGCTACTGATGTAACCACCGTGCAAGACACCAGCGCTGGCAACGGCCAAGATAGCAGCGAACAAGATGAAGAACTGAAAGTATCAAACAATATTAGAATCCTTAGTTGATGAATGAACTTTTGTTAAATTGTTCATTTGACTTACTTTCATGTTGGCAAAGATTGATTTGGTTTATTCTGTTCTGAATAGATGTTTCAAGACTGAAAGATCAGTTGGTTTGTGCTGATCGGTTTCGTTGTCGTACCTTTTATACCCTCAACGATACTCAGCATTTTAATAGATAACTGAAAGCAGCAGAAGGCGTCAACGTTAAAATGATGATATCAGATTCTTCATTTTGTTTTTGATATTTTATGAAAGCGAATATAAAACACAAACAAAACAAGAGTACTTAAACCGGAAGAGAAGAGAAGAAAAGAAATAGTCAATGAAAAAAAACTATTTATTGTATATATTGATTTTTTTTTATTATTATTATTTGATGCGAAAATAATAATTTAGCGTTTGACAAAAAAAAAACAATGTTGAAAGTAAATGAAAGTTTTGTACTTTGGCGACACAAAGTGATGAATCATAAATTAACAATAAAATAACATAAAAGTAAAGGTAAAATAGATTAACAAAAAAAAAACAAAAAAAATTTCTGCCTAACTAAAAACTAGAAATCACAACCGGTCGCGCTCACCAGCCGCCAGACGCTGGCTCGGCAGCCCAACCGCCGGAAGAGGGCCCAGCACTCCAGCCGCTAGACACAGGAGCGGCACTCCAGCCGCCCGACGAGCCACCGCCACCACCGCCAATTTGCGCTTTGATGTTGCCACCGCCGTTGGTGTTGTTTTCCTCGACGCGCATGACTTGAAGTGTGCCGCGTTGGATGACGTGACCACCTTGGATGAATCCCCCAGGCTTACCATCGGCGCGCATAACGATAGCCTTGCCTTGCAAGCCATAAGCGTCGATCAGCTGAGCATTGATGGCGCCATCAGCACCGCCGTGACCACCGCCGCCGCCGCTTCCGCCGCCAAACGAATGCTCCTGCAAGACCAATTGAAGAATTTGTGGTAAAATGGCGTTCAGTTGACTGTTGCCACCGCTCGAATAACCGTGGCCATGTCCGTGATCATGACCATGTCCGTGATCATGACCATGATCATGTCCGTGATCGTGTCCGCCGCTAACTGAATAGGAATGGCCGGCAGAGTACGAATGACCAGCCGCGTACGAGTGACCGCCACCATAGGAGTGACCGCCGCCATACGAGTGTCCATGTGAGGGTGCCGATTGTTGCTCAATGACTTTGAAAATCTGTGTGCTGCTCACTGGCGCACTGTTGTAACCATGTGCACTGGCATAGCCGCTGCCATGTGAATACCCGCCGTGACTGTGACTGTGACTGTGATCGTGCCCATATGAGTAACCACCGCCGCCGCCAGCGCCGCCATTGTTATAACCTTGACTTTCCGCCAATATTACTTTAATGACTTGCTCTTGACCGCCAACGCCAACGCCACCGCCACCGCCATGGCCATGTCCATGATCGTGACTATGTCCATGATCACTACTGACACTGTAGCCATGTCCACCACCGCCTCCGCCGCTGTAGCCATGTCCACTGCCATGACCGCCACTTGTTGGCGTAGCTATGACATTATATGTGACCTTGGAACCACCGGAGCTGCCGCCTCCTAAGCCACCGCCGCCGCCACCACCTCCTTTACCGCTACCACCGCCGCTACCACCGAGCAGGGAGAGCAAAGTTGCGTTGCAAGCGCACACCGTTGCGAGTAAGCAGATAAAAATCTAATACAATAACGAGATTACTTGTGTTAGCATACAAAATGTTACAAATCCAAAATCCAAATCCATTTGCCATCAACTTACTTTCATTTTGTCGAGTCCTTTGCTTGCGTGTGTTTTCAACCGTTCGACTAAAATGACCTTTGCGAAGCACCTGTACGTCGATGTGGACAGCGAACGAATGATGCTGCTTTCTCGCATTTCCACAACTTTTATACAGTTATTAAGGTCTGTCGGTGCTCCGAACACAAAGCGCCAGCGGTAACTTGCAACAGCTCAGACACAGTTACAAATGCCGATGAATGCGAACGTCAAAGCAACAACAAAAATGCGCCGTTGGCGTTGAGGGCGACGTTGCTGGAATGGTCAAGTGCGGTGCGGTAGGGGAGGGAGGTACGGTATGTGCGGTTAACTGTTGTTCATTTTGATATTGCCTCATTTTCTATTTCATTTTATTATTAAATATTTTTATTTTTTTTTTTTTTTCAAAGCAAAAGAAATGCACAGCAACAAAAACTAATACTGGCATTTTGCATATTATTATGTACATGTGTATCGACGTAAACACAACCATCATCATTATTATCATCATCATTATCGATTTGGTTATGCGAGTCGCCATTGCAGCATTGGTCAACTGAGTGTCTCTCTGTATGTGTGTGTGTGTGTATGTGAGTGTAGGTCAATAAGAGCAGTCGTCGCAGCCTCAGCGGCATCAACGCCACTTATGTATTCCAAAGCAAAAAAACAAAAACTAAAAATCACCATCGCCATCGTCCCATCATTGTCGTCGTCTCCATCTTCGTTGTGTTTTGCTTCTCATCTCATCTTATTTTTTTCGGAGATTATATCATTAGCTCGTAAATTATTTAATAAGTTTGCTCCAGCAAAGCTTGGCTAGCGGCTTCGGCAATCGCGAAGTTTTTATCTATTGGCATTTTATCACCTCTTTCACTGATTGCAAATCTGAACAGTGGGTACCCAATGAATTCTTTGGTTTTTCGTTTTCTTTTAATTAAGAATAAAAAGTCTATCTAAAAGGATCCTTCCAATCGAAACTCTCATTGCAGTTTTAGCATGAAATATGTTAATACAAAGAAGTTTGAAGAAGAAATGTTTGAAAGCATAGAAAATTTAGAGGATTTTTGAAGAAGTAGTGTATTTCATTTTATTTTTTTTTATTTATGCTAATAAATTGACTAAACTATAAAAAATATTAGGGAAGTGCATACCACTGTGCCTAACTGCATATTCAAGATGAAATTAATTTTATATTTTAATAAATTCAAAATATTTTTTATAACTCTTTCGCTGTCGACAAAAACAAAAATTATAAATTCAACCAAGAAAAAAAAACTACAAATTTTTTAATACGCATTTTGAAGTCAGCATCATGAACTGTTATATCATGACGCGATCGACACAACAAGTACAGCAACAATAACAACAAACATCGACAGCAAACTTTTAGTCTTCATAATTTTGAAATATTTCAAAAATTTCATTCATCAGCGAGCGTTGCTTGAATGCTGATCTTAGTGCTGTTGATCAATCCACCGATGTACGTCAAGAGCTCAGACCCAAAGCGATACAAATATTTTTTTTTTTTTTGTTATTTATTTCACACAAATTAAAAATTTTTTTTCATAACGCGTGTAAAATGCTTATAAAAAGATATGCAAATTTTGAAAAATTTGTTTTAACTTATTGTTTTTTTTTTTTTTTTTTGTTATTTTGTGTTGTGCTTACATTTCGGTTAAAGCGAAATGAAGAAGAAGCACCGAATCTTGACCAACGGCAATGTGCGACGAATTGGCCTAAAGCTTGAGAGCGAATCAACGAGTATGAGCAAAGGAACGAGCAAGTGAACAAACGAGTGCAAATGTATGCGAGAGTGACTTACATATGTACATATGTATATGTATCAAAAGATTGATTATAATAAAGTTGGGATTTGAGAGAAGTGCAGTGGCGTAACAATAGGGTGACAAAGTGCGAAAAATGCCACTGGCTCCCAGTGTTAAAGGGGCCCCTAGGAGAAGATTTTGTAGGGAAAAACAGTTGGCTCGTTATTGGTTGGCGATTGGATTGCTAAGATCGCTTTATTACGCAGAACACATAAGACACTTTAAGGGGTTATAATTTTCGATTTTCATAAAGTAGAATACTTTGAAAGTATTCTCTTAAAATTTCAAGAAGATCCGACGAATAATTTTCGAAATACTTTACAATGAATGGCAGCCTCTCTGACACTCGCCAGTCGATAGGAAAACTTTAAGCGCGTTTTTCTCGAAACCATGTTTTCGAATTCGGTGATCACTGTAACATGAGAATGGTTTTACCGATCCGTTTGATTTTTTTTTCATTTATTCTACACATAATTGTCCTCCAGTTGAATGAAGGGTTGCTTTTTTTGAAAAATTATTTTTTTTTATAGCCGAAAATGTGAGTAAGACTTTGGCAAATTACAAAACTTTGAGTTTGAGCGTCCGCCATTTTGTCAAAATTCCAAATTATTCAAAATTCTTCGTTCAACCGGAGCGTTATGGAATTACCTATCGTTTAATTTTTACTTTTGGAAATCCTATGATTCAGTGACGAGCTAGAGTGATCTCCACAAAAGCCATAGGTCACTTCGGTTGCTCGTCAGTTAAGAGAAAACTTTTTCGTTTAAAAAGGAGTTATTCTACGATATGCCTTGTGACACCTTACAAGCCCCGCCCACTCTCACAACACTGTAGTGCCGCATGTGCCGCCAAAAGCCAGGCAAAACTTAAAGCAAAATAATTTTAATTTATTGAAAATTCAAAATTTTAATTTTGGTAAATTCAAGTCGAGCGGCGCTACGGTTGGGAAAGATTGCGCATGGATATTGTCATTTCAAATGTAAATTGTCAACAAAAAATATAATAATTTGAACCAACAATTAATGCGCTATTTAAATAATATATTTTGATTTGCTAAGTTACGTTTTAAATTTTTGTTATAGTTCATCCATTTTCCAGTTAATTTTCAGACAACTTAAAAATTTAATGAATTTATTTGTACGGTTTTTCTGTGCAACGATTTGCCGATTCGTAAAAGAAATCCAATATTTCTAATAGTGAGAATTCAAGTGATCTATAAAAAGTAAAACTACTACCACTTTTCCTCAAAGGCCCCCACATTTCATAAATTTGCCACGGGCCCCAGATGGAATAGATACGCCACTGGAGGTGTGTGTGCGTGCGCGTCGCGTCGATATGAAATGTGTCAGGAGATTACAAAACAACGGTAGTAAGTATGCAGAGCATTGTTAAGTGATAGATAAGTGATGGAACCTATTGACCCGAGTTTGGGTCACACGTTCACACTACTTCCACTTAACCTTTCGTATGTGTTGTTGCTTTTTTTTCAAGTGAAAGGTTTTTGTTTTGTTTGACTTTATTACATACAAGCAATATAAACATAAAAAAATACAAAAAAACAGTTTGTAAATCCGATCAATTTGTTTGCCTTTGCTCAAAATTCAACCAGACTCCACCACGAAGTCGCGTCAGAAAGAAGCTTGGATCGAATTCATTGTCCTTTCTCGTCTTGGGGTTTACAGTTACATTGAAATTCTGCAGCAATTCGACGAGCGCAGCCTTGATTTGAGTCTGCGCAAAACGCATGCCCAGACAGACGCGTGGCCCATCGCCGAAGCCAAGGTAGACGCCGCGTTCGCGGTACTTTTTGGCTGCATCGGGTTCAGCTGTAAAACGTTCCGGCTGAAATTTTTCCGGATTGGGAAAATAATCCTCGTCCATCATGAAGGCATGCAGTGGCACAACGATTGATTCCCCCTTCTCAATGGTATAACTATGACCGTTGCCGTTTTTAATATCCAGCGGTTCGGTGCAAGCCTTGTTAGACATGAAACCAGGCGGGAATATACGAATTGTTTCTAAATGGGTGATTATTAGCGCGATCTGTAAACTAAGCGATTCGTAAGTAACACTGACCGTGCACACATGCATCCAAATAGGGCAACTCATGCAGTTGGTCAAAGTCCAATATGCCATCCTCATTCAAGTGCTCGAGTATCTCTTTGCGCAGTTTATCCTGGACTTGCGTATCACGTGCTAACTGACAAAAGCTCATGTTTATATAGAGGATGGTTGCATCAATTATAAGTTACACACACACATACCAAAAGCAGTACGTGCGACAACACCGTTGCAGTAGTCTCGAAGCCATCGAGTAGAAATGTCATTGTGCGAGCAGTCAATTGACGCGTGTCGAGGTTCTTCTTTTCTTGGAGTTGCAGCATGTACTTGAGGAAATCGACACGTTCTAACTGCAGGCCCTGTGACTCCTGTGCGCGACGTGCATCGATAGCGGTCTGCATGAGTTCCATAAAGAAACGCTCAACGACGACGGGCACAAAGCGAACTTTAAGGACTTTTGCCAACATTGGAAACAACGAAAGCAACATAAACGACACAATTAATGTCCAAGTTTGCTCAAAAAGTCTATTGATATTGGCATATATTGGGGTTGGCTTATCAGCGAAACTGTTCGCCTTGAGACCCAGCACACAATCCGTTACCACGTCCGCCGTAAAACGCAGACTTATCTATTGAATGCAATGAGTTACAGTAACAACAACTCAACAATCTGCGCTACTTACGGCACGTGTTTCAAGGCCATCCTTGCTGCCGATGCGCGACTGTTCGCGTATGTACTCGGACATGACTCGACAGACCTGATTCGTAACCGGATACACGGCCTTAATGCGACTCATTGTCAGACCGGGCGTCACCTCAGCGCGTCGCTCCTTCCAAAGCTCGCCGGTTAACGAAAAAGGATTGTTTGCAATAATGAAATCCGATTTCTCCGTAATCTGAAGCAATTCATTAGTATGATTATACGAAGTTCGAATTGCCTACTTATCACTTACAAATTTACCGACTTCATTGTCGTGGAAGTTCTTAAAATCCGTCACAAAGACACGTCGCACCATCTCGGGACTGGTGATCAACAATTGCGGAGTGCGTGCACTGAAGATGCCTACAAAGTCATTCCCCTGCTTATTATTACTGCAAAAGAATCAAGACTACAAATTGTACAAAGCTCCACCCACATGCATGACATCATCATCATCATCATCATCGTCATAATCATCAACATTTACATACCGATAAATATCCAATAGATCGTAAACCATGTGTCGCTTCTGCGTGTACATATTTGGAAAGTTGCCTGTAAAGGCACGCGGCGTCGGTCCCGGAACGCGTCGTTTTCGCCAATAGTCGAAGTTCCATGTCATAAAGATGTACCCAAGACCGATCACTATGATCAGCAATGCAAGAGACACAAGCAGCATGTTTCACACAACGATCTTCGAACGGCGTACACTAGTGTGCGTTTGCTCTCAACAATTAGAGTCAAATGACGGCCAAGCATTAAAATATATATACATATATAGTCAGTTTACAGCCGGAGTCGATTATCGACGCGGCTGGCGACAATTGCAATTGCTGGCTAGCTGAGCTTTCTGCCTCTGATAAGTCGCTCCCTCGCCCGATTGCCGCCACTAAAGCTTCAACGTTCAGAAGCTTCTGTCGACATTCGTCCCCACACGTTTCATTGGGTCTCGTCGTGCCGTAAAACAATTTTCAATTTCAATTGCGTCTTTACTTGCGGCAATTGTTTCTGTTAATGTTTGTTGTATGTTTGTTTTTCGTTTCATTTCATTGTTATTGCATCATACATGTATGTATGTTTGTGTACTGCTTGTACAAACAAGATTATTGTTATTTATTATTGGTCGATAAAAAGCGACGCGCAAATTTATATTGCTCAAAGTCGAACAGCTTTTGACGAATTTCAAAATAATTTTTTTATGTTTCATGCAAATTGATAGCTATTGAATAAGTTATTATTAAATATACATTCATACGAATTTATTTATCGAAGCTTGCAGTTAAAGCGTATTGTGATGCATTTTGCCATTCAAAACTAAAATTCACCTCAATGAATTTGTTATTATACTTTCTTTTTTTTTTCATGACAAATAAAGCGTGGCGCCCTCAACAATTTATTGTTTCTTATTGTTAATCGAATATTTGTGTGAAATAAGATTGGCAATCAAATATCAGCGCTCTATCTAAAAAAAACAAAAAGTTTTTCATACAAAGTTATGAAACCGATAAAACCTTGAGATGTCACAACTAAGACAGTAAATGCAAATTCTTTTTGCTAGATTCTTGTTTATTAGCAAAGTTATTTAGAATGAAGACTCCTTGAAAAATGACTCTTTTACCAAAAAGATGAAATCTGTCGAACATTCAAAATGAATTGTTTTTTATTGAGGGATATTGTCTAAAATGCCTTCAAATATATGAGATCTCATGTATATATCCTTAAGAGGGAAGAAGGCTCGTTCATTCCCGATGTAAAGACAATGATCCGTGTTCGTATGTTTGTATGTTCGTTTGTTTTGTTTTTTGCATTTATAAAACGCATACCCGCTATTTCTGTTTATTATCCTTAACTTAACTTAAAACCAGTAAGGGAGCTATTTTCAGCTTTGCTAAAAATTATATACTCTTGCAATCATTTGGAAATTCTGACTTATAGTTTTTCCAATAAGAATCATGAAGTCTGTAAAGATAAAGGGGCGATGCCACGCCCATTTTCCAGTTAGATTTAAAGAAAGTAATGCAATCATTCTACACTTCATTCTTCTATCTCGTCGGTTTACAGAGAAATCGCATTTTTAAGTTTTTTTCTATATGGGCGGTGACACGCCCTTTTGACCGATTCGTATGAAACTTTCGAATATGGTCAAGGATTCATAAAAACGTATAATTGCAAAGTTTCGTCTGTTTATTTTTAAGAACAAAAAAGTTTTTCTAACAAAAACCAAATTTTTGACCGATTGTTCATGTGGGAGCTATATGCTATAATCATCCGATCTTCACCAAATTTACAGTGTGTCTCTACTGACGTCAAAGATGCTCCTGTGCAAAAAAATGAGGCGATAGCTTTAAAATCAAGGCGTTTATTTAGCAAAAACCTCATTTTTGACCGATCGTTCCTATGGCAGCTATTTGCTATAGTTATCCAATCATGCTGGATTTTACATACAAACTGCAATAATAAGAAAATTTGCTGCGTTTAAATTTTTTCGATATCGCTTAAACTGAGCCCGCAGTTGGTATTGAAACAAACAGACAGACGGCCAGACGGACATGGCTATATGGTCTCGTCTCGTCGTGCTGATCAAGAATATATATATGTACTTTATATAGTCGGAGATGTCTCCTTCTTTGCGGTGCAAACTTCATGACAAAGTTAATATACTCTATTTGCAAGAGTACAAAAAAATTTCAGCTTCTTATGTTAATTTTAATTCGTGCCGACAGAGCTCTTTAATTTTATAAAATAAGATTTTAGATGTCATATTTCATATAGAACTGGGGGACAGCAAGTAATTAAATTTTAATTGAATATTATTGAAAACTGCGAGAACTTGTCGGTTAGAGGGTAATTTAGCACCCGTTATTTGGTGATTTATCTCACCAATCAAAAATATAGTTTTTTTATTGCTTCTAAGTTCCACAGACATTATGCGTATTGTTTGTCCAAAAATTCCAAACAAAATGACAACAAAAGGAAGTACTCTTATGTCACACCGTAGATGCAGGTGTAACTTGCTTGAGAAAGTATTCGTATGTTACACCAAAGGCGCCGGTTTACCTTGCATTTTTTTAACATAAGTCGGCACGTGACCTAGACTAGACCATATGCGTTAAAACATTAAAACCTTGCAAAATAGGGATACCCTAATGTATGTACCCATGAATGTTTTGTTTGTGTATGTTATACCCTGATTACACAGGTCTACAAAATAAGACTTTTCGAATTCCTTTTATATTGAATTTTATATTTTTATACTCTTGTGGCGTGTTATTGTCAAAAATAGCCATGACTAATTAAAAGGTAACAGCAAAATTTACGCGGCCTATCACTAAAACAGTTTGAATTGGCGTAATAAAAACCTCAAATTAAAATCTTAAGCTGTAATAAGACTTAAAAGACCAATGAGAGCAAACAATGACATTAAAGTTGTATATTTAGATTTTGGGAGTCAAATTTTATAATGCTAGTATAGTTTCGAATAGAAGGCAATTTTGCTGTTGGCCAGTGTAATTACTGATACTATTGATACATAAATCGTCTGTCCATCCATGACACATGAAAAGTGATCATCAAGTTTGCAGATAGTCAGGAATTTATAACTATTAAGCTTTCACTATTCACTATTATTTACATACATACATACATACATATATTACGAATGATATGCTATTTCGCACAACCCACGTTTCGACACAAACAAACTTACTCTACTTACTCATTGGCTCTCTCACTCACTCACACAACTGCCGCTCCTCTTTATCTCTTTTACAGCTTAGACAATGCGACGCTGCTTCGAATATAAGCAATGCGACGTGACGTCACTCGTCGTGGGCGTTTGCGATCCGCTTTTTCCGTTATGTTTGTACACGAGCTTTATTTGTTGAATGTCAGTCAAGCCATTAAAAAACCGATGTTTGACTAAACGAGGAGCAATGTCAATGGCGTGCCTAATATCATTGTAAATAATGACAATTGATGTGTGTTAGTAACATTTTGAGGAAGTGTGCACACTTTGTCGTTGTCAGAGCACCGATCAATGTATGCACTACAGCGCAGTAAGAAAAAGAAGAAAAAAGCAATTGACAGCAAATTTATGACGTTCATAAATTTTAACAGATTTTAATTTACCGTTAATGAAGTTTAAACACGCAACATTGTCGGTTGATTGGCTGACTGACAGCCTCAAAACTGCGTCGTGTGTATGACGCAGCATCGCCACCCGCACGCTCAACCGCACGGGCATGCTGCTCATTATTTGCGGCTGAGCTGAAGCTGAGGAAGCGATGCAATCACAAAGTGACGCGAGTGAGTCGAGTCGTCGAGAGTGTCGCGCGTCATTACTGTTTGTTTGGTAATTTAGAATTATTATTATTATTTCTATTTCTATTTTTCGGTGAAGTAACCAAGCAGTGACTTTGCTTAGATTGGAATGGAAATTTAGTATTTAAACAAATGTCAGGCCGTGTGTGCTGACGACGAAAAGTTGTTTTCCGCGTTGTGTTTTTTTGTTTTATGTTGTTTCTTGTTGTTTTATGTGAAAGTAGGAAAATGTTGATGTTTGTCTTTTCTATGGCGTTCTGTGCTTTTGCAATTACAATTTATGTGTTTCTGATCTGGAACTTCAGCTACTGGCGGAAGCGCAATGTGCGTGGACCGAAGCCTCGTCCGTTTTTTGGCACCTTTCCGAATCTGATTGGCAACAAGCAACATTATGCCGACGACATTAATGATATTTACAAGTAAAACAATCAAGTGCTGTCTGTTAATTGATGAATTATAATAATAATAATAATAACACACTCTGTGTTAGAGAGTTTGGCGCGACGGAGAGTTTCGTGGGCGTTTTCCTGATGCGTACGCCGCAATTAATGATCCTGGAACCGTCGCTGGTGCACGATGTCTTTGTTGGCGCCTTCAAGCATTTTCTCGACAATGATGTTGGCAAATTGGTAGCTATAATGAACTCTGACCGATCGCTAGTTAATGATGAAGCTTTCTTCAATAAAAATACAAATAAAAAAAATCAAGGTAGACCCACAAAAGGATCCTTTGATTGCGAACAATCCATTCATATTGCGTGGTCAGGAATGGCGAGAACAACGCGCGCTCATCACGCCGGCACTCTCCGGCGTACGCATCAAGACCGCTTATGCAACAATGCAACGAGTCTGCGCTGATCTCTGCGCTTATGTCGAACAACAAGTCAAACTGAGCGGCACAGATGGCATCAACGGCAAGGATGTACATGCACATGCATACATACATACATACATACAAGTTTGTTGTGTGATTCAATGGGATTTGTCTGCTTTCAGTTGGCTTTGCGTTTTACGGCCGAAAATCTGTGCGATTGTGTGCTCGGCATCAAGGCCGAAAGCTTCACAGCAACGCCGCTGCCTGTGTCGGAAAACATTAAGCTGCTCACCGAGGAGAACACGGTCTTTCTCATCTATGCCGCCATGGCCGGTCTCTGTCCCTCGTTGGTCGACTACTTTCGCGTCAAGTTTTTTCCGCGCGCCTGTGAGTGTTTCTTCAAGTCGCTCATATGCCAAGCGTTCCGTATGCGTCGCTTGGAACGCTGCGAGCGAAATGACTTCATTAATCATCTGTTGGAGCTGCAAGAGAAGCACGGATTAAGCGAACTGGCGCTCGCCTCACATTCAATGACATTTCTGATTGATGGCTTGGACACGACGGCGACAACAATAGCGCATTGTTTACTACTGGTGAGGCACAGTTAAGTGGACAGACGGTCATGACAATTGTCGCAATTATTTGTTGATTGATTTCATTGTACAAAAAAACATGTTTCAGTTGGCACGCGAGCCCGTCTGCCAGCAACGTTTGCGCCGCGAACTGAACACGAAGCCGGATCTCAGCTTTGAGACTATCAATGAGCTGCCTTATTTGGATGCCTGTTTTCATGGTCTGTCCGTAAATCTCATGCCGACGTGCTTTGCCTTAACTCATTAAATATTTGCATAGAGAGTCTACGCATCTTTCCGCCCGGTCTGTGGGCCACTAAGACATGCACTGAGCCGTACACGTTCCGCAACAAGAATGGTGATGCCTTGCGCATCAATGTCGGCGAAACTCTGTTGCTGCCCATTTATGCGCTGCATCACGACGCCAGGTACTATGCCGAGCCCGAGGAATTCAAGCCAGAACGTTTCATGCCCACGAATGGCGGCGTTAAGAAGTACCGCAACATGGGCGTCTTTCTCGGCTTCGGCGATGGACCACGCACCTGCCTGGGCATGCGCTTGGCGCTGGTGCAGGCCAAGGCGGCGATTGCGACAATTGTGCGCAATTTTCACGTCAGCGTGCATCCAAAAACAAAGACGATCAATCGTTTGGATCCCAAGATCTTTGTGGCAATACAAGATGGCGGTGTTTGGCTAAATTTTGAGCGTTTGAATGTGTCATGAAGCACGTTAGGCGCTTTACTCAATTATTATTATTTTTTTTAAGTAACTATATAATTAAAACATTAATCAACCTTGTGGGCTATAAAGCATTGGTGTGGATAAGACTAAATTAATGGCTGAGTTGATAAAACAGAACAGTAGTTGTCAATAAAAATCATTTAGATGTGCCGCTTTGAGCCGTCTGCGTAATTGTTCATTGATAAGCGATGTAGCAAGGTTATTTGGGTGAGATCGCAATCTAATGTTATATCGGCTGCTGTGAAAATGTATTTCTTTTAAAATGTGGTGAAGGGTAGAGTTTCTGACGAACCTGGGAGCATCCGTTATCGTCCTTAACGCCTTGTTTTGCAGAACTTTCACTTTTTTCCGGTTCGATGCACATGATGTACCCCAAAGCTGTATACCATACTTCAAACAAGAAGCAATAATTTGCTTATGAATAAGCAACTTGTTGCGCAGGCTTAAAACTCAATTATTAATGTTGTATTTCCTATTCACACTTTTCGATTTGTTATTGTTTTCGTTTCTTCTGTTTTCATATAATTTGTTTAATTGTCTTGTTGTTTTTGTATGATTCTCATGACGCTGACATTGACCCATATTGTTGTATACATGTTTGCTTAGCGACTTGTTATACTCTTGCAAGAGTATATTAACTTTGTCGTGAAGTTTGCAATGCAGAGAAGGAGACATCTCCGACTATATAAAGTATATATATTCTTGATCAGCTCGACGAGACGAGTTCATATAGCCATGTCCGTCTGTCTGTCTGTCCGTCTGTCTGTTTCAATGCGAACTCCTCCCAGAGTTTTGAAGTTAGCAAAAAAATTTAAACGCAGAAAATTTTCTTTTCCTTGCAGGCAGTTTATATGTAGAAACCAGCCTGATCGGAATATTATAGCATAATGCTGCCATAGGAACTATCGGTCAAAAACGAGGTTTTTGCTCAATAAACTCATTGGTTTTCAAGATATCGCCTCAATTTTTTGGACTAGAACATCTTGGACGTAATTTAAGGCATACAGCAAAATTGGTGATGATCGGATAAATATAGCATATAGCTCCCATAGGAACAATCGGTGAAAAATTCGGTTTTTGTTAGAAAAACTTTTTTGTTCTTAAATATAAACGGATAAAACTTTGAAGTTACGCGTTTTTATGAATCCTTGACCATATTCCAAAGTTTCGTAAAAATCGGACATAAGGGCGTGGCACCGCCCATATAGAGAAAAACTTAAAAATGTGATTTATCTATAAGCAGACGAGATAGAAAATCGTAAAATGAAGTGTAGAATGATTGCATTGTATTCTTTCAAAAAAGTAGAAAATGGGCGGGGTTACGCCCCTTTGTCTTTATAAACTTATAAGATTCTTATTGGCAAAACTATAAAACGTATTTTCCAACTGCTTGCAAGAGTATATAAGTTTCAGCAAAGCTGAAAATAGCTCCCTTACTGGTTGTATAATCAATTGTATCTTTCCCATCATCTTTATTCATCGTTAAAAGGGCTAAAGCATCACTCATACACACTAATCAAATTTTAAACAATTTAATGCTTTTGCAATAAACAATAAGCCAAATCGAATCGAATCAAATCAAATCGAATCAAGTTGTTTTTTTTTACTGTCAAAACGTGCATCAATAAAACAAGCGCGCGCACACAATGAAGCCCTAAGCTTACAAAAGCAGCTAATGATTTTGGCCCATCATCATCATTATTATCATCATCATCATTATCATTGGCTTGCATCTGCATGAGCAATACGGCCGATCGCGCATCTTCATTGTCTGTCTCCATTGTACGAGTATGAGAGATAAAAGCATGTTGTTAAACATATTGCGCGCTCTGTCTCGGATTACAAAATGTGAGTTTTACAACTCGATTTGATAAATTAATTTATATTTAAATATGTATAATCGGCGATGCTGTTAGGTTGTTTGTTGGCTGTCCATTGCATTTAATTTGCTGTGCCTAAGTGGGCCGCCTGTGCAGCGCTCATTGTCTGTGTGTGTGTGTGTGCAATAAGAGAAAGTGGTGAGCGGGCAACGGAGCGACGCTGAGGCTGAGGCAGCGCTACACTGCACAGGCATGAATTAACGAGGCGTGCGTGTGTGTATTTTCATAATTTGATGAATTTCGATTGTTCCGGCGTTGGCCAACCAACAACAAACCAAAAGAGCTAAAAAGGGTGCAGCAAAAAAATGGAGTTTCTTTTGATTGCAAAATCGTTTAAATTTATTAAAAAATGCGTGCATGAAATTAACCAATTTGCTGTAAATTGGCCAAATATATATGTATACATAAAAATGTGTTAAAAACTAGAAACAAAAAAAATATATAACGAAACAATAAAACAACAAAACAAAAATTAATTAAATGTAAGCATCGACAGCGACGTCGGCAGAGCAGAAACATGAACAATGAAAATAAGCAACGGAAAGAAGGCACAGGTGACAATTACGTAACATAAAATTGACTATAAGAGTTGCTAATTTGTGGGTTTTGTTTATAACTAATCAGTACTTAAGTAACATCGCCGAGGACACTCAGTAGCGACGACGTCCGTGCGACTGACGCACAAGGCGTGTTCTGGCGGCTGGCGGCAGATAGCCCCGGGAGCTGGACACCGCTTGTGTCCGTTGAGGCTGTGACTGTGGCACGAGCGTTAATCGTGTGGTTTCCAGCTGCGCTTGCGGCGCTATAATTTCCTTCTGGTCATGATAGATCTTCACTACATGACTAACGTCGGCCGCAACGCCGTTTTGCGCCTCGCGGCTGACCACTTTGACGATGTGATGCGAACCGGTCGGCTGTTCACTGCTCGGACCCAGCACCTTGATCGTCTTGATGCCCTCATCGTCCAATGTTTCCAACACTTTGAGTGTCTTTACGGCATTTGGCTTAACGATTTGCACCGTGCGAATTTTGCCATGTGTTCCTGTTGCTGTTGGCACTGGCGCGGGCACGGGCATGGGCAATGGTGCTGGTATTGGTATTGGTGCCGGAGCCGGAGCCGGAGCCTGAGCCTGAGCCGGTGCTGTTATGGGCGCCGGTGCAAGTGCCTGTGCCTGTGGTGGCGCTGGTATTGGCAGTTGTATGTCTTTGGGCATGAATTTCTGTAGCGATTGTTGCGCCTCAAAGCTGAGCTGTTTCGTTTGGCGTTGCGTTGTCGTGCGTTGCGGCAATTGTGGCTGCGTCTGGAACACGGGCGCCGCATTCGTGACATAAGACATCGCTGGCGCGTAGGAGAGTGCCGGCAGCTTGGCTTGCTCACGATACATGGGCGCCACTTCGATGGCATGCTGTGCTATCGGCGCTGGCACTTGCACTTGTTGCTGATGATAGTGGTATTGCTGCCGCTGTTGTTGTTGTTGAATTTGTAGCTGCTGCTGCTGCTGCTGCTGCTGCTGTTGCTGTTGGTGATGATGGTGCCCATAGCGTGCATAAGGCTGCACGTTGGTCATGTAGCTGCTGAGCGGATGCATGAATGTCGTTGGTGTCGAATTCGGTGGCAGATAGCCGGGCGCTTGGTATTGTTGTTGCTGCTGTTGTTGTTGGCTTGGTGGTTGGGGTGGCTGTTGGCCAGGCGTGCCATAAACAATATCCGAGGCTTCTTCTCGACCACCGATTTGAATTTGTGTCTGTACAACTTGTTGTTGTTGCTGTTGTTGTTGTTGGTATTGGTGTTGGTGTTGCTGTTGGAATTGTTGCTGTTGCTGCTGTTGTTGCAATTGCAGTTGTTGCTGCTGTTGTTGTTGCTTTTGTTGTTGCTGTTGTTGTTGCTGCTGCTGCTGCAGCTTCAATTGCTGCGTTTGCGTTTGCAGACTGTGCAATTCAGCAATCGCTTCATCGGCATTTTCTGGCTTTGTGAACTCGTAACCTTCTGGCAGCTCACCCGGATTTGATGCCAAAGTTGGAGCCGTGCTTATCACTTGTTGTACGGGTGCTTGTTGTTGTTGTTGCACAGGCAACTGAATTTGTTGTTGCACTTGTTGTTGAACTTGTGGCTGCTGTTGAATCTCTTGTTGTTGTTGTTGTTGTCGCTCTTCGGGATTCACGAAATCATAGCCAGGAGGCAAATAGCCAGGCGCTTGGTATTCATGTGCTGAAGCATATGTTTGAATTTGTTGCTGTTGTATCTGTGCAACTTGCTGTTGTTGCTGTACTTGGACTTGCTGCTGTTGTTGTTGCTGTACGTGAACTTGTTGTTGTGCATGGATTTGTTGCTGTTGTACTTGTTGATGCTGTTCGTAAATTTGTTGTTGTTGCTGCTGAACTTGTTGCGGTTGTTGTTGTTGTTCTTCGGGATTATCGAAATCATAGCCGACCGGCAAATAAGTAGGAGCAATATTATCCAACGTTGGTGCTTGAGTTGCCTCGAGGCGTTGTTGTTGTTGCTGCTGTTGCTGAGGTTGCGATGTCAGTGGTTGCTGTTGTTGTTGTTGTTGGACTTCTTGTTGCTCTGCTTCAGGATTGACGAAGTCATACCCAGGCGGCAGATATCCGGGAGCCGCGTACTGTCCATTCTCTTGGGGTGCTGCTTCGGCGATCTGAGTTTGTCCTTCAACATTTGCTTGCGCCTGCGCTTGGGAAGGCGGCAAATAGCCGGGAGATTGATACGTTGGCGTGGGCAGCGGTTCAGGAGTCAGCGGGATCACTTGTTGCTGCTGCTGCTGCTGCTGTTGTTGCTGTTGTTGGTAAGCAGCAACGGGTGGCGTCTGCAACGGAGCGGCACGCGACTGATCGGGGTACGGTGGCAAGTAGTCGGGCGCCGGGTAGCTTGGAGTGGCCAGAGGCACAGCTGGTGCTAGTTGCACGCTCTCTTGCTGCTGCTGCTGTTGGTGTTGATGATGATGGTGTTGGTGTTGTTGTTGCTGAGCGCCATGAGCTTGCAATTGTTGCTGTTGTTGAGTGGCAAATGGTCTTGGCGGCAGATAACCAGGTGCCTGATAGCTTTGTGACTGCAGGGCAACTGTTGGTTGCGGCTGCTGTTGTTGTTGTTGGACAATTGTCTGCGCCTGCGTACTCGTGGATGTCGTCGTTGCTGGTGCCGGCAAATGGCTTGTGTGCGTGTGAGCCAAATGCTGCTGTTGGCCTACAGGCGCCGGCAGCGTTGGTGGCAAGTACGCGGCGCTGCCACTGAAAGAGCTCTGCTGCTGCTGATGATGATGATGATGATGTTGTTGGCTGTGTTGGTGCTGTTGTCGTTGTTGTTGTGGCTGTGGCTGTGGATGCTTTTTACGCTGGAAATCGTGCTGATAGTTCGAGGGGAATGGCACAGGGACAGTTGGCGTTGGCACATTTGTAATTGGCGCGGTCAGCGTGTATCCTTGCTCCGCGGACTCTCCGCCGCCGAATGTCAGAAATGATACATCCAAGTTGTCATCTTCAATGGCTGCTGGACCATTGGCCGGAAGTATGTGTATTTCCTCATGCGGCGGCAAATAACTGCCGCGCGTCGATGTCGTTCGCGTTGTTGTCCTTGTTGTTGCATGGTTGGCGTGGCCGCCGTTCACAACCGACGTGGTGGGCAACGCATAATGATTGTGCACCTCGAATATTTGATAACGCGAACTACCGAAATTTCCCTCCTCGAACAATTGGCGTTGACGATGATGATTATGCTCGCGATGTTGGTGCGTTGAATGCGGTGGCGGCGGCGGTGGGGGCAAGTATCCACCACGTCGACTCTGACCGCGAAGTTTCAACGAAATATCCGCCGTGGCACTTTGTGCGCATAATCCGAATATGAGGAATCCAACGATCAGTTTCATTTTTGAATGCTGCACACAACAAAAAAAATAAACAAACAAAAAAAAATATGTATCACACACAGAAACACCATTTTGCTTTAATCCTTTTAATCACAGTTTTCATAGCAAAAAAAAAAAAAAAAAAAATCACCAAGCAAAAAAAAATCGAATCAAGGAAAAACTTGACTTACACTCATCTCTGCGTTGGTCGTGCTTAAGCCCTCGGTTTCCAACTGTCAATGATGGCCCGAACTGACCTGTCCGAACGTTTTATACGAGCTTGGAAATTAAACCAAATCAAAATTTAATAGAGACAACAACGAAGACGACGACGACGACCACGACCACGGTGTCTTTAGCTCACGTTGCTCTGCCACTGTCGCTGCCGCTGCCGCTGATGCTGCTGTTGCTTCTGCGACTGTTGTTGTTATTGTCGTTTGCATTTGACAATTCGCGTGCTAATTCATTGCTTTGTTGCCGCACCTCGCTTCCCATCGACTGTCTTACGTTACACACACGCACATACACACAGCAATGTTTCTGGGTTTGTTCATTCATTCATTGCTCATGCCTTTGCTCGCTCGCTCACTCGTTCGTTCGTTCGTTCGTTCGTTTTTTCATGCGTTCGCTCGTCGGTTCGTTCACTCGCTTGGATGTCTGTTGTTTGCTTGTCCGTTGTGATGCTTCATTAATTCATGACATTGCCAAAGCGGGGTGAGGGGAGCAAAATTAGGCGCATGCGCAACCGTTTCACACGCTCGCTTCATCACTGCTCTGCGCTGCCTTGCGCGTCAGTCAACATAACAGTTCAACAAGCTCGTAAAATGCACATTTGTTATTGAGATATTAGAAACGAATTTCGGATGTTTGACTTTCGATCTTTTATTTTTACCAAATTTATCTTTTAGTTATAATTATTTACTTTTTATTTAAGTTTTTTTTTTTAACATACATATACATACATGTATATTTTTTTTTGGCGAATAACAAAAAGTCGATAAATTAATTTAATGAACGGATGAAAGTAATTAGTTTTTGTTTTTTTGCAACACTTTGCCACATTGGAGGAGGAACAACCTCTTCTGCTTCTTCTTCCACTTCTACAGTTGCATCACACACACTCACACACGCTAGAGAGATTTCCTGTCACATTCGTTCATCTGTTCGTTGGCTAATCACTTGCAGAATTGTGTCATATCGGAAAACACATGCATTTGTATGCATGCATGAACACACATACATACATATGTATGTATGTATTTAAAAATCATTTATGAGTCTCACTAATTTGATAAACATCAAAATACGTATGGGAAGAAATAAGCAGAAAAAAAAGAAGCAAATAGTTGGGAGCATTTTAATTAGTCAAACGTATTTAGCAGTTGGGCGTAACTTGGCGTGTAACTCGAATCAATTAGTGTGCAAGCGTTGTTGAGCTTCTGCTTGTTTGAGTTAATCTGCGAATGCTAATTTTTAGGCTCAAAATGGTAGTTCGGAGTGCTTTTGGTCGTTAATTTTTCGAGCCAAGCATTAATTTTAAAAATTAAAATACATAAAATGCATTCGGGCATTGCAACACAAATTAATATCAAAATGAAGCACACAGACGGCTGCTCCTGATTATTTAATACCCTACAGGCCTGCGAAACGACTGAGGGACTTAGTAGACTGGCAGGCCTTACACTCCGGCAGACATATTGAAGGAAATCAAGAGTCGACGTCCTTCTCACAAGCAAAATGTGCTCACTTAATGTGCTGCTTGTGAGATATTTTCAAAATATTTGTACATTAAAAAAAACGTAACTGCGAATGTTGCCAATAGAGTGTAGGGTATAAACGCAAATTATGACAAAGAAATAAAAAAAAATAACAATACCAAAAACAAAAACAAAATGCAGTTGATAATCATGTGACAATTAATAAATAAAACATACAATCAAATTGTATCTTTTCAATTTGTTTTCGTTACGATTTTGATTTCGTCAGCGCGAAATTCATTTAAAAACGATGCGTGAAAACGAAATAAGCCTCACGGGCCTCTAATAGATACAACCATTAACTTTGCAACTATCATCATTATTTCTGGATTTACATATCTAAGCCACTGTTGTTAAAATTATAAATTTAAAAAAATGTTCATTTTATGTTTTTTCTATAAAGCAAATAATATAAGTAGAAGAAGAAGAAATACAATGAGTTTGGCCAAAAGTGGAAAAAAAAAAAAACAAAAACACAAAACATTTGTTTTAGCAATATTTCAATAACAAAGCATAAATTTGAACAAAAAAATTAAAATAGCAACAAATTTAATTGATTCATAAAAAATCAGAGCGCTCGAAAATTTCATTTGTTTAAAAAGGCTTTTTACACTCATCAATGTTGGTTTTGTGTTTTTAGTGTTATGTTTTCCCTTATTCCCCTTTCCCCTTTTTGTTGTTTTTTCTGTTTGTTTAATCCTCTATAGCCTCGTGTAACATGTCTGTATAAAGGGTTAATAAACATGTTTATTGAAAATAAAGTTAACAATAAATGATTGACGTCGGAACAATGTTGACGAAATATGTATATATTTTTTGTTTATTGATTTGTAAAAATATTACATTTTATTTTATTGTATTTCAACACTTTGTTTCAAATTCTTTTGTCAAGTGTGAAGAAGGCGGCGTCGGTGGGAGCGACGACTGATCCAAATGGAAAATTGAAGAAGAAAAATAAAACGAATGTCAGAGAGAAAGAGAAGAGGTTAACCGTGATTCCAATTGGAATCAGCAACGCGTGCAGACCCAAAGAGGCTCATTAATCATTCATCGCAAAATTTGCATTTTGTTCGTTCGTCGTTATTAATTATTTATTTTACTAATAATTAGCGAATATGCATGGCAAATCGGCGACATTTGTTTACATTTTATTAACCTGGTTTTTTTCTGTTTTTCTTCTTCATTGTTTTCGATGTTGTTGCCAGCCGCTTTTGACGGTTGTCCTTCAAATGAAGTTATCAAAAACGCTTTCACGTCAAACGCTTTCGGTGGGCTTTGAGCGATTTGTGTAATTGCGGCACAGGTGCTGAACCACATGCTGGAACATGCTCACGTTTGACCAAGAAAGGGAAAGAAGAAAAATGTGCATGTATTTTAAAATGGAAAATATTTAATATGCAAATACAGAAATCACACGCGCATTGATCATTCCGCTGGGCGTGTGTTGCGCTTAGGCTTAACTTTGACCTTTTTCGTAGCGACAGTGACAACGCGACGTATGAGTGACAAACATGTATCGCATTGAGAGATGGTTTTGTTTCCGCTTGGAGTCTTCTTCTTTGTCTTCTCTTTCACTCCGATTGCCCTCTGATTGAGTGAGTTATGCAAAATGCTTTATTGCCTTTGTATTTTTTTTTTTTGATTTTGTGTTAAATAATTATTTGCATAAATAGTTTTGTAATGAAATTTTATGTTTATTAATTATTTATGTTATGATTTCATGATGAGAAATTCATCAACGAATATCATTTCAATGAATTTTAATATCTTTTATGTAACGTATGTACAGACGTGTTCGAAATAATAAGAACAACAGGCTCTTAAAGTTAATTCGTTATAAAAAGTTGTCAAAATCTTTTTTTTTTATTATTTCAATTTATTCACCTTATAATACACATATTAAGCTTTAAGTATGCCGAAGGACATAATTTTTCAATGTTCCTATTTCGTATTTTGAGCAACTTTGTTGCATTAAGTCGAAAATCAGGTGTTCGAAATAATAAGAACAAAGTTAAAAAACAATCGATAGTTATGTTATACACACGGAAAATGGACTTATTGGTCCTTAAATTTAATATGAAGCTGCTCCTCCTTCGTTATTTAACACTTCGACACATCTGGACCTCATAGATTCTATTAGGGAACGGCATAATGAAAGTGGGATAATCTCCCATTGATTTTTTCCCTATATGCCACATTTCATCAGCATTTTTTGGTCTAGCATGTCTTACTCCTTTCTTAACATAAATCTAAAGGTGTCCTGTTGGGTTCAGGTCAGGTGATTGTGCCGGCCACTCCAGCAAATCAATTTTTCGAGATCGAAAACACTACTTAATTTTCTTCGATGTTTGCTTGGAAACGTTATGTTGCTGATAAATCAACCCTAATAGCATTTTCTCTTCAGCGTAAGGTTACATGACACCTTCCATAAGGGTTTCAACGTAATAGTTAGCATCCAGTTGGACTCACATAAATCCTGTGCATATAAAACATAGGATTGAGTTTTCCAAAAAAATTTCAAAACGAACCTGACAACGTTTGGCGCAATATATTATGGTCAGACAAAACAAAACTTGTTCAATTTGATACTGGAAGAGATGGACACTATGTAAGACGTCCTCATAAGCAAGAATATAATGCTAAATACTCAACAAGGACCATTAAACACGGAAGTCTAAGTCTTATGATATGGGGACGTTTTTTATGGAATTGTTTTAGGCCTATAGCTAGGCTCGTAGGTTTCATGGATGGCAACTATTACGTTGAAACCCTTATGGAAGCTGTCATGTAACCTTACGCTGAAGAGAAAATGCTATTAGGGTTGATTTATCAGCAACATAACGTTTCCAAGCAAACATCGAAGAAAATTAAGTAGTGTTTTCGATCTCGAAAAATTGATTTGCTGGAATGGCCGGCACAATCACCTGACCTGAACCCAACAGGACACCTTTAGATTTATGTTAAGAAAGGAGTAAGACATGCTAGACCAAAAAATGCTGATGAAATGTGGCATATAGGGAAAAAATCAATGGGAGATTATCCCACTTTCATTATGCCGTTCCCTAATAGAATCTATGAGGTCCAGATGTGTCGAAGTGTTAAATAACGAAGGAGGAGCAGCTTCATATTAAATTTAAGGACCAATAAGTCCATTTTCCGTGTGTATAACATAACTATCGATTGTTTTTTAACTTTGTTCTTATTATTTCGAACACCTGATTTTCGACTTAATGCAACAAAGTTGCTCAAAATACGAAATAGGAACATTGAAAAATTATGTCCTTCGGCATACTTAAAGCTTAATATGTGTATTATAAGGTGAATAAATTGAAATAATAAAAAAAAAAGATTTTGACAACTTTTTATAACGAATTAACTTTAAGAGCCTGTTGTTCTTATTATTTCGAACACGTCTGTATGTATTTTCTTCGTCTGCATCTTTTTCATCATTCTTTGATTGCCAATTTTCGATTGTTTTTTGTAATACACAAGCATTTATGTATACATGTATGTATGTAATTATGTGTACGTTCTATACGTAAGTATATGTATGTATGTCGCTTTACCGACCGTTTTAACGCATTGTCACAACTTGCTGAATTATAAAAATTTTATTGTATTTTCTAAATCATAATTCATTTTTAATAATATATTTTTTTCCAACAGCCTTACTTTATTTTACATATGTACATATATAAATGTTTATCTTTTTTCGAAACGCTTCAATCTTTTATCTAACAATTGGCACCAATCAAAATCTAATTACAAATAGATTGAGTCAAGTGCATTGAAATGACAAAGAACCGAGAATATGAGGAATTCCTTCTGAGTGTTGCAAACTTCATTACAAAGTTGTTGTACGATCAGTAAGGGTGTTCATTTAACTTAACATTGATTGACAATGAAGGCCGCGTCACACACAAGGCTAACAAGAAGAGTGAGCGAGAAAGAGAAGAACAGAATATATAAAAAAGTAGCAACCTTTCGTTTTACCAGCGCACAGTTGGCGTGGCAAAGACCTGTACTGTACACCAAAACCAAACGTACTTGTTGTAGCATCACAAACATAAATTGACAGTCGTCAATAGTGGCACCGACGACGACAGACGTGGCGCAAATTTTTTTTTGTTGTTTTAAATCCAGAGCCACTGCCAACATGCAAAAATTGTTGTTGTTGACGCAAGTGTTTAAGCGTTCATGTTTTAGCTTCGTCTTAGATTTACACATACACACGTTGTTCATTTGTTGAAACAACCAACGACAACATCGTGTCTTTTTGATAAATGAGATGATGTTACCTCCCCCTCTGGACCCCTCACGCAAGAAGAATCAAACAAATATTGTACATTTGAAGTGTAGAAGTTTTGATAGTTTTTTTTTACTTATTTTTTTTTTTTGGGCGATTGCATTTATTTAAGATGTCTTTTTCACATACTCGTATGTATTTATTTTGTCGTTTAAATAATAAAAAATAATATTTAACGAAATTATAGCGTTAAACGTTTTCAGTTCTTAACACAGACAAACGGAGAGGAAATACTAAAACAAAAAAAAAAAAAACTTAATAGTTTGAGAAAAAAAACCTAGTATTCAAGCAGTTTACGTCCTGTCACTAGTGACCAGTGGTTGGCGCATGACAACAGCGCTCGCCTACAGTCGTCCATACTGACTTGGCTTGCGATCGGTAAAGAAATTCCGCAGCACCAGAATTTGACCAATGCCAATTATCAGAATAGCCGCGGTTTCAAGACTGGACCAAAGCATGACGCGCTCGTTAAGCTCTTCAGCGCGTTTACGGCCCTGCGACTCGCGCAATCTGTGATGGGTCTGCGCATCGAGTATGTCGTTAAGACTCTTATGTATCGCTTGTGATGAGGTTTCCATCTGTGTCAATACGGTAGCATGTTCGTCGACGCCCGGCAGCGCTGGCTCATCACCGACCTGAAAGTCGACATAAACAAATTTGTGCGAAAACGCTGAGAATTGATTGCTGAAGCAAGCTGTGTACACTCCAGTCTGGTCAGCAACAAACTGGTAACTATCAAAGGTGGCACGATCCTGCTTATAAATAACTTGGCCATTTGGATTCTTCAGCGTCACGTCGACATCGAGCTGTCCGCCAGCCGATACCTGAAACTCAAGATAGGCTGATGTGTTCTTCTTTATCTCCTCATGAAAGCAATCTTCAGCGTTGTCTGCCAAGTCAAAAGTAAATTCGACAGCGTTGACAACCGCGCATTGCGGCAGGAAGATGGCTGTGAATATACAGCTCGCCATAAACACACGAGCCAGTCGAACAACGCTCGCTGTTGTGTCTTTGCCGATTGAGCTGTTGTACATCATGTCTGTTTTTGGTTATTTGGTATCACTTCTTATATCTGCTAAACGTAGTAAATGTGGGCTCAATGTTCTGCCACGCAGCGGTTAAATACGCGTTCTTTGGGAGGGTTTGTCAACGTCGCTGGCCTCAATGAGGTAGTCTGCAAAAATTTAATTATTAAACAGTTCAAGTAAATATATTTGCTCTTATAAGTGCAACTGTATAGGAAACTATACCTGATTAGCAATCTAACTAAAAGTAACTAGCACTCACTTCTTTTGCGGAAACAAATATTTGTTTGCTTTTTCTTTTCGAAACGTACAAATAAAAAAGTCCACAGTTCTGACAACCAACAGCCGCAAAACCTGACGTGTCAAAATAAGTGCTGCCACTTTAGACGTTTTCCATTTTTCTATTTAGTTTGCCGAAAAATTAATCATTCTCCGCTTTTCGAAAAACTGTTCATATTTAAAAGCATGTGGACAAATAACTCGCTATGCAAAAAACATTACTCAAGAAAGTGCCCAGATTTCTTATTTTAATAATATTTTATAAAATTTCATGAATCGTTGACAAGTCGTCCTATTTTTTACAAATTGTTTATTTTTCTGAATGATCTGAACTTATTTTTATTAAAAGTGGAAGCACTGCTAACAACTACACTAATTTTTGTCATATTTAGTGTCATTCCATTGCGTTTGCCCCGGGCCTAAAATTTAATTTACCGAACTTGTTCGCTATCAACGGAAAATTTCAACCAGTAAGGATTGGAGTCGACAGTACTCGGCTTCGACATACCCTGTACCTTCAATTTGTAACGGATGTAATAGGGTGTTGCCCCGCCCACTTTTGATTCCTTTCAGACATTCCAATTTTTACTCTTCTAGTCCAATTGGTTTCAAAGATATAACGTTTTCATATTCTGGCTATATGTGGGGGTAGTCACGCCCATACTATGATTGAATTTCTATATATACGCTATATACACTCCTCACCCCTAAGCCAAGTCAAAAAGGGGAAAAACTAAATAAACTTGATCTACGTATTGAATAACAGAATTGACCTGCGAAGGAATTTTGGTTCTATATATTATAGTTTCCAGACAGACAGACATGGTAAGATCGATTTCTCTTTCGATACTGATCAAGAATATATATACTTTGTATAGTCGGAGATGTCTCCTTCTGGGTGGTACATACATTGTCGATGTGCACAAAACTAATATACCCATGTACCATAAGGTACAGGTAACTCAACGACCTGTTTAAATGTATAATAGGGGTAGAACAATTAATAAAGCGTATAGGTTGAGAAAAGGGGTTTTATTTTAAATCTTTGATAAACACACGAACTGACTTTGTGGCATACCAGTAAATTAACATTTAATTTGTTGTGTTGCACTAATTTACTAAAATAAGCTAGGATTTAATTCAGGAACCGTATATTATTTTTCTATTACGGTTGTTTTTAAAAACGATAAATATGTCGAAGTCAACGGCCGCCGCTGGCGACTACCTCATCTATAGCAGCTCTCACAGTCGGGTATTTAAATTCAAAACCGGTCTTCAGCGTGTTGCGCGGCTCTATTTTGGCTCCGTTCAGCAGCAACGCTGCACGCTCCTTGCCAAATATTAAATCTACAACAAATTCAGGTACGTTGAACAGGCACGGACGTCGTAGTGCTTCAGCAAAATACTGGGCAGGAAAAGTGTTTAGTTCGAATAACTTTTTAAAGGGTATAAATATATGTTTTGTCACCTGTGAAAACGTCTTGTTGGTTACGATTTCTGGTGCTACAGCATTAAAGCGACCGCATTTTTTGTTCTCTATGATAAACTGAATAAGACGACAGAGATCCTCTAGGTGAATCCATGGCAGTATTTGATTGCCGCTTCCCATGGGGCCACCAAGACCCAATTTGAATGGAAGCCAAATCGACTTTATCATCCCTCCACTACGGTCAACTACAACGCCCGTCCGCACAATGGCCTACAGGTGCGAGTGTCATTGTTGGTTGGTTCGTTCTGTAAAGGGTTTATTCAAACACATACACGTTTACATTGATTCGCTTCTTCCAGATTGGCCGCCTCTTCCCAAGCCAGGCACAGGCGCGACATGTAATCGTAGCTACGGACCTCATCATCCTCAGTGTAAATTTTTTTCTCGTTTGGTGGATAGTGACTTACACCTGAAATATTAATGAATGACTGGACATTTGGCGATGCTTTTATCGCACTGCTCAGCGTTTTAGTCGAATTAACTCGTGAATTCCACACGTTTTGTTTAAAACCGGGGGTCCAGCGCTTTGTTGGATCGAGAACATTTTGCCCGGTGACGTTCACAACTGAAGTAACAGTATTCGGTATTCCATTCTTTTCCAGATCGTGCCATGTCATATGGCGTAAGCCGGGCATCCGTGAAATTATCGTTATATCGTATCCTTGTGTCCAAAGATGATTTACCAGCCGTTTGCCAATAAAGCCGGTACCTCCACCTGCAGTCAACAGTGATCATTTCCATAGTTGTATTCCAATATATGTACATATATATGCTATTTCACCATAATTAAACTCACCAACAAGTGCGTGCTTCGGCATTGTTTTTGATACAATTATTTGAAATTCTTCAATCTCTAAAACATTGTAATACGTAATAGCGAGAAAGAGCCAAATTTGCTCAAAAGTGTGAAATTTGCTTAAAAGTGTCAAATTGGAGCAAAAGCGTCAACGACCAGAAAAAGAAGAAATCACGAAAGTGGCGAAATGGGCCAAATCCACATCGAATGTACCGCAACATAGGCCAAACCAATACTTCAGTTGAGGTTCATAACAGAGTCAGAGAAGAAGAAGAATTAAAATGACTCGATCAGCATTCGCTTAGGGAACGTACCCAAATTACGTGACCCATTTTTGACACTTTTGCTAGTGACTAGCTTGCTTGCCGGCTTTCGCAGGCACAACAAAGCCAACAATTTGTTCATAACAATGCCATTTCCATTGGCAATTTGCTTGCTATGAAGAAAAAAGAAGGCGAACTACGATTTTGGCTTTTGACATTTAAGGATATGTACATATGTATGTATGTACATACATTATTATGTCTCTATTATACTATTTTGTACATACATTATTATGTCTCTATTATACTATTTTGACGCAATACCTGGCGTTGGATAACATAACAAACATCTCCTATACATTGCAGGGAGAGCCAATAGCCCTTAAGATTTTATTAATCATCTGACTTGCAAAAATATCTTCAAACTTATGTACATTTCATTTGTTTATTTAAATGGCTAAATGTCTTTGTCACTCTATTTTTTTTTTTAAATTTCAGCTTCTTGTATTTATCCCGATTTTCTTGGCTGATATTTAATATGTAACAGCCATATAGTTCAGTAAGGAAGTAGTTTTACCTGGAAAGTTTTGCGGGAGTCTTGAAAATTGGCATCCATATGGATTTTGGGCTGCTCTTTCCGAATTTCTACTTTGCGACCTTCTACGACCGTCGCTCGAGCCGCCATTATGAAAAAATGGCGTCCAAAATCACTTTTTTGACTATATCTCAGTTTTGGCTCATTTGACGGCAAAAACACCTCAATACTAAATTAAACTAGAAGAAATTTCGTACAAATTATATTCTAAGCTTTTTTTTCGTAAGTTAAGGCGAACGAGCGCCGCAAAGTGTACAACTTTGGTACTATGGTTTTCATACATTTTGTATGGAATTTGGTATTGTTTTGAATGATAATCTTACTCTCAGTCCAAGTGAATTAGATTTCACTAACTTTTATTGTATTTGGTGTTGAGATTTAATGTTATATTAATCGTCAATTATAATAAAACGTTCCAAATTCGAGTGCAAATTAACAAATCCAAACCAACTTTTTTTTCATCAAAAATTGCCGTTTTCTTATGAAAGAGCCAAGTAACACTTGCATGGTTCTGGGCCTGTAAGTCTGTTGACGGGTTGGGAACGTTGTGTTTACTTGAATATGAGACAAGTACAATATTAAATATTAGCATCAAACACAACAAATTAAGCAAATTTTCAAAATTTGGATTAATCAAAATCCCATACAAAACGTATGAAAACCATAGTACCGAAGTTGTACACTTTGCGGCGCTCGTAAGCCTAAACTATTAGTCCTACGAAAAAAAAGGTTGGAACATAATTTGTTGGAAATTTCCTCCTGTTTAATTTAGTATAGAAATGTTTTTGCCGTAAAATGAGCCAAAATGGAGATATGGTCGAAAAAGTGATTTTGGACGCCACTTTTTCAAAATGGCGGCTCGTGCGGCTGTCGTAGAAGGTCGCAAAGTGGAAATATGGAAAGAGCAACCCAAAATCCATATAGATGCCAATTTTCAAAACTCCCGCAAAACTTTCCAGGTAACCCCCTTTTTTACGACTTCCTTAAGCTCTGTTTACACTAGAGATTTTTTGTGTAGATTTAGACAAAAATCTCATGTCTACAAGTGTAAACACCCTGTAGATTTATCTACACTGTCTCTACAACAAATTTTTATCTACACAATGAGTAGTGTGTGTAAACAACTTTCAGAGTAGATAAAACAGCCTCGATTTGTGTCTACAAGTTTGTTAAGCAACAGAACAAATTTTTTTCTCTACATTGTTATTTTCACATAAAAATAATATCGATGATTCATTTGTCACGTTTGACACTTCCAAAAATTCGTTCCAATTTGGGAAAAAGAATCAAAGGAAGAACAAAAACAAAGAATAAAATGGCCCCTTCACCAAAAAAAAAAATGCGTGGGAAATGCGATTATGTGTATATATAAATATTATATGAATATTATTATATCAAATGACGGATGCGAGTGTACTGTTTTTGAATGTATGGTGTACCCATACTCAATGATATCAATAATTTGACAATGCCATTCTTCAAAAAATGTTGGCACACAGCTGCGACACCTTCCTTCAACTCCTACAATAACTGCTGGTAAAATCCAACGTTCTCAGCATTCCTAGCATTTATTTTTGTGATCTATGATTTCTTCCACAATCGATTTTGTTGATGCATATTGTTTCTGGCGCATTTCCAACTTTTCTAATTTTTTTTGTTAATTTATTTTTGGGAATAATTTTTTAATGTCAAAAATCAGTTATGTCAAAAGCGGAACATTAGCGCCATCTATCATTATCTACATTCTGCTCGAAAATGTAGTCAGTGTAAACACCTTGTAGATAGCAATGTAGATATTTTCCAAATTTATCTACTCGAAAGAAAAATTTCTTAGATTTTCAATTCAGTGTAAACATAAAACGTAATTTATCTACACTTTGTGTTGAGATATCTACACAAAAAATCTCTAATGTAAACAGAGCTTTACTGTACTAATATCTTTATCGGAAATCTCTTTTGGTTGATGATAAGTCAAGCAGTCTGGATTCATGAGTCTACCTTCTATGAGGCATTCGCACTTCAAACAAAACAAACCTCTACTATAAAATTTGAAGTGCTGTTGAGCATATTATCGTTAATGCCATCTGGCTTTGGTGAGATGCGTAAACTTAATTTAGAGAATGGCTTTTTACGAAAGTGGTCTCGTTTGTTTGTTTAGACGGCAATTGTTATTTTTAAATCGTAAAGCTCTGTTTAAACTAGAGATTTTTTGAGTAGATTTGGACAAAAGTCTCATGTCTACAAGTGAAAACACCCTGTAGATTTATCTACACTGTCTCTACAACAAATTTTTGTCTACACAATGAGTAGTGTGTGTAAACAACTTTCAGAGTAGATAAAACAGCCTCGATTTGTGTCTACAAGTTTGTTAAGTAACTTCCACTTCATTGTTATTTTCACATAAAAATTATATCAATGATTCATTTGTCACGTTTAACACTTCCGAAAATTCGTCCCAATTTGAGAAAAAGAATCAAAGGAAGAACAAAATCAAAGAGCAAAATGGCCCCTTCACCAAAGAAAATGCGTGGGAAATGCGATTATGTGTATATATAGATATTATATGAATATTATTATATCAACCGATGGATGCGGGTGTACTGTTTTTGAATGTATGGTGTACCCATACTCAATAATATCAATAATTTGACAATGCCATTCTTCACAAAATGTTGGGACACCGCTGCGACTCCTTCCTTCGACTACTACAATAACTGCTGGTACAATCCAACGTTCTCAGCAGAGCTTAAAAAGAGTTCGTTTTACGAATATCGGAGCACTTACTTTTACGAATTTAAGTCGAAAAAGTAAAATTTTTGTGAAATTTGAAATCTGAGCATAGCCCAATATATATTGAGGCAATTATTTGCTTATGCAAATAGCCTAATGAGTTGCACTACAATACATACAAAAAAAGTTAAAATCTGAAGCTTTTTACACAAAAGGAACAAAACCAACAATATTCACAACTGAATTTTACAGCGCATGTGCAAATTCTCGAATTTAAGATACTACAGTGATATTTTAGGACTCAATTTGCATTGAGGTGAGATCACACAGGGAATATAGAGCAAAAATATAAGTAACAGATACTGCCGCATAAGTTTGCCCTCTTGGCTTAGAGATCTTTTGAGCTATAAAATTAAATCAGTCGCTGTTCAGAACTCACTGAAGTAAGATTGTCTAGCGAATGATTGAAAAAATACACTTAACGAAAATGTTTTCAGAAATATGTAAACATAAATAAATGATATCGCCAATATATCTAGGTGAAGTTAAATAGGAGTTATCGCGAATGTATCGCGGATAAGTACAATTAAACAAATTACCAATTTGCCGTGGCGAAGAATAAATGCCAAAATTAAAATATTTTTAAATAAGCTATGCATGGTTAAATTTATTCGTAATAATTGCATATCAAAGTAAATTTTTTTGTTATAATTTATTTCACGCTAATTAATTCGTTTATGAAATCGATAAAACCTTGAGAAGGCACTTTTTGGGCTGGACATGTAAATAGCACACTTTCTATTAATTGCAAATTAATGGAAGTTTTTTGGTAGGTTTTTGTTAATTAGCAACAAAAATTGATTTTCTTTTCAATTCCACCCATTTCGAGAGGTAAAATATGTATAAAACCCCACTTCTTACGTGAAAAAGGACATTTTTCCCAAAATGGTAGAAAACAGAATAATCTTTTTTAAAGGACGATGGTCAAAACATCTTCACACACATTAGATCTGATGTAAATAAGCGTGGAAGAAAGAGAACTCGATCAACGCCGTCAAAAAGAAAATAATTTGCGTGAAAACGGGTAGGGTCTGAAAAAAATGCTTCACTCCTTAAGTCCTACTGACCAATAAAATCAAAAAGTGGTGGGGAAAATAGAGTGAATGGATCAAGTAATAGTGTACGAAGATGCCTGAGTGAAAAAAATGTTGCATGCGTCGAAAATAGAAGAATCCCTCATGGCTACAAAAGAATCTCAAAGTAATTGTTGTTGCAATTTTCGGCACAAGCATGTACCGTTAGGTCGGTCAGTGTGGTTGTTGCTACCTTCCACTACTTAGCGTTGCTAATTAACGTATAAAGTTTATTTCTTGGTGCATAATTATTAATAATAACTTAAAATAAGGCTGAATTTAATGAAATGTCTGATGAAGTTGTCAGAGATTTTGCAACTGTGTGAAAATCTTCATTAGAGATTAGAGATTTCTCTCGAGTTAAAGATTTCTGTGATACTACGTATATTATTTTTTTTTATAAATACTGTTCACGTTTGTGAATAGTATTATAAGTTTGCCTCGGATTTTGTAACACAGAGAAGGATACATCTCCGACTATACAAAATATATGTATACTTGATCAGGACGACAAGACGAGTTGATCTAGCCATGTCCGTCTGTCTGTATGTATGCAATCTTCTACCTCAGTTCTTAATCTATCGACTTGAAATTTTGCTTCAATTCAATTTTAAGACCATAAAACATTTGTCGGAACTGGCATGATCGGACCACTGGAACTGGAAGCCCCATACGAAAAGAAGAAGAAAAATGAACAAGACTTAAATAGTTGTATGGAAAACTTCAAACATAGTAGTTTTACGTAGCTCGACTAAATGCCTGAAAGTTTCATTATGATCGGACTACTGGAAGTGGCACCTGCCATACAAAAAACTTGTATGGAAAACTTTTTTTGTTTTTTAATCAATTTACTTGAAACTTTTCACTTATGTTCTTAGAGAGGCATGAAAACAATTTTGACCAAAAACTGGGCATGGCTACTACCACTTATAGCAAAAATCAATAATTAGCATATCTCTGGTACTCAATGAGCAAAAACAATGAAAATTGGTACATAAGATGAATAGAAAATAGATTCAGTCAAAAAAATGGGCGTGACAGAAAAAAGGGCGTGAAGAGTGTATAAGGTTCGGCTTTGCTGAAGATAGCGTCCTTACTGTTTTTTTTTTTATTTTTTTTATATTTGTCAGTTTTATGTTTAACAATGACTTTAAAAAACCGTATTAGTTTAACAGATATACATATATTAAAATGCATTTCAAATATGTGGTTAGTATACTAACCACCCAACCTGAAAGAGATAACTCGATGAATTACAATTTTTTTTTTGGGGAAATTTTCTTGTATTCTTTAAATATCAATAAATATTTTGTAAAAAACTGGATATTAAAAATGTTTTTTTTTTCGAGTTTGCGTGACTTTTAGCAGTTCAAGCGACACAACAATGCTGTTAATAACACTTCACCAACCGCAAATGCTAACACACTGCTAGCAATAGAAAAGACAAGGACCCCCATTTCAAAATGAGACAGAACATATCAAAATTATAGGTGTTTTTTTGGCACCGGGTAGGGCGCTAACAGCCCTAACAGTTAATCATTAACAGGGGATAAAAAACCATGTAGTTTTGCAGTCCGCTTGCGTCACTTTATCAGCTGTGATCACTTCTCTGCAGCGCCCTCTGGTGGCGACCTTACTGAAGTGAACAATCTATTTGTTTTGATAATAATTCTGCTAAAGTAGAAACTCGATAATCGAAAATCCGGATAATTGATTTCATAGTCAATTTCTATTCAAAGCAAAAAAGAAGAAAAATGAAAGCGTGGCGTCAAATTAGTGACATCGAACTAATTTCATATACAAACACAACTTTCCACCACCGAAGCACCAATGCTAGGGGGGAGGAGGAATCATCGATCGATGGGTATTAGGTCAACATCCTGAACATCATAAACACATCCTGAAAAAAGACCACCACCACGTATTGCTAATTAATCTGAAGGAAACTGCTGTATTTTTTCTAGTCAGTCAAGTAAAATGGCAAAACAATACGTATTAGTGATTGGTCAACCAGCATCGTGAGAGCAGAGAAAGAGAGAATTCTTACGCTCCCGTGTCATTTTGTTGTGACACGACATTTGACTATTGATAAAGCGCATGCTGCGCTACCATCGCTGGCGATTTTAGCCATACCTTCGATTTAAGGTCGTTTTAGAACAGGGTTTTTTTTTCTTCTTCTTCTTCCCCTTCTGCCGACACTGTTTTGTGCCAATTTGGCCCGTTTGAGTTTCGCACGAATGCTATTGATCGTTGTGCGAAAAACCACCACCAGTGAAATATTTATACCGAAATAAATTTAAAAAAGACAAGGACAAAAAAATAATCGAATTCAAAAACGACACTCGGCCACTCTTTCTTCTGAGAGAAGTACCGTTCGATCGTAAATAATTGGAGAAATGCCAGTTAACAGCAGCTTAACATCCTGCAAATTCGTCTGTTGAGCTCTGATTTCTCCATTTTTTTTCTGTTACAAATAAAACACACAAAACGAACGCAAAAAGCCCCGGGAACCTAACTAGCGTGATCAGCGCTGAATTCCGCTCACTTCCCCATTTTCAGCTCACTTTTAAAAAAAAAAAACCAAAATCGACCACTTTTTGAGCCTGTGGATGTCGCCATACAACGCTTGAGGACACAGGGCACTTGAGTTCCAAAAAAACACAAACCACCGTTCATGTTTATAAATATCACATTTCATTTTTCCGATCAAAACGAAGGTTAGAGAAAATGCTCATGAAAAACATAAACATTAATACAATTGGTTTGGCAACATTTCTGCACAAAGCATAATTTGTGTAATCTTCAAAAAACACGAAGCAAAACAGCAAACGAAGAAAATTCTGACGAAATTCGGCGCTGCAAACGACGCGCATATTAACAACCAACATAGAAAACAAACCAAACGAAGTTTTATTTTTGCTTGTCTATTCCTTTCTTTCTATGACCACTGCTTCTTTTTCGGTTGCGACGCTATTTGATTTTGTTTGTTTTTTATACACTGTACACATACTGTGTATCGGGGTATATTGTGTTTGTTTGAGCGAAATGTATGTGACGCACAGAAGGAGGGCAGGGGGACCCTATAAAGTGTATATATTCGTGATCACGACGACAAGAGAAATTGATTAAGCCATGTCCGTCCGTCTGTCTGTCTGTCTGTCCGTCCGTATTCACCAATGGTTCTCAGAAACTATAATAGCTAGAGACTTGAAATTTGGTGGGTAGACTCGTGATGCTCGGCAGCAGATCAAGTTTGAACGGTTTTGTGCCACGCCCACTCCTTCCCGCCCATCCAGCAACACCCACTTTTTTAAAATGCTATAACTCGAACATTCAAAGAGATAGAAAAATGAAAGTCGGTATGTAGTCTCAGTATAAGTAGCTCTACAAAACTGCATACCACAATTTTTCCCCCTCCTCTTCATTTCCCCTCCCCCGGTTCTTTTCTTAAATTTGCTGTATCTCCAAAACTAACAAAGGTATGAACCTGAAATTTTGTATACAAGCTTAGTGATAATACATCTTAAAAACTGCATACCACAAATTTCCCCTCTCTTTAATGGCTACCCCTCAGAGGCCTACAAACTTAAATTTTTCGTAAAATCCACATTTTTTGACCGATTTTTTTGATATTTTGAACACTATTTGAATAGGCGACGTCAGATCAATATGTTTTTGTAGATTGAGGGTGTGGCAACGCCTACCATGTGTGTAGGGTATTATATTGTCGAGTATACTCGACTATACCGCCCTTACTGGTTTTTTTTTTTAATTTTTAACAAATATGCAACAACATCATCGCTTACATTTACAAAAATCTTTGTCTTAACTACTGGAATTAAAACAGAATCAAAAACATTTCCATGGAAGTTAAACAAAAATAACATGCAAAGCGCACTGGCGAGTTTTTTAGACAAATTGCCGAAAATTCCAAACGCTCTGCGCTTAGGGGACGTCCATAAATTACGTGAGATACAATTAGGGGAGGGGGGGTTCAGGAAAATCTCACCAAACCTCACCTAGGGGGAGGGGGGTTCATCGGACATCTCATGTGAGTTTTTTAGTACACTTGTTTACCATTTTTTTTTCAAAAATTTAAGCAAAAAAAAACAAAATTTAATTTTTTTTTATCAAATTTGACGCAAAATCTCATGTGAGATTTAGAGGGAGGGGTTCGCCAAAATCTCACTAAATCTCACCAAGAGGGGGGGAGGGGTCTAAATTTCTAGAATAAAACCTCACGTAATTTATGGACGTCCCCTTATGTGAATTCTCCGGCATTGATTGATCTCAAAGTCAGATACAAAATTCAAAAATTTTTTAAAATTTTTTGTCAGTTTACTTTGCCAGTTCTTCACACACATGTACTCACACACTCACTCACTCTCATGATCGCATAATCGTTCAAGTGACGGGGGTTCCCTATGAAAACATAAGTCAAACATCGCGGTGAAAATCAGATTGAGAGCAAGAGATGATGTTCGCTCAATTGAGAGCGAGAGAGGATTCGTGTCATTTTTCGTGACACGGCACAGCGGTATTGAATTCATGTGCGGTGCAGCCGCCTGCGATATTTCACCTACCCGCGATTCCACTTCTGCCGACACTCTGCCGACGTTGGCGACACTTTTGCGTCAATTGGCCCGTTTGCGTTTCTCACCCAATGTTAAAGTAATGTTAATTCAAATTATCAATTGCGATTTTCAGCGTACGATTTCATTCATTTTATTGATCAAGTCGACAGAAGTACCTCTAAAAAATTCCATTCGACTCTTGAAACCACTAAATTAGGCGGAAAACCCTTCGCAACAGAGGCTGACAGCCGCGATCGCAGTACGCTGCCACACCTCTTATAGAATTCAGTCAGGTTACAGAATTATGTAAACTGGCTGTTACAACTCTGTTGGTATATGTTAACGAAGTACAGACTCTCTTTTTAACAGTGCATTTAACAGAATTTGTTCAATTTAACAGTCATTTTCCCTCTCTGTGATCCGACCAGTGCTGTTCTATTTCTGAAAACAGGCACTGTTAGTGTTTGAAAAAGTCGGAAAACTTAAGAAATTTGGCTTTCACATCAACATTTTAGAGATTATTTTTGATCATAATATTACAATATAACACATTTATTCAAAATGGGTACCCAATGAGTATCGTAAAAAATAAGAGAGTTTTTTTTTGCTTAAACTCTCTTAAATCTTACGATATTCCTTAAATCTCGCATCAGTTCCTTAAGAGTGAAAGACACCCTCAAAATTATATTGCCGCACGTCTGGGATTTTTGCTTCGAGTTTTGCGTCTGGCCTCGCGAAACTTGAAGCAAATTAATTTTGTCATCAGTAATCCAGCGATTGTATGCACGGATATCGACTGATTTCGTCCATCTTTGCAAATGCCACGTTTTTTGCCAAAAGCAAAGCGTAATTCGCAATTGTAATTTGTTGGAAATCTTTCAATAGTTGCGTAATTTGGAATTTGTTGAAAGAATAGATTGAATAAATATAATTGTTTTGAACTGTACAAAAAATCTCAAGGATCCCGGCCAAAGGTTAACGAAGCAATCTGTGTAGCTCTATTTATTCGCCATATTATGTGTTAGAGACCGGTTAACCAGTATAGGTCTGAAGTAAAACTACCCAGCGGGAAATTGAATGCCTTCCACCTGTCTTGTGAGTGATTTCTTTTGCATGGACAGTAACAGTCAATTTAACAGCTGAGCATAACAGAAAACAGTCGTGTGTTTTATAATAAAAACGCGTGCTCTGTCGATTCTGTTTGAAGTGAGTGTAGCCTTTTTGGGAGCGAGTGTTCCGCTTCTTTTGGAGCATGAGAGGAATTATCTAAGCATAGCGAAAAGCGTCAAGAGCCTTGTTAAATGCCATGTGAAATTGGAAGAAATCGGAAGGACAGCTCCATGCAAAAGAATTCACCCATAAGGCACTTAGAAGCATTCGATGTTTCGCTGGGTACGGAATTTGAGACTCCTATCTTTAAGAACAAAATAACATGCACGATAATTTATAACGTTTCTCAATCCAATAACTAGAAATATAATTATATTTATTCTGCAGAATGTCCAAAAATAGTTCCATTTTTTTAACTGTCTTAATTCTGTATTTGTTTGATACCGACAAAAATACCATTGTAAAAACTTTTTCAATAACTGCAACTAACTCTTATGTGTTTTGGTGTGCTGATTTGTAAAAATGTTTTATAAAAATCACAAAATTACAGTTTTTCAAAATTGTGTACAAAATATCTCAGAAACTACTGGACCGATCTTGTTGAAATTTAACTAGGATATTCTTAAGAACTCAATCATATGTACATATGTATATATAATATATGATTGAGAGCCCCTTATGGGTGTTATACATATTTTCATCTCAATAATTCAAGAAAAAAGAGTTTCATCTTTAAACAGCTAAAATTAAAAAAAAAAAAAAAATTATAATTTTTTCCCCTATGCTACTCTATTTTTAGTTATTTTTTGCATTAAATGACGGTTCATTTGTACTTTTCTGACAATTGGTGACCGAGATAAATGATAGATTAGGTTCCTAAGAATGTCCTTGTTAAATTTCAACAAGATCGGTCCAGAAGTTTCGGAGATATTTTGTACACAAGCTTGAAAAACAGAAATATCGTGATTTTTACAAAACATTAAAATGTGAGATATTGGTGGTGATACGACCTTAGGTATGTTTTTCGGAATCAGCACACCAAAATACATAAGAATTAGTTGCAAATATTGAAAAAGTTTTTTCTTGTTGACCTGTGTTATACTTACTGAGTAAAAGATCGTGTTATGTTGCGTTAAAAACTTTATTTAATTAATATATTTCCGTCTCCCTGCTTTAGTTTTAATTCTTTCATGTAATACTTTTTGGTTGGTATTAAAAAATCTCTATATGTATCTGTATATTTAAGTATATTAATAATGTTAGCTTTTGGTTTCCTTAGGTACTTCAACTACTCTTTTAAACGCTACTTTCGTTATTTATTTTGCCTGTTGCTGATGCTGCGGCTGTTGTTGTGGTTGTGGGACAACTTTTCCTAGGGGTTGTTGGGGAGGATTTTTCACTAAGTAATCTAGGGGCTGCTGTTGTCACCGGACGTATACTATTGCCCGCTGGATAGACACAGCATCCTTTGCGTTTGCGTCCCTTAGGCGAGTCGCTGCCATAGACGTTGCCGGTTTTATCGCCGATTTGTACTAAGATAGGAAGATCGTCGCTGCGTGTAAAGATGAACTCTTCCGAAGACAAACGCTTGCGCACACGACCGCCAACGATGTCCTGCTTTCGTTCGCCTTCATTGTTTTTACTTGGATTGAGCGGGGACGCTGCGTTACGACCAATTTGAGCAGCAACGGGTACCTTTGGATCATTGGACGGGTCTGCGACGGCATTAAGAACAGGAAAGTGTGACTCGAGCAGTCCAGGACGAATTGTGACATCCTCAACGAGACAGCCACCATTAGCGAAATTGCCGACATTCGTGGTTCGTGCAGGTGTTGCAAATTGCTCCAGGGATGAGTTGGCGCTGTAGAATGTCGTGTCCGCCGATCCGGTATTCACATTGGCACTGTACGGACTGGTACACTGGCTATGTTCGCTGCGTGTACAACAATCGCGTATTGTGTCTCTGTCTTGGCGACAAGGGCAGTTCGGACAGAGTCGAATGCAATCGTCGGCGAGTATGTTGCTGTCACTGAAGGTCAGCTTTTTGGTCGGCACGTCACGCTGCTCATTATCTTCGTCCAACTGGTCCGCTGACTTTGAGCTTTGCTTTTCCAGAGACAACAACTCTGATTTCGGTTGCGGTTTGTGCAGGCTCTGGGCTGACTCGAAGCTATCGTCACTAGAGTCGAAACTGTTAACTTGATCGCTGGGAAAAATGCGCGGAAATGTGACAAACACACGACCCATTCGTTTGTACTGATCGATGTAGCGAGTGTCCTCAGCGCATGTGGACAGATTTTCGGTAAACTTGGGCGCACGACGCATCACTTTCGGCGTATGTAACTGAGACTCGAATATATTCTCGAGTGGCACTTTGCTCACCGCCGCTGATGGCATAAGTTCGCCAATGGACATTTGCTGCAGATAACGTTCAATGCTGTTCGCCAGACTAATGGGCACGCTGGTGCGTGACGATATACTTGATATTTCCGAGAGCGTTTCAGGGCTAGCTAATGGCGCCAAGCCGTACCAATCGTCATGCAGTAGATCAACAGGATTGGTCGCATCCGAGGCACGTCGCAGTGCATTGCAGTGCAACGGCAGCGATTTTGGCTTCTTCTCCGAATGCTGCCGATACAAGATTGTGCGCTTTGCCAGCTGAGGCGACAAGGAGTTGTTGGCCGACGTGTCTGAGACACTCTTTGGCGTGGAGGACACAGTTACCGTTGTATGCGCATTAGGATCAGAATCTTTGCGATTTTCCGTTTCAGTTGCTGTTTTTGCAGTTGAGCCGATCGACATATCAAAGGCGACTGCCTTTAAGCGTTGCGGTGGTGGCTGCGACACCGGAAGCTGTGCCCCGCCATGCTCACTGGGCTCATTCACAATTACCGTGGCCGTTTCACTTGCCACGGAGGGACTGTTTCGGGTCACCGTCGTAATGCTGTCGTCTAGGACGCTTGATATGTCATACGGCGTGGTCGAACTCAGTTGACTCCGCCCAAAAATACTGCCCGCTATCGAGGATGCTTTACTGCCACCACCTGCGCCACATTGCGCGGAATTTGCACGTCGCTCCAACTCAAGGGGATTCTGCAAATTAGTAAACGATGTCTCCAGGCATACCTTGTGCACAGCTGTCGGTGTCAGTATGGCCGAGTTGCTCAAGTTCGAGTAAGAGCTTTGCGAGGGTCGTTTGCAGTGACCGCCGCTCGTTGAAGTCGATGCAGCTAGCGCTGTGGACACATATTCCAAACTTGGCGGCGCAAGATCGTAATCGACGTCGCTATTGTTCAGGTCAATCGATGTGGTGGAGAAAGCATTGGATGTCTGGCGTTGCGGCTTGCGTGGACCACTTGTCGTTACAACCTACAAGAGCGGATTGGAGCGAAAACAACATTAGTCAGCATAGACAGTTCTTGGCAACAACAAAGGAACAATTTGAAATTTAACAAGGATCGAAAAAAGAGGAAGAGACATAGAAATGAAGAGAGAGAGAGATAGAGAGACACACATAGAATATTGGAATAGTGCTAATTGTTCTGACCAAAAGCGTGAACAAGTTGCAACATCGCGAAAAGCGTTTGAGAGCTTAGAACAGTACATAATTAATAGCGAGGTGTTAGTTTAAGATGAAAGAACTACAAGCAATAATGAAGCGCTAACAGAGATGATTGGATTATTTGTGGGATTTAATTTTTACAAGTCGGAAAACCGTCGTGGCCAATTGCAAGTGTAGAAAGATAGAGAGATAGCAAGAATTAAGACTTTGGTTATTATCAAAAGGAGTATTTATACATGTACATAAATAGAACAAGGATTGGAATTGTTTTCTGTTGCAAGAGAGACGCCTTCGCGAACAGCAAAGCGTATCTCGCAACTGTAATTTGGTGGTGATCGATTCAATTGTCGGGTAACAGAGACTAAAACACATTTACAATATAGTAAATCGTGACTTAAATACATAGGTTTAATAAATTACAAATAATAAATAATTTCTTAATAAATTATTTGCGAATTGAATAGAAGTTTGTTTTTAGTTTTTCAAATTACGAATACTTTTCTAAGTCTTGACTAGGCCTGACACAAAGTCGGAGAAAAAGAGACAGAAAGTAATATTAAAAAGGAACATAGAAAGAGAGATAGATAGAGAAAATGAGAAGTTTTGGATTTGAAGTATAAGTTGAAGTCTTATTTTAGTACCTGGTATCTGTATTAAGTGTTGTTGCATAGTTGTGAGAAGAGGTGGTTGTTGTTATTGTCGAGTTTTCACTAATACGAGAAGTACGTGAACGAGTACATGCCACGGTACGATCTCTACAAGACACGACCTGCATTCACTCACACAGAGACATTGCGCAATCAATAATGGAGATTAAAAATACGAAAAACAAAAAAGAATATACAAACAAACAGACAAACAAAATATAACCATGTTTATATATATTTGAATATATAGTATGTATGTAAATGAATATCAAGAGTCAAGAGTGTTGCCTACAACATTCTATGCACTAATGAGCTCTACCAACTGCCATCAATGCCGTCTAACTGTATTTGGGGCTCATGACGCATCTTACTTGAGGTCAGGTACAAAACTTGTCAATGCTGGCCAAAAAACGTGTAGGGAAGAGGAGGCGTAATTCTAATCTATGGCAGGACTACGAATACCAGTACATTTAATTCGCAAGATGTGTTTTTTTTTCGATACTGGGTTTCCACTCAAAGCACAAAACAACCGATTTCATGCACCAACGCAAAAAATAAAATTAACGTCGATAAAGCAAAATCGATACAATTGTGGACTGAAAGCAAATATCAAAATAATATCTTCATATAAGCTTTCCATTTATGATGGAAGTGATTTTAGAAACTAATATGGAGAGAGTTAACATAGATTTTTGTTTCTGAAAAAATGAATGTGATTCAAATCAAAACTAATAATCAAAAAAATAAAAAACAAAAGTAAATTCAATAATAGTTTACATGTATATTCGTCAAAAAAAAAATTGAATAAATAAATTAAACAACTTAAATAATCATAAATCTTACAAAAAATAACTGTAAGAGATTACCTTAAATAACAAAATAAATCATACAAAAAATTAATGCAAGGGATTACCTTAAGTAACAAAATTGAGATTACATTTTTCACTTATTAATAAAAGCATTAAAAACAAAAAAGAATATTTGAATTTACACTTGTCATGGAAGAGAATTGGTTTTTATATAAATTACGTTTAACAATACAAATAAAGAGCGAAAAACAAAGCAAAAAAACAAAGTTTTTTCAATTATGAATGAACGAAAAGATGACAATAAATCATTAAATGTAGCATTACATAAGTGATTTACATCAAACATTTGATCAAATCTTGAATTTAAATGTTGCAAACGAACGAACGAGTAAACGAACGAACTTCGAAGCTGACACAGGAACGAGTGAACGAACGATTTGATGTTCGCGCGGCCGGTAATGCAAACGAGCTTATGAGAGTATGTACGAATGGTCAGGTCTGTCAGCGTTGCCAGCCTGACAAATTCTGACAATTGTATTTGTAGTTGGCCTTTGGTCTGGTCTGATCTTGGTCTTGGGCCTGGACCGGACTCGTTGCCAGCAGCTCGTGACTAACGCCTATTTGCTCGCTCAATTGGCTCCGTCGTTGTCATCATTATCGTTATTATTATTACTAGTATTATTGTTAATCATGATTGTTACTATTAATATTACTATTACTATTATTGTTGTAGGTAACAATTAATTTGATCATCTTTCGTTGTCGTTTTAGGAATTGTTACTGTTTACCGATGAACGTTCATCATCAATATCGGAAATTACCTTCTTGAGTGCAGCCAAAACTTTGTCCGGCATGTGATCCTGAAGCATTACGGGCGATATAAGCACCTCATCAAAATCGGTAGAATCAGCCCAAATCGCCTGATAGACTGGTTCACGGCTTTTCAGCACATTTCTAGAATATAATGTAAAACAAAAAAAAAAAAAAAACAAACCAAAAAAGAAAAAAGAAGAAAAATACAAACAAAAAAGTGTAAAAAATAGAAAATTCATTGATCAATAAAGTAGTAATTGTTATATTTTTTGTTTATTAGATGCATGCATGACGAGCGAACACAGAAACAAACTTGGAACAGACACATTTTGTCAAACGAGTGGTGATCAGTCAGAGAGATAGAAAGAGAGGAAGAGTCAGTCAAACATTGGCGACTGAACAACAAATCAATACTAAAGTTAACACAAACAAACAGTGAATTCAAAAATGGTAGTGGAAACCCAAAATAACATGCAAACATTTTTTTTTGTTAAACTAAAACAATTTCATTTCAATTTATGTATCATTATATTCATATGTTAGAATGATATGTATATAAGTTTTACGCAAATGATATAAATAAACAAAAACTTTGAACAATTCACTAATAGTTGCTGGCAACACGTTTAGAGTTGTTTGGGTAAAGTGGCTTGGTTGGATTATCGTCATCAAGACTATTATTCATCACACTAATTGTGTTGTGTTATGTTAGAATACAAAAACTTAACAAAATTATAATAAAACTGTAAATCTATGCAAACATGCATAAATATCAAAAAGTATCTCATGCAATGATATCGCACTATGTCACTAAGGTCATTAGGTAAGTATGTAAATGGAAAATGTTAGAGAAATGTTGAGAATAAGAGTTTTTGGCGTGACGCGTTTCGGACGTCAATCGCGATGTCGCTAGCCTACCTCCAACCACTGTCGTATTTTTGCCTGAAATTGTAAAAATTGGTTTGCTTGTGATATATACGCGTTATAAGAGAATTTCGTAATGTCTCAACTTGGCTAAAATGCGTTATTCAATAATAGTAATTCTATTTGTTTATTTTGTTTCCTGCCTAGCTATTTTTGCCTTGATATGCATGTATGTACATATGAATATGTATTAGAACAGCAAAGAGAGCTGAGACAAGCGCGCAAAAATGCTTAGCGTTGCTGAGTCAATCAGTCGGTGGTTTGCACATTCATTATAACAGCAAAAATAATAATAAACAAATTAATATAAAAATTTCAAGTCGACAACAAATAACGCTCCAGCACACAATTTGCACACTTGCCATACGCATATGCATATGCACACTAACATTGAGTTACTCACTCGTCTGGCTTTGGATGATGTCGCACAATGTGTATGATGCGACCGGGCGGATATAAGGGCTGATGTAGCGTTAATGCAATGGAACTGTCGGTTGGGTGAGCACTGGTCGAGCGAGCGGTACCACGTTCCTTTAAACCAAAGACAAAGAAATGTTAAGTCAACTTTAAATTTTGGGAACGATTAAACACAAAACGAGTTGATATACTTCTTGATATTGATTGATGTGGGTATCCTTGCCGGACATATTGACCACCGATGTGGGTTCGGGTCCACAGCCGCAACAAATTACCGAACAGGAGATGGTTTTCCACTTTGTTAATCCAAAACGAAAATATTAAAATAATCTTCAATCAATAATTAAGAGACGTACCTTTGGATCGACACTACGCTGTATGGCATTGATGAGATCTGCACGTAAAGCTTCCATTTGATTAAGTCCAATTCGCGGCACGACATCCTTACCCAAGACAACTGATGTTATAAAAGATTTGGAGTATTCGGCAGCAGGCATACTAAAAAAGAAAACCAGTAAGGACGCTATCTTTAGCTGGCTGAAGCTTGTATACTCTTCACGCCCTTTCTTCTGTCAAGCCCATTTTTTTGACTGAATCTATATTTCCTTCATCTTGTTAGCTTATATACCAATTTTCATTGTTTTTGCTCATTGAGTACCGGAGATATGCAAATTATTGATTTTTGCTAAAAGTGGGCGTAGCCACGCCACATTTTTGGTTCAAAATAGTTTTCATGCCTCCTTAAGAACATAAGTGTGAAGTTTCAAGTCAATTTATTAAGAAACAAGAAAAGTTCTCCATACAACGACGTGAACCTTGCTTCTCTTCCTCTTCTTCATTTTGTATGGCAGGTACCAGTTCCAGCTGTCAGATTTCGATGAGACTTTCAGGCATTTAGTCGGACTTCGTAAAACTACTATGTTTAAAAATTCAGCACTCTATCATACCAGTTCCAGTGGCCCGATATGGCTGGATCCGACAAATGAGTTGATCGCACAAATAAGAAGTCTCTGTGCAAAATTTCAGCTTGATATCTTCAAAACTGTGGGATGAGATTGTATATATACAGACAGACGCACGGACAGACGGACATGGCTAAATCTACTCTTCTTGTGGTCCTGGTCAAGAATATATATACTTTGTATAGTCGGAAATGAATATTTTGATATGTTACAAACTCCATGACAAAGTTATAATACTATTCATATACGTGAAGAGTATAAAAAGAGTTCCAAAAAATGATTTTAAAGTGAAGCACATTAGTACCTTAAGAGGCCACCTGGCGGGGAATAGCTGAAACACTGCAACGTTGGATAGTCCGGCTTAAGTAATATCGCCAATATCGCAGCAGTTCCGGCGCCCAACGAGTGTCCTACCAACACCAAACCAAATGTATGCGTATTTCGTTCAATATTTCGATTTAAGGCCTTTTCAATGAGATTTTCTTCTTGAAGCTTGTTGCGTATGTAGATGGCTGCCTGTACCATGCCTTTATGGCCCAGCCAATCATCACGTGGCGGTGTCAATGGCAAAACCTCACCTTCAGCATTCAAATCGGTCAGAATATCCTTCATGCTAAGCGTGCCGCGTATGCTTATAACAATTTTCTTTTGCGTATAATCGATGGCAACAAAGAACGGCGTCTCACCGACATCGACATGGTACGTCACATAGACAATCTCAATGTCACCCACCTGGAGTGTCTTTTTGAGCGCTGCATAGTTGCAGTAACAACAATTGTCCTGTATTATTTCGGTGTCGTCGCTGTGGCCGCAACAGCAGCCAAAGCACTTTAATTCCGGCAGCAGGTGCCACATCTTCGAGCGACTGATTATAACGTACATGGGCCAGCCGTAGGCACCCTGTGCAAAATACATAAAGTGTATAACCTTCTGAAAGAAGTCATAGTTTTTGGCATCGTTGAGTGCTAGGAACTGTGTACGCTCGGTGATCGGCACGCCGCTTAGGAATTCATAGGTGCCATTCTTGCGCTGTCGCACAATTGCCTCACGTTCTAGCTTCTGGAATTTACGTAGCAGCACAAGACCGGCGACTACATCCGACGGCACCACATCGAGCTCACGAAAGAAATCGCTCAATAGCCGCGCAATATCCGTAAATGAATTGCGATTACGTTCCGAAGAACCCATACAGCAAAACAATAAGCGGCAGCGATGATCCCAACTATCCTGGTAGGCGCGCATCACTTTCCTGTTGAAGAGACCGAGCAAAATGTGAGTTTCTTATTTGAATACATTAAATTTTAGTCGACTTTCGACTTAACATAATTGAGTTGTATTTATTCACTTATACTTTATTACAATACAAAGTTCATAGCAACATTCGTAAATGATAAAATTGTTTTTAAAACAAAACTTCACTTTAGCCGTTGGCGATTCCTTCATTTCTAAAATTATGTACACTTATGATACTTTCAGTCACTCAGCACATAAAATGATTCAACGTTAAGAAATAATTGCTTTCGAATTGTTTTATGTGTTGTCCGATTTGTATCTGTCTTAGGAATTATAAATTATGATCCAATGTCGCCACTTACCGTTGTCGCCAATTGCGATTCATGCTGTTGCTGCGCTTATAATTGAAACGCGATTCTGTTTCACGCATCGAACGCTGATATTTCTTCATTTTAACCCATGACCGTCCTGCCGCATCGAATGTACACCAAATGGTGATCAATGTCATAAAAACTAATGCCCAATTACTAATTATAATTGCTGAAATTGCGAAAATGAATTAATATAAGTTATATATATAAAAAAATAAGAATAACAAACCAATAAAGAACTTCTTTGCTTCGTCAACGGGCGCGTCCAAGTAGTAGTTGGTCAACCAGATCGTGCCTAACACTAGCCACGTTATATCGAAAAGTATCACAACTGAAAAAAAAAGCTTTAGCGGTGTTTCCTTTCGATGAGATGACAATGCGTTTAGGCAAAACTTACGACTCTTCAAATAGATCCAAATATTGATGGAGTAACGAGCATCGGCATCGAGTATGCTGCCTCTCATTGAAATCACACAAATGCCAATTTCTACGCATATTGAAACTGCAAAAATACGCAAGTGAAAATTAAATTTTACTCTTTCCAAAAACTATTTAAATGCAAATATATAATCTGGCAATCATACTTACAAAATAGTATCAATAGATAACCTATGAGATGATAAAATAGTAACTTTATGCTTAAAATACTCGTATTATAGTCAAATATGATTAACGAGACGGCAACCACAACGAAACTGCAAGGCATATAATGAATGAGTACATCTGAGTTTTCTTTTTGTTCTTTTTGTTTTTGTTTTCTTTCATTTTATTGCAACACTTACCATACAAAGTGTATAAAGAGCAGCACGGCGCCCGGCACAACCAAATCATCAGAGCCCACGGACCAGCGACGTCTGAAGACTACAAGTCCAGGCATCTGTAAGTAATACGCAAGCAGATGGCATAGTTAAGTTATGTAAAAATGTTGTCTGATTAAAGGGTAATAAGTAACTAAGCACATTGCGACGCAAAATAATATCTAATAAGAAGTTTAAGTATCTAATCAGGCTTTCTTACTGTCTCACAATCTCACTTACACTCCCTGTTTCTATGCCTGACGGTCAAACAGTCGACAAGTTAGCGCAGGCAGCCACAAAAGTGTAAATTCGCTTGTTTGTACTTATTAGTTTACTTAGATTTGCAATTCAATACGACTGCCTTGGTTGGGTTCGAAATGAGTTGTGCTGAGACAAGTTCAATCAGTGCAACAACTTAGCGGTCGCTGATAAAACGCCTTCGTCGCCAATTGTGGGGTTAGTGAGCTTATGAGGCGTCATGTCGCGTCGACTTTGGCAAGAGCTTGTCTTAACGCTTTTCGTGCGACACGTTTCACCCTGGATGTCAATTAGCCAGTCAGCTGAATGTTGATTAGATGTAACTTGGATCAAAACTAGTTAACAAATGAATGTAGAAAACAAGTTTAGTATAAATCTTCTACAATAATAAAATTTATTGTTGTGCAAAAATCGCTGATAAAGAAGTTTGGAAGTTCTTGAAAAAGCTGAACAATCTGCCTGCTGCTTGCATTTGAGCTGTTCCTTGTAATGGTCGTTGTTAAAAAACTGTAGGTAAAGATGTGTGTAACTATAGTCATGGTTTATGGGAAGTCTGTTCATATCATTTTTGAATCGTTCAAAGAAAATTCAGCGTTTTGAGTAACTATAGAGCATTGCATAGTCGAATAGATGTGACTGCAATATTGTCATTCGTTGTTGCGACCGAACAATAAAACAAGAGACAGCGTGGTTTTTCTGTCAATATATTTTCCTGCCCATTAATTATTTAAAGTATTTATCAATGTGATATAACTAACAATTGACACTTCAAGCCTTGAAGTATTTTCTACATTTTAATTGGAGCAATCCAACCCAGTTTGCGATTATAGTAATGATAATTTCAAACAGTTTATTTCAAATTGCTGTTTTAATGCCATTTAAAGTTCATTTCAACGAAGATAAATTTTCAACTTAATTGTTTTAAATATTGATTGCATAAATGTATTTGCATTTGTAAGCGTTTCTTGATGAATTGAAATGTTTTTTATCTTTATAATAATAGTTTAATATGAGAATGATGTGGTTATAAATATTTACTTACATATATGTACATATCTAGAAGGGAAGTTTATTTCTTTGATGAAAAAAATTCTGAGATATTCTGAGAACTTATATGAAAAATTCGTATGTTTAACGTAGGAGCTGATTAAGAATATCTAGAAGGGAAGTTTATTTCTTTGATGAAAAAAATTCTGAGATATTATTCTGAGAACTTATACGAAAAATTCGTATGTTTAACGTAGGAGCTGATTAAGAATATCTAGAAGGGAAGTTTATTTCTTTGATGAAAAAAATTCTGAGATATTATTCTGAGAACTTAAACGAAAAATTCGTATGTTTAACGTAGGAGCTGATTAAGAATATCTAGAAGGGAAGTTTATTTCTTTGATGAAAAAAATTCTGAGATATTCTGAGAACTTATGAAAAATTCGTATGTTTAACGTAGGAGCTGATTAAGAATGTATGTATGTATTTTAAATAGTCAGATATGAGTCCTTCTATGCTGTACGAAAACGAATTGGTGGAAAATCTGAAATTTTTTAACGCATATGGTCTAGTTTTGTTCATTCTATTCTAAAAAACTCGCATGATTTTTTTTTGTCTTTTCAATAATATTCAATTAAAATTTATTTATTTTCTGTCCCCCAGATGTATTTAAAAAAAACATCTAAAATCTTCTTTCATAAAACATAAGGGCTCAGTCGGCACGTGTTAAAATTAACATAGGAAGCTGAAATTTTATATTTACGTTTAGTAAAGAATAATAAACAAAAATGGGTATGCGTTTTCAGAAATTCAAAAAACAAAAATCGACCATATATGGGACACCCTAATATATATATTAGAGGTCTGCATGAATGTATTCAAACATTCAAATGAGTTATTCTTTTAAAAAATGATTGAATAAATTGGAACACTCATTGAAATATATTGACTGAATTGAATTTTAAATGAATGAGCAAATTCATTCAAACTTAAGCAGGCCATCCATTGTCGAATTTGTTTGACGAATTTGTTGTGTTTGACGAAATATTCGTCGTTAGTGGTAGTGTTCGTTTTCAAATTTTGTGTTTGATGTTTTGTTCGAGAAAAATAGAAATTATTCTATCTTGAATGTGTTTGTCGAACAAATTTGACAGTGGATGGCAATGTTCATTTGTAAATAGTTTTCCTAGCGTGAAGACGTGTACAAAATGTCGAAAAAAATTTTGCTAGAATTTATTAATTGCCTGGAAAATGATGTTTGCAAACAATGTTTGAACTAGTTTGTGGCAAAATGTTTTTTTGTTCGACAAACAGTTTTTCAAACAAATTCGACAATGGATGGCCTGCTTTAGTTTAAACAAATTGAATTGAATTAGTAGTCAAGATTTTAAATTTCTAGGAAAGAAGCCAACTTAGTTTTTCATTATTTCACTTTCAAAGTTCATTCAGACCAAAACTATGTAACACCTAGAAGGATGGGAGTATGACTCCACAGGGTAACTACAGGAATGATAATATAAATTAAATCAGCGATGTATTTATCAATGATTCACGGAAATTATAATAGCTTGAGACTTACAACGTTGATTGGATTTGTGGCACTCGAATTTCTCCTCATCCACACACTGCAACCGACTTTTCAAAAGGTTATAGGTCTAAAAATAATAATTAATTTATTAATCAAAAATACCACAAACTTATTCACTACATCGGAAGAAAATTGAATATTTACAGAAATTCTCTTTGAAGTTGCCCAAATCCATGGTATAACTCGCAAGGACTGCTCGAAATTGTGTTTCGTTGCCGAACTTTTAGGCAAAGCTAACTGAATTTATATTGTACAATAAGTACTCAGAATTAGTACTAAATTTTTGAATTTTTTTCATTCATTCAAATTCATTCACTTCATTTTGAAACCCTTTTTTACAACATTCAAAACTAATTCATAAAATGAGTACTCAATATTTCGAATGAATTACATTCAAAAATGAGAACAACATTGACTTGTACTCCGTTGAACTCATAATTTGGGTTAATTCATGCAGAGCTCTAATATATATGTATATAATAAGAAATTTCCTTTTCCTCAAAACACTTGATCGATAATAATTTTGAAAAGTCATAAAAGTTTGTTATTTTAAAAACAGAGAAATATGTTAAATTTATCGAGTAATTTTAAAAACAGAGAAATATGTTAAATTTATCGAGTAATTTTGGCTGAAGTATTCTTGGATGTAATAAAATTCTATAACTTTTAAATGAAAAAAGATGAAAGATATTTTCATCTCAGTTCATAACTTTTGGTACAAAAATATCAAAGTGTCTAAACCATCGAAAAACAACTAAAAATTCCAAAATAACAAACAAATAGCAAAAATTCTTCAAAATAGAAAATATTAGAAATATGAGTGAGTAATTTTAAAGGTATTCCGAACTTTGCGCACCGCCAACGAAAAGCAACAAATGAATATGCCGAATGAATATCGGATAAGATAGTTTAACGATGATTAGCGTTATTATTCAATTAGCCAATGTTCATTAAACATGATTTTAGCAATCATTCTTAGTACGCGAATTTCATTGATTGCAAACAAATCGAATATGAGGAAAAAAAATGCAAAAGAGTCATAAAAAGTGCTTGTTGTTGATTCATAACACGCCGATTTAATGAGGCGTGACATAAGAGGTTAATGTCACGCCCCATTACGTCAAAAATAACAAAATCATGCAATATAAGCATTTAAGTTTCAACTAACACATCTTTATGCCTTTACAAAAAACCATTGAGACTTTGTAATGAAGTGTGCAACAAGCAGAAGTTTGAAGATACTTTCATTCAGTTAGATAAAGTATATATGTCTGTAAATATTCTTCATCATCTTGGGAAGACGGGTTAACTGTCAAAAATGTATGATGCTGTTAGTCATTTAATAACGGCAGCGAGTTTTTTTTTTTTTTTTTAAATCACATATAGTTAGTTGCTATATGACACATGTGTTACAAAGGGTGGGCATATGGCATTACCTTTCTTCTATAAAACAAATTTTATTTTATTTGTGTTGTTGTTTTGTCTACTTTTGATCTCCTGTAGTAAGGATATAGTTTATGGTTCGGTGTCTGAACGATAGATCCGCAACGGATTTCTATAACTAATTACTTTTATCTTATATTATATGTATATGTACATAAAAACGTCAAAGCGGATTTGGCTGGCGTTCGACATGGGGGTGTAATAATTAGTGTTCAATTGACAAAACCATCGTTAATTTCGCAAAGTATCGCGTAAGTAAAATCGCTAAAACGTCAAATTATAAAAGTTAAATCATTATAAAACTTGATTGTGCTTTGCAATGATTTTGCTTTATCATTTGTTTGTAATAAATGAATAGTATTTTTTTTTGTGATTATTTATTTTTTGGTTGAAGTGGACAACTCTTAATGCATGTTTTAGTCTTGCTAAAATACACAAGTTTAATTGTTAATGAATTGCAGATCAGGAGCCGTGCAGTTGGCTATGTGTGTGTGTTTACGTGTGTATATGCAAGTGATAAGATAAGTAGCGGTTGGGATTGTTGTTGCTATTTCAATATATTGCCTGCTTTATCTCTTAATTTGTTATTTGATGAAGGAGCATGTCATATTTTATACTAATATCACAATATCCATCAAATGCAATCAATCTTTTCTTTCTTTGTTTTTCTCTATTTTTTATCGGCTTTATGATCTTTTTGTTACTTTTTGCTGCCGTCGCTGACAGTCACCGTTAATTGGTAATATTTTTATCGGTGGTGCTTTATCGATTTGCATCGAAAGCATTTGATTTATTTGTTCGTTTGTTTTATTTATTTTTTTTTTTTGTTTAATAGACTTTCGTGAGAATTTTTCTATCCGCCGTTGTTACCGCAATTTTCTTCATCTTTTTGTTTTTTTTTTTTTTTCTTTTCAATGAAAAGGTAATTAAATAAAACACGTTATGCATACAACAATAATCGACATTGGTTTGTGTAAGGCCAACTTGAAGAGCGAAAGTTGTGCGAAAATCATTGTGTTACATTACCATTAGCAACAAATAAATACAATCGATTTATTAAAGTTAATTCAAACTGAATAATTTCACAATAAACAACTTTTCACATTAAAATCAAATAAAATTGGCTTCAAAAGATAAAAACATATAACAAAACGGAGGAAAAAACAATAACAACAATAATTTTGCAATATCAAAGCAAATAACATGATTGAGTTTATTCAACATGTTTGACTGTTTTGTGCTGTTTTCCTTTTACAGTTAATAATTACTTTTTTTTTTTACTATGTTTTGATTATTTTCTTTCTTCTTTGAATTTCCACAGAAAAACAATTTTTGTTTGTTTCACAGTTTCAAATTTGCAATTGGCAGTAATTTATGTATCTTTATACATACATACATATATACACATACTCACACATACATACATGTATGTATATATCACTTAATTATCGTTGCGCACAAGCGAGAAAAACGCTTTTAATGATAATTTTACTGGAAATTTTTCACATTTTCAAAATTTGTATGTTTGTATGTATGAAGACATGCAGTGCCGCTGAGCGAAACTTGGCGGCCATAAAATACATAATAGAAAAGAATAAAAAAATTGTACTTATTCAAAAATTTCTGAAACCTCTTAAGATAGGATTCCTGCCTTTTCGGCGCCCCTTCTGATGGTACTGTCTGTCTGCCCGTCGGTCCGTCTGCCTGTCTGTAGTATGTATGAACATATGTAAGGGTTAATTGCAAACATATGTTAACTTTGTGTATCTTTTCTGCATGAAAGCTTCGTAAGCAAAATTCAACTTGTTTACGAACAAAATTCGAACTTTGAATTTGACTCAATGTTGTTTGTTTGTGCTAAAATGCTCGCTGCCGATCCCAGTTCAAAAAACGATAACACAACAATTATAAAAGAAACAAAAAACGAATGGAAACAGAAAGTATCTGCGCCAATTAGCATTGAAAGCATTTTCAAATTTCACTCATTGGCAAACAAGAAGTGCAATGTAAAAAACAGTCCAATAATTTGACTCTTTGCACTTTTGCCATTTCGAAAGTTGTCAACAAATAATGACATTTTTAAGAGGGCACACTTACAAAGCAAATAAAAAAAGCAACAACAACAAATTAAATCTTCAAAAAATAACTCAACCACACATAAGTACACATGTATATACATATGTACATAAACACACGTATATATATATATATATGTAATTTCTAATGAAGCAACCGATTCTGTTGCTGAGACAGCTTTATTTTGAAGTAACTATGCGAACAATCTCGTATCTGAAGCTGACATTTTCGTTCGAGAATACATATGCACATATGTACATGTATAAGTATACATATATGTATGTATGTATATCTTGTATAATCACAAAAAAAATAGACAAATGCCACACACACAAGCACATACAACCATGTCAACAGAGATAAACCATAGTGGCTGTGTGACCTGTATGCAGATTGATTTTGATTAACAAAGTTTTCAGCCATTGAAGCAGAAATTCATTTTATGGTAAATAGTATAGTATGTATTATACATTATTTCATATGAAATTTTAAAGGTTGTTCTTTTTTTTGCATTTTCATGTTGTGAAACGTGAATACAAATGAAATAAGTTACTTTTGTCAGACAAGTTAGCATTGAAAGTTTATTAACTAAAATACAAAAAAATAAATGAACGTAGGAAGGAAGGAAGGAAATGTGTTCAAAGCGCTTTTGCATTAAGTTCAAGGAGTTTTGTATGATTTTTGTTATTGCCATATGTCAAGGCTTTCGCTACGGAGTCAACATTTGCTCGCTTCCCAATGCGCCCCAAAGCGCGCATATTCCTCATACTCATCCTCATCATCATCATCATCATTATTATCCTCAATATTGTGTGCCCGTGCTTCCATTCTTCTGCTTCGTTAGTTATTTCGTAGTTAGTTAGTTTCGTTCGTAGTTTGTATCTTAATTTTTTTCTTTGCTTGGCTGTTGCTTTGCTGTGTCAACGTCATCATCATCGTCATCGCATGGCGCCGTAACACAAGCAAAATGTTCATTTGACATTTTTGAAAAGCGTTCGAGTGGCATTATAAATATAAGACGTCCTTTACCACATTATCGGCCCAGCCCAGCCCTGTGCTACCCTACTCGAACACACACACACAGACACACATTATCCGTACAGCGCACCGAACGCATAAGCCAACAAACTAACTTCAACAAGATACTTGCATAAGCGGGATTAATTTGATTTAGTCTGGTTTCCATTTTTTTGTATTATTATATATGTATGTATGTATGTACATGGTTTTCATAAATTTTCTTGCAATAAAAATTAAAACTATAACGAAAAAAAAAAATAACATCAGTAAGGACGCTAACTTCAGCAAGGCTGAAGCTTATATACTCTTCACGCTTTCTCATTTTTTTGACTGAGTATATTTTCTCTTCATCTAATTAGCCTATAAAGAAATTTTCATTGTTTTTGCTCATTGGGTACCGGAGATATGCAAATTATTGATTTTTGGTAAAAATGGGCGTAACCATGCCCATTTTTGTCAAAATAGTTTTAATGCCTCCCCAAGAACATAACTGTGAAGTTCCAAGTCAATTGGTTAAGAAAAAAAAAAGTTTTCCATACAACGACGCACAGTGGGGCCTTCTGAGTTTTTGCATTGCAAAAATCATATCTTCTGAACGAATAAAGATAATTGCATGAAATAAGTTTTATTTAAAAGTGAATTCCTTAAGCTTTAAAACAAGCCATCGTTCAATACGCTACGATATCTGGGAGCGGTAGGTTGTCAAAGTCAGAATTTGTTTCCGGTGCAGTATAAGCGTCAGAAAATCACTAGTTTATCATTTTATACAAACTTAGAAACTTGCGATTGTACAAAGTAAATATATTCTTGATCAGTATGACAATACGAGTGGGTGTAGCCATGTCCGTCCGTCCGTCTGTCCGTCTTTCAGTATTTATATAATATCTCCCACAATTTTGAAGTTATCGACCTGAAATTTTGCACAGAGTTTTCTTTTCTATGCGATCAACTCATATGTCAGAATCGGCATGATCGGACTATTGGAACTGGTAGCCCCCATACGAAAAGAAGAAGAAAAATGAACAAAACTTGAATCGTTGTGTGGAAACCTTTTTTGTTTTTGAAGATAGACGACCGAAATTTCACACCTAGAAGTTTTACATAGTCTGACACAATGCCTGAAAGTTTCATTGAGATCGGGCAACTGGAACTGGTACCTGGCATACAAAATGAAGAAGAGGAAGAGAAGCAAAGGTAAATCGTTGTATTGAAAACTTTTTTGGCTTTCAAAATAGAGGGCTGAAATTTAAAAGGTAGTCTTCTTTCATACTCAGGCCAATTGTTTATAAGTTTCATTGAGATCGGACCACTAAAAACGGTACCTGCCATACAAAATGAACAAAATCAAGACATTTTACCCCCTTCACACCGCCTACGATAAATTTTAGCCACCACCTGCATAGCAAATACGACAAGTTTCTTCCTATAACAACATTTGTTCACTTTATTAACATATTAAAACTGTCACAGCAAATTTACCCACTATTCATTCTTCTTCTTATACCCGCAGCAGCGCCTTTTTCACTGATTTTTTGTGTGATGTTGCGGCCGTTTTTTTGCTTTAAAAACCAAAAGAGCAAATAAGGGCAGCTGAAATTTTGAACATAGGTTAAGGAATGTTCAATAAACATAATTGCAAAATTTGGCGGTTATCATATTTTACCGTTTTTTTTAATTGTCCACCAAAGTTTAAAAATACCCAAAAAATAGATAGTTCGAAAAACAGCCTCCTCTAGTAAACTATAAATGCTAAAAACTTGGTATTTATAGTATAACACTATTATATGGCTACCTAAGAATAGAAATCAATTCGATAATGATTCGAGTTATAATTTCGTTTTTATTCCAACTCAAAGATGCCGAATTTTCAAAAAAATTAGTATATCATTGAAAGTTGAAAGTTTCCTTAATCTCTGGAAAGTTCTCTATCAGACGCATATATTTGTTTTATCCAAAGCGTTAATGAAATTTTTGATTTTTGCAAGCTGAATGTATCTGAGGCCCCTCTGTGCGACGTGAATATTGCTTCTCTTCCTCTTCTTCATATTGTATGGCAGGTACCAGTTCCAGTTGCCCGATCTCAATGAAACTTTCAAGCATTTAGTGGGACTACTTAAAACTACTATGTTTTTTTTTTCAGCCTTCTCTCTTACAAAACAAAAAAGTTTTCCATACAACGATTCAAATTTCCTTGATCTTTCTATATGGGAGCTACCAGTTCCAGTTGTCCAATCTCAATGAAACTTTCAGGCATGTAGTCGAACTATGTAGAACTACTATGTTTAAAATTTCAGCACTCTATCATACAAAACAAAAATGTTTTCCATACAACGATTCAAGTTTTGTTCACTTTTCTTCTTCTTTTTGTATGGGGGGCTACCAGTTCCAGTGGCCCGATATGGCTGGATCCGACCAATGAGTTGATCGCACAAATAAGAAGTCTCTGTGCAAAGTATGTATACAGACAGACGCACGGACAGACGGACATAGCTAAATCAACTCGTCTTGTCGTCCTGATCAAGAATATATGTATATACTTTCTATAGTCGGAAATGAATATTTCGATCTGTTACAAACTTCAGCACAAACTTATAATACTATTCACTAACGTGAAGAGTATAAAAACCAGTAAGGATTGGAGTCGACAGTAATCGACTCCGACATACCCTGTACCTTCAATTAGTAACGACTGTTTGAAGGCGTGGCCCCGCCCACTTTTTCATCAAAATAGATTTCATTTCCATTTAATATCACACATACCCTTTTTTACACTTTTAGACCAATTGGTTCCAGAGATACAACGTTTTTCTATATGTGGGCGTGGCAACGCCCATTTTGTAATTGAATCATGTTATATTCAATCCCAATAGCATACATGCAAAATTTCATTCTTGTGGGTTTTATGTTACTAGAGATATAAGCGTTTTAAATTTGTATTATAAAGGGGCGTGGCTACGCCCATTTTTTTCTTGTATTTTCTTGGGACTCATTTCAGCTATATATATTCCAAATTTGGTGATCCTATCACAAAAGACAACCGAGATAATACGACTTTTGTAAATTTTTTTCCCGAGGTTGCTCCAGTCATTTGCCCCTCACCCCTAAACGAAGTTTAAAAGGGGGAAAACAAAATAAACTTGATCTGCTTAAGAAATGACAGAATCGAAGTGCGAAGAGCTTTTGGTTCTATCTATTATAGTTTCCGAGATCTAGGCGTTCATACAGACGGACAGACGGACAGACAGACAGACGGACAGACGGACATGGCTATATCAACTCGTATTATCGAGCTGATCAAGAATATATATACTTTGTATAGTCGGAGATGTCTCCTTCTGGGTGTTACATACATTGTCGATGCTGACAAAACTAATATACCCTTGTACTATAAGGTACAGGGTATAATAAGATGCGAGTGAAAATGTAATTACAAGCATGCAAATCGTCTAAGAAAGTAAAGACAGGCAAAAGAGATAGTAATAAAAAGGTGATGTTGAGCTATGATGATGGCTTAAACAAGTTTGTGCAAATGACTTAACTAAGTAGATATGTATGTATGTATGTACATACATATATGTATTTTATGCCAGCGTTGTTGGCTTTATCCGCCAAAATGGTTCGACGCTTTAATTGGCTGGCGGGCGTTTGGTTCGACCTTATTGCCGCTGCAATTCGGTTAATTTAAGACATGCACTTCATACACATATGTACATACATATGTATGTATTTATACCCTTTACACAGTGTGTACCAGGGTATGTACATACATACATACATTAAGTTTGTTTTGAGACCAAATATGTCTGTTTGTATTCACCATTGGTTCTCAGAAACTTTAAGAGCTACAGACTTGAAATTTGGAGGGTAGACTCGTGATTCTCGGCAGCAGATCAAGTTTTAACGGTTTACTGCAAAGCCCACTCCTTCCTGCCCAACCAGCACCACCCACTTTTTTAAAAAGCTATAACTCGATAACCAGACGAAAAATAAATATGTAGACTCGGTATGTATAGCCCTACAAAACTGCACACCATAATATTACCTTCTCCTCTCATTTGCCGTCATAAATAAGTTTTTGTGCGATCAACTCATTTGTCGGAACCGGCCATATCGGACCACTGGAACTAGTAGCCCCCATACGAAATGAAGAAGAAAAACAAATTTGAATCGTTGTATGGAAAACTTTTTTGTTTTGGAAGATAGACGAATAAAATTCCAAACATAGTAGTTTTACATAGTCCGACTAAATGCCTAAAAGTTACATTGAGATTGGACAACGGGAACTGGTACCCGTCATACAAAATTAAGAAGAGGAAGAGAAGCAAGATTCACGGCATTGTATGGAAAACTTTTTTTGTTTCTTAATCAATTGGCTTGTAACTTCACACTTATGTTCTTAGGGAGGCATGAAAACTATACTATAGCAAAAATCAATAATTTGCATATTTCCGGCACCCAATGAAAATTGGTATATAGGCTAATAAGATGAACAGAAAATAGATTCAGTCAAAAAAAATGGGCGTGGCACAACAAAGGGCGTGAAGAGTATCTAAGCTTCAGCCTTACTGAAGTTTGCGTCCTTACTGGTTTTATATTATCTTTCATATCCAAACATACATATACATATGTATACACTTCAGACTAAAGTATCTGTGCGATATTTTTCAATGCAACTAAAAAAAAAAAAAAACGAGTATCTCCAGGAGTAATACAAGCATCAGCAATATGAAACGTAATTGTTTGTGTCGCCGCTGTGTCCCGGCGACTTTTGGGCAGTATGCCTTTTACCAACTGTTACTCTCAGTAGGTCGGTCGGCGGTCGGAGTGAAGTACTTTAAAGGTCATACGACCATCTTTAGTTTAGTTTATGTTGATTAAGTACGTGTCGGAATTTTCACCGACATATATTTATGTATGTATTATACAAAAAAAAAGCATTTTTGCTTAAAGCAGAATGCTAAAACAAGACAGAATAACATAACGAATGTGTGAGGGAAACACAATATTGTTTTAATTCTTGAAATTTGCAATTTTCAAAAAAATATTTTGAAAAAAATAAAAACAAAACACCATCAACAATAACAAAAATTAAGGTATGGCTTAAAAGAAAGATGATATCCTTAACTATAAACTAACACACACACATTTGTACATATATGTGTCACATGAATGTATGTATGTATGTATGTATGTATGTACATATCGCACATGTTTAACTAAACTGTCAACACTCAAAAAAAAATGAATTTTTAGGAAACGCAATAAACTGCTTTAGAGCCAATGACAACTTTATGGAAATGCAATATTGAAAAGAGGAATAACACTTTTTTTAGACCAGATAATACGATAAACAGTTATTACATGAAAACTCGAAAATGGCAAATTTTGAGTTGTGACAGTTTAGTTAAACATGTGCGATATTTTTGCGTTAACTTTAAACTCTCATCCATGCACCACTCGGCTTTCATTGTAACTGTTATAGAAAAGCGCGCATCCATGCATATACATACACACATACGTACATACACAAAAACATATTGCTAAAAATAAGAAAAGCAACCAAAAACAATGTCAAATGAGTTCGGTTGGGTTGAAATGGTATTGTTTGGTGTGGCATAGCATGGCATGGCCCGACAAGGCGAGAAGAGACGCAATGAGACGAGGTGTGGTGCAGCAAAATGGAACGTGGAGCATGACACGCTGAGAGCACACACAAGTAACTTTTGTTTATTCTCTTTTGAAGTGCGGAGGCGTTGCTGTTGTTCCCAAGTGCGTTAACAAATTTCCAAGCGAACAATCAAGACAACAATAAAAAGAAAAGAAGTGAAAAACTTAAATTATAACACAAAATCATGAGCAAAAATACATTTTAGGCGCAAGTTTTTAAATCGGTTTTGTTTTTTGATGAAAAAAAAGACTGAGGATTTAGAAACCTTATTGTCGTCTATGAAATTCTATACATCATTGACAGATACAGTAGACGCTCACAAATTAGAACTCTCGGAAATTAGAATCTTCCAGAAATTAGAATCGAAGTTTGTAATACATTATACGCTCTAAAATTAGATTAAGAATTCTAATTTCTGGACATTTGTTTTGTATTTGTCTACATTGATTGTTGTTTTGTTTTGAACAAAGTAAAAGTTAAGTAAGAAAAAGGGGATTCTTACTTAACTATTAGCTATTCATTATTTTTTTGTCGAATTTTTTTGCATTTTTGGTTAGTTTATAATTGAAATTCGATAAACGTGTACATACATATCTTCGCAGTGATATTGTTACCTCAGATTCAAGGAAACCCAAAAAAAACAATATACATATGTACATATGTATATACATACATATGTCTATATGTCAAAGAAAAATTAGTTTTAAACTTCCCGATTGTGCTTTCAGTTTCCTTTATTTTTTTTTATTAAACAAAATAAAGTAAAAAAATAAATCTATTGTATTTTTTTAAGGTAGTTTTATCCATTTTTTATTCAACTATATTCGAATGAAGAAAACGTCCAGAAATTAGAATTTTTCGGAAATTAGAATTGCCTCAAAAACAAAGTGGTTCTAATTTCCGAGCGACTACTGTATTAAGCTAGAACCTAACTGAGGCTTAGAGGGGAAAGTATACTCACAACTTCTGGCTTCCGTATAATCAGTACTGCAGTCTCCCTTACCCTTATACAACACTATAATCTTGAGCTAATACGCCTTCTCTTATATGCTGCTGTTTCAAACAATTGCAAAAAGTTAATATGCCCTCAAATGAATAGGAACATACATACAAATATATTCGAGTTAATCGAGCTTATCTTCATAGATCGACATACCCACCAAGATATACATATGTACATATGTATACATATTCATATGTATGTATCTGATCACAAATTAAAGTTTATGTATGCACGAAAACAATACAGCAATTCATTAAACTTGTGTCATAAAAGATGTGCGTGAACAAACTCCAAAATTGAAGATAAAACAGAAAACAATAGAACAAAATATTCTTTTTTTGAATATTTCATAAACATTGCAAGAAAAAAAACATGATTTAAAAAAATTATAAGCCAAACGAAGTTCGCGATAGGGTATACTATAGATTTTTCAAAATAATGTTATTAAAGCAAATTCTGACACGCACAGATGACGATTAGCTTAACTTGTTTTGTATCGAATCATGTCGCATGCTATCGTTATAGAGACCAAAATGTATCGACAGCAATGATTAAGATGATGTTCAAGATGACGATGATGATAATTATGATGCTGTCCTATCTCTGTTACTGTTGCTTCATTTTAAATGAGAGTGTCACTTAGCTGAGCATGTGCGGAGTAACGGAAATAAGTGAAGCCAACGACAACAACGTCAATGTTGTTGTGTTTGCCTAAGTGACGATGTTGACGACAATGCCAACAACAGCAACAGCAACAGCAATAACAAAAACAATACCGACGTGCGTTTTCCTCTTGATAGACTATGAGTAAAAGAGATGGCGGCATCAAAATAAGGCAAACGAAATAAAGCCTTCAATGTTGTTTGAAAATAAGCTTCGTTTATGTTGGTTCACTTTGTTGTTGTGCCAAAGCATAGACAGCCGTATGGTGGAGGTTGTTTGTATATATATGTATGTATGTACATATGTATGTATCTACTATTGTATTTGTGAGGGTTGTTTGTTTGCCTGCTTGCTTTTTAAAATTTTTTGTGTTGGCGGCAAAAAACAAAACGTCTAAAAAACCAAACAACAACCACAACAAGAACAAGAAGAAGAAGAACGACAAAGCGCATTGTGCTAAATATTGTTAGGCAAAATCGCATAGACTATCATTGTCCCATGTCAAACTGAGCACGGTGTGAGGGAATGATGATGGGCAACGATGGCAGATACTCACAATAAAAATACATCTAAGCCACTCACACAAACATACACACGCGCATATATTTTTGCAGAAAATCGCTCTAGCTTTACTTTAGTAGCGCACATGAGACGCAAAATTCTTTTACTAAGTTCAGCTAAGCACTAAAGTGCGTGTAAGCACAAGGGGTGGCGACGGTGATGCCTTATTGGTGCCTTTTTAAACAAACATGTGCGTGTGCGTGTGCCTGTGTATGTGATCCTGTTCTTCTTTCCAATTTGATTTGATTTGGCGGTGTTGGCGTTAAGAAAGACTGCACTTGGTCGTATTTATTTTGTGGCTTACTTTTGGCCAATAATTTAGTTTTATGATTTAAATTTTCTTTTCTTTTTTAAAATATATGAAAGTTTTGTCGGTTTTTTTTTTTTTGGCATTAATTCTTATGCAAAAAGTTAAAATACATAAATGTTTATATTTATATGTATACATATATATATACATATATATAAATAACTCAATTTTTTCGTATACATAAGTGTAAATATATGTTGTCATAGCTTTTACTTACCGCAATTTGTTGTTGCGCCTGGACCACAAATTTTCACACAACAGCAGCTGCCAACTTGTTTGCTTGTGTGTGTTTGTGTTCGTTTTTGTATTTTAGTTTCGTATTTTCTTAATGTTTGCAAAGTTAACAGCAAACAAAAAAAAACAAAAAAAAAAAAAAAAACAAAACTGCAAACTGGTTGCAGACACTCAGACGGAATATATATGTATTTTTGTATGTATTATTTTTAAGATGCTTTGGCAGCTTTTCTTCAAATCAATTCGGTTGCATCTTTCTTCTTATTGCATCACTTAACAACACTTTCTCATTATACGCGGCATCAAGTAACAAGACACAAACACAAAAAAAAACAACAAAAAACAAAACACAAAAAAACGTAACAACAACTAAGAATTCCTTACATATTATGTATAATGAATCATGCCAAATTTGATTTGCGTTTATTTATTTTGCATGTATGTATATAGGAATATTGTTCATAATCTGACATTCGTCACTTGTTGTTGTTTTTTTATATACTCGTACTGCCTCTGCCTGTGATCGCAATATCGCTGTTTGTTGATGTCACAGCTCTTGATTAGCTCGCGCTTTCGCCGGCACGCACGCACGAAAGCCAGCATATAAGCAAAAGCAAAAACGCCGGCTTTAGCCACTGCTTAGCATCTACCACAAAATTTAGTCGATGCCTCCTGCTTTAATTACATCACATGCAGCTAAATGCTTCGCTGCAGCCGTTTGATTACTGCAAATTTTAACGATGTTGACGTCGCGACGTCGTTGGTCAATTTGTGTTCTGAGTGTGTGAGAGCTTCGCAGCACAGTTGTAGTATCTCATCAACGTTGGCACCTTGTTTACCTGTGCGCTTGCCGATCGATAAAATCTCGCTCCACTGACACACAAAAAAATGTCTTCGTCATTATGCTGCTGCGGCTGTTTCTGCTGCTGCTTTTGTCGTTATTGTATTTGTTGTTGTTGCTGCGTCTGGAAATTCTATAGCGGCATCGTTTGTTGTTGTTACCGATGTTCTCGTTGTTATTACATTAACCAATTCATATTTGGTTTCAGCTGAGACGTCTTTTTTATGTTTTCTTCTTCTTGCTCTTATTTTTTGTTTGTGTATTTTATTTGGACGGAATGTAACTGTTATTTAGCACTTTGAAAGTTTTTTTTTGTGTTTTTTGTTTTTATTACTGTTTTTGGTATTGCTCGAATTCCGTTTTACAACAATCGTAAACGAAAACACAAAAAATACAGATTTCATTAAATTGTGCCACTTTCGTTTTATTTTTACTGCAGTTGTTTTTTGTTTCTTTTAGTCTAATTTCTTATTTTTCGTTTTTGTGTTTTGTAATTGTAATGTTTGTTTTGTAAAAACTATTTATTAGATGGGTGCAGCGACTGTTGTAGCAATTTTAAACTTAGTGCAACTGCCACTTTTTGCTGCGGCCGCGCCGTGCGTGAAAACGAGCATGCAACAAAAAAAAAAAACGGTGAAGTTAATTCCAATTCACCTCAGTTATTCCTGCTCCTCCTGCTGCTACATCTTTTACTTCTTTACATAAATGAACGACGCCGTTGTTAGTTGTCTGCACATTTCTGCATTTCATTCATTATTTTTGGCGATGCGTTTTAGTTATTGCAATTTTCTTTTCAAAAGGTTTTTTTATTTTTTACGCGACTTAAATACGAGCAACAACAAACAGCTTTATCGTCGTTGTCGCCGCTACCACCGACAACACAACCGACCCGAACGAAGCTTTCTTTGCTTTTGCAACTGCTGCTGCGAATGTGTTACCAAATTTCAAAATTGTTCTCCCTAAACTCCAATCCAAAACCCTTAAAATCCCCATAAATAAATATTATTGTAAACAGACAAGAGCTTCTTTTAAAAGAAGCTCACCAAAAATATAATAATAATACAAATACGCGTCAAAACCGTAAAAATACGTAAATCATTCTTTACATTTACGCTGTACGGTGATTTGACAACTCTGCGTCGTGAGAGCAGAGAGAGAAAATTCTTTTATTCCCATGACTCATTTTGTGACACGGCACGGCAGTATTGATTAAATGCATATCGCGCTGCATCCGCAGGCGATTTTTCCTATTCATTCGTTTTGAGGTAATTCAAAACCGCTTTCATGCTTCTTCTACCACTTCTGCCGACACTTTTGTGTCAATTTGGCCCGATTGCGTTTCTCATTTAATGGTAATGTTAATTCAAATTTACAATTGCGATTTTATTCGGGGATTTTTTTAACGTACGATTTTATTCATTTATTTATCAATTCGACTAAAATACCCCAAAAAATATAACAACCCTAAAAAGTACCATTCGACTCTTTAAACCTCCAAATTTAGGGGGAAAACCAATAAGTTGACAACTGCAGCTGCGAATAAAAATGAGCGTCAAACCGCAAAAGCGCCGCACAGCGCTGCCAACTAGTACGCAAATAGCTCAGAATTTTGTCCCGTTGCTGCGTTACCAAAACACATATAAAAGTCAATTGTAATGCTACAATAAATAAATATTGCTGTAGATTTACAATATTTACACTACTGCAACGAAATACATTTGGTTATCTAAAAACCTGTGGATTTGATATTCAGTCAATACACACGACAGGTTTTATTACCAACCATGATTTTTTTAGTAGGGGGACGTCCATAAATTACGTGAGGTTTTTTTCTAGAAATATAGACCCCTCCCCCCCTCTTAGTGAGATTTTGACGAACCCCTCCCTCTGAATCACACATGAGATTCTGCTAAAAATTTGATAAAAAAAATTAATTTTTTTTTTTTGCTTAAATTTAAAAAAAAAAAATGGTAAACTAGTGAACTAAAAAACTCACATGAGATGACCGATTAACCCCCCTCCCCCTAAGTGAGATTTGGTGAGATTTCGCTGAATCCCCCCCTCCCCTAATTTTATCTCACGTAATTAATGGACGTCCCCTAGCCAGTATTAAGGAAATCAGCCCAATATCCAGCACTAGAGGACACTTATATTTTTTTTTGGAATTTTATTTCAAATTAATTAAGGGATATGGACGCACGATCGATCGACTTCTATGAACTTTTTATTCTACGCTATTTACATTAAGTTGGCCGCGCTGCACGCTCGCGTTCATGAACGTCGCTCTCTCATACAGCACTCTATTCCACTCCAATAGATTGCGCCTGAACATCAAACAAAAAGTAATTTTGTCAAAAAAAAAACCGTTTATTTTTTCAAAAATTTTTTAAGGCAATACAGTAGAAACTCGATTATCCGGATCAGTTAAAACCAGGGGTATTCCCTGAAATCGAAAATCCGGATAATCGATTTCGAAAATTTTCGAAATTCCTATTAATAAAGTAGTTACAACTCATAATCGCCGACGCGTCGTAAGCAACTGCCTTTTGAAATTTTATACGCGTTTTTCTCGAAACGTAATTTTGTAAAACGGTCATGGTCCTATAGAAAAAACTATTCGACCGATTGCGTCGAAATTTGGCAGAGTTCTTCTACACATTAATGGCTATCGTCCGTACCGAAACCGTTTTTTTTTTCGAAAATATTTTCCTATTTTTTTAATTTTGAACAAAAAAAAACGCGATTTTCGTAATTTGCTTTTTTTTTTTTTGGACTGCCATTTTTCTGTTTTTCAATAAAATTCATTGCCTTTGGTACGGACGATAGTGACACACCTCCTGAATAAGGGGACGTCCATAAATTACGAGAGGTTTTTTCTAGAAATTTAGACATCCCTTCCCCCTCTTGATGAGATTTAGTGAGATTTTGACGAACCCCTCCTTCTGAATCTCACATGAGATTTTCCTAAAATTTTTATAAAAAAATGTAATTTTTTCTCACCCCATAGGTGAGATTATGCTGAACCCCCCCTCTCCTAATAATTCATTCGGGTTTTTCATTTCGGACAACATGAACAGCCGCTATCACCAAATTTTTTTTTATTCACAGTTTAGGGTCCAAATAAAAACATACAAAAAAAATAATTTAATTGAATATTATCTTCTTCTATATATATAAAAGAAAGTCATGTTAGTTACACTATTTATAACTCAAGAACGGCCATACCGATATGGCTGAAAATTGGTGGGTAGGTAGCTTAGAGCCAGGAGACGGATATAGGATACTGACTGACCATCCGTCTGTTCGTCTGTTGCTATGCGAACTCCTCCTAGAGTTTTAAAGATATCCAAAAAATTTAAATGCAGAAAATTTTCTTTTGCTTGCACGCAGTTTGTATGTAAAATCCAGGATAACTATAGCATATAGCTGCCATAGGGACGATCGGTCAAAAATTAGGTTTTTGCTCAAAAAATTCTTTGATTTCAAAGTTATCGCCTCAATTTTTTGCATGAGAACATCTTGGAAGTCAATAGAGACACACTGAAAATTTGGTGAAGACCGGATAACTATAGCATATAGCTCTTATAGGAACGATCGGTCAAAAATTTGTTTTTTGCTCAATAAACGCTTTGATTTTAAAATTACCGCCACAATTTTTTGCACAATAACATATTGGACGTCAATTTATACACACTCAATTTGGTGAAGATCGGATAACTATAGCAAATAGCTCCCAAAGAGACAATCGGTCAAAAATTCGGTTTTAGTTAGAAAAACTTTTTTGTTCTTAAATAGAAACAGATGAAACTTTGCAATTAAGCTTTTTTATACATTTTTGACGACATTCCAAAGCTTCAAAAAAATCGGACATAAAGGCGTGGCACCGCTTAGGCAAATTTGGTGACTTTTCTCATACAAATTTGGTCTCCAAGGGGGGACGGGGTTAAAAAAATGTCAAAAATGAGTCACGAAATTTTGGTAAGTTCCCTTACATCGAGTTTATTCCCGCCTTCCACTGTGTATGTATTTCCCAGCAGTTTTTTGAGGCAGTGCAGTCGTTTACAATTTGAGTACATGCGACTTGAAATCGATTATACAGAATACCCCTGGTTTTAATTGATCCGAATAATCAAGTTTCTACTAGTGATGCATGAATCCTATGATTCAGATTCGAAGATCCGGACCTTAAAAGTATTTGTGGTAATCGAATCCAATCTACGAATCCGAGTACGAATCCGAATCCAAAACAAACGAATGTTATGATTCAAAATATCTCGAATTCGATATATTTTCGTGAAATCGATTTTGATCTTTTAATTGTATGCAGTCATACAATATTAAATTAATATTTTTTTATATTTAGTACTCAATACATTGTCCTAACTTATTCAGGCAACGGTGCGTCTAGAAATGCCTAGAAGATAATACTAATCAAAAATCAAACCAAGCAGAAAGACAGTAAGTGTGTACAAGTATAGTCAATGAAATAGCCCTCTATCCAACAATTACATATAATACTTAATATTTTTATATAATCAATAAGTGGAAGTCGAATCCGCTAAGTTAAATTTTTCTTAGGTGTTAGTTGTAATATAAAATCATTAAAGAGATGACAATAAACATAAAATAGTTTTGGAATTCGAGGATTCGGATTCGTTGTTGAGTATTCGAATTCTTTTGTATTTGGATTCGTAAAATCCGGATCCGAAAAATCCAGGATTCGTGCATCACTAGTTTCTACAGTACCAACAATGATGGCGGCGTTGCTAATATGAATAACGATTTATGGTACATTTCAGGATAGTGTTGTTTCACTTTAGATTTCGAAATTCCAGCCATTCTGACATGAAAACTGTGAAAATATTTTTTGGACCACGTCGACATTATAATAAGATAAACAACATGAACGTGCACTTTTACGCACTGGTCTGTGAACATGAACGTGCACTTTTACGCACTGGTCTGTGAAAAGTCACGGTGGTGGTGGATTGGCATTGGCGTTGTCTGTGTACATCAATAAAGCTACGCTAAGGTGGGGTTGGTGGTGCGAATTTGGTCACTAAAGTTTTTTGCTTGGGGTTGATTTGGGTTGGGTTGGTTCGGGTTTTGCTTGGATTCAGTGGGATGAGTTTGGAGTTTCGTTATGTTGTGCAAAGCTTTGCATGACCAATATCACATGCGAGGGTAAATACTTGTGTCGTCGAAAAGTGCATATTTGTTACTGTGATGAAGTTAAGGGTTCACTTAAAAAAAACAAAAAAAATAACTAAATGTTTTCAAAGATATTCAACGAAAAAGAGGTTTTTGAAAGTTTTAATAACATTAGTTAAGCAACAACAAATAAATTTGATAAAACCCAAAGCAATCCACCCAATTGCATTTCGATTATCCTTCTTTAAGCCCTGTCTTACAGTTTACTCCAAAATAAAGTTTTATATTTTATCAGTTTTGTTTAGTAAAGTTGCGAAAGCGCTTTTTATTTAGTATGTATATGTATATTTATATATATATATATAGTTTTTTTATTTATTCTTTTAGAGATCTGTATAATACTTCACCACTAAATATGTTTTGTATGTTGCTTGTTTGCCTTTTCGTTTTTGTATATATATATATATATATAGTTATAGTATCTGTGTTTTTATTTTTTTGTTTTGTAAGCGAAAAATAGATTTTTTTAAATGTCATAACAGAAAATGTAATTGATTTTCATACATACAATATATCAGTAAGCATTTAATATGTTTGTGTATTACAATTTGATTATACAAAAACAAAAAATAGAGTCCTCTAGACATTTACAACATATACTTTGGGTCTATATGTATCGCTATAATATATATATGTATATTTTTGATTATAACATTCATTGTTTTCTCCATTGAAAAGAATTTGAAAAATATTTTCTTGGATTCTCAGATTGACAACAGTTGTTTGTTATGTATATTCATGCTTAGGTATATCGAAAAAGATCGAAAGACTCTGAATGTATCTGTAATATACATATGCATGTATCTGTGGTGGCTATGTGTATGTGCGTGAGTATAAAGGATACGTTAAAGCTAAGAAAAGACTCAGTTTTTCCTCATTGTTTTTTCTATTAGATTGGTTTCAGTTTTTATATTTATATATGTATGTATAATAGAAAATCTCAATTTGTAATATTAAGTTAAGCTCAAAATAAGTAAAGCGACATGAATTAAATTTTAACAAATCTGTCGAGCGGTGTGCAGTATAAATATATGTATCTGTTATTTCTTTACTATGTTTCTGTTTTTTTTTCTTTAATTTTATTTATTTATGTTTTATTCTATATGTATATAAATATATGTTTAATGCTTATATTTGTTTAACATTTTGCTAAAGAGCCGCCGCGCTTAGCGCATAGCAGAGCAAATAGCAGGTTCAAAAGTGTTACACATACAAATGTATTGAGATACCTACATACATGTACACATGTATGTTTGTATTAATATTATTATGTTTAAATGGGCGGGCGACGGCGGCGGCGGTAATGGTGGGGGTAAATGGCCGGCACTGATTCAAAGTAGTTAACATTATGTTTTAAATTAGTTGCGATATTACTTAATTATTCATTCAGATACATACAATAAATAGTTGCAAAACATTTGTATTTGTTTTTTTTTTGTTGGTTTCCTTTTTGAAATTTGCATTTATTACATTATTGTTATGGTAGTATAAATTTGTATTTTTGTTAGAGTTCATTGTTTTTTTTTTATCAATAGAAAAAGTAGCAAGTGAGGGTAAGAAAGAGACAACAACAATTGTGTGTTTGAACTTTATATTAAATATTCCTTACCATTTGAACGTTTAGTTCTCTTTCCTTTTTTTCACTTTTGTTGTTTTCCATACATACAAACATATATCGCTTTTAAGTCCTATGTATCCTTAAGCCATAAAATATACATTTATATATAATATATATAAGTTTTTATCCATAGTTAAATTCCATCAAAAATATGTTGATAATCTTTTGTTATTTCTGTTTTTGTCTGCTTGGTTCTAAACATTTTAACAATTTGAATGTTGTATGTATTATTTCACTATATTACACATACATACATACAAAGATTTTTCCATACATTGACTGACATTCGTACAAATGTCTTTACTTTAAAGCACGAGAAAAACAAAAGTAATGAAATCTGTCTTTCATCGACTATTTTCCTTCATTATATCTTGCTGTCAGCCTGCCAAAAAGTAACGGTTAATTATTTATTTTGATTATAATGCGTCCGTGCTTACTGTATTTGGCGTAAGTTGCACTTTTACACACTCACACACATACACTCACATACTTACAAACATGCAAACAAAGAAACACTCACATTTGCATACATTATTTTTAACCGGTTTCAATTACACGATTACAATATCGATTACGATTTTTTTCGGTTTTTTTTCTGTTTTTGTTTTGATTTCGTTTCTGTCTTAGTTTCAGTTTCGGCTTCAATTAAAGTTACTTTGTGCTGAACATGTTGAGCTTTTACTTTGAGTACGCAGCCAAAGTGAAATTGTGAAGATGAGTGTCGAAAGCGTTATTGTTGTTGTTGTTGTTTTGTTGTAATGGCGGAGAATGTGGGAGGACAGTCGCTGTCCGGTGCGCATACCAAACTACATACATATACCGTATATACATACATTCATACATACAAGAATTGACGCTTTTAAAGCGAATAATTATACATTACAAAAATACATAGTAAATAATATTGATAAGAATAAGATAAACGTGTATAGATACAAGTGGACTGCATTATTTGTTACTTATGTAAATAGGACAGGCGAGGCGATGCGATGCATGTGTGCTTGTGTCGGTGTTAGGTGTCAGGTGTCAAGGATGTCTGCACGTGTCAGTGTGTATCTCGTATCTATGTGTTTGTGTCTCTATGCCATACGTACTTGCATTTGCGGCGTTTCTTCTTACTCGCCTACAGATCAAAATAAAACTCAACAAGCATAGCCTAAAATTGATTGACCTTCAGCTCATTACCCTGCAACTGTACAAGACGGAAAGCTTCGCGTATTGTGGGCGTCATCAGTAATTTAAGGTTCTCCTCGGCCTCATTTGGCAGCGAACGTAAAAGCTCAATGGACGCGACTACCAATTGGGCCAATGCAGCACGTTTATAATTCGAGTCCTTAAGTATGCTCGTTGCACGCTGCTGTTCAATCTCTGGTGATATAGACTCAGCCTCGGTCTTTGGTTGTCGATTTGTATCGAATGGATTGTTACGACATTTCGGTTGAAATTCGCTGATTAATGTTGTCATTGTTACGTTCTCCTCTTCAAGTTGTATACACTTGCTGGGTGATGATGAGCTGGTGGTATCTGTCATTTCTGAGTGACTTGAAGTGCTTGCCGCATCGCCGTTGCCATTCAATGAGATACACATCGGCTTTGGATGCACAGCAAGCTTGTTACGTTTGTCGTTATAGTTCCCAACACCGGCACCATTAGCGCCAAGATGTCCGCTGCCGTCACGCAATTTCCCATTCTCGATCTCATGCATTGCCGAGTTGTTAAGATACAACTCACAGACAAGATTCCATGCATCTTGCAGACAGAATAGATAACGCACAAAATTCTCTTTCTTCTTGACGGTCGTCGTATTAAGTCGTGAGCATGACTCTAATATAAAATTAAGATCCTCTGGTCCCAAATTGTAAACAACAATATCATTGAGATGCGAATCGACCAAAGCTATGTAATAAATCATCCAGGATGAGGTCATCTGCTTGTATAGATTCGCGGCATACTCTATGTTCGACACCTTCTGCATAAGGAATTTCAAGCCCGGGCGCGAGTCAAACTCAAGCGCGCTCATTAAATACTGCTTAACGCAACGTAGCAATATCTCCTTGGAACGAAAATCCAGATCATAGTCGTGCGTTGGTGTCGTGGCGGTTGCTGCATAATTATCGAATATGCAAGTAGACACGGCCTGTGGCACACATTTTAGACGGGACAAGAGCAATTTCGCAACCAATTGCAAAAGCATTTGATTTGCAAGCAGTCCAACGACAAGATTCTTAAACGGTATCCGTATAACAAAGTTGTCGAGGTTCGAGTTGAAGCCATTATTCAGCGGATACAGCAAGAATGAATAACTGCGATCGTCGGTTAAATGTTTGTCAATATGATTGGAGGCCTTGGCGCCGGGCTCACGTTGATTATCGGAAAGGAAGACCTGCTGAGCAAGCGCATAAATGCGTGTCAGCTCCTCGACTGTGCTGTCGCGACGTGCGGCCACTTTAACATTAGCGCAGTCGCCATAGAAACTATTGGATTTCTCGTGGAATGCAAACGAGAGCTGACGCAGTGGTGCAATGGTCACGGTGCAAGCACGATGTATTGCCGAGCAAGCAATCATCCACTGTGATTCGTTAAAGAGCATGCCAGTCGAGAGTATGACGTGCTTCAGACATGAAACTGATATACGTGCCACGGCCTCCTGTGACTGGGCGGCACACTCAATGAGCACAAGCAGCAACTGTTTGAGCGCAAGCGTCGCAGAACTCGATATTTTGGTGGGCGATTCCATAATATTGCCGGCGGTTTCATCGCTTGACGATGAAGAGTTATCAAACTGATTGCAATTTGGCTCCATGGTTTCATCAACACGTTCTGTTACGAATTTCAGCTTCGAGTAGATGACATTGTCCGCTGGATGGACAATTTGTGTAACCCGCGTTTTAGTTGCGCCATATTTGCGATTCTCCGGAACCGACTTCTCAATAAATTCCACCACCAGATCGGTGGTCATACAGCAGCAATGCTTGAAATTCTTTTCGATCAATTGCCATGAGGCACCTGTCTTGTTAATGTAACGCAACCAGTCCTGGATCATAGGAATAAGCAGATGATTGATGCAATAGAAACCAAAATCGATGCCAGGACAGCAAATAAGATTCTTGAAAAGTTTGAATATTGTCTGCAAAATAGGCGCCTGATGCGAATAGGGGCAGACGATCAGTGAATTGGTTAGACCGTCCAGCAGCAGGAACCACACCTTCAACACGCCCGATGGCTTATCCATTTCGTCAATTTTAACAATTGTATCCTTGTCGATGTGCAAAGATCGATAGGAGATCATATACTGTTCATTTTTCGTCTGTAAATAATCGTTGCCAAAATATGTGAAATTCTCCATCGAATTTGGTATATTGGCATCAATGATATGCGTGTAGGAGATGCCCTTGATTTTGTAAGTCGAATGGAAGTTCGGACACTTTGGCATGTTGTACATGAAACCGAGTATCGACGAGCAGCGCTCCAAGAAGCGCAGAGTCTCATGCAAGAAGTCTGTCGGTCGGAAATTGTTGTCATCTTCGCCGCAGGCGTTATTATTCGGACCGCCCCCGCCAGATATCTCCAAGTACGACAACAAACAAAGTATACAGTCGAGGCCAGCATTAGCAAATACCAGCGTGTTGTCCGAATCAAGGAAGACTCTAAAGATGTCGATGATGTTGCTCATATTGAGCATGCGACTGCGTGCGTTGCGCAATGTGCCAAAAAGCGGACGCCAACCGGACCGTATTTCAGTACGATGCGCCTCAACGATCTCATACAAACAAGCAACAATTTGATCCTGTATAAAAATATACATCAAACAATACTATCAATAATAAGCTACAAACAGAAAGCTGCTTCAATTAACACTGACCTGCACATCAACGTCGCAAGTATCCATGCTAAGCAAGTTTTCGAAAGGCTTCAAGAGTGCCTCATTAAAATGAAAATACGGCAATTCCGATTGTTCCACCAGCAATGCTGTTATGATGTCGTGTATGTACTCAATAGCCCGCTTTGAGATCATTCGGTCCCGATGGCAAGCAGCCTTAAATCAAGAGAGAGAGAGAGAATAGAAATTGCGGTACATATAAATATATAAACATATGTATTGGTATCACTTACATCCATTAGGTGCGGTCCGGTAATGGCCCAGACCTTTAGCACATGCAAAAGCGGCCGTGAACTACGAAAGACACGCAATGTTACATCTCCAATGCGATGCAGCAACAAAGACATCGGCAATGAGTCAATTTTCTTCCAACCCTTACTTGGCCACCAAATCCGACTGCCCTTGCGTGCGACAGTATTTTTGTAGAGTTGTTCACGCGACGCACGGCATAGGTTCTTCAGGAATTGACACAGCGATGGTAAACTCAAGCGCTCGGCTGCATCGCTGAACAGATTCTCCGCCTGATGTGACAGCGCACATAACACTTTTGATGTATCGCTCTGACTGAGCAGCACAGTCTCATTTGTGCCGGAATAGACCTTTAGTATGGATGTAATATTTGTGTTTGGACTCTGTAATGGCGCCTGTAGAAAACTATAGACATCAACGCTGCCCATCGTCATCAATAAACAGGTAAAGCAAATACATGAGACAACTGAAAATGTTATTAAATGGCAACGCAATTCTTACCAGGTCTCATCGTCATCAATGGGTATTGAGGATAAGTTAAGTTTGTCATTTTGATTGTTGTTGCTTAGTTTTTCACCCGTTTCAAGGTCACGACGACTTGTGCCCGGCGATGCCGATATCGGTGGATTTTGCATGCTGAAAATTTCATGTTCGAGTTGACTGACGTGACGACAAACGGCAAATATGGATTGCCAACAATCGGAGCTATAGGATCCAAGATTCAGGCCACCAGTCAACACAACATCCATAGACATGGCCTGACTGGCGGATATACGTGGCCCAGTTGTCTGGCAAACATTCGATGCCAGCAGATTTAATATTTTGCCAGCCAAATGCTGCAAATTTAAGCTGTTACTCAATGTGGCCGCCTATAGAATGAAAATACGGTTTTGTTAAATCGAACTATTCAATGTTCAACAGGGGAAAGGGTAAGGAAGTGCACCCACCGAATGCAACCCATCCAGACACATGGCATAGAGCGCTTCGCCATTCGTTTTGTTCGTTTTGGCTTTGACGCGTAAGGTCCGCTTGGAGAGCGCAACCAATTTGTTGGACGCAGTCGCCTGTAGGTCACCAAGTCCTGAGCTTAGCACAATGACCATCGAGTCCCAGCAACAGGTCAACAACCGACGACATAGCTTTTTAGCTGCTTCACGACAGGCGTCATTCTGCTCATCGCTGTGTTTAACGGTGGCCGACTGCAGGCGCTGCCATTCGGAAAGCATCTGTGTGACGCCCAGACCGCCGGCATCGCAAAGCATATCGACAAGTGCACAACGAACACCAGTACCCTCCAAATCCACCTTTGTCATCGTCTCAAGTATATTTGAAACCAATACCGATTGGTACAGTTCGCATAGCCACGGCGATGAGAGATAAACCAAAACGCCCGTGTTTTGAACAGAGGTGACGAACTGCTGTTCGGACATTGGTATTAATATCTCCTTCTGTGGATCCTCATAGTAGCCAGCTTTCATCAATTGCAGACTCAATAGCAACGATGAATAGATCGCCAAATATATGCCATCGGCATTGATGGCTGTGAGATTATAATCAAAATCGGAGAAATTCATGCTGTTTTCTTGACAAACAGCCGATGCAAATTCCTGCATTGCTTCGTCCACCTCAACACAGGAGCGAAGACGCAACAATTTCGGTACCAAATCCTTGCGTAACGCCTTGGCAAAATCTCGTGCATGTTGGCGATCATTATCAATGTCGGTGCGTACTGGTATGACGGGCGCCTCAAGATGAGAATATGGCCAACGATTTTCGACACGGGATGTTTCGTCACTCGATGTACTGGGATCGTCGTCTTCTGGTCCTTCAGTGTCGCCAGAGCCGTTCGATGCCGCATCCTGTTCCTGCTGATGTTCACCGTCGCTCTCCGAACCCGATGACGTCTCGAAGACGTTTTGACGAAACTCTACAATTGCATCACGATATGGTGCTGGTAGACGGGCCATAGACTGATATGTCAAGGGACCAGAATAATCCGCGTCTTTAAGTTGGTCATGACGATTATTAACAACATGTACAATCTGATAAAAATAATATAAAGTGCACAAAATTATGAATATGTATGTCTGGAATGTATTTGTGTATGCGTAATCCAAAAGAAACTCACCTGCTCGCTGATCGTGGCATCAGTTAATTCACCCGTGCAGAGGACCTGGAGACTATCTAACAACGCCACCATGCATTCAACACTCGCTTGCAGGCTCGCCTCTGTTGCAGTTCCGGCACTGGCGCCATAAGCGCACTCCTCCATAGCATCAATCATTCTAAACGATGCAATTTAAAAATTATGCATATGAGCAATACAACGAAAAAATAACTCAATAAATCTACTTACAAACGAAATAGTGCCATTTCATCGCTGCAGCCCTGCGCCGTGTTCTTATCAATGTATAATATCACGGATAAGTCGATTAGACGTTCCGGACTTTTGAAGATTTCGCGCACGCACTTGAGCGGCTCTGTGCGATTTTGTGGCGACGGCAACAACAGCATACGATGGAACAACGCTTCCAGCATCGGTCGCAGTGCACCATGGGCACCAGCAATGCGTAACAATTGTATGGCTGTCAGATAGACACAACGTGCCTGCGGACCATCTAAGCCCGGACCGGTAAAGAAACCACGCGTCTCATTCTCAATCATGTGCAACGCATCTCTGTGAATTAATGAAAATAATGCGCACACATACGCACATACAATTGATTAGTATAAATTTTCAAATAAACGCGCGCATAACTCACTTGTAGGTGAATTTCTTGTCCAAGTTGATGCGACCTGGCGAACCGAGTGCCGCGGCTAATGTCGGACAGAACTTTTGCCAAAGGAACGAAGTGAAATGCGGATTGGCGTGGACATTGCGCGGTAGTGCCGATGTCAACGTCAAAATGCATTCGGTTAGATAAAGTGAACTGTTGTGTTCGAATTTTTTGTTCGGCGATGTGTTCACATTCGGTTCGACAAGACGACTGCATAGCCACTGCATAACTGGTATGACTTCATTATAGACGGCCGATGCCTGTGTCTGTGTCATCAAGCCAGCTGGTGCGGTCTTCTTTACTTCCTCAGCCTCTTCGATGAGAAAGGCACAGAACGTGCGCAAACACTGGGATGCCGCGGCCAACGAAGCAGCCTTTGTCGCACGTGAACCCAATTCCCAGCACTCGCCGCAACGTGAAAGTATCTCGATGAGTAGCCGTCCATTCAATGTGCATGCCGGTGAACAGGCCATAGCCAAAAAGAGACGCAACACATTAACGACAGTATCCTCTGTGCTTGTGGTCGGCAGTATGCCATTTGTGGCACGTAACAATTGTGATGGCAGCCAAACTGAGTCATCCTCGGGCTCAAGACCAATATAGAAACGTTCATCTTTAATGACACGCTGGCAACAAGGACAAATATAATTATATATGTATGTACATATGTATTTATATATTATGTATGTATGTATACATATGTAGTTGTATCGTGTAATTGATACGTTTTAGTTAAAGTCACGGACAATTTATGCAATTTGCATTGTTGCGGCCAAACAAACAGTAAACGCTACGAAGACCGCCGGAATGACGAACAATGGCAAAAATATCATAAATTCATATTTACACATATCGTTTATACTTGTGTGTGTGTGTGTATTTGAGTATGTATCTGGGTATCCGTATGTATGTGCAATTTTTTTATATTTTTGCATTCACCGTTGCTTCCGAGAGTAGAAACAAGTGTGTCCAGTCAACTGATTCTTACACATTTTTACCGGAAACGGAGGATGCAAAAAAAACTCAGGAAGAAAAAATTATGACCTACGCTTTATTCCTTTTTATTACCGCTAACATTTTGTAGGCATTTATATATTTGACTAATTTATTTTTTTCTGTTTATGATGATACGTGGGCGAAGACATACACCGACATACACAAACGCTCAGGAAAATAATTAGAAGAGGAAAAAAAAAACTTAAAGAAGTTGAAGGTTACTGCCACCACTAACATCAGCACACATACATATGTACAATCGTATGTACATGAAAATGTACATCTGCAACGGCACCACTGAGTCATCGTGGCGTTGCTCCTCTGCTGCCATTGCCGTATATCAACATTTAAAACATTGTCACAACTCTACTTACATGCAGGCCATTTAAGCCCATGGTAATAAACTTTGGGCGCTTGGTGTCCAGGGCCATTTGCAGTGCCGTAAAACAAACCGAGCGCAGCTCATGCGATGGATCCCGATGAATGCCATGCTGTCGATATAGTTTATCTGATTCGATAGGAAATGAACAAACAAAGGCTTGGTATTAGTACTAATAACTTGCTGAAAGGCATGACGACAGATATTCAGACATGCGGATAGATAGGGCAGGAGAGTAGAAGAGAGGAGAGCTACACTACTAAAGGAAGGTTGACTTAGTAAATCAGTGCAGGGCAAAATTCGTACGTGAGTGTTAAAAAGCAATTAAAAGTTTTTGTTGATTGCTACGTCGGAACGTCGCTTACTCTACCGCCACAAAAGGTGTCAAACGTTAAGGGTACGCAACAACAAGAACAACAACTCCCAATGAAAGAAAATTGCTTTCTTGCATGATTTTAGCCTTGTCTTTTCTTTTTTTTACATATCATTCTTTCGTTTGTCCTTTTTTGCACCCACTGGTAATCTTTTTTGTCCCCTTTTTCTTTCAAACATTCACTTACCATAGGCAATTTGAGCCGTTTGGCGCAGAGCATTGTGCTTTGTTCCAGTTGACTCCTTGATAATCAACAGAAAGAGGTCTTCCATATTGTATACTGTTGCTCGCTTGTTCTTTGCCGTTTGTTGTTGTTCTTGTTATTGTGCTTGTACTTTGTGGTTGTAGTTGTTGCTGTTATGCGCTTTTATTGTTAGCCTCGTTCAATTGTGTTTTTGCTGCTGCTCCAATGGCTGTGCTACTGCTTCTTGCTGGCTTTAACCCTCCTCCTTCATCTCGCAAGTAATTAGCGTCTGTCAATAAACAAAACAAAGTAAAATCAATAAGAATGAAAAACAAAAAAAGAAACGAATAAAAGTTTAAAAGAAAAGCAGTTATGCCTTAGGACAACATTTTCGCATATGTTCGTTTATGATATGTACTTGTATGCGCTTAACTGTTTGTCCGTGCGTGCGTGTATGTATGCATTGCACTCTATATGTGCTCTATACGAAACGCTCACGAACTATCAACACTTAGAGTGCAACGTTTGCATCGAAGGGAAAAAAAACAAGGAAAATGTTCACTTTTCACAATGTGTATCCGTTTTTCCTAGAAAGTTTTTAAACAACAACAACAAAAAAAGTATGAAACTATATAAAATTTACGCGCACAAACACGCACGCACTCAAATGAAGGTAAAGAGGAAGTTTGTTAATTGTTTGTAGCATACGTCCAAAGTTATTGCAGCGTGTAACTGTTTTTTTTTGTTTTTAATTTATTTTTTAACAAATATTTGTTGAAAACACTGCGCCCACCATATTGAAGCTTCTTTGGTTACGGTTTAATGTTGAATATTGCCGCTGGCTTTTCCTTTTCTGCTTCCTTTGCTCTTCGTGCTGCTTTAACACTAACAACCGTTAACTGTTTTTTTCTTTATTGTTGGTACTTCCGCTATTTGTGTGTGTTTATTGTCGTTTTTTTATAATTTATTTTTTTTGGCGTTTTCTTTTTTTTTTTAATAAATGTAGTTATTGTTTGAATCGCGCGCCTTCCTTATACGAAATAGTTTTGCGACTCAACTCGCCGAATAGACTGACTGACTGACTAACGCAGTTGTTTTGCTTTCAGTACTTTACTTGATTTGCTTGCCTGGTGTAATGACTCGATACCGACGCAGCCTGGCTCACAGTCATGGACAGAGCCAAACACATACACAGCCCAAATGACGTTGACAGTTGTCGAACATTGCTGCCGACATGTTATGCGCATGCTTGTAATTATTACTATTTTTTTTTGGAAAATCGATTTCTACCCGAATGTCCGCTCTCTTTTTTGGGTGTTTTTGCTCTTAACAAATAATTGCGAGATCATGTCTGTCCTTATCACAATGAGTAGAAACCTATCTGCATTTTATTAAAAGACATAAGTCAAATCGCATTAGCAATTAACACTAGAGCGCGCCTCTATTTGATTGTGGTGTGTGCCTCTATAGATGTTTCTATGTGTTTGTGATGGTCATGCTACGGCGTCACTGTGGCTACCTAGTCCACAGGTGGTTGTGGCTTTATTGTCGCCGCAATCGTCATCGTTTAGACCTTATGAGTGGGCTAAATTCAACTTTTTCATCTTTAGTTTGTGCTGTTTTTTTGCTTTGTTTTTTTTTTTTTTTTTACCGATTTGTTAGTATTTTACTTACGACTTGCGCGAACTTCTCTTTAGCCTATTTCTAATATAAACACTACCTTGCGTATGAGTAATACGAATCCCACTTCATATGCATCAAATTAATCTGTACAATCAGAAACACTAATTCACACACATTTTAATTGTTAATGTAATTCGTTTAAGTAGTTAAAAAATATTTATATAAAAAAATCTAGGATTCTTCTTAGGCTCTATCGATGTCTCATTTTTTGTCGGCTCCATATTGGATTTATGTTGAGGCTGTGACTGAGATGCTTGGTTGAACACTAGAAATACGCATTTACTTTATTGTTTTAAGCTTCCATAGGCCATCATTGAGGAAATGATACGTCTCAACACCAATGCCTTTATTGATTGTAGCGCTGCAAGCACAAAACACATTCATTGTATCATATTTATTTTCTTTTTTAGTGTTTAACTTACATATCCTCTGTAGAGAGTGTTAACATTCCAACGGCAAGTGCGTGTTCCTTGCCCTCGGCCATAATAGCAACGACAGTGTTCTTTTCTGCGGGCGTCATTTGAGCACCCGGTGATGTTAGACCTGGGCACATGACATTTGCGCCGCTGAGCACAAACCGTATAGCACCTTTATCAACCTGCTGCATGGACAGAAAGTATGGATATTTATGCAACAAACGCAATGTTGGCATCCATGGGCCCTCGCGATGACGGAAAAACACTTGTTCACCGGTGCCGTTTAACAGCAGTTCGATGTGATCATGGCTGCAGTATATAATATAATATTATTTATATTTGAATACCTACAACCATGCTTACCATTTGGCAATGCGATAAGAATCCTTCTTGGGAAGTATTAAGTCAAGGTGAGCCTCTAGTCGTGGATATGCTTCTAAAAGTTTATTACGTATGGCCTTCTGAACCGACGACTTTAGTTGTTGTATCGAAGAGATACTGTCTTTTTCTTCAAATCTGTAAATTGTATACATTGTACTGCAAATTTTGTTTTATTATTTTACTGACTTACTTCTTAAACATGATGATGCCCGAAAACGCAGACACTTGGCTAGCTAGTACGTTAGCTTTTAGTGCCAGGGTATGAAAGAACAGACTGTTCTGATGCGCGTGGCTATCGGATAGCCAAGAAAAGGGTTTTCCTCGGGACTGTTGCCGGAAATGCCCAACAATTGAGACAGCTGATAAATAGACAGTTCCTTTCTGAGAAAGGTTTACTTTCGCGGTGGTGTCTTTCTTAAACGTTTATGTGAGCCACAATTCCTTCGCGCAGTCAGGTCGATGAACAAATCAAGATCCGTCAAAAGCGGCAACAACAACCAAATTTCAGAAGCGAAAAACACTAAAACTGTCAATATGAAAGATACTAAATTATACCATTACACTATCAGTCATCGATAACACTGTTATTGTTGGACATAATCGATTGCAGTTTTCGACATTTCTCACACTGATGGGGGCCCCACTGAGAAACGAAATAGCCTAACTCCTCGTACAATTGGACGCGAACATAGGGCTAATAGTACATTCCGGCTTTACAACTTCTTTTGTATTCTTCTTTCCTTTGCATTGTAGAGGTGGAGAATCATCGATGCTAACATCGATGTCATCGAAGAGTTGAAGATATTTTTTTACTCAAGCGCTGTGTTTCTTAAAAATATAAATTATGATAATTAATCGACATAAGCAGGAAGGCGCAACCTAAGTTGTATGGGTTAATATGTTTCTTGTATAGATGATCTATGCTTTATGTTTTGGTACTTTTTTTGCATTATCTATATATTGTGATCTGCAATTTCTCAACGACACATCAGTTTGCACCTGTTTAAATGTGATCGGATGTGTCGTATAATACCCGATTTTTTAATGCGGCAAAGCTTCGAAAGTATTGTAGTTGATATAGTTTAAATAATTGTTATTACTCCGGCATTATTTGTTCCAATTTGAATGCTCTTTCTCTAGAAACAAAAAACGAATTCTAAAAATATTTAGTGAAGTTGTATAATTTTTTAATTTTTGTGGACATTTGTCTCTGAAATGAAAATACAAAAAATTCACGTCGGTGTGGTGAAAGCTCTATCTATTAAAACCGTTAGTCCTTCGCACTAAGTCAAGCGTTCAATTTTAAACATTTTGCACAAAACTTTGGACATCGGAAGTTAACGAGGGCTGTATGGCCATTACGTGCCAATTTACTGTAAAACGCAGAATAGCTCCATGGAAAAAACCAACACCATCCTAACAAGAGGAAACATTTCCATTTTTAGAAAATAAAACGGTAACTTAAATCAAATCTTCCCATGCAGATGACATCATATTGAGCCCACATTTAGGAAAAACATGTATATCAAAGAAGCGATCCTCCGACATATTAGGTTGTATTTTATATGTGATGCTTTAATGAGCTTAATAAAAACAATCATCCTTTTTCAGATGGTTATCGAGGATGCGCCCTTAAATGTACTTTTTCAAAAAAGTCAAATCGTTTCCGAAAGAAGACAGTACTTAGTTCTACAGTCGTAGAAAAATTTTTATTTATTTACAAAAATAAAGATCTCAATAATAAAAAAAGGCAAGTTTAAAAAGTAACGAATTTATTCATCGATGCATCGAATCATCGATGATTTTCGCTTAAAACATCGAAAAAATCGATGATTCTCCACCATTGGACACTTTCGCATGGTATTGTTTTTAGCGGCCTTTGCTTTGTTTCGTTCTGGAAATTTATCTGATATGTGAGTTACTTCCCCATGTCATCAACAGCCATCAAGAAAGGCATTACTTCTCTCCAAGTTAAGCCACTTTAAGTATAAGGGCTCCGAGTATACGTGCAAGAGGCGACTAAAGCAAAACAAAATAAAATGTTTTTATTGGGAGCATGATTTTGCGTAAAATCATAATAAAATGTTAGTAAATAAAGTTACTCCGACTAAGTATGGAATACACACTGCCGGAACTGTTAACCCGCGATGAAATTATATGTATTCTCAACAATGTAAGTAAATCCAATATGAAATGTTTCACAACTATACATTGGTTTCTTCTCCTTCTTATCAGCGTTGTTTGCATATCGATGATATCGAAAATAAGACATTATCTGACCTTCAGGGCATCTACAAATGTTTCGCAATGCCACGAGCACGACGTGGATCAAATCGTCGTGCATTAAATGGCATTACATATGTCACACCGGCTGCAGCATTGGATAATGTCGGCACTATGGCAAAAGTGAAGCGCTCTGCGGCTATGGAAACCGATGAGGTTGAAGAAAAACGCATTAAACTTGTTTATTTAAATATGAATGAGGAGGCACCATTGATCGAGCCATGTGAAAAACGTCAACTGGCTGATCCAGAATTGGTGGACACGCACCTCAGCTCGATGGCCAAGCGCATACGCAGTGACAACATATAAGCGCTTGCAGAAGAGAAATTACAATAACTCTCACTACAAATGCAATATATATGACTCATTTTATGAAAAATGGCGACATTAAAAAAACTACAAGCTAGTAGTATGTTGAATTGAAGAAAATGTATTTTTCCGTATTAAAATACATAGATACGTGAGACGCCTCCGTTGCGGCCGCCTATATTCCACAATGTAGCACGAAAACATTTTGCATTAAAGCAAGTCAAATCCATCTGGAAGTGAGGTGAGCCACTTCAGATATCCATTGAGATGATAATTTCATACCTTTCACACAGCGTTAGTCAAATCAGTATTGTCTAAATTAAGCTTTCAAAGGTTCCTAGTGAGCGATTAGTGCACTACAAAAAGCCCGATGTATCGCAGTCTTGTAGAAATAGTAACGCAATGATTCATTTTAAGAGAGAACAATGTTATCTCAAATTAAGTCATACTCGTTAAGAGGCGGAATTCCGACCGTTAGTGTTGTAATGAATTCAGAATTAGGTTACTTAAGTTGTGAACATAGACAAATAAAATTAACGAAAAAAAAGTTTTGTTTGCTTTCAAATAATTAAATTAAATTTTATTCTAAAATTCATAAAATTGTTCACTCTGTTATACTTTATCTTTATGCTTTAATACTGAGTTCACATAATTATCCTCAACAGTTTTTTTTTTTTTTTTTTTGTAAAAATAAGTTAAAATAACGCAAGTTATTCTTTTTTATGTAACTTTTTAGCCCTTTCCAGTAATTAGTTTATGGTCTTTGCCTGTTTTTTTTTTTTTTTCATTTAATTTTAATCTCTTTATTTTTTGTAATTAAATAATTTATAAATCTTTTTTATGTAGATTTTATTTAGTCTATAAATATACAACAATTTTTTTTGTTTTTTATTTATCATAATTTTTTCCATTTAAGCTAAGTTAAAAAAAAATAAAGCAATTCTCTTTTGATTCAATAAATATATTAATTTTAGTTCGGTTTGCTTTGTAGTTATACGTGTTTTGCTTCTGGTTTTTATTACGATTATTATTTTTTTTTTTTATTTTTTACAAACAAGAATTTAATACTTGAAATTTGTATTTTGAAGAATCTGTAAGGATCATAAACTGCATCCAAAGGCAATCGGAAATTCAAACTTTGTTTTTTCTTTACGAAATTGTGTAGTTTTATTTTACTTTTTTTTAATATTTTGTGAATACCAATTTCAAACGTCTGATGGTGAAATTTTGAATTACACTAAAAACTGTTATAGCATTTTTGTTTTGATGTTAATGTTTACTGTTTTTTATATGGTAAACAATTCTACGGTTTTCTTTTTATACTTTAGATAAATAAAGTTTAAACTTGTAGTTTGTAAAATATTTGATTCACGAATGTTTTCTATAAAAAAGTTTGATGCTTAAGACACTTCAAAATGCAAATTTCGTGAGTTGCAATGTCGCTAAATGAAAATATTTCATAAAAAACTGTGTCGTTTGTATTGAATTTACCGCAATTGATTTGGTAATCGAAGGGAAAAATCTAGGTTATTAATATTTGGAGTTATATTGAATTTCTCATAAAATCATGTTCTCACATCTGTGTCATAACGCAGATATTGACAAGGAGACGTACGGGGGAGGCGATGGTAACGTCTCAATTGCGCATTTGAAGCAAAAGATGGTCTGATTTGAGGTTGATTAACCAGAGAGTCAACGGGGTAGAGACATGGACATTGTAAAAGGAAAATTCAAGAATTGCACGCATGGCATATTTTATGTTTGTACATATGTATGAAAGTGTGTTTGTGTTAAATGCAATAATCAAAAAGTATCAAAGAAAGTTAACTAAAGACTAAATATTTTGTATTTTTTGTTTTACTAGAAAATATCTTACAATAATGTATCTATCAATACTTTTTATAAATAAAATGACGAGAAGTTAATAATTATTGACATTTGTTAACATTTGCCTTGTTGTTTGTCATCAAAAATATTTATTTATGTTTATGTATATGTTTTTCTCCGTTTGTGTATATGTGTGTGTAAATGGCGATTTACCTACAACGTACATGTATCTATGTTTGTGTAGTTGATAATGAATTGATCTTAGGTACATACGGAAATTCATCCAAACAAAATAACTTATACAAATGCAGAACGTAGACCAATATTATTCAGATTAATTTTTATTTTTGCCTTCAAATTATTTATATACATATTTTAATATATGTATATTTTTTGCACAGTTATTTATGAAATAACAACTTATGATTTGTTTATAAATAAAACTAAATTGTGTTGATGTTAGGCAACTATATCATTATCATCAGCATCAATGATCATTTTCTTTTTGTTAGTCATCATCATTATCATTACTTAACGAACAAATATGAGAAACCGCGCTAAGAACTACACACATATGTATATATATCTTACATATTCATTTTAATATGCCTACCTAAACTTCATCGAATCATCGTTCAACTGCATTCAAAAAATACATACTTCTTGCTATGTTTGTAAACAAAGTAAAAAATCTGCGCTACAACGAAAAAAACAACTTGTACTCTGCACCCAAAAAATGTTGCTTGCTCATTCGCACCCATCCTCCCACTTAGCGCTCATTTGCTTAGCAAGTATCAAACACGGTACGACTGCAGACAAGCAAATATTTAATAAATATTTATTTTTTTAGTCAGAGAAAGTCAAATGAAAAATCACTTTAGCAAAAAAAAATACAAAAAAAAAAAAACGCGGGATAACGAAAAACATAAATTATTTAAATCAAAATCGTTTAAGCGGAAAATAAAAAAGATTACGTGAATGGTATTTTGTACAATTACAGTCAACTTTTGTCGAAAAGTACGGCGGGAGTTTTTTTTTAATTAGATAAGCGAAATTCAGACGAACTTCTCTATAATGAATTATTGTTAAAATCGATTTTTTTTCGATCACCTTTAAATTCGTTATAGAGGACTTTGACTGTAGTATGCAGCGTAGGATGTTCAATAAATGGAAAATGTTTATTAGCTTGAATATATGGAGGACTCGCTTGGGTTCAACATTTCTCGGAACGCAATAAGGACACTAAGCGGCGGATGAGTACATTTGTAAAGAACAAGTACAAGTCTGCATATACATATGTACATACATATGTATGTAAAACTATACTATAACGAATATCGAATACAAAAAAAACGCCTAGAAAATCGCTTTTAGCGCTTGCAACGCACTTAAAAATTAACACCTAAACATCTAGTAATACTCAAATTTACAAGTCTAAACATTTTGCTTAATTTGTCTACTTTCAATGAAGGCAATAAAGCCGATGCGAAACGGCACGCCGTGTTGCTGTTGTTGCTGCTGCTGTTTCTCTTGTTGCTGTGGTTGTTGTTATCGTTGCTACTGCCGTTCTTCACTGTGGAAATGCACTCAAACAGCTGTTTCATGATCGGTCTCGTCAATCCTTCCCAAGCGCCATGAATTCGGGTCACCCGCTACAATCGAAATGCAGGCGTCGGCGTGACAAAGAGACAAAAAAAGGAAAGAGAGTTGAAGAGTAAACATAATTGCATTTTTAATAAAATTCAGACATTTGAATGCATAAATGCTAACAATAATTAATGAACATAAAAAACCATTAACTATCATTGAAAAACAAAAACAAACAAAGCTCGACAACTAATTGGCATGCAAATGAAGGAAAAGAAAAGGAAAGAAAGAAAGAAAAACAACTGAAAAGTGTACGTTTTATGTGAAATAAATTAAAGTCGTTAAAATTTGATTGCACTAAAACTCGAGAGATTGTTTGTATAATCTTTTATTCTATATTAATTTCTATACAATTCCAGGTCTGTCAACATGGCCGCGTCGCTTGCTCAGCGCTTCGGCCATTGTGACTTTTTAGAATAACTACTGAGATATACATACATACATATGTATGTATGTATTTATTTATAATAGACACAAGCGACGCAATTTCTAAGTACATATTTAATTTAGTTATTCGGTGTGACTTAATTAAATTCGAAACGATTTAATTCTTTGCTTTTTGGAACGTTGCACAACTTACCGCAATCGTAGTATTTTGATATCCTGGGCAGAGCTGTACTTGGGCACATATGTGGTTGAAGATTGGTTGTGGTGGTTGATCGTTTTTTGTAACAGTAAATTTGTGAAGGTTTTTTTTGTTGTATTTTTTTATATATATATTATTTGTTGTTGTAAATTTTTTTTATTTTTATGGCAGACGACATACGAAACAATTAAACATAGAAAAAAGGGTACAAAAAAAATTTGATTATACATAAAAATCAGAAAGACGAAAAAACAACAACTTAAGTATATATTAAATAAAGCTTGCAACACATTTCATAATAAACTTATTATAAAATGCACACAAGATTATTTCAATTGAAAATCAACAAATTGATGAATAAGAGATAGACGTGTTTGAGGTGCGTGAAAGTGTACATCTTAGTAAAGAGATAGAGAGAGGTAGGTAGGTGTGAAGGAGCTGTTTAGAATGTGCGATAGAGCGTACAATTTGTAAGGGGACCGTTTGTAAACAACCAATTGAGTCTGAAACACACGCCGTCAGTAGGTGACAGACGGTGTCGAACATATTTGTATTTGCAAATGATCCATTGAATCGATCGCTCGACAGATAAGTCGAACGATCGTCGGATGTATGTACATGTTCCGACAAAATAAGATGGAAAAAGCAATTAGAAATTTCCTTTTATATTTTATTTTTTTTTTTCAATGCTAACGATGTACTTAAATACATACATATGTATATAATGTATATACGACATATATATTAGATATATTTTTGAATATATTAAGCAATCGAATGAAGAATGAATAATAAATAACACAAAAACGCATAAAAAATGCAATTGTATTTTTATTTATTTGTTTTGGTTTTTGAATTAATCGATTCATTTAATTATATCATTATTGAAATGGTTACTCCTTTTCAGTTTTCGTGCACGCTCGTTATGCGTGAACTTTTGTCAAAAGTGTTGATAGATCGGGAAAAAAGAGAAAGCAAAAAAAAAAAGCTATTGATTTCTTTAAGCAATTCCATTTGCTTTCGATTTATTGAAATTTTATTAATTCGATTTCTCATCAATATCGAATTAAATTATTTAAACAATACCAAAAACAAAATGATCAATCGTAATAAATTTGCTTAGCTCCTTCACCGACGTCAAAATCAACATTGCGAAAATTTATATCGAAGTGCCAAAAGCACAAAAAAATTCAAACGTCAGTAAATACAAATTACTGCAAGACCGTCATAAGTCGAACAATGCGATTTTTGAGTTAATTGTGCAGGAATGATCATTTACTTAAGCTTTATATTGTGTCAAAGTTTCATCTTTCAATTACTAATAGTTTCTGAGTGAGGTAATTTTAAGTTTTTCATTGAAACTTGAAAACTTTAAACGCGTTTTTCTCGAAACAGCAAATTTTGAGTTATGCCGGTCTTGCAGTAAGCAAGCGAAATGATAAGATATTTTAGAAATTAGTTTTTGTATAATTATATAACAAAAAAAAATAATATATTTTATACATATATAATATTATTGGAACAGAAAAAATGTAACTTAAAAATAAAAAAAAAAAATGATATGTAGATTAATAAAACTTGAACAACTATACAAATGCGCAGTGCATGACTTTGTTATTGATATATTATTTTTTATTTATTTACTTCTTTTCGATTCTTACATTGTCATTTGTGTAAAAGGGAAATAATCAAAAATAAATTGATTTTATTACAAGTTAACTTTTTTTGTTTACATTTTGCGTACGTGCGTGGGTTGAGTCATGGACAAGGGCGATGGCGGCAGCAATAGCAGCGGCGGGAATTGTGACAGCCGGCAGGATTTAATTACCGCCAGCGTTGCCTTCATTCATTGCTATTGCCATTGCCATTGAGCTACCTTTTTCTATTTCAGCGGGTTGCATTTTAGTGGCTCTTCTTCTTTTCAATAATTAAACATAAAATAAAATTATAAACAAAAACAAACAACTTATACAACAAATATTTATATAGAGGCATATTAATTAAGTAGTTAATGTATTTATGTGTTTTTTTTTTTTTTTTTTTTTTGGCATGTCTCTGTTCACATTCATTTCACATTTTAATATTCTAATTTCATTTTTATCTTAATTATTCACTATAGACATTAGTAGTTTAAGCATGTGAACAAGTTTAGTTAGGAAAATTAAAACAGATAATAAAGGAAGAATTGACAAATAAGCTGAATCAACTTGAAGAAATTTAATCGAGCAGGCTGTTTGTTACTCTTGTTTGAAAAAACGTATTTCAGTTATTTAAGTTTTTTAATTAATTTCCAAATGAATAATACAGACAATTTTAAAAAAATTTCGAAGCTTTTAAACTTTAGAAAAAAAAAGAAGAGATTCTTTTTTTTCAAACGAAAATATTGTTAGTTAAGTCAATCAATTAACAAACACTGTGCACGCACGTGTAGGGTATTGTTAATGCCATTACAACTTATGTTATAAATTATAACTGAACTTTGTTGTTGATGAATGATGTTAATGAACGACGTCGATGAAGATGATGTTGATGACTGGAAGTGTTGACGAACTTGATGGTGGTTAGTTGTTGTGATTGCTGCTGCTGCTATTGATGAGTCTTTTGATGGTGATTATAAAAATGTTTATATATAGATATATTTTTTTATATATATGTATATTTATAGGTATGTATGTATATCTGCGTGTCTAGTTTGTTTATTAGAGGGGTGCTGAGTGCGTGTATCGCTCAATGCTGCTGTAAAGCTGCTTATGTACTTGTTGTCGAGTAAGGCAAGAGTAGCGGGCAAAGAAATTCCGTTGTATATACTTGTTGTTGCTGTCAATAGTCCAACATTCGTACATACATTCATATATACATATATGTACATATGTAATATATACACATACTTATATGTATGTATGTACGTAGCATACTAGCTACTAAATGTTCTTTCTCTGCTTTTTTCTTTTTGTTTAATATACAATTTTGCATTTATGAAATGCTTTTATTTTGCTTCGCATATTAAATTGATTGATGGATTGATAAATTGATTTCACTTTAGTTAGCAGCGTAAGCGGAAGCAGTTGTCGCCATTTCGTCATTATCGCCACTATTCAGTTCATAGCGTGCAGCGGCAGTGCCAGCGACACAATTGTCATCGTCGACGAGGCCGCTGCCGCCGTTGTTGTTGCTGTTGCTGGCGCTGCGCTTGCGTGGCATAACCACAGCACAAAGGGGGGGCGTACTGGCATAGTAGGTGCGGCCAAGTAAAGGTACATGCTCTTCTAAAATTAGATTAACAAACAAACAAAAATTGAAAGAAAACAAACAAACAAATAAATAAAATGCAACATAAACGACTTAAATAAGTTGGCCAGAATGCAATATGCTACAATTTTAAACATGCAAAAACAAAGCAAATACATACTATACATAATTAACTTAACAAAAAATTCAATTAATTGTATGTTACATTAAAGTTAAGCAGCATTTTGCAAAAAACAAAAGCAAAAATCGAACAAACTACATAGGCATAGTTAAAGATGATTGGTTGTGCAAAAATGAACGATTTAAAAACAATTTTTTTTTGTTACTTTAAGTAGAAGTGAGCATAGAGAAAAAAATCCATTCTATTGAGTGTGGCGAGCGTGCGAACGCGCAGCATGTTTCACAGCGCGACGAACAACGTCAGCAACGCCTTAGCGCTAACTTACCCTGCAACTGGCGATTAATCAATGCGGTGAGGCCATGCCCAACGTCAACGCTTTTCTTTAGAATGAGCATCGGTTTGTCCTCAGCGTCTTCCGCGTAGCCGCCCGATGGCAAGAAGCCATTGCTGGCAATCGATTCGCTAACCTGCGCAATGAGAATGTTAAAATCATGTTAGAAGTCTTGTTTGTGCACAACATTTCCAAGTCGCTAATTACAGTAAATATACTCGTTAACTTTAATGCTCTAGAGAGACTTATTTATGCATGTACATGTGTACCCACCTGTGTGACCTGCATTAATTTCTTTACTACATCACGGCCAAGTATGTGATCAAAAACCGTTTGCAAGAATGGCTCTGTCATAATCGAAAGCTTTAACTTATCGCGATGCCAGATAAGTACACGTGACTCCTCCATGGCCATAATTGAGACCTGCAATGATAGTTGTCATCATCAATTGCAATTTTTCAGTAGAAATGGATGAATGGGCATGTTTAAATACACACCTGAAAGTAATCATCGGTCGAAACGCCAAACCATTCTGGTGAGTCTAGGAACTGATGCGGAAATACTATATGCAACGCCCGTTGATGTTGCGAAACGACCAACCTAAAAATAAAAACAAAACAAAAAACTGTCATTCACAATGCGTGCACACGCGCAATCCTTTCATCGATTACTCACTTGCCACTCAATACCAACGAGAGACTATCGACCTTGGTGACCTTCTCCTGAGCGTAAACCTCTTGATATTTAAGCGAACGTATCACTTTCATGCAGTTCAGGACTTTCTTAAATTGATGGCGTGTCACGCGGAGCGGCTTAAACAGCGAAGTGTACACCTACAGTAAAGAGAGATCAATAAATTAAAAATTAAATTCAGAAGTTTCACACGAGCATTATTGTATTTAAAAGTAAAAAACACAATGAAAAAAGTAGAACGGGAGGAGAATGAGAAAGGAACAAGTTGTGAGAAATAGCGTGAATGCAATTAAATGTCACTGTTGGCAGCGTGGGTGAGATACATAGCTAGTTAGCGCCGTGTGTGGGTCTTTACATGTTAGAAAAGACACCACACTGTGTGGGTACGTTGGATATTGTTAATGCCAAGCAAACACATCATAAAGATAACACAGCACAATGAAATGCAAAATGAGATCTGAAGCGAGGCACAACAAAAAAAAAAAAGAATAATACCAATTAAAAATGGAATCATTAAAAAACACAAAAGAAAAAGAACAAGTCTTCTGTTGTCAAGTAAAATAAAACTGCAAATTGAGCTTGTCTCGGGGTATCATCGTCATTTGCTGTGTTTGCTGTATTGTTGCTACTTGTGACGTGGTTTGCAACATTGCGACGTCGTCATCGCCATCATCATCGCTATTGGCGATACCGGCAAATGGCAACAGCAACAACATAAACAGAAATACAACACACGGTAATAACGTTGAAGGCGGACATCAACGAAACTACTCAAGTCACGTACGCCAGTTGTGCGCTGCCGTTGTTGTTGTTGCTGCTGATGTTGCTGCTGCTGTCTCTGCCACTGGACAACGACAATGGGCAATCGGCCGAAGTTGATAGCGTGGTGGGATACGGAATGCGACGTGGGTAGACACAACACCGGTCTTGTCTGGACCGCATCAATCGGGCCAGAGACGCAAAGCAAACGACAATGCAACACTGAGAGCGCTGAGACACATATGTACATACCATACATGTACATGCATATAAGATGAAAAAACTGCCCGTATCCCCCGCTCCCTTAAAAGAGCTATCGTATAATTTGTCACACAGTTTTTGGTGGGACAGAGCGTGCCATCGACACGGATAAACAAACGTTGAGAACATTAATCGCACAAAAAAAAAACCAAAAAGACAAAACAACGGCGTATCAAAAGCAATCAGTTTCGCTCATACAGCAATTTTCAATTTATGCCAATGAAAGCAAGAAATAAAAAATAAAATAAAATTTATGCCAGTATTGCCACACCATATATTAATGACCAGAGGAAGCACTGGAGTACATAGAGAGACAGAGGCCGATAGAATGACGGCATGTTGAGCTGCATAGTGTGCTTAATTGACACCGTCACTGTGATCGACGCGACGTCGATTAGTTTTTGATGCGATTTAACTGACAACCGCGAAAAATTACAGTCACTAAGGCGCCGGCAAGTCTCTTGAACTTTAGCATATGAAGTTAAACTAAACAAAACGAAGAAAACTGCTTTAAGAAAAGGAAATGCAACCAATTAAGCAAATGCACAAACTTATCAGTAACAGAAAAAAAACAGTAAGGGCGGTATAGTCGAGTATACTCGACTATATAATACCCTGCACACATGGTAGGCTGTGCTACACCCCAAATCTACAAAAACATATTGATCTCACATCGGCCGTTCAAATAGTGTTCAAAATATCAAGAAAATCGGTCTAAAAATGTGGACTTTACGAAAAATTTGAGTTTGTAGGTCTCTGGGGGGTAACCATCCAAATTAGGAAAAAATTGTGGTATGCAATTTTGTAGATCTATACATACTGAGTCTACATACCGATTTTCATGTTTGTATCTCTTATAGTTTAATTTTAAGTAAAATAAAGTGGAATATTTTAAAAATTTCAGTTTGTAGGTCTCTGAGGGTAAACCCATCGCAGAGAGGAAAAATTTGTGGTATGCAGTTTTAAAGCTGTATACTTATTGAGCTTGTATACAGGTTTGTGCCATCAATATTTTTGGAGATATAGCGTTTTTTAAAAAACAACTGGGGGAAATTTCAAGTTTCTAGTTATTATAGTTTCCGAGAACCATTGGTGAGGACAGACGGACGGACGGACATGGTTATATCAACTCGACTTGTCGTCCTGATCAAGAATATATATACTTTGCAGGGTCCCCATCCCCTCTTTCTTGGTGTTACACACATTTGGTCTGAAACAAACTTAATATTCCCTGATACACAGTGTGTGTAAAGGGTGTAGTTACAACAAATTCAAGCAGCAGCAGCGTCCATTGATGCAAGCGGCAAAATGGCATGGTGAATGGTGGAAACCACAACAACAACATCATCGCCAAAACAAAAAAGTGAACCGAACCGAGCAACGTAAAAAAGAGGCATCTATAAATGAAAAGAGAGAGCAAAAGTGGTCGTTGGTATGTAAGCGCGCACTCTTCCTTAAGTTCAGCTCTTTCTCTGCGTATGATTTACGCTCGCTCTTAAGTAATCTTTTAAAAGCATTGTGTTTTTTTCATATCTCTTTTTTGATAATAAATATTTTATTTTTTGCGTATGGCTTTTGTGCTCTTGCATCAGCTGTCTCTAATAAGCAAAAAAAAGAAAAAAAAAAAAACTAAAAACTAAAAATAAATAAACGTAGTCTATCGAGATAAGCAGAATTTTGCGCAAAGTGCAATGTGCACGAGGCAAATATAGTAGTAAGCAACACCAACAGCAAACACAAGAGCGAAATCCTTATCAGCATGCACGACGCTCTTATCAGTAATGGAAAGTTCGGTTGTGCCCACTAAAGTGCATGTGAGCATTTGGCATGTTTTCGCCACGCCACTTACGCCTTCAATAACACGCTCTTCCTCTTATTTACCCTTGCTTACTATTGTAACTATCATAACATTATCAGACAAGTGCTGCACAAAGTGTATTTACATTAATCAAGGAGTAAAATAATTACTATTTTGTTTTTCGGTAGAATGCGATCAACAACACAACGATGAGCACATGATTCATAATGATTTTTAGCGCTTTTGTGAAATCCATAGAGATAAACATTTTGCACGCGCATTTGACGACAACAATTGACATTTCACGTTGTTGCTATAAACATGATCAACAATAACCGTTAATTGTTGTTATTCTTGTTGTTGTCGCAATTAAGCACTTTCTGCGTTCTCACGTGAGACCTTATAAGGTTGTTTTTTATTATTTATTGTTATCGCTGCTGTTGCTTTTGTTGTTGTTGTTACGTTGTCGCCGTCTAATTTCATAAATAAGCGCGAAAATTTCGTGCATGAATTGAAATTTTGAAAAAAAAAAAAACAAAAAACAAGATTAACATTATTATTATTATATATTAACAAAATTATGATCTTCATTTATATAATGTATTTAATTATGTATTTTTCATTCCTTGGCATGATCCAACGTTTGCCCATGTCGTCTGGGGATTTTGTGATCAATACACTTGTATGTATGTGTGTATGTGTGTGTGTTTATATAAATTTGTAGTGCTTAGCAACAGATGCCAAGCCTTTGTTCCTCGTGCTAATTAAAGAAGGGGGCGTTACACTTTTTCGTATACAAGAAGATAAAACTGCTGATGATGCTGTTATTGATACTGAGCTGACAACAACAAAAACAACGACGACGACGATGTCGGCACCAACGTCAATGATGACGCAAAACTGAAGCGCATCGTCAATGCTGCCCAAGTCAGGCGCTTTTGGCCATGTTTTGTTTTTGTTTTTCATCTAATGCGAACATTTGTTGACTATGCGCGCGCTCGCAATAAATAAAAATAAAGACAAACACATGATAACTAACAAAATGACAACAAATAAATTAGCAGAAATTTTGTAAAGAGGGCACGTCTACCATAGCGGCCAATAATTATTGGTCAGCCGAATGGACCCGACTTATGGCACGTACCTACATACATAACTAACGCAGGCAGTCTATCAGTTGGTCAAAGTAAATAAAACAAAAAAAATAAAACATCCGAAAAACAAAAATATACTGTGACAAATAAAATTGACTTATACTAAACGGGTATTTTTCTTTTTTCGTTGCCGATCGTCACGCAAAAGTTAATTTAATATTTGTCGGAATTCACCATTACTTATTCATAGCGGTTTCTTCTTCTTCATCATCATTATCATAATATTGTTCTTCTTTATTTTTGACTTTTCATTTTGCGTCTGTACTTTGTACTAGCAAGAGTTGCATGCGCTTTCATTCTTTCCCCAGCGAAACTTCTATGCCTATCAAATGCCCATTTGACGAGCTCCTTTTCTATAGGAAAGCACTAACCGGGCGCCGATTTTTTCATCGTTTTTGTTGTTCAACAAACACGTTGAACGTTCGATTAGTTCGGCTATATGTTCGACTGTTATTGCTCGTCTGTTACTATTCTGTTATTTGCAGTATTTTTAGGTCTGCTGTTGCTGTACTGTTCGAATTTAAAATCAATAAAAAAAAAGTTTATATTTTCAAATTAATTTTATTTTAATAATTAAATTTAAAATAAAGTATTATTATTATTTGGTCATCAACTCCCTATCGGGTCACAGCCTGAAGCACAATTTTCCTCCACACCAAGTGTAGACTGGGCTTCCATCACCTAGTCTTGCCAACGCATCCTGGGTCGTCTTCTCCTCCGCTCCCCGACAATCTCCACATCAAATACCTAACGAGCCGGAGTGTCTTTTTCCATACGTGCGATGTGACCCAGCCAACGATGTCCATGAATTTTTATTCCATTGACTACGTCAGCATCATTGAATAATTTATTGTTTATTTGAAATGACATCTAACGCCTGGGTTGTTAGCATACATTATTATTCCTAACATTCAAATTACTGCGAAGCAGAAATATTTCTTCCGTCCACTTCTGCTTTTCTGTAATATCAAATACGAAGTCTTGAAGTTGGTTGCTCCGACTTCGTGTGTTTTTCGTTTTCACACAAAAGCATACAATCAGCCTTCAGACTAGCATCCAGTTCATGCTTAAGTTGCCAACAACATTTTTTGTTTTTCGATAAACATCCTGTTAAAATGCAGATGCGCATCCAGTGTATGCCATGAATGTGTTACATCCATTGATGCTGAATCGAAGTTGTCCCCGACAAAAACTCCCACATACACACACACATCCATACGTGTACAGTTTTTCTGGCTGGCTCACATTTACTTAACGCAGAATTGTGAATGACTTGATTGATTATTGCGTATATGCAATAATTAATCCAATCATATATGTAAATGTATCTGTGAGCAACCAACCATGCATAGAATAAAGAAAACCCGAAAGACCAAAATAACGATAATTTCATTAATTAATATGCAGAAATCATTTGTCATTTTGGTGCTTTACAATACTGGCCGACTGAACAGTCAACACAGAATTCCACGTCCACGTCCGGCGTCAAATATATTTACACACAAAACACTTAATGAGCGGAACTGTTGACAATTACTGTAGTTTTTATACCCTGTACCTTATAGTACAAGGGTATATTAGTTTTGTCAGCATCGACAATGTATGTAACACCCAGAAGGAGACATCTCCGACTATACAAAGTATATATATTCTTGATCAGCTCGATAAGACGAGTTGATATAGCCATGTCCGTCTGTCCGTCTGTCTGTCTGTCCGTCTGTCCGTCTGTCCGTCCGTCCGTCTGTCCGTCTGTATGAACGCCTAGATCTCGGAAACTATAATAGATAGAACCAAAAGCTCTTCGCACTTCGATTCTGTCATTTCTTAAGCAGATCAAGTTTATTTTGTTTTCCCCCTTTTTAACTTCGTTTAGGGGTGAGGGGCAAATGACTGGAGTAACCTCGGGTAAAAACTTACAAAAGTCGTATTTTCTGGGTTGTCTTTTGAGATAGGAACACCAAATTTGGTGTGTATATAGCTGACTCAAACCCCAAGACGATAGAATAAAAAAATGGGCGTGGCCACGCCCCCCATATAGTAAAAATTTGAAACGCTTATATCTCAAGAACCATAAAACCTAAAAGAATGAAATTTTGCATATATGCTATTGGAATTGAATATAACATGATTCAATTACAAAATGGGCGTTGCCACGCCCACAAATAGAGAAACTTTGTATCTCTGGAACCAATTGGTCTAAAAGTGTAAAAAAAGGTATGTGTGATATTAAATGGAAATGAAATCTATTTTGATGAAAAAGTGGGCGGGGCCACGCCTTCAAACAGTCGTTACTAATTGAAGGTACAGGGTATGTCGGAGTCGATTACTGTCGACTCCAATCCTTACTGGTTTTTTTCTTGATTTTTCGACTTCGTCAATCAATGACAATGAGTCGACTGCTCATGCCGGGCTCTTTGCACATTTGTACGTGTGTTCCTGAGTGAACTGCAAAAACGCACACTCGCACACACACCTCATTGAATTACTACGAATAATTATACATCAATGATATTTGCATATCTGCGATATTGAACTTGAAAAAAACAACTACTTCGCCTGCAACGAATTTAATATGTGCTATAAATGCTTCTTCAATCATTTCGATTGGCAATTGTGTTTTTATTAGAAATTTTCAAGTTAATTAATGAAAAACCACCATAAGCAGAAATTGACGTGTGTGCGTTTATATAAGAAAAGTCCAACACTAACTATTTGTATATAAAATACAAATTAAATAAATGAAAGTTAACAACTGACGTCGTTTGAATTCATTGCAAATGATAGGTTTGTTAGTGCATAAGTCAATTATTGAGTTTGAAATCCCTCCATTTAAATTAGAGAGAATCGTTTTGTAAACTGGAATTTCTGGTTAACTTTGGCATTTTGTAGTGTGCAACTGTTATGACGGCAACAACATCAAAGCAAACGGTGCACATGCGCGCCCATGTGATTAAATCCCCCAAAAATGGCAACACAAAAGCGGTCACAAATAATGAGCAGCCAGTGAAATGTAGAATGTTGAGGCAAATGCGAATTTTTAAATTGAATATTTGTTTTTTTTTTTTTTTGTCATCTTAAGCGTCTTGCACAAAAGGCATGTTATCTACAGATTTCTGCAATTAGTTAAATGAATGGGAAACAATTAAGCAATGCGCCAAAAACGAAAATTATAATTATGAGGGCGCAATAAAAAATGCAGTTTAATAAAAAAAAAGAGAAACGAAACATGTAAGAGATCACACTGAAAGAGAACAATCACACATCTATGAGACTCGGCACAAATGCGCAAGGAGAACGGGGGAGACATGACCGAATGCACTTCCAAAACGCACAATTAAGCAAACAAAATGTAAATAATGATCTGTTGAGAAAGCAAAAATATTAAGAATAAAGCTGCTAATCTTTGTTCATCTTCTTACTTATTTAATTTTTTTTTCTTTTTGACAAGCTTAAACGCATTTTTAAGCAAAAAAAAAGTTTTTTGAGGGACGCAGTGGTGGAAAACGCAAAAAAGTGTATCATTGGCACAACACAGAAGAGAGTAAGAGGAACAGAGACAAGGCGGAAGAGAGAGAGAGAGAGTAACCGCGTGACTGACATGCAATGCACTCGCGCATGGAGTGCAGCAAAAAAAAAAAGAAATCAGTAACCTAAAGGAATAAACTAGAAAGAAAAGAGAGCGTTTCATTCACCTGCGGCGGCCTCTCTCTTTGCTTATGTTTGAATGTGTGACAAACAGAGCTGCTCACTTGTTGGTTTTGCCGTCTGGCTTGTTTGCTTGCTTTGCAATTCTTGACTGTTGGCGCAAATAAAGAATTCACAAAAATATAAAATACCTCACACACTTCATTACTAATTCAATCGCATTCATTAACTCGTCGAGTAAGCATCGCCGTGGTCGATCGTTCGCAAAAACCTTTAACATCGACGATCATTGTCTTCCAGTCTATCCTATTAGCGTGTCCGTTAGTCAGTGTTCATTTATTTTTTTTTGATCCTGAGAACGAACCTGCATCAACAAAATTTAGTAAAGCAAAAGAAAAAACTAACAGTTAACTAACAACTACTTTAACGAAGACAAGGCAGCAACAACAGCAAAAACTAATAACAAGGATAACCCAGTAAAGCGAAATAAAATAGTGCAAAAAACAAGTGTTTTTTTTTTTTTTAAATTTAAAACAAACGAAAAAAAAAACATTAAATAAATAACATTATTGCAAAGACACAAAAAATTAAAACAAAAGCACAAATTATTAAATACAATTTAAATAAAAACAAAATGTGTCACAATTCAAGCATTGAAAGTGAACAAATTGATCGATTCGTGGCGTATGGCATGCCGCAGAAAGTGATCAAAAGTGTTAAATACACAATACGTAAACGACACAAAGCAGATAATGAGAAACGTCGACGCCGTGAGAAAGAGGAAGAAGCAGTAATTATTGCAGCAGCAGCGGCAGCCGCTCCAATAGCAACAGTAACAGAGATGATAACAGAAACAGCGAATATTAATGACAAAAATGAACTAACAACAGCAACAGAAACTGCAACAGCAACAAAAAATGACAATACAACCATAATTAGTGCAAATACAACAAATATAACAATTACACAAACTACTGTTAACGATTCAGCGAACGGTTTGTACGAAGCTTTAACGTCATCATCATCGTCGTTGTCGTCGTCGTTGTCGCTTTCGTCGCTGTCTTCGGGCCAAAATACGTCAAAATCAAATTCTTCAAAAGTCGATGTTGTCAAAGAAACAACAACAGTCGGCGCAGTAACAGAAACAAATGAAGAACCAACAAAAGGCGGCACCGAATTGAAATTAGAAAAAAAATTATTAACAATTGAAAATCATAACGAAACGAACAAATCGGAGGAAATAATATCAAAAGCAATAAATATGCAAAATTATAAACAGCAACAAGAAGAAAATCAACCAACAAACACCAACAATTCAAAGAAGACTTTTAAATTATTACAAAGTATACCAAAGTTTTGTGGACGTTATCGCCCATTATTACAACAACTACAGCGTGAGCAGGCCGAAGAAGCTGAACAGAAGTTGATGACATTTTCAAAAGTATGTGATGATGAACCGGCAGCAACAGCAACAACAACAACAGAACCAGCAACAACAGGCACAACGGCACAATTAAATGCACAACGTCGAAGCATAAGTGTCATGGATCCAAAAACATTGGAACCCTCAATGGATGACGCGCTCGCAATTGGCACGCAAATGACGCGAAAATTTGCTGAACGTCTCGCCAGCGCCGTTGGCAAATTACAGTGCAGCAAATTATACACGTGAGTAAACGATTATCTTCATACATACATACATATGTATGTATGTATATATTTAGCTACATAATAATTGTCAGGCCAATTGATTGATTAAAAGTTAATGATTAAGTCGTTGACCGTAATGTCAGCCACGCCTTGTTTACACAATGTGCCCACTTGATTATTGCTTATTAATTTGCGTGTTCGCCTTTTAAATTGTAAATTGCAGGTTTTTTTTGCTTACCTGTCTGTCTGTCTGTCTGTCTGTCTGTCTATCTTTCCGTCTGCAAGCCCTTAAAACGCCCAATCATCATTCTAGTTGTCGCATAACATTAATAACACGAGCCTCGTTGTCATTTGCCTTTGTAAGTATGTCTGTCTGTCTGTCTTTGCGGTTATACAAGGGATTCACGTGTTACTTTTACGTTACGTTACTGCATAACATACATACTTATATGTAGATATATCTATATTTCTATACGTATCTGATTTTATTAACTTAAACGTCGTCGCACGCTGACGCGTCAGCATTTTATTTCTCTATCAGTATTTCTTTTTTTTTTTTCACACGCTGCGAGCGCAAAGTTCAACTCAATGACGACGTCAACTTTAACGAAATGTTGACGAATCATTAATTATCGTCAACTAAATGATAAGACGGTTTAATGTTTTTTAGGGGTTTCCTACGCTAAAAGTTACTAATGTTCTACGTTATTATTTTTGGATATTTTCTTCATCATTTGTGCGTGTGTGTGACTCATTTTGAAGAGCTTTTTCACACGAACGTTTCACAAACTTATTTAGTTTCATGTTATCGATCTGTTGATCGGTTTGCATATCAGTGACGTGCTCTTCTTCTTAAATAGACAATCAACTGCACACGCCCACTCATATGTACACACACACATTCTCATTACTGGTGCGTGCGCTGTTGTGTATGTGAGTGTATGTAACTTTGATAACACCTGTTGTTCGTTGGGGGCGGCCAGTGATTCTCTTGCTTTGGAATTGCATTTTTTCACACATTTAGAATTTACCCACAATTTACATTTTCCATGCATTCCGGCGTAAATTGGCACGCAGCTTACTTGCTAAGCCGACGGAGTCCAGCTGTTCATTGCCGTAATCAAATTGCGTTTTTATATCTCTCGGTAATCGTTTGGTCAGCCGATTACTACATACATACATACATATATCGTCCGACGGTCCGTCGAATCGTCTAATCCGATTGGTTGTTCATATTCATGATGATTTGGACAATGGGCGCACGGACGCCTAGACGGGCGGACGGGCGTACGGACGGACGAACGAACGCAGACTGTCTATGCATATTTAGCATTGTATGGCGAAAAAACTGCATGCGTTTTGGCACGTACGCCATTCGCTGCTTTGCTGCGCCACTGTTGTTGCTACTGCTGCTCAGCTATGATCGGCTTTGTTTCATGTACGTGTCTGTCTGTCTGTCTGTGTATTTAAGCATGTATGGTGTTTGTGAGAGTTTGTTTCTCTTCACTTTTTTTTTGTTTTTTGCAAACTATCAAGTTCGTTCTCATACGCGTTTTTGTTGAACATAATCTATGCACAAACATTTACGTGTGTATTGTATCTACAGACATATACAAAGTATGTATACCTATGCGCATACGCATTGAGATAAACGCAAAACAAAACAAAAAACAAAAAAAAAAAAAAAAAAACAATGAAATAAAAAAATTAAGCGTTAAGTTTTTGGCTCGCGTCTTTCGCGTTCGGAGCTCATTTACTTATTTAACATTTTAATAAAACCAAAAAAAAAAAAAAAAAAACAAAGAGAACAATTGAGGATTTTTATAGCGCACATTAGGGGGCCACAAGCGCGACGAACCATTGCTGGCAGTCATGCATTTGGCAGAAGGACATGATTGCGAGGGCGGCCTTCATCAACACACACAGAAACCGCGTTTGTTTGCTTCTTTTTGAAACTTCTTTGTTCTACACATTGTCTAATTTACTTATATAATTCTTATGAGCTTTAATCGTTACAAATACAATGTAAAATACCTTTTGGCATAACTAATCTAATTGTATTTTTTTTTAAATATATTTTCTTGCAGAATTTTAACGCGCACCACACAACCAGCGCATTTAATAGCCATCTGTATATTGACATTTGTATTGCTGACAGTTGGCCCCGATCTTATTGAAAATCATAATGGCGGCAGCAGCGATAATAATGGCATGAAACAAACGGTAGCAGCCGCAACAACAACAACAATCAACAACAAAGCTGCGACTGCAACAGAAACAACAACATCAACGCAGAGTGGGGGCAGAGGCGGAAGCGGCGGTTTGGCAACAATTGCCTACTTGGCTGCATTTGCGACACATTTTGGCGCACAAATCTGGATGACCTTTGTCTCAGGTAGGTGTCATTCTGTTTTTGTGTTAGTCCTGCTGTCTGTCAATCAGTCAGTCTGTCGGTCCGTCCGTCAATTTTTGTGCATTAAGTTAATAATAAATGAACGCAAATGTGCCAAGAAGATGACAATCAAAGCAACAGCCAATATTCGTCATTAAGAACAACAACAACAACAGCTTCATCATCATCATCAATGTCTGCAACATCGTTAGCAACAGCTTCATTATAAATTTGTTCTCATCATTGTTAACCGCAAATGTGATGTACATATGAACATATGTCAACAATTGCTGCAAACGTCAAATTGCAAATATGCAATTTGGCACAACGAAAGCACTCATCACATCACATCAACATGAACAACATCATCGTCAACAACAACAGCAACAGCAACAACATCGACAACATTCAACAAACAATGACAAACGCCAAAATTGTATGCATTTGCCTGCTGCAATTTCTCATATATTTGCCTTTCTTAACTAATTGCGTTTCTTTTTTCTTTGCCTCTCTTCCCATACATTACACAGGTCTGTCACTGTACTTCTCGCTGCCGCGTCACACATTCGGTCAATGTCAACAGATACTATTTCCGAAATACTTTGCATTGAACGCAATGCTCAGCATTCTTATGCTCATCATCTATGTGAAATATTTCTTGATCAATTGGACGTTTGCCGCCATTTTGCAATTGACATCACTTGCATTGACCGCCATCATTGAGGTAACGGTACGTCTATATTTGGCGCCACCGATGCTACGTCTGATGCACGAGAAGTATAAGATTGAGGATGCTATCGGCAGTGGCCAGGAAGTCGGCAGCCTTGTACAGGGCGATCTTGTACAATGTCCGCATTATCAACGGATACATAAGGGTTTCCGCCGCATACACATGACCATTGCCATTGGCAATATGTTGGTCATGTTGGCCACATTTCTGCATTTGTATTTTCTTGCATCGAAAATACGTATTAGCTAAGAGAACATGGCCGTTTCGGAGCTCACAAATCTTATTTATTATTATAATTTATAATTATTATTATTATTATTATTTTTTTTTTTTAATAATTTATAGTTTGTAGTCATTAGACGAACATTTAGTGAAAGTCTGTCTACAACGCTCATACTAGTAACACAAAGAAAAAGAAAAAAAAGAGGAAAAAGAAGAAATCAAAAACTACATACATAAAAAAAAAGTAAACCCAAAGAAAAAAATTATTGTTCTCTTCAAGAAATTAGAAGTACTAAATGCAAATAATGAATTTATATGTTTAGTCTAAAATATCATAGTTAAAATTGTTGCAAAACAAAACAAAAGAAATTATTTATGTGAAAATTCCATCTTATATTCTCAAACGAAATCATATTCGCACTCACACAAACAAACTCTCACACACACACGGCCAAGTAACCCACCAAAATCAAACAAAAATAGAAACTTAGTTTATCTAATTAAAATGTTTGAAAAACATTTTGTTAATTTTTAATTGTCCGAAACTTTTTAGCAAATTTTTAAAAATTATTAGTAATTTTATTATAATTTTTTTTTAACTTTTTTTTTTTTTGTTAAAACAAAGAGAAGAAACCCAAAAAAAAAAAGAAAAGTATTTATGCGTATTTATTTTGCTTAGGAACTGTGATAAACTCACTTTCACACCAAGAAAACATTATTATAGTAACTGAAAACAAAAACTTGGAAAAAAGTAAATAAATGAAAGAAAGAAAACTCAATAAAACGACAACAATTCCAACATTCTGCCCACCTTATTCATCAATTTGGCTCACCAATCACCTATAATGCCTAATTCGCAATATGCTTCATCATTTAGTTAAAAAGGAAAATGTAAATTTAGCAAATAAATTATAATTTATACTTCATTTAGAATTTGTAATGTTTTTTTTTTTTTTTTTAATAATAATGGCAACTATGAAATATAATTCTTTTGCAGTGAAATATATTTTTACTATTCAAAAAAAATAAACCATTCTAGAAACTGAAAAGATAGTAAGAACACAAAACAAACAAAAAATAAATTAAATAAAATTCTAATAAAATAAAATACAATTGTGCGTTTCAATTGCATTATGGAAAATAAGAAACAAACAAAATCGGAAGATTTTTTTATACTCTTGCAAGAGTATATTAACTTTGTCTTGAAGTTTGCAACGCAGAGAAGGAGACATCTCCGACTATATAAAGTATATATATTCTTGATCAGCACGACGAGACGAGTTCATATAGCCATGTCCGTCTGTCTGTCTGTCTGTTTCAATGCGAACTCCTCCCAGAGTTTTGAAGTTAGCACAAAAATTTAAACGCAGAAAATTTTCTTTCCCTTGCAGGCAGTTTATATGTAGAAACTAGACTGATCGGAATACTATAGCATATATGTAGCTGCCATAGGAACGATCGGTTAAAAATGAGGTTTTTGCTCAAAAAACTCTTTGATTTTAAAGCTATTGCCTCGATTTTTTGCACAAGAACATCGTGGATGTAAATTAAGGCACACTGCAAAATTGGTGAAGATCGGATAAATATAGCATATAGCTCCCATAGGAACAATCGGTGAAAAATTCGGTTTTTGTTAGAAAAACTTTTTTGTTTTCAACTATAAACAGATGAAACCTTGCAGTTGCACGTTTTTAGGAATCCTTGACCATATTACAAAGTTTCATAAGAATCGGACATAAGGGCGTGGCACCACCCATATAGAGAAAAACTTTAAAATGTGATTTATCTATAAGCAGACGAGATAGAAAATCATAAAATGAAGTGTAGAATGACTGCATTGTATTCTTTAAAAAAAAGTAGAAAATGGACGGGATTACGCCCTTTTATCTTCATAAACTTATAAGATTCTTATTGGCAAAACTATAAAACGGATTTTCCAAATGCTTGCAAGAGTATATAAGTTTCAGCAAAGCTGAAAATAGCTCCCTTACTGGTTTTAGTCACAGATCGATTAGTAAACTATAACTGATATCAAAAGCACATTAGTTTCAAAAATGCACTCACGTTAACGAGCTTTTAAAGCTTGAGCGTACACTTTAAATAAAATTGACTTAAAGTTATTCAGTCCTGACTTAATTCAACAATAATCAAAACATAAAAGCTTTCAAGCTGTAGTGAAAGTACTTTCTCACTTAAGTATTTGTTAGTTGCTACTACTCTCATGACCTCTCATGACTGTCATCTATGCTGCGTGAGCGAAACGATCACGAAAAGCACAATTTTATTTAAATGGCTTACAAATCATCGTAAGCGCCACAACAATATGAAAAATAAATTGAATTTATATATGTATGTACATATGTGCAAACGAACATTAATCTTGCAATGACCTTAAAACTGTATACTGTTTGGCTCAACTCAAATTGTGAGTGCTGTTCAAACTAATAATATTTTTCAGTGTATTGATCAGCCGATCGTAACTTTTCAGCTTTCATTTGAACAGATGAAGAAAACTTGAAAGCTCAAAAGGGGAAACACAGTGATAAAAGTATCTACGAAGAAAGCTTATGAAGAAACTTTTTTTGTCAGACTGAGACAATGTGATTCAAAAAAGCTCAAACTGTAGTAATGTTACTTTTACCTTATATTATTATAACCCGTACACACACTGTGTATCGGGGGGCCCCATAAAGTATATATATTATTGATCAGGAAGACAAGAGAAAATGATTGAGCCATGTCGTTCAGTCTGTCCGTCCATCCGTCTGTATTTACCGATGGTTCTCGGTAAACTATAAGAGATAGAGGCTTGAAACTTGGAGGGTGGACTCGTGATGCTTGTGCCACGCCCACTCCTTCCCGTCCCACCAGCACCACCAACTTTTTTAAAACGTTACAACTTGAACAACCGAAGAGATAGAAACATAAATATAGACTCAGTATTAGTGGCTCTATAAAACTGCATACCACAATTTCTCCCCCTCCGTTTAATTTTCCCTCCCCCAGTTGTTTTCTTAAAATTGCTGTATCTCCAAAACTATTAAAGGTACGAACCTGAAATTTTGTACACAAACTAAGTAAGTATATATGTACCTCTCAAACTGCATAGCAGAAAATTTCCCTCTCTTTGATCGTTACCCCTCGAAGGCCTACAGACTCAAATTTATCGAAAATTCCAGATTTTTTGACCGATTTTCTTGATATTTTGAACCCTATTTGAATAGACGACGTCAGATCAATATTTATTTATAGATTTGGTATTATATTGTCGAGTATACTCGACGAATATGTGGAAGGGGTGAAAATGTCAACAGAGGGGCAAAAAATAAGAAAATCTAAATGAAAACTCACCGCTTCAATTTCCTTCTCGAATTGCACGGGTCTCAAACGGCAAAGCACCACAATCAGATAAACGAAATTGACACCCAATCCAAGGCCTGACCATAGCACAACATCCGGCGTGCATTCAATGAGATAACCATACATGCCCATCAGTATGCAACCGATGAATAACAATGCGCGCATCCAGAGCATGCCGAAGGGTCCGTGGGGCGCCAAAAAGGCAAGAAAGAGAAAAGCATTGCCCAATTGAAAGTAAAGATGATGCGGTTGCTGCCACATGAGACATTGTTCGATTGACCAATCGCCAGGATTTAGTGAACGCAATGTACCGTTGTTGTCCCAGGTAATTGTGCCGCCAGCAGCACTTGTGCCTGCCGTTGTTTGAGCGATCAGTGTACCGCTACTGGTAATGATGCTTCCACTGCCGCCTAGTCCGACACCGCCGCCCCCACCACCACCATCACTGACGCTGCTACCGCCGGCGCTATTGATAAGCGCGCCAACACCAACGCCAGCAGCGTTTACTCCTGTACTTGGCATCGTATTATCGATATACTTGATATCGTTCAACTCGTTTTGCTTCTGCTTCTGTTTCTGGTCCTCCTCCTCCTCTTCTGTAGCGTCTGCCGCCTTATCGCGTTCGCGTATAATAACGTTTATCACAGTGTTATCAATCGAGTTACTTGCTGTACGTCCACGCTCAGCAGCAGCTGAGCCACGGCGCCACACGTTGCCGCCTCCAAAATGTTGGGCAGCGTTTGTAGACGCTGCTGCCGCTGCCGTTGCCGTTGCAGTCGCGGTTGCCGTTATCGTTACCGTTGCTGCGAATGCAGTTGCGGTCACGCTGCCAGCTGGAACCAAATTAAAGCCAGCGCTGCTAGTTTCGATGAGTCCTAAGGCTAGCGCGCTGATCAACAGCATCGCCGCCAATTTCGCCCAGCCGTTGGCCAACAACAGCAGCAGCACTCTTCTCGAATGTTGTTGTTGGCGCGATTGTTAGTTCTTTCCTTGTGTTTCTAACTTCGCTGATCTCTATTTTATGTATTTTTTGTTTTTGTTTTGCCTCGTTCGATTTTGGACAATTCTTGAAACTTTGGTTTTTTTTGTTAACTATTTTGCATAGTTTAATTTTGTAGTCTTTGTCTGTATTTTCGTTGTCGATTTTGCTGTTACTGTTGCTGTTGTTGTATTTGTGCTTGCTTGTATATTTCTATGACGTCGTTGTTTTTGTTTTTGCGGTTGTTGTTGTTGTCGCATCTGCTGCTTCTCAGACTCACATTGTCGCATGATTCAATTGTTGTTCACTCAAACTGATACCGCATGAACTGTAATGAAGAAAGAAAGAAGAAGACGAAAAAGACAAAAAAGAAAATTAATAAGGAAATTATACTTTGTTGATAAAATAAAAATCGATTTATTCATAGGAAATGATTTCGTGGTCATTCAGGCCGTAAAATATAAAAATAAGCAAAGACAAAAACAAATATGTAAATAACCAGAAAATAAGGAAAGAAAACTAGAAAGAAAGTTGTGTCCAGCGTTGTCGAAACTTATATACCCTTGCAAGCATTTTTCCATTTATTCTTATTAGAAAAAAAATTTGTTATATTGTTGTTTTTCCTATAAGTAATAGTTACTCAGGTTTTAAATTCAAAGAGGCGTAGTCACGCCCGTTTCTTAATTTCCCATAATTATGTGCGGTTTTTTTTTTGTTGAAACCCCTCCCTCTCTCACCCTCACCACCTAGGTGAAATTCGGTAAGATTTAGCTGAATCCCCTTTCCTACTTTTATCTCGGCGAAGTGGACGTCCCCTTATGGCATATGGCACTCGTCTTGTCGAGCTGATCAAGAATATACACACATACATACATGCATATGTTCTTTAAATGGTCAGAGATATCTCTTGGTGTTGTAACCCTCATGACAAAGTTAATGTACCTTTGCAAGAGTATAAAAAGGTTAGAACAAATGAATGCACGCAAAAAAAAAAAAAACAAAGAACAGAGAACAAGAAAAAAACGCAACATATGTATGTATGTATATGTATACAAATGATAGCAAGAAGATGTGAAGAGAAGGCAGCGTGAGCGAAAATGGCAACATGTCGCTTTAAATACATACATATTGAGAAAGGGTCATGTAATGTCCGGACCGAACAATCGTCTAAAAATGAGTTCATTTTTAACGAGTTGAAGCGTGAACGAGTAGAGTTGCCAAGCGAGCGACTACAAGCAGGTGGGGGCGCCCGACCGGTTGGTCGAGTGCGCGTTACTAAATATGTATGTATGCCTACGCATTTACGTTATTGTTGTTGTTGTTGCTAGTGTAGTGTGAAAAAATGAAAAAACAATAATATAATTATGTGCATGTCATAGACGTTGTCGTCGTTTATTAAACTTTAAGTGTCGAAGCACAATAACATTAAAAGGTAACAGAACAACAGCAAATGCCATAAAAATGCAGCACGAAACAAAACAACAAAAATAAATGTATATGAAACATAAAACGAACGAAATACTAAACTAAAACCAAATACCAAACATGGCAGCATTGCGTGGGGGTTAAGACTGCAAAGCCAATGGTCTATTTACAATACATACATATGTATGCATGCATGTATGTGTGTTTGTGTGAGTGAGTGACTGTGTATGTATTGTTTTAAATTGTCGTTGGCTTTTTTCTTCTTTCAAACTGGGCAGAATGGTGAAGTCATCAACATCATCATCATCATCGCTTGTCCGTCGCGAAGTATTGCCTTGAAGCTAACAAACAAGCAAGCAAGCAAACTCATTCACATTCGCGCCCACAAATAAAAGCACTCACACACATATGAAGGCGAACAGTGTAACGAAATGTTAAAATTTTGCTATAAGTTACTACGCTTGTTAGGAACTAGAGATTACTTTTTTTTCGGAACATAAATAAATTAAAATCAAAGTTTAATAAGATCGTTAACAGTGTTAACTTAACACAAAACGAACCAGTAAGGGCGGTATAGTTAAGTATTCTCAACTATATAATACCCTGTACACACACCTATGATGATAACACGTTAAACATTCGCCGACAGCAAAAGCAGTGTACCACGATATGGCTTGTGTATTTGCTAATAGTGAGGCAGGGCTCACAGTGCAATGTTGCCATCAGATGGCGCTTTAGTACGGATTTTGTTACAAAGCATTGCTGCAAAATTTTAGTGTGTTGGTCTTTGCGGGGAAAGTGGTAGTTTGTTGTATGCAGTTTTAGAAAGGTATGTTATCTGAGTTTGCATACAAAATTTCAGCATTGTATTCTTTATACTTTAGGAGATACAGCAATTTTAAGAAAAAAAATGACCTTTTGTTGTGCTCGATGGGCGGGAAGGAGTGGGCGTGGCAAAAAATCCTTCAAACTTCATCTAGTGTTCGACCACACGAGACTATCTTCCAAATTTCAAGTCTCTAGCTCTTATAGTTTTCGAGAACCATTGGTGAGGACGGACGGACGGACAGACAGGGCTACATCAATTCGTCTTGTCATCCTGATCAAGAATATATATACTTTATAGGGTCCCCCCTCCCCTCCTTCTATGCGTTACATACAAACCGTCTCAAACAAACTTAATATACCCTGATACACAGTGTGTGTACAGGGTATAAAAATAAAATTTTATCATTTGCTAAATCATTTTTCTAATAGTAGATTTAAAATTTAATTTTTAAAACTACATATTTCTGTTTGATATTCCGCGCCAATGGCTGCAAAAATTGCAGATCTTTTGCATTTTTCCCAAATGTCAGTATGCAAGATTCGGACGAGTCAAAGTTTAGTTTTTTCCAATTTTCTCTTTTTGGACATGTTGACGTCCATGAATTGCGAAAATTTCGGGCTTTTGGTGTCAGGCCTGAGGACCGCATTTTTCATAGAGGCCCGTGGGGCCCGTGCCCATCTCTATTAGGAACTATGAACCCTATCAATACACATGCACGAGTCAAAGTTTAGTTTTTTCCAATTTTCTCTTTTTGGACATGTTGACGTCCATGAATTGCGAAAATTTCGGGCTTTTCGGGCTTTTGGTGTCAGGCCTGAGGACCGCATTTTTCATAGAGGCCCGTGGGGCCCGTGCCCATCTCTATTAGGAACTATGAACCCTATCAATACACATGCACATATCCATCAATGCATGTACGTTCATATATTTATTTATGAAAACAACCAGTGTCGACGCAAATGTTAGGCCCGTCTCTCTGTCAGTTGAACATAATCAAATCGATCTGTATTTTTTTTTTTTTTTTATTTGAACATGCGTGTGCTTACATATGTATGTATGTAGTATATATATTAATACATGTTAATTCATTTTTGATTCGCGCGAATCTTATGCAAAGCTCAATTGGAAATATGTAACTATGTACAAATGTTTCAAATAAATATTATTGAATGTTGTACCACTGTTTAAAGTTTCTGCATCTATAACATCAACAACGCTATCTTCGGCCTTGCCAAAGATTATATACTCTTTACGCCCTGTTTTGTGCCACGCCCTTTTTTCTCTATTTCTTAATAGAGAAAAAAATAATTTTCATTGTTTTACATCATTGGGACTAGAAATAGTCAAATTATAGATTTTGGCTATAAGTGGGCGTTGCCATGCCCATGATAAAAATAGTTTTCATGCCTCCTTAAGAACATAAATGTCAATTAATTAAGAAACAAAATAAGTTTTCCCTACAACGACGTAAATTTGCTTCTCTTCAATGAAACTTTGAAATGAGTTGATCGCACAAAAAAGGAGACTCTCTGCAAAATTTCATCTCGATAACTTAAAACATTTTGAAGGAGATTGTATTACTATACACAGGAATACAAGAAAATATGTATGTACTTTGTATAGTGGAAAAAATTTACATCAATGTTTTACAAAGTTTAGGACACAGTTAATATTCACAGCGTGAAGAGTATAAAAACAAATTGCAATGTTGGCGTTTTGTGACGATAGGCAAACTTATTGGAGTCCAGCATTCTTTCTAAAAATTATGATACTAAGCAACTAATAATAACTACAGTAATTAAGTAGTTCTAAATGGAAAGTTTTGCGGGAGTTTTGAAAATTGGCATCTATATGGATTTTGGGATGTTCTTTCCGAATTTTTATTTTGCGACCTTCTATCACCGCTGCTCCAAAATCACTTTTTGTCCATTATGGCTCATTTTACACCAAAAATATATCTACACAAAATTAAACTAGAGAAATTTCCTACAAATTATGTTTGTTACTGTATTTTAAAAGAAATTACAAGAAGAGGTTATAGAAAGGGGAAGGAAAAGAAATTAAAAAAAAATAAATAAAAAAACACTAAACACATGTACAATTAGGCATTTTTAATTATGGCAAAACACGCATACTCGCACTGCATTGCTTCAATTGTATCCATGTAGTGAGGTGAGGTCTGTTTGCGTGTGTGAGTGTATTGTGTGTGTGTGTGTAAGTAAGAGTCTATGTCATCAATTGATTATTGGTATTTTATGATGATGTTGTTGTTTTTTTAATTGCTGTTGTAGTATTTACAATTGTTTTTGTTATTGTTGTCACATATTGGTTTATGCGGAAGTGAGAAAATATTTATTAGCCATTGGTTTTTTATGATTTTAAGTTTATTAAAGACAAAATTTAATAATATTAACTAGAAAAGAAAGTCAAAAGTGAAATGCTGAAAGTGTGCAATTTCCGGTTCCCATAAGTAAAATCAGAGAAAAAAAAGAAATGAAGAACAACAACCACAACAACAGGAAAAAAAGAGAGCGCTAATCAAATCAGAGCGCGCGCTTTTAATCAAAATTCACCACCATAACAAAAAAAAAAGACAACAATAACAACACATTCAGGTAAGGAGCTACATTTTCCAATTGAACTTCACTAACTGAATAACGGTAAAGGACGAGTCTCTAAAACTTTTTGTTTCAGTAGCAAATGAAAATCAAAAATAATTTGTTTGTTATGTTTTCAAACTCATTTACATACATATGTACTTAGATACATATACATTACAACTTCCAGTACATATTAACTTCCGTGAGTGCAAGCAGGCTGGCGCGCTCTTACGCACACACACACACTCACACATATATATTTATATATACTTTTGTTTTTGTATGCACTTTGCACGCAACACGAATGCGGCAAAAGATGCGCTCCTGTATAACCAAACACACACACACACTCTTGCTCGCACAAATCGAGCAGTACACTCATAGTACCGCCGCCTTCATATGTATATGTACATATGTATATGTAATTCTCCCTACCCACCGACCGACCTCCATCAGCACATCCACATTTACTGCACCCGCAGCTGCTTCGATTTTTCACAAAGTTTCTTTCAAAATCATATTGGCATGCACCAAGATTCAATTTTTATTGATGCCTTCCCTTTGACTTTTTGTTCTTCTGCTTCTTTCGATTCGCTGATCTTCTTTGGCGGCTGTTTTTTTTTTTGTAATTGTTGTCTCACACAACTCTACGCAACCAAAACTACAATACTTTATTTACGCTGTGCATGTGCACACAATTCACACTTTCCTAATTGAATAAAAAAAAATACCTAAAATAGTGCGGCCGCCTATAAAATGATGGCAGTGATGATGATTATGATGTTGATGATGACAATATTCCCTTTCTAACCGATTTCTATAGACAAACCATACAGGGTGGGTACAAAACATTTATCATACCCTTTTTAAGTCATCTTCTTCCATTTGATTTTTCTCACAACTTTGTTGCAAATTTTGTTTTATTTTGTTTTGCATTTACTTTTTCCTATTGTTATAAGATATAATTAAATAAAAAAAAATTCACGTCAAATATATTACATTCACATAATTGAAAGCAAAAATAAATTTTGACAGTAAAAAAAAAATCGGTAGATTTCATAGATAAAAACTATTACGATGGGCGACTATCGTTTGTTTTTCGTTTTATTGTAGTCGTCATGTGTGATGAATCTGAAAATGACATTTGTCACTTTTGCTATTTTTTTATCTTCTCTAATGACTTCGTTTTTACTTTTTATTGCGTTTTAAAGCGCATTTGTTATTGGAAAAAAAAAAACAAAAAAAAGGAAAACAGCATTCAAACACAAATCACTCGCACACACTTCTCTTGTATTGAAGTAGTTTACTACTAAGATAATTTATTTAACAATTTGAGCAGCTTATTTGTTTTACATTTTTTTTTTCAAACTATAGCCAATAAATAAAGAACAATTTTGCGCGTCGTCTCTCTTTCACGCGCGAGAGAGACTGTGACGAGACGACAAACGTCGTATCCGACGTTGTCGACGAGAAGATACTTTTTTGACGTTTCTGTGTTGTTTCTGTTGAGTTTGGCTTTTACTACATGCGTGTAAATTTACTCACACACTGTTTGCCGGTTGGAGCAGGTGCTGCCACATTACTAATTTTGCGGACTGTTCAAATGAACTACAGTAGAAACTCAACTTTCCACCACCGAAGCACGAATGCTTCTGATCTTTGTGCGAAAAACACCACCAGCTCGTTATTGGACGGCGTTGTAATTACTAAGATCGCACATGTTTGACACTTGCCCACAGCACATACGGCACTTTAGTGCTTATAAAAATATATGAATTTTTTAAAGCGGGTTTTCCAAATAAAACACAAAAATAAGGATATCCTTATTGCCGTAAAGAGAAAAAATTTATCTAATTCTTCTCTTCTGTTTCTTTTTTATCTTTTCTTGTCTCTTTTTGCCTTTAATGCTCTTTTCCAAATAAGACCACAAAAATCAAGAAAAATGCCCGGGCACCCCTCTAGCGTGATCAGCGCTGAATTCCCCTCACTTCCCCATTTTCAGATCACTTTTTTCAAAAAAAAATCGAAAACCGCGTTCATTTGGTGTGCTGGCTTTGTTTTCATGTATCGCCTGGAAACATAGGGCATTTCAATGCGGGGAAAAAAATAACTCCGCGTGTTTCACCGAATTTAAGCGCTTAATTTGGAGTTTCTCGCTTAAATTTCAGTGGGCGGGGCCACGCTCTCTACATTGTACTGCCGCATGTGCCGGCTTCCAGCGGCAAAACTTGGAGCAAATTAATCTGAATTTATCGAAAATTACCAAAAACGAGAAATATCAAATTGAGTCGAGCGCGAGCTGCGGCTGGAAGAGGTTGTGCACGGACGTTATCGGATTTCTTTCATCCGTCGTCCACCACGTTTTACGTAATTGTCAACAAAAAATAAACTATTTCAAAAAATTTTCCCACAATTTATACATAAAAAAACCGCGGTGAAAATTCGTGCAGGGAATGAGTCCGGATAATCGAGTTTCTACTGTACCTTATCAGCTAACTTGCCAGTTTCGACGCTGGCACCAGAAGAAGCTAAAAACTAAATTTTACAAAAACATTGTTTCTATTTGTAGACTTGAGTCACTTTAGTAGACTTAGACAGTTATGCAAATGCAAAGATATTTAATAATCTTGCAAATCCACATATTACGATCCGAAGTGAGATTGAAGCTGAATTTCAAATTCATGTTAAAAAAAGTGGCAGCACTTAACTAGAGGTGGAGAAACATCAATATTCGCGGGCATCGATGTATTCGATGTTTCTAGTCAAAAACATCGATTAAATTTAATTCAATTTAAATTTAAGAATGTCCCCTAACGGAATCCGCCTCATGATTTTGGGCAAACGAGGCGGTGGCTAATTAAATGGAGGCACAAAGCACGTCCCCAGCGAATGCAGTGCAACAAACGTCAAACTAATACTGCAGTTTCGTTGCATAAAAGAGTTTGATCATTGATTTTTTGTTGATCTAAGATCTGCCAATTCGTTTAAAAGTGCAAATTACATAAGATTATCCGTTAGCTTTCTTAAATACGCACACACAAACACACAATAATTTGTTAAAAACGCGTGAAAATCCAAAACCTTTTTAGTGAATTGTTCAGCGGTTAACGACACGTAAATAACAACTACACACAATGGCGTCTAGCTATCAACTACACAGCGCTATCGACGCCCGAGTTGATAGTGTGCCGCTGAGTAACGCCGCGGGAGTAGCCTAGGATGCAACTGCATACACATTGCACATTGCCCGATTGCTTATCCAAATGTTGACTTAGCACCCACAGCGTGCACTTTGGTTTGTGCTTGACTCGAACTGACATGCATACGAATGTATATACATACATATATAATGTATCTATGCACGCAGTTAGTAACATACATAGTATTTTATTGTATGAATTTTGTATGCTATTTATCAACATCAATTACTTACAGACACAACGCACGCGGGATGTCATAAAAGCAGAAAAAGATCCAATGGTGTGCACTTTGGGTGTGGCATTGTTGTCGAAGAGAAGGCGTCAAAATGGCAATTGTTTAATGTGCAATACACATGTGTGTACATACATACATATGTATGTTATTAACGTACCTAAATATTTGTTGGGACATAACAATATCTTAACCCTCAAAACTTCGTAAAATAAAGTATCATAACTTTGACATTAAATGTAAATACATTTTTAATGACTTCGATCACTGAAGTAACACTCGACAACTTCTTGTTGATCGCCGTTTTTAGACATTTGGATTGGGTTCCTCAAGCCTTATAAAATGATTAAATTTATGATATTTCTTATTAAATAAACTGAAAAACGAATTCAAACCAATGTTTTTTTTTATAAGAAAAACAGACCGCTTACCACACGTCGTTCCCCGGGCAACGAACAACACAACACCCATATAGTAATACCGACCACCTGGAGGACAAAACTTCGGATTGGACGTTAACGTTGCTATGTAAACTATCGGTGGCACTAGACGCCACCACCGTATACCGGGATGCCAGCACGACAACAATAATAATAACAACTGAGTATCGATGATACAGCAGGCTTAGTGTCTAAATTTCGTGTTGGTTTTCTTTGTTTTTGTTTTATAATAAATTTATTTTTATTAGGTTTCGGACACACCCTTCGTAAGGGTTTTATCAGTAGGTAACTTCAATAAACTTATAACGCGAAAAAGAACAATTACTTAAAACCTAAAACCAAAAAAAAAGGAAACCAAAAATAAAACAAATTAAAGAGAAATCATGCGCCGCAACTTCGTTGTTTGTTAAATCGAACACACACATCAACAAACAGTCGCAGCTACACATGCGTAAGTGAGGCTGGTGCTGGACATTAGGAAGGATTAAAATTAGTATCAGATTAATTGTTTCTTTTTTAATTTTTAATAGTTTATTAACCATTGTGCGTTACCAAATTTTAAGTAAGACGCATTCTGGTTTAGTGGATGTGTCCGAAACCAACGCAAAGGATTATTTTCACAATCGAATGCAACACACAAACATTTCCCGATAAAAATAGAAAGATATATATATATTTCAACATAAATATACATATATTTTAAATACACTAACGCGAACAGATACGGTCCGATACAGACAGGGATCCATTGTAAAGAGACGGAGTGTGCTTTAGAAAAGGGAGGTGTGTAAAAGCCAAAGTAAAGTTTTCTAAACATAATCAGATAAGGTGACAACAACAAGCTTATCACCAGCAAGGATTCGGACAAGAAAACGTGGATCACTGTTCGGCAACCGGTTTTTGGTACCGGAGCTATCATCAGACATTGGAAATATCAAATATATGTGTATATACATATATCTACAGGGTTCGGTTTTATTCTGAATAAGAACAAGCCAGTAGACGATAAGACTGGCACAAGGTCAACATAACGCAGGTAAGCTAAGTGAAGTTATAGTGTAGTTCGGAGTAGAAATCAAACCGAAAAGGATTTGTGTCGGTTTGTTGTTGTCATCCGTGTTGCATGCAGCGTTGTGCCGTGATGAGTTGGCGTGCTCTTGTTTGAGCTTATGTGAACATATGATTGCATGATTTGTGTGTCATTTCGCTGACAATCGTGCGCCGATTGCATTTGCACAATGTAGAACAGGAACAATGGCAGAGCCCGAAGCGATGTCAGTGGCAGCGGCAGCGGCAGCGAAACAAGTGCAACGGCGTTGTCAGGCGGTTTATGTCAAGTGTTGGCAGACTTTGGCTGCTTGCCTGTTTATTTGTTAAACGCTGATATTTGTTTGTTTGTTACCGCTGCCTCAGCCGCTGCTGCTTTATTTTGAGTGGTAGCAGTCCGCTTTCGGTTACAATACACGACCCGGCCCGGACCGTTACCTTTTAACATCGATCTAACAATAATTCAGTTTAAATAATTTCTATTTTCTTACTTTTTTCCTCATTTACATTTTTTTTTTTCGTTTGGTTTTGTTTGTTTTTTACTATTATTTTTTATTCTTACTTTCTTGGCATATTTTGTGTGTGAATGCGCTTCTCATATCAGCACAAAAAAAAAATACACCATATAATGTACATGCATATGCACGGTACCTACACTAATAGAGTAGCTGTGACAGCAGCAGATGGCAACTGAAATCAGCAATGCCATTTATACAGTCATTTGAGATACAACCGCGCATGGAGAACACGATAAAATTACGCTAGGATATCGAAGGAACAAAAGACACTCATTCTCATAATACAAAAGCTTGTTTTTTTATTGCATACTCATCAGACGTCACATGCAAAGATAGCAACGCAAAAGTGGCGCGCGCGCGTAATTACACACATGAAAGCACACACACACACACCTTCATTCAATACCACATCATAAAGGCAATCTCAAAATACAAATGCAAACTCACACAGGCTCACATAAATTCATACGAAGGGGACAGCAAAGTGACAAAAGTATAAGAAGGGGAGCCGCGAACATAACCGTAATTTGCATTTGTTTACTTTGAGGTCTGAAAACGGAAACGGAAATACTCCTGATTCAATACAAAATAAAGCGGCGCCGACAGAGCAAACTAGTAAAACAAGCAATATTACAGTTTTAAAGAATTTTCTTGAGTTACTTCTTTTAACAAAAACAATTATGACAAATCCAGCAGCAAACGCAGTATCAAATGAAAAGCGAATTGCTGAAGTTGATGAGAATATTCAACGAATCTTCGATGTACGGAAGGTAAGTACACATTATAAATAACATCTACTGCAATTGTAATAACAATGAATTAATAAATGTATAACGGTTTACCAGCGTTTAGGAAAAGGGGCCTATGGTATTGTTTGGAAAGCCGTTGATCGTCGCACACACGAAACAATTGCACTGAAGAAAATTTTCGATGCATTTCGTGATGAGACAGATGCACAACGAACGTACCGTGAAATTGTCTTCCTACGAGCCTTTCGCAGTCATCCAAACATTATACGAATACTTGACATATACAAGTAAGTTTACAACATGGCATTAATCAATCAAATAATGTGAATCTACATAATATTGTATTGTTGCAATTTTTTTATTTCTAATTTTTAAATTTGCAGAGCATCAAACCATTTGGATTTCTATTTAGTATTTGAATATATGGAAAGTGATTTACATAATGTGATTAAAAAAGGTGACGTCCTCAAAGATGTGCACAAACGGTTTGTTATGTTTCAGTTACTAAACGCGATACGCTACATGCATTCGGGGAATGTGATACATCGTGATCTCAAGCCGAGCAACATACTCATTGACAGCAAATGCCGACTAAAAGTCGCCGATTTTGGTTTGGCACGTTCGCTTGCCTTCAAACGGCCGAAATATGATGGAGAGGACGTGACTAATGAGCTGGAATCTGAGCCTGTGCTAACGGACTATGTGGCGACGCGCTGGTATCGTGCACCAGAGATATTGGTAGCCAGCAAAACGTAAATTCAAATAACATTCTCATATTATTTATTACTAACAAAAAATATAATCTTGTTCCTTGCCGACAGTTATACGAAAGGCATTGACATGTGGAGTCTGGGCTGTATATTAGGTGAAATGTTGCGACAGAAGCCGCTTTTTCAGGGCACCAGCACGGTCAATCAGATAGAAAAGATTATTACGGCACTGCCGGAGGTAACGCCGCGTGATATTCACGCTATTGGTGCTAGTTTTGGCTCCGTGCTGCTTAGCAAAAAAGTACCGGACAAGTACGTCCCTCGCAAACACACGAAATTTGACTCTTTATTTTATTAACATTTGTTGAATATCATTTAGACGCAACACGCTAGACGAAATGTTACGCACAAGTACGCCGGATGCCGTTAACCTGGTCAAGGCTTTGCTAGTATTCGATCCCCATGCGCGTTTAACTGCCAAAGAAGCATTACAGCATGAGTACGTTCAGCGTTTTCGTACCAGTTCGATTGATCTGGAAACAATAGAAGACATTAAACCAGCGCTTCCAGATGACGTTCGTGTATCCGTTAGTGAATATCGTAACAAACTTTACGAAATGATTGCAGAATCGAATGCGAATAGAATATATCGAGATCCATACGCAAAATTGCGTTCAAAGCAAAGGTGAGTTAAGTCTAACTTCATACATGTCTAGTTCGTATGCGTGTATATGTGTGTGTGTGTATGTATGTGTTTACGTATATGTGTAAATAAAAAAAAAGTGTAGACGGCGGCATTAATACGTTGTATCAACCGCCACGTTTGCAGGTCTCGTCGTGCGCAGCAACAACAACAACTACAACCACAACTCCAACAACAGCCACTGCAAAGACAAAAGCTCCAACAACACAAACACCACGATCATCACCACCAACGCAACCAACGTTTAACGAAGTCCTTATGTCAGGATAATGGACATGTCTAGTAGCTACACTTAAAAACTTGCTTTGCAACGTTCTCATTAACACGCACATGCACGCACACAAAACATACATTTAAACAAACGTACATATACGTGCCAGCATTCGTACATACATACATACATACTACATTCATAGACTTGTAAAGCTACTATGACTAACTTTGTATGGATTTGACACGAATTGAATATTTGCGACGTCACTCAAATGTCTTTCTTATTTTACATTCTCAATAGAGATCAATGTGACCATGTGAATCGTCCAAACGCATCGATCCAATGTGATAACTCACATATGGTCAAGCCTACCGGATTGATGCCGGCAACGGATACAAAACAACCTAAGCCACAGCAACAATTGCAGCAAGAAAAACAGCAGCTACAACAACAGCAACATCAACTGGAACATCGTCAAAATAAAGATGAACATTTGCCGTCAACAAACAATGATTATAAACAGTCGAAGGAAAAGGCCACACTAGCAAATCGTCGCAAATCACGTTCGATGTCTGTTGACACAAAAAATTTATGCAATACATACACAGCCAGATTGAACAACAACAGTAACAATAGTAACAATAACAAAGTGACAACAGACAGTAAGACTTGTGTTGAAAAGCAGCCGCAAGCAGATTTGCATTTTTACTCGCAATCAAATAAGCCATTCGAGACAGTTTCACCGCTAGAAAATCTGCCAAGCCATGTCAATGCAACGAAAAGTGATGTTAATGAGTTTAGTTCACGCACTAAAACGGAAAGAAGGAATCCCATATTGCATCAAATGACGGCATCAACAATATGTCCGATGGACCGGAATTGGCTGCATTATCAGACTTCGAATAGTCGCTTGAGCGGAAACGAATCGCCGCCGCTGCTTAAGCGAGATTTGACGATGCATGAATCATTGCAAAAGGAGAAGCTCACACTGGAGCAGCAACCGCGTTATAAACAATACAAGGACACAGCTGTCTTCAAAAAGGAGTTCGCTGCAGTCGCGGCAACACGCAGCGATATAAATCGTTGGAAGTCCCCACTAGGCGGCGTCAGTATCAGCAATGGCGATGAGATCGATGTTCGAAACAATGGTAGCGCTTATTCAATGGAATCAAATGTAAAATCACATGCAGACAATAACAAAGTGGCGGCAAGCCAATTGAAAAAAAGTAAGGAACTAAGCCAAACACGCGGACGTGAGCGTGAGCTAATGCAAGCGCTGGAGTATTCAAAGAAAAATACTAACCGAAAACCGCAATCGCGCACTAATCAGACGGAAGTGCAACCGGAACGTAAACATACTCGAAAGTATGATAAAAATCATAAATGTGACTGCAAAGCTAAATTAGCAGCAAATATTCGTGATCTTTGTTTTGAAATATGTAGTGGCAGCGAATTGTGCTCCCCGATGACGAATAGGCAGCTAAATCAACATCAAAACTACGGACCAGAACCAATTAAACTTACACACTCGTCTAATGAGTATCTACCACAAGGTTGTAAGGAAACAAATATGTCTGGTAATGTGGTAAACGAAGAAGCACCACATCACAGTAGCACGAAAGAGCATTTACAACAACAAAAACACAAATGTCGTGAACAAGGCGGCTATCAACGAAACCAGCAAGAAGAACCACCAGATCGTACAAGAGCCAAACGTTACCAACGACATGAACATATAAAGAAGAACGACATGCAAATAAATCGACGTTTGATTCAGGACGATGAGCGAACGCTGTTGCAAGATCCCAATCCGCGTCTGAAACGCACTGATAAGGGTGAAGGTGATCGTCGTCATCACTGTCGCCTACACAGACAGCACGATCGCGATGAACAGCGATCCAGGCCAAAGTTGTTGAAAAAGCAAAAAGAGGAAGAATTACGACGTTTACGTCAAATGCGTTTGGAAGAAGAAAAACGACGTCTACGTTTACAGTGGATCAAGGATGGCAATGCGGAACTAGAAGCGAAAATTAAAAACAATGCCAAAAACATGCAATGCCAGAAGGATCAAAAGCAAGAAGAGTTGGAGAATTGGCATCGCAAGTTGTTAGTTGAACAAGAAGAAATTGAAAGGCAGACAATGCAATCCTCGCGCAAAATGCAAAGCAAAAAACTGGATGTGATCGGGGATACTAAAGATAAGCACACACTGCATGTCGCTATGGTCAATCGCCAGCCCGACGACAATCGCTATCCAAAGGAGGGCGATGCAATAAAAACGAAAATGCGACCATTTGTGAAAAGTGGACGACAGAATAAATGTGAAACGGTTTATGTCAATGACGCATTCGTTGGCCTTTCGGAGACCAGCAGCAGCACTACTGGCGCATCGCCAATTTGCTACAACTCACGAATCACATTCCTCGAATCTGAAATGGAGAAATGTAAACGCGAACTGGTCGACTATGTCGAGGATAATCGCTTATATCTGAGCGAAAGAAGCGTACGCTACCACATCGAACAACTCAAGCGAAATAATGCAAACAAGACGCCGATACCGGCACCTGAAGTCATATCTACTGTCGATACGACAAGGAAAAAAAATAAAGCATCCTTGCCGTCGTCATTGAGGCGGCTACAAGAGGCACAAAAACTAATCATACAAAAACCGACGTTAGGAACGTTGACATCGCCAGTGAATCTGTCGGGCACTACAAATGTCTCACCAGATGACTCGGGTATTTATTCCATAACAGTTAACACTGACAACGATGACTGTATGGACAATGGTGCTGGCGGCGATGGCGGCGCTGGCTCCTCTATTGTCGAAAATTCAAAAGCACGAAAAAAATATATACCGCTCTTTGAAAAGCTAACAAACGCTGAAAGCGTACGCTACAAACGTTTTCAACAGCAACAGGAAGAATTTCATCAAAGGACAATGTTTGCATGTTCAATAAATGAAATTTATCCACAGGATCCAATTTTGATTGCGTCAAGACCGTCTGGATATCTTGATAGTACAGTAAAGCGACGCAACAGAACGAATGTTGTTAGCCTAACAGATTATGACACGGTATGCTGCAGCGATGAGCACCAACAGGATAGCGTCCAACATAGAGGTAAAGTCCGTCAACATTATCGCCACCAAAACCAGCAGCAACATAAACACCATCAGTTACATAATCATGCATGTGATGTTGAAAAACAGCACCAGAGCAACACACAATCAATGGAATCCTCAAAATATAAGCGGGATGAAAGGGATATAACAACACTAGTTGTCGACGAAGAACGCCAAATGAAAAATGTCAACGAATGCAGAGCTGACCATCGAAACCGCAATCAGGCGAATGTAACTCAACAACAATCAATATCTTTACTTCAGAGACATCATTATCATCACCGATATGATATGGAGCAAAGGCTGCCAAATACAATACAATCGACAGAAACATTAAAAACACATCAAGACAAATACAATCATAGTTACCAATATAAACAACCTCAACATCGAAAGCGTAATAAATCACCACCACGTTCGCCATTGGCTATTAAACCAAACGAGACCAAAGAGCCAATAAAACACCTGACCACCAACCAACAGTGCCATCGTTCATAATACTCTCGTAATCCAAACCAGCTGTACGGTGACTGATATCGGCGGCACACTTAATGTCACCTTCACCAACACGCACGCTTGTAGTGTACTCTATTCCAATGCACTATAGACTACAAACCAACTGTTGAATTGTGTTCGTTCCATGCATGTATCCGTGCACCCGTACGTCATTTTATGTATCTTCGTGTCACGAATATTGCTCGGTTTATATATTTTTTTATAAATATAATTGATCATGGTCGTTCGAATAAAGTTTTCAATTTTTTTTTTTTTTTGTATATATAATATTTGTACGTACGTATACCATACATATGTATATAATATAAACATTCCAACCGCGTGAGTCAATTGCTCAAGGATATAGCAATATATATTTAGAAGACAAAACAGCCGTTAATAAAGGAACACGTTATTTTTATTTTCATAATGTATAATGATTGATTTATATTCGATTTTTAAATTATTGGTGCAAAATCTAATGACGTTTTCATCGCTGACAGATTAGCCTTTTAAATATAACAGTAAAAACGGAATTTCATTTACTTTCTACCGCTGGAAGACTATGAAATCTTCCTCATTTGTTATTTACATACATATGTACATATATGTATGTAGACCAGATTCAGTTTGACCATTGCTTGTTGGACAAGGTTCTCTTGCGTCTATTGCATTCGGCTATGTGCATATTATTGCTTTGAGTTCTGAAATGGAGGTGTTTTAATTACTTTGCAAAAATGAAAGCAATCTAGTACATATAATGTCGTAAATAATGTCTCAACAACACATTTCGTATTTCGGATACTATTTCCAAGTCTTCAGTGTTATTGTCACAGCTTGTTTTTAATTTGTGCAAAAACAAAATCTTGTATAATTTAGAAAACTTATACAAGAAAATCCTCATTTGTAATTTTGGTTTACGATAAGCTGCAACTGTTTTAACTATGAATCTTTGACTTTCATTAGGCAATAATTCAACCCAATTTTAGTCGTACTCAATTCATTTATTTTGAATGAATGTAACGAATACAGCCGCCAAACATAATTTTGCATCTATGAAAGGGAATCGCAATGGTCTGCACTAAATACATTCATAGAGCTGTTATAGACATTTTTGTTTTCTATATATTGCTAGTCATAATATACTTATCTACTAAAGAATATACATAAATACATATATGCGTACTTATGTATTTACGTACTTGGTTGGTATAAATAGTGGTTATGGTTGTCTAATATTATCAAACCTTAATTTAGAAAAATGACAGAAGTTCCATTAGTAATTGCATAATTATAGTTTTTCATCATCTCTAATGAGGATTGTAGTTATCAGTATCGTCAAACAGTTTCAGAGCTGCTGCTCTGCCCACTGACCTTCGTTACCAATATGTACTTTATGTGTGTATTGATTGTATTTAGTTAACAAGATTAGTTGCACAATATTTGTGTGCCGACTGAACATTTTTAGCATTGCCCAAAGTGACGCATCAGCGTTGGCTTATAGTTAGTAGACTGGATATCTGGATATTATTTAGGATTTTCTTTTGTGTTCCAATTGTTGTTGGGGTAACTCCTCCTGTAATTGAAGTATATGCTCAAGCGGTTGTGGCTTGCCATCGTCATCAATGCGACATGGTTGTACAATTCCGCTTTTGTGCAGTTTGTCGATAAGGCCAACAAGTTGCATAGCCTCGAATTCTTTTTGCTCTTCGGTCATGCCTTCTAGTGGATTTCGCTTCGGTGCTTCGTAGCACCCAAGCACAGGGTTAATGCCCTCTTGGAGTTGTTTATATTCCTCTGTATCGCTGTCCTCACTGTCTGATGAATATTCACTATTTTCGACTTGTCGACAGTCAAGCAATCCACGACTTGCAAATAACCCAGCTGCATTACCGTAACCCGTGTATTTAATCATACGACCAACGTCCTCTTTACAGAGAACAAAAAGAAATTCCGCTGAAAGATCACGCAAAATCATTGCGGGTAGTGTGAGAAAGCGACAAAGATGGTTTCGTAGTTCGCTGCCTACCTCTGGACGCTGTGAGACGTCGCGCAATGGCGGTAGCACTACACTACGTAGATAGTGACGCATAACACGATCAGCACGTGCACATTTCACCAACACGGTCAACACTGGCGAGACCAACTCATGGGATGTAGCTTCGACTTCTTGCTGTTGCAACGCTTGTCGCAAATATCGCAGCAGTACCTCTAAAGTGCACACATTACGTCCTTCGAAACAAGTAACGCGTCGACAATGCGCTCCTTCGGTTTGCTCATCATCGACGCATGTCGTTTGGTCACCGCACTTGACTGTTAACTCAGTAAGGCAGCTTGCTGAAATGTTAGTCAATAAATTAATCGCATGTGTGACGACACGGTATTCAGACTCAGTTGTCAAACTGCCAAAGCGCAATAGCAGTTCACGTATGACAACTGTCAAGTGAAGACTTTCGATTTCATACTCGTTTGGGCTCTTGTCTGGACATCCGGTGATGTTGAACATGACCTTAAGCAATTCACAAATAATGTTTATTTCCTCGTCGCTGCATGAAGCCTCTGACAGCTTATCATCCAACCATTTCGTCATGTATGTAATACCATTGAGATCAATTTGCAAACGACTGCGAGCTGTTGGCTCTAGCGCTGTCAGCAAAAATAGTAATTTCATATCGTAAAATTCCAAAGCGCAGGGATGACGCATATCAGAAGCAACCCTCTTCACGATGGCATCTACAGTTTGATTTCGAAGACACTGCCGACGACAATCTGGACTTTGGTATACTAGATTGCAAAGGCATTTCAGAGCTTCAGCTATTACGTCAACCGTAAGTATAGTCCCTGAAGATGTCTTACACATGGTATCATCTTTGACTGTTTGCCTCAGTTCGTCAGGCGTTGAGGACACCGAAGTCTCAGTCAGTACAGAGACAATATTTTCGTTAAGTTCCGCCAACCGCAACAACTTATTCAATTCATTTTCAATGAAATTCGTTTGTAAGCTAAACTCATCGCGCGTGAGAATGCGTACAGTGTTAAGACATATTACATGCAATTCAGATAACGCATCATCTTCCAGTATTCCAAAGAGAGCTAGCCATAAATCTTGCCATTGATTGTTTGTATGAAAATTATCAAATTGTAATAAATCTGCATTCTAGAAGTAATTAATAGATAATTATAGAAAAGACAACGTCCATATATACCCAGCAAAGTTTGTGACTCACTTTTGTATTGAAATCAGTCAGGATGGATGAGATCTTTGCTTTATCCTTGCTCTCTAATTGTTTAAGCAACTCCGGCTCCATGTTGACTATTCGTCGAGGAAGCAAAGACGTTGTGGCCCAATTGTGAGCTGACTAGTTTTGTTCTTGTCTATGCCTGCCTCCGTCCTACTAATTAAATTTGTGCAAATAAAAGAGCAGTAACAAAACCGCCCCAGTAAAAGCGGTCACTTCTTCTTCTTTACAGGTCAAGCAGTCACGAAGTGATTTGCACAGTTGCCACTTATTCAATTTTTGGAATTGAAGTTTTTCTATGTTCAAAGGTGTATTATGATTATTATTTTAGTAATTGGCAGATACCGCCTTTAAAACGATAATATTTAACAATGTTTAAGGTTTTTGACAATGAACGCCTTATTTTAGAATAATTTTAAGATTGTGAATTTAGATTTTTTTTAATAGTTGGCAGCACTGTTCAATAAAAAAACAATCAACAAAAAACGTAAGTTATTTCAGTGAAGTAACTGTTGATTTTATGCGGATCGGTATTTTGAAAGAAAATCAAGTCACATTTGTTTAAAAAGCAACTAATTAATTGGTTTTAATAAACTTTGGTCTGGTTAAAGATTTATTAAGTGACTACAAGCATCTTGAACAGCATACATACGTATGTATTACAAATAAATTACGAAAAGTAATTATGAAAGTGTGTCGGTATGTTTTTTCTGGTTAAGAGCGTCGGTAAATATTTGCACGATCTCCGAGTGACCACCATGCTTAGCGTAATCCAGTGGGGTGAGTCCCAACATATCCTTTTTCTGTAGATCGTCTGCATAAACCAGTATGTACTTGACCACCTCAAGAAAACCATGTAAGGCTGCAGTATGTAGTGCAGTGCGTCCAGATGGATCTTGTTGTAAGAGGTCAGCGCCGGCATATTGATAGGATTTTAGTCGTAACAGGGAGCCACGTGCAGCTGCTGCACACAGTTGTTCGCCTATGGCGCGTGATGACCCAGTCAAATGAGCACCACAGCTAATGAGCAAGCTAATGATTTCATGATTGTCACTTAAAATGGCCTCATTAAGTGGGGTGCGGTCATAGATATCGCGAATGTGCACTGAGACGCCATTTAACAGTAGATGATTGACTACTGCCACATTACCTGTATGGCAAGCCAAATGCAGCGCCGTTCGATTGTCATGGTTTACACCAGAAAGATCAGCACCGTAGGCCTTAAGATTATTGATCTATAAGCAAAAAATAACAAATATGCACGATTGTCAGTACATCAAATTTACCGCTCACTCATACATTCACAAAGAATACAGAACAATTGCTTTTGGAGATAAAAGAGTGAAATCAAGTCATTAATTTTGAAAGGTTGTCTGACTTTTCACTTACCACGCTCTTATTATTCATCACAATCAAGAATTAAGCATTGCTTGTGTGTGCATATGTGATAATATAGTGGCTTTTATATAATCTTTACCTTTTGTATATTGCCATCGCATACGGCGGCGTTTAGCATAGCCGGAAATAATGTCGCACCTAGTTGATCCAATTCCTGTGGACTTGAGAGGTGTAGTGAACGGGCGACAGCATCAACCAAGTCGTATTCTTCCATTTCGGGAGCAGTTGTTGACGTCAACTCGCCTCGTATATTCGATTGCATCATTTGCTTTTTCACAGCCAAAGACCACTCGCTCTTGCCCAGCACGTAGGATAGTTTTGCTAACGCCGCTTCAGGAGTCATGTCGTAACCTGGTATAACACCCATGTCGAAAAGAATTTTACCTGTATCGTAGATCTCAGCGACTGATCCGTTAGGACACTGTGTACAATTAACAATAATGACACCACGTTCGGAAGCGGCCTTCAGTTCTTCTAACATGTCCTGTCGGTTAGAAGGCACATTACCAGAGCCAAAGGATTGAAGCACAACGCCTTTTGTGGGTGGTGCCAAAAATGCTTTAAAGGTAGTTTGAGATATACTCGGAAATATTCGCAATATGCCAACATTGCTGTCTAAATTAAGATGCACAGCGAAACGTTCCAGGGTACATGGCCGGAAAATAAGTCTATAGTCGACGTTGACATTAATTCCGATGCGTGCCAATGGTGGTACATTAGGCGAGTCGAAAGCATCGAGAGAATTTGAACTAACTTTAACAGTGCGGTTGCCACGCAGCAATTTATTGCCAAAGAAAACGCATACTTCAGGTATCACATAATTTCCAGCGAGTATTAAAGCTGAAGTAAAGTTATCTTTCCCATCAGTACGTGTTTCAAATATGGGTATCTGAGAACCCGTTATTATGACTGTTTTACCCAAGTTCTCTAACATAAAAGATAATGCCGATGCTGTGTAGGAAAGCGTATCGGTACCATGAAGAACAACAAACCCGTCAAAAAATTCGTATGATTGCTGCAATGTAAAAATATTAAACCTGTTATGCACATTTACTTTATACAGCAAAAATACTCACATGAATATCTTTTGCAATACGGGCCCAGTCCTCCATAGTCATGTTGCTGGAATCCAGTAGCGGTATATACTCTGTTATCTGATAGATCACACGTCGCGAAGTACCCTGCACAAACGGCAGTACAAGTGGTGCCATCGATACCGAAGCTCCGAATCGGCGTACAGCATAATCCTCGTCGTGTATGTTCGGATATTTTCGAATACTTTTGATCAACGCGTTCGGTATAGGTGCCAAAACTATAAATAAAAGTAACATTCATTACTGTTTCATGTTCCATTGCGGCCTTAACTCACCTTGCCGTTCGTTTCGCACCATGCCAATGGTACCTCCTGTATATATTACACGTACACGGGCCTCCTTAACTTCGTGTGGCAGTAAATTGCCATTGCTCACGTTACGACGCATGGTAGAACTCTGAATCGTGGGAGATGGTGGTAAACCTTTATCCATTGAGATCATGGTGTGTAGGTTTTTGGACACTGAGCTCGCATCTAACTGGGAAATGCAATTCGCGATTTGTTAATTGATTGAAATTATGTATCTTACTGAAGGTTTAGTGGGGATAACGATGCCGGTTCTACCATTTGACATCACCTTAAGGAATCTTTAAATTAACCTTAAAATAATTATAATAAAAAAAAAATGAATACACATTACGGTTTGTGGTAACATTTTATCGAACAGAGCCATGTTGTTGTATCCTATAAACTCGCGGTGTCTCAATAGTTTGAGGAGATTGTTTTGCCAGTTAAAAATATAAAAGAAATATGACTGTACACCTCTACTACTTGCTAATTGGGATGTTTTTCGCGAACTGATATTTGCTATTTATTTAGTCTAAGGTTAGCAAAAAATTATAACCTGTGCAATTTCGCTGGAATTTACTCTCTTCAAATCTCAACCGCAAATTGAAGAGTGTGTCTGTGTGTGTATATCATGTTTAATATTCATGGAATGCAAGTTTCATAATACGAGATTGTCATTGACACTAGGCTGACCTGGTCGCTGATTTCGTAGCCACCGTAGTGCGTTTACATAAACTAGCTTACCTTTTTTAAATGTAACGTTTTTTTTAATCTTTTATTGCATTGCCGATAGTACACGCTGTTCCTGATGATCATATGACGTGCGTCCTTCCCTCCCCCAACAATTTTATTGATTGAGGGCTGCCATATGGGCTCCGTGCAAAGTCGATGGGAGACCTTGCTGAAATTTTCGGGCTGGCAACACTAGCGCCAACAAGTGCACACAGCTGTTCTTCCAAAGTTTGTTTTTCTTTTTTTTTTGTTAGTGTTTGCGAAATATATAATTTATATTAAGCAGTTAGACGAACTCATAATTTGCTACGATGACTTCACGCAATCTGACTGAAGTTTTCGTTATTATGCGTAACAATGCGTCAAAAAATCGCCAACATTACGTTGACGATAGGGTAAGTTGAGTCAACATATGTTGAAACTGTAAATAACAATTGACTTACTACTTATTTCAATTAAGCGCGGAAGTGATGCCGAACGTCTCCTTAAACACACAATTCGCGATGCTGAGGAGGGCTTAGAACTTCAAGATGACTATGGAACGCCTCCCGTTTGGATTGATAAACTGGAGGAAGCACAGTACACAATGTCAAAGTAAGTCGTACACTAGAAATAATGTTTTAAATAAATGTTTTTCATTTATTTGCACACAGAATCAAGCCCAAGTTGGATGAGTTGGGTTCGCTTCATGCACGTCACTTACTGCGACCCGCATTTGACGAAAACAGTGAAGAGGAACAAGAAATTGAGGTTCTCAGTCAAGAAATTTCAAAACTCATAACATCAACACATCGACACATTCAGTGTATTCGTTCAAGTCTGGGCATTGGTAGCAAATGCGAACAACGTTTAACTGCTAATGCTCTTACTTGTCTACTGCTGCAATTGCAAGAGTTGACGACAAAATATCGTGGCAGTCAAAACATCTACATTCGCCAACTGAATTCTCGAGAGGAGCGTTCACAAAAATATTTTGATAATGGGGAATTCACCAATGTTGAATTAGGCGGGGCAGAACGTAGCAACTTTGTAGATACATTTGACAACTTCTTACAGCCGCATGATGGATTATCGATTAACAAAACTGTGTTATCCACCAATAACACATATCTTTATGACGACGAATCGCAACAAGACGATATTGATGAACATTTCCAAAAACCTGTAGCTAGTCGCCTCACACAACAGCAACTTTTACTTTTTGAAGAGGAGAATACTCGGGTGGCACAGCACCGCGACGCCGAGGTCACAAAAATCGTTAAATCTATTTACGATCTCAATGATATATTCAAGGATCTGGGACAAATGGTGCAGGAGCAAGGCACAGTGCTCGATCGTATTGATTATAATGTTGAGCAAACGCAGACACGCGTATCTGAAGGTTTGCGTCAACTTCAACGCGCCGAGATGTACCAACGGAAGAATCGGAAAATGTGTATTATCCTTGCATTGTCTGTAGTGACACTCTTCATGTTGCTTTTGCTCATTGCAACAAAGTTGTAAGCCAATGGTGCCAAAAAGGCAGCTGCGTTTTCAAACGAAATCTTAATAATTGTGTACTATTTATCCTATGTTATTAAAATATTTATTAAAAAAAAATCTGAAATTTTTAATTCTTAAGCACTACTCAAAAACGATCACATTCGTTCGGATAAACGTGTTGCTACCGAACGAAGATTACCGTATACCTTGCTAGGCGGTGAACCAAGAATCAGGTTGCATATGGCACGCCTGGCTAGCTGAATATTTTGATAACTGCCGAGAATATGGATTTTACTGTCAGCCAAAACAATACGGGTCTTAGTGACATTTTCAATAGTGTATTTCGTCCTTCCGCCCTTTCCAGCCAGTCGACCAATGGCGCGGCTCATGTGATCACCATTCAAAGTTTTAACGTCTTTAATTTCAAACGATTCCACAAAGAGATCTTCCAGACGTAATAATGCCAAAGCATCGTCAACTTCAAAACCACAAAGAAATGCTTTAACAAAATCAGCGCCTTTCTGTAGATTGGATATATCTGGTGTGTCAGGACCGATACGTAACTCCACCTTGAATTTATATAAGTTACTTTACAGTATATACATATGTATATATAATCAAAACTAACGAAATACCTGTCTCGCCTTCATGTTAAAACGTATTTGCAATTTCATATGTTCAACAATAGGAGTAAAAATTTTCATCCAGTGTTCCTTCAGAGATGAATATCTGCAATTCGATTATTCCATATTTAAAATGCAATCAAATAAAATTAAATCAAGTGTCTCACCTGTGTGGCGGTACTGAAACTTTTCGGACATCACTCTTAACTCGCTTTGCACGGGGCGCCTGTGGTTTTACTATGGCACCCTCGATTCCACTCGGCTCGTCGACCTGCATTTCATTGTCCTCATTGGCAGCACGCTTCTTGCCCTTTTTCATGGGTAGAATCTCGTCAACACGTATAAGTTTTGCGTCCATTTTTCAAAATAATATTTTCCTCTTTGTTGACGATATTCATAAGTGACCGACGGAGTAAAGTGAAACATGTGCGTAAACAAGTGTTGGATGGCGCTCAAAGCTCAATAGTCAGACACCAGTGCTACCAACTTTCAAAACTGTTTCCCCTTAAACACAAACCAAAAACCCCTAAAAACCATACAATTTCTAGAAAATCATTATTCGAATTATTTAATTTTTCTAAATTGGACTCGTCTAAACAATTGAAAAATTCATTAAAAAAATTTACGCTGAACGACACATGACCGGTAAAATTGAAATAAAAAAATGGTTAAAAAACCTTTTTCATCAAAAAACGAACACGCACACGAACAAAACCCGAACGTTTCGATAGCCGACGAGACTACCTTTAGTAATTGTATCATGGTTCAAGTGACGGGGTTCTATATAAAAACATAAGGCAAACAACGCGTTGGAAATCAGATTGAGAGCAAGATATGATGTTCGCTCAATTAAGAGCGAGAGAGGATTCGAGTCACTGTTGTGTCACTGTTGTGTGAACGTCATATTTCTCTATTGACAAAGCGCATGTTGCGCTACCTCCGCTGGTGATTTTAGCCACATCTCCAATCGGGGAGGTTTTCCGATATTTTTCTTGTTCTTCCACTTCTGCCGACACTCTGTCGACGTCGGCGACACTTTTGTGTCAAATGGCCCGTTTGCGTTTCTCAACTAATTGAAGGTGTACCACCTCATGCTACCTAAAATTTCAAGCGAACATGCGGCACTTGATTTCCATGATTGGGTTGAAGAGCGCTATTACTCTTACGCTTACTCTCTGTAAGTCATCTGGGTCAATTCCTCTCTATAGCACTGTTAAAAATCTGTTGCTCTCAAATGAACTTTGCAACGTTGCCAGATGTTCTTTACGTTTTTATTAAAAGAAAAATCGCCTTACCGTCAATTAAGTAATGGCTCGTTACTGAGTTGGTCGTGAACACCTTTATTATAATAATAACAAAGTTTAAAAAAAAAACCTAAAAACATAGCATCCCTAAAAAACCCATTCAACTCAAAAACCCCCTAAATTTAGGGGGAAACCCCCCAAGTTGGCAGCTCTATCAGACACTGAAAACAACACTGTTTTTCCCAAATTCTTCAATGACTTCCATTTTCAACAACTTAACAGAGTCTGTCACCCTTTTTCCATGTTTTCTTTCATTTTTTCAAGTGCCGTCTCTTTCTTGCCTCTGTTATTATCAGAAAATACGGAGTGTTAGTAACAGACTACATACAGCGCGGCAACTTTCAACATTTCGCCAATTCAAAACCTTTACACTCAGTGAAAAGTTTTAAAATTTAAGAATCTTCATTAAATTCTTGGAAATAAAACCAAATGAATTATCTTTATTATTATGTCAAATCGCAATCTTATATTTTATATTATAACATTTATATTTATAATGATGTTAATTTATTGTAAAGCAGTTTCAACATTCAAAAAGTAAACAGTATTAAAGGAAAATAAAACAATTTGTTCATAACAATGCCGTTTACATTTGCAATTGCTTTCTACGAAGAAAAACCAATTGGTAAAAGTCTACGTGAGCACTCTAATAAGGGGACGTCCATAAATAACGTGAGGTTTTTTTCTAGAAATTTAGACCCCTCCCCCCTCCATTTTTTTTTCAAAACTTTAAGCAAAAAAAAAAAAATAATTTTTTATCAAATTTTTTGCAAAATCTCATGTGAGATTCAGAGGGAGGGGTTCGTCAAAATATCACTAAATCTCACCAAGAGGGTGGAGGGGTCAAAAATTTTAGAAAAAAACCTCACGTTATTTATGGACGTCCCCTTATTAGAGTGCTCACGCAGACTTTTACCAATTGTCACTTTATCGGGTTACCGAGTTTTGCGTGAAAACCATTATAGAAAAATTAAATAATATTACGTCTTTTAAAAAGAGTATAATAATCTTAATTTTGCTCATTTTTGAGATCTTACGTAAAAAGTATCAAGAACATAATAATATTTTATATATTATTTATGTATTATTATAATAAAATTTATTTAACGGGATTTCAGGGGTTTTTGGTTAGCGTTGATGTTCGCGAACATCATTTACTGGAAAATGATGTAAAAATCAACATCTATCAATACTTATTAATTTTGGTACTGTTTTCACATTAAGCAGGCCATCCACTGTTGAATTTGTTTGCTTTGACGAAAAATATGCCGTTGGTGGTAGTGTTCGTGTCCAAATTTTGTGTTTGACGTTTTCTTCGAGAAAAATTTAAATTATTCTATCTTGGTTGTGTTTGTCGAACACATTTGACTGTGGATGGCAATGTTCACCCAAACATCATTTGCAAATAATATTTAGAGAGTTAACATCGTTGTAGTAATCAATACTAAATACACGAAAATGTCAAACTTTTTTTTAAACCAGCTAATTATTTGTTTTAGAAGTAGAAAAATAAAAAAAAAAAAAACGAAAAGCGAAGAATATAAAAACAAAACCAGTACGGACGCTATAGTCGAGTATACTCGACAATATAATACCCTGCACACACGGTAGGTTGTGTCATGCCTCAAATCTATAAATAAATATTTATCTGACGTCGCCTATTCAAATAGGGTTCAAAATATCAAGAAAATCGGTAAAAAAAATGTGGAATTTTCGAAAAATTTTAGTTTGTTGGTCTTTGAGGGGTAACCATCAAAAAAAGGGAAATTTTATGGCATGTAGTTTTAAAGGTATATTCTTACTTAGTTCGAGACAGCAATTTTAAGAAAACAATTGGGGGAGGGGGAGAAATTGTTGTATTGGGGCTTGTAGAACTACTAACACTGAATCTATATACCGACTTTCATGTTTCTATTTCTTCAAGTTAGGGGACGTCCATAAATTACGTGAGATAAAATTAGGGGAGGGGGAATTCAGGAAATTCTCACCAAATCTCACCTAGGGGGAGGGGGGTTCATCGGACATCTCATGTGATTTTTTTAGTTCACTTGCTTACCATTTTTTTTCAAAAATGTAAGCAAAAAAAAATAATTTTTTTATCAAATTTGTAGCAAAATCTCATGTGAGATGCAGAGGGAGGGTTTCGTCAAAATCTCACTAAATCTCACCAAGAGGGGGGGAGGGGTCTAAATTTCTAGAAAAGAACCTCACGTAATTTATGGACGTCCCCTTACAGCGTTTTAAAAAAGTGGGTGGTGCTGGTTGAGCGGAAGGAGTGGGCGTGGTACAAAAAAAAAAAAAATATTGGTCAATACAGATGGTCGGACGGATGGACATGACTCAATCAATTTCTCTTGTCGTCCCGATAAAGAATATAAATTCTTTATGGGGTCCCCCTCCCCTCATTCTGTGTGTTACATACATACATTTCGTTCAAGCAAACTTTATATATCCCGATAAACAGTATGTGTACGGGGTATAAACATAAGAAGTCATGCATGATAAGTTTTCTTTCCTCTGATGTTGACAGTTCAAAATTTTTAAGCAAATGATATTCGCTACAAATATATTCGTCGTTAGTGGCAAAATGAATTATTGTTCGACGAACAGTTTGTTAAACAAATTCGACTGTGGATGGCCTGTTTTAATCGCTTTTTAATTTCTCATAATGTTCACCTATAAAATAAATAATCAAATCCTCTAAAAATTGATGGTCGTGCAAACGTTCCCATCCATTAAAAATATGTATATTCAAGCGAACTCAGAAAATCAGATATTTTCGTCTTTGTTCGCCAACGAACACAAAATCCGTTCGCGAGCATGTTTTGTCAAAACGAACAGATTGTATGAAAATATTTGTGGTGGATGACCTCCTTTACGTTACTGCAACAGAAAGAAGAAGAATGAAAGAAAACAGCTGGTGATTCGGATTTGAACTACAAACATTGTTGCAATTGTGGTTTTAATTAATTTAAAAACAATGTTCAAATTTTATTTACCTAATGATATACACGAATCAGCAGCGATATGAAAGCGCAGAGATGTGACGCTCGGAGTACTCTGGAGATCAAGCAACACGTACTCCTAGAAGAGCTGCGGAGCGCTACGATCTATTGGTTTCGAATTAAAAAGGCATTGTCAACTAATGCAAATGATGATGCCATCCAAATGATCGTATCGAGTTGTGTGAAGATTTTGCATAATGGTTTTAGACTCAATTGGGTGCGTATAAGTCTCACAAATTATATGAGTTCACTAACATAGTAAAGTGGTATAAAATGAATGTGGCACCACATAGCTCTGTTTATATTTCCGCTGATAAAAATGAGCAAGCCAACAAGCGCACTTTTTTATCATAAATTTATTTTTTTGTGTGTCTGTGTATGAGTGCGGTCAATATGCTCTGCCTATTCCAATCCAATAATAACTGAGCTCAAGGTTCAGCTGGTTTATAACAATTTGTTTTTTTTTTTTAGAAATCAACATTCTACCAAGCAAGCAGTGCAGCTGAAGAAAGTAAAAAAAACGATTCAATTAAACGACTTATTGACGATTTCGAATTTTTACGAATGGATTATGCCAGCGGCTCAAAGCCTGCGAGCATACCACCTTTATTTCAATCACCAGAAAGTGTTGAAGATTTTTTGCGATCTTGGGTGGTGCGTTGTCTTATGACGCATACACTGTCACAGTGCCTACAATCGTTGGTAACGGACAAAGAACTGCTCGAATATTATTACAACACAGATGCTTTTATGCGACAGAGCTACTATGCGACAGCCTTATTTATCTGCCTTTCAGCGGTCGAGCTGAATCAATACAATTTATTAAGTCAGTTGGATTTGCATTTGCTAAAATCACCACATATATTGTTAAAGCCTCAACAAACACTTCATAGGCGTACAATATCACATCCTAACTTTGCAGTATCACCACATAAACTAAGTACTGTGCAAGAGGAAATTAAAACGGTGGGTATGATCATATTTTTCGTAACATTAAAGTAAACAATAATTAAACTGTTTTTTTTTTTTGTATTTAAGGCAAACTTGGTTACCTCTACGCCTCAGCGCACAGTTGCGATTAATTCACTTCCCATATTTCGTCGTATCAAAAGCTTACCGTGTATTGAGTTGGACACAACACCTGCAACAACAACACTACGCCGTTGTAGAACATTTACCACTCCAACTGCTGAATCGGTCCCAATTAAACGGCCAGCAAAACCATTTAAATCAATGTACAATAATCGGAGCAAGTTTGTGCAAACGGATTTAGGTAGTTCACTTTCACCTTCATTGTTCAGCACAGACGAACTTGATATGATGCCTTCAACATCTGCGGGTAGTAAACGAAGCCATACCTCGACAGAATCCTCCACCACTTTCAACTCGCTCGCATCATCGTCTTCTTTAAACTCTAATACAAGTAGCCAACGAATACAGATTATTAATTGCGATAATATTAAGATTTGGACAGATCAAAGTTTGGAGCAAGAACAACAAAGTGTACCAAAAGGAATCGAGGGAAAACCAACAACCACAGACGCAAATAAAATAAGGATAAAGCGATTTCAAACTAAAAGTTCAAGTCCAATTAATAATTTTTTTGCAAACCTTTTTGGGTCACCACCTGCGTATACAAGTTGGTCCTTGAACTATACAGAAAACTGTAGTAACGAAGATGTTCAGAGTCCAGATGGTATTGCGGTCTTGGACACATTTTTACCTATAAATGGGAAGAAGTTGCGCAAGCGAAATTCGCAAAGTCTTTTTCAGGATGGCGTCAGTATGCTGGACTACACCACTTCGCCAACATCGAGTGGCAGCAACATACCTCGTCACTCGCCTACAACGCCCGTTGATATTATGCCACATGCCAGTGTAAGCACTGTATCAACCAGAAGCGACGAATCCATTCCAAAAGCGGATAACCAAAGTCTTGCCGCATTTTTGCAAATGTCACGTTATTCGAGAAACAACACAGATCTGGAGAAAGAAAATGCACACTTTCGTATATCAGAAGCATGTATATCGGCTATTGAGCATGTAAAATGGGCAAAACAAAAGCAAACAAAGGTCGAACGAAATAGTAATGGAAATATTTCTAGTTCCATCTCTTATAATAACATAGATGTGCGTATTGTTTATGGAACAATTGTTTCAACGTCCATGATAACAATTTTTCTTATTTTAGTTGATTTCTTCAAGATCTTGTGAGAATATACCATATGCCCATGCTGAAATGGGCGACAATAGTAGAGAACTGCTCTCAGCTGAAACTGTTGGTCTGACGCTCATTTCAAAGTTCAACGATCAACAACTACCGAAGGTATCCGATCTTAAATGGCTCGTTTCAGAGGACGATACGCCCCAGAAAATGCTACCAATGCCGACAAGCTTTACGGAATCACAGCCGTTCGACGTTATACCTTCAATGACCCGTGGTACGAAGTTTTGGGCGCCGCCGCGACAGCAAATTATATTCACAGAACATTCGCCTCTCAAGTAGGTTTTAAGTCCGAATTTTAAGGCAAATACAAGATACATATTTTTAATATATGTCATTTCAGTCGAATAGATCTTCTGCATAAACAAAACTACCGGTGTGCAGGTTGCGGCATGCGTATCACAAAGCAGTTTATGCAACATTTTCGCTATTGTACATACTTGGGAAAATATCTTTGTACAGGCTGCCATCGAAACCAAATATCTGCTATACCAGCGAAAATTCTACAAGCGTAAGTCAACGAATTAGAAAGAGATAAAATTAAATTGAAAGCGAGTGCGTTAGAGAGAGAGAGAGAGCGATGGAAACGACTATTAAAGATTTGTTTTTAATTGTATAGTTTTTGTTGTTCTCAGGTGGGATTTTAGGTGCTATCCTGTCAGTGTTTTCGCATACCGTTTAATAGAGCAAATGTATACGTTTCCACTGTTTTACGTACCTGACTTAAATCCGAAGTTATATCTAAAATTTGGGGTTCTCGCAACTGCATGTCATAAGCGCAAGCAACTTAAGCTTATTAAAGATTTTATCAAAACATGCCGGTTTGCAACCAGGTTAGATATGGTCCATCCTCCCTTGCTTCGCCGTAATTATATTTATTTGTACATATTTTTTTTTAGAGAACAAGTCTACTTTCACGATGTGCCAGACCACATTACAGCAGATCCGGATATGTGGTCAATGGCAGACTTTGTCGATGTGCAACAAAAAAGCATGCATCGTTCCATTGATGAACTGATGGCATTATGCGAAGAGCATGTACTGAACTGTGTCGTAAGTTGTTGCCTTACGATGATTTACAAAAGTGAATTTAACGTTACATTCTTTAATTTTTAGCTTTGCACCGGCAGAGGTTTTGTGTGTGAAAATTGCAAAGACCAACGTGTACTTTACACATGGCAAAGTAAGGTCGATCGATGTCTTCGGTGTGGTGCATGCTTCCATCAAAAATGTTGGAAATCAATGTCAAAAACATGTCCTCGCTGCGAGAGACTTAACAAACGCCAAAACAATAGTTAACACAAATTTATGTTCGTATGTACGTATGTATGTCAAATTGCATACATCTCACCAACCGGAAACTGTGAAATAATTGTGAATTTATACTAAATTATCAAATTGTTGAATCTTTTACAAGCGTACCTCAAAATGTTGTATATCGATTTTTACTTGGATATTGTATATTTAGACAACAGTAGTATCTACGTATGTATATAATTTTACAATGTGATTAAATGAGAGCGTCGATTAATTTATTTCTGTATAACGTGGTTGTTATTTATTAATTAAACCAATAAATTTAAATTATGTAAGTTTTCTTATGAACAAAGTAAAACTGTTCATCATTCAATCCGAGTTTTGTTTCAGTTAAAATGTAGCAAGACCGTCATAACTCAAGAAATGCGTTTTTTGAGTTAATTATGCAGGAGTGATTATTAATTAAAGCTTTATATTGTGTAAAAGTTTTACGTTTCTATTCCTACTAGTTTCTGCGAGGAAATTTTAAATTTTTCATTCTTTAAGAAATGAGAGAAACTTGAAAACTTAAAAACCGTTTTTCTCAAAATAGCAAATTTTGAGTTATGACGGTACGAAGTAAGCAAACGATATGTATATATCTAGATATGTATGTATGTACATCTGCGGCATAGGGGCGACGGAGTCAAAGTACCAAATATGTTCAATGGATGAGAGGTATCCTATACGCATATAAAAATAAATATGGAAATTAAGAAAGATGTTCACGCCCAACTCGTTAATTTCGTAATTTAACCGAGTGTCGTCCGTGAGCACTGAAATAGGAAGGTTTGCGTAAATTCATTCAGTTTTCTTCTTCTTATATAAGCAAACGAAATAGTGAGCTGAATTTTGAGAAATAAATCAAATAAAATTAAGATAACGTAAAAAATAAGTCAATGGAATATAAAATTAATCAAGCTATGCATTAACTTCAGTTTCTGGAAGGCAAATATGTTTTTTAATGCATGAAGTTCGAGGTGTGTTCAAAAAGTAAGGTGACTTCGTATTTTTAAGAAAAATATTTATTTATTTATCAATATTTATGTTGTCCCCTTCAAAGTAATCCCCCTCAAATACAATACACTTATGCCAACGGTTTTTTATCAAAATCTCACCAAATCTCACCTAAGGGGAGAGGGTTCATCGGACATCACGTGATTTTTTCAGTTCACCATTTTTTTTCAAAAATTTAAGCAAACAAAAACAATTAATTTTATAAAATTTTTAGCAAAATCTCATGTGAGATGCAGAGGGAGGGGTTCGTCAAAATCTTACTAAATCTCATCAAGAGGGGGGTCTATATTTTTAGAAAAAAATCTCACGTAATTTATGGTCATTCCCTTATAACCTTTACGCCTCTCACAACCAAACAAAAAATGCTATACACTTGAAACTTGGTACAGATTAGAGTGTTGCATAAATACATTTGAAACGACAAACAAGGCTTTTGCTTTATTGTAAGTTAAGCAAGTTTCGAGTATTCGATCAACCAAATTGAATGAATAGAGTTTTACGTCATCATTTACAAATTCCAAGTACTTGTTCACATATGCAAATGTTTTGTTTCAAATGCCTACTTAATACAAATGGAATGAGTTTCAAACCAAATGAATGAATGGAAATCATTCGGGTGCTTGTAAATTATGTTCTTCTTCTTTTTCTTTTCTCAATAAAAAACTTATTTTTATTTGTTTATATTGTTTTGCATAGTATTTAATGTTTATATCGACAATTGCTCTGCGATGCTCAAAGTGTGATAATATTCTTCAAATAAAAATAATAAATACATATAGCCATGTCTATCCTTCAGTCTGACCTCACCAATGGTTCTCGGAAACTATAAGAGCTAGAGACTTGACATTGGAAAGATAAATGAAATTTTTTTTAAAACGCTGACTTTGGAAAAAAATTTTTCAAATATTTGGAAATCCCTGAAACATTTAGAAGTACTCCAAATTTCATTTACTTGTATTTCATTTTCAAATGAAAAGAGTTCTAGAAACTTAAAAGTGACAAACATTTGTTTCATTCGTTTGCTTTGTTTTTGTCAAATACAAATGAAATGAATTTTCAAATTTATTTGGAAGTACTTGGTTTCAAATACAATCATGCAACACTCTAGTACAGATGTTCGGGAAGAGTGTATCAACATAACAAAACAAAAAAAATCACAAATTGTGTCAATATGGTGCACAGATATGGGCCGTGATATTAAAGAAGCATTGCATGACGTTATGGTCGACATTATTTTCAAACATCGGAAAGTGAGGGGACGAAGTCACATGCCCAAAATCACTATTTTAAGGGAAAAGTTGTATGTGTTCTGTTATTGCTTATAACATACGAGTAGTGGTTGCACACTAGAAAATATGGTGATTAATTTTCGAATGTATAAGACTATGTTGGGAAAGGTTAACGTATAACATAAGTTGTTTTAATAATAAAATTATGTAAAAGTAGAACCACTTTTTAATTTAAATAACTAAAAATTCCCTTTTGTTTTTTGAAGCAAGTAGGAAATTATCGATTGGCGAGAGGACGAAATCAAAGATCCCAAATCTGCATTTTGATGCATTAGTTGTATGTGTTGTGTTATTGCTTGTGACATACGAGTAGTCGTTGCCTACGGGGAGATATGGGAATTTATTTTCTTTTGTATTGGCTTATGTTGAAAAGAGCTAACATATAACATATGCTGTTTTAATAATAAAATTATGTGAAAGTACAGCCAATTTTTTATTGAAAGTAACTAAAAATTCCCTTCGATTTTTTAACGATTTAAGGCGTTACCGAACACGAGTTAGGGTTGATGAAAACTCGATAAAATTTGTCAATGAATTTTGTTTTTGGATTTTTATCAGTTACGACGTTTATGTATTACCGAGTTGGGCGTGAAGATCGCTAATTTAATTTGGTTCTTTATTTATTACAATGCATCGGTTGCATAATGTACACATTGGGCTGTGTAGATCTGTGTATATAGAAGTTTTCAAATAATAAAAAACGGAAAAGCTGAGGACTTTTTTTTTTTAAATAGCCGGTATTTCCATTACCCGCTGTTACACATATTTTTTCAAGAACTCAAAAAAAAACCAGAGTGGACGGGAAAATATCTGCTTTGGCAACATTGAATAAGCGACGGACCGTCAGACGTTTTTTTTTTTTGCCATTTTTTGTGAAGAGCTGAAAATGTTTTTAAAATAAATGAATTATCGCTGTATTTTGTATTTCTACACACCTACACACATTAACACATACACAAATGGAAGCAGCGGGGGATCAACTTATTCTCGCCACTGGTGGTTATGACCACACAATCAAATTATGGCAAGCTCATACCGGCAATTGTATAAAAACAATGCGTTTCGTCGAAACCTCGGTACGTAGTAGATTTGAATCCAATTAAATCATGCGGCTAAACACTAATTTCGTTGCAGCAAGTAAATGCACTAGATCGCACACCAGATAAGACACGATTGGCCGCATGCGGGTATCAGTGCATACGACTATACGATCTAGAATCTAACTGCAACGTTCCAGTGATAAACTTTGAGGGCGTTCAAAAGAATGTGACTCGGTTAGGTTTTCAAGAGGATGGTAACTGGATGTTTACCGCTGGAGAGGATTGCCGTGTGCGCATTTGGGATATGATTTCAGCACCACCACATTGTTCACGTGTCTTCGACTGCCAAGCACCCGTCAATGCAGCCTGCTTGCATCCAAATCAAGTTGAAATCGCAATGGGTTCGCAAAATGGCGGCGTCTATCTTTGGGATGTTAAATCAGAAATACATGATCAACTAATACCTGAAGTTGATGCTTCCATTCAAGACATCGCTATTTCACCCGATGGACACTATATGGCGGCTGTGAATAATAAAGGCAACTGTTACATTTGGTCATTAAGTAGCTCACCTCATCAACGCCTAAGTCTTATGCATCCGAAACAAAAGATATCGGCACACAAACGCTATGTACTGCGTTGCAAATTCAGTCCAGACTCACGACTACTCGTCACAACGTCTGGTGATGGCACAGCTCGGATTTGGAAGACTGATGACTTTACGATGTGGCGCGAGCTATGCATCGAGAACTATTGGGTGTGGGATGCAGCTTTTAGTGCCGATTCGAAATACTTATTCACTGCCTCTTCCGATGGCGTGGCGCGTCTTTGGAAGCTGCATACAAAGAATGCGGAGCGTAAGTACACCGGCCATACAAAAGCCATTACAGCACTATCATTTAAAGATGAAATTGTAGCAGACTAAACGAAATGTTTGTTGAAAGGATAGTCTTCTAAGTCTAGATATGGCTGCGTTACAAACAAACAGGAAAATTGTTGAATACATGCGAGGCAGGTGCTCTGCCAAAATTATGGTTAGTTTAGTCGCCTATCAGAAAGTTAAGTCATCGCCCGAATAGTCTTACATATATAAAGGGCAGCTTTCAGTTCAATAGAGCGATAGCGGAACGATTATGGTACACTACCTCCAAAGTTGCCCAGCTCAGTTTTATAAGTTTTATTACTTTACATACAAAATAAAATAATCACAAGAAAAATTAAATAAAAGAATAATAATACATACTGGAACTCGCATTAAACAATAGGGATAACATAGATATATCATAAAACCTTCTACCGATTCAGTCAAAGCTGAAGCGTTATGCGATTATGGGTATTACGCTGAACGGAAGCCGCCATTTTTAAATCAGCCACACCGAATTGAAATTTTATATATTCTAGCTACAAGTGATGTATGGGTGTGTTTTAATCTGAAATTATGGCACGAATGGAATGTTCTCAACAGTAATTGACTCTTTAACTGGATCTGGATCGTCCCCAAGCTTATATCCAACAATGCATGTGATATCAATAGCGTTGCCGGTAGGATTGAGCAGAAGCATTATCTGGTTGACAGGAGTGGCAGGTCGAAATGGCTTTTGCGGCGGCATTGCGTTATCCGTTGGTTGGAGCAGTCGTACCTTACATGGCTATATGCGCAACAATTAAGTTAATAAGAAAGTAACAAAAAGTCTTCATTCAAACCTTTTTTACGCTTGCTTCAAACTGAAAATCTTTCACAGGCTGCTTGCTCTTGTTTTGAGCAGTTATCACGAAAACAGAGACATGTTTGCTGGGCCGATCCTCAGTGAAGTTTAAGCTTATCTGAATGTCGTCATCATCAAGTACAATTCGTTGCTCGCCAGTAGGTGTTACGGAATCCAGGTCAATACTGACCTCGCTTAGACTTTTCGTTGGTAAAGAGGTAACCGACTCCGTGGTTTCCTTTAATTTTTCAGCCCCTCTACTCTGTACAACCGGAGTGATAGTGGCTTGTGCTAAATCATTTTCCGATACTGTACCGTCTAGTATATTTACATCGTCTAAGGGTTGTGCCTGACGTAATGTAGCAACTGGCGATGAAGGAGAAGTAGGTTTTATTTGGGTCCGTTCGCGTACCAAGTCGTTGAGTGTCACCTTTTCACTTTCGCTACAAATAAAATAAACATCATAATTGCTCTGCGACTACTTAAAATTTTTAATAATTGCTTACCGTTTAAAGCTAGTCATGCGTTCTTGTGTGGGTAGACTTTTTTGGAAGAGTTCTTCGCTAAGCACATCAATAGCAGGCATTTTATACGAGCTTAATTCCTTAATTGAAAGTTGGGTCACACCGTTTGCCAGATTATTAATTCTTTCAGCAGTTGCACTAACACATTCAGGCTCAAGAAGCACTGTGTGGTTTAACAAATCTGCTGGGTATTTCTCTTGTTGCGGTTCTTTAGCATTAACAGACTCAGTCGCCATGCTGCCAAATATGTCGTGTAATTCTGCAAACATATCTGCAGTGTTACCGTCGGATACAGGCTGCTTTGTTTGTCCTTTCGAATTATTAGTCGTCAATAGGTCAAGAAATTCTTTAAAATCATCAGCATCATTTGACGTGTTTGATGCGGACACAGAAGCTGTTGCCGAGTGGTTTGTAGTCTCCTGATCTGCCGATATATTTGGAGGCGTTCGATTTTTGCTTGACGAAGGCGAAGAAATTAGTTCTTTGTATCGTTTCATGACATCTAGAAGCATTCCATTGGCCTCTAATGTGTCCGCTGTCAAAAAGAGAAAATAGTAGAAGTTATTTTACGTTTTCATGACTCGATACTTACCAATAAGTTGTGAGTCAGACTGATCAAGCAATTCAGGCAAATGCTGAAACATTGGTTTATGTTTCTTGCATATTTTGTAAAGTTCATGCATAGTTTCATGTTCGTCCTCTTCATTTGGATTGAATCCGTCGAGCATTTGATTCAGCACTTGTATCGCATTTTGAACCTCTTGGAGTACGCACTTGTGCTGTAGTAATAGTTCGTTGCGTCGAGCTTCTTGGGTCATTCGGTATTGCAATAGACGATTAGCTCGTTTGAAGTTTTCAGGATCATTACTCTTTACTAATTTGGCAAACATCTCTTCGTCAAGAGCACCAAGTACGCTCTCGCGTTTGACCATCGAAGTTTCCGACTGTCCATGTTCAATACCGCCCTCTTTGCGCAACATTTCGTACGCATCGCGTACTTTTTGCTTTTTTGGAAACTCAGTTGTCCACAATAGTAGACATTCCATTATTCTCTGTTTAATTTCATGTGGTGTCTCAGCTCCTTGATATTTCTTTGAAACTAGTCGTATAAGTTCATTTAAAAAACGAAACTTTGCGGCTTCAATTTGAAAATCGGTGCCGCACCGAGTCATGCATTCTTCAAGTAACTTATTCATGAAAAAAAAAAAAAATATAAAAAGGGAAAACTGGTAAAACGACTGTAATATAATATACGCACAACTGTCGAAAAGTATTTACCCTTTTTCCACACATCATCATATCTATAACTACAAGACTCACCGCAATCGCTCTGGTCGCTTCTGTAGTGTTGGTAGAGCGTATTTTTTCAACAATCATCTCCTGAGCTTTATGTACCAACTCCGCGTTACAGCGTACAACTCGGCAAAACATTTGAACACCTAGCTCATCCACGACTTCCTTTGCCGGGTTTGTTGCTCGGTCTGTTTGATGATGCAGAAACACAGGTTAACAGCTATATTCCTTGACATATTACAACTGCAGCACTTACTAAGCATTTCTGCCATTATAAGTTCATCCGTCATTTTGCCAATAATTCTATAACATACGTATAACTTGCTTCACTGAAAAGCAAAATGATAACTCGATGATTTGTTCCGCTAATAGTCACAATTGCTTAGTCGACCTGCTAACTCATTGGTTTATGTTTATCGTGATAGGACGATATTACTACCTGAAAACGAAGTACGCAAATAATTTAGATAGCGAATTTTACCGCTATTACCACAATTGTATTTCAACTCGTTAACTCATTGTACTGTTAAACAATAAGTAGTTAGCAGCAGTGTTGCCAATTTTTTAGATTAAATATAAAAGCGGTTTGTAGCAGAATCATTATGTACATATAATATACATACATATGCATAAATAAAAATACATAATTTAGCATTAAACTTGCTAACGTCCATTTGACTTTTCATCTTCGATTCGATTTTGTTCACTTGACAAAATCCTAGTTCCAACTCAGAACTACCAGCTAAGCATCAAGGTATTTTCGTTGTTTCTTCCACAAATTTATCTAATGAAGGGCACTTTGTGTTAAAGAGTTAGTTTGCTTTTTTATAGATCACTTGAAGTAAGAACACGATTATAAATATTAAGTGCATTTTGGATTACCTTTGCAATTTGTACGAATTAAATTTCTGAAATTTAAATTTATAACTCTGATTATTTAAACGAACATAAAGTGTTAATTAAACGTTTTTATCTATCTATCAACTTGTCATTTTATCGCCGATACAACAGACTTAAAAATTGAATTTTGTTTGTTTTGTCACAAAGTTGTCTAAAAAACCAATAACGTGTTAACTGATAAAAATCCAACAAATACATAAGCGGTTTTTACGCCCAACTCGTTAACGCGTAATCCTTGTAACTGATGAAAATCAAAAACAAAATACATTGACAGATTTTACCGAGTTTTCATCAACCCCGGCTCGTGTTGTTCGGTAACGCGTTAATTCGTTAAAAAATCAAAGGGAATTTTTAGTTACTTTCAATAAAAAAGTGGCTGTACTTTCAAATAATTTTATTATTAAAACAGCATATGTTATATGACAGCCTTTTTAACATAAGCGAAAACAAAGGAAAATTAACTCGCATATTCTCCCGTATGCAACAACTACTCGTATGTTACAAGTAATAACACAACACATACAACTATTGCATCAAAATGGATAGTTTGGATCTTTGATTCCGTCCTCTCGCCAATCGATGTATGCCAATAATGTCGTCCACAAAGTCATCCAATGCTGCCTCCATTTCTCCATCCCGATCCTTAGCTGTGCACCATTTTAATACAAATAATTAATTATTTGTATATTCAAGCATTACTAAACATATAAACCATCCAGAAACTCAATCTCGCGCACAACTTGATTCACTTTATGTTCCATTAATTGATTTTCATGTTATTTTTCGGCATTTTAATTTTATTTGATTTATTTCGCACAATTCAGCTAAATTCACTTTTTTGTTGTTTATATAAGAAGAAGAAGAATTAACGAATTTACGCAAACATGCATATTTCTGTATTCACGCCAGACACTCGTTAAAATTAAAATTGTTAAAATTGCGACGTTAGCAAGTTTGGCGTGAAAACCGCTATTCTCAAAGTTTACCGAGTTCTCATCAACCCCGATCCTTGTTATTCGTTAACGCGTTAATTCGGTAAATGAAGGGCCAACTTGCTTCAAAAAACAAAAGGAAATTTTTAGTTTCAATAAAAAGAGTGGCCGTACTTTCACATAATATTATTATTAAAATGCCAACATAGGCCAATACAATACAAAATCAGCTCCCATATTTTCCCATTCCCAACGTCTGCTTGTATGTATGTTACAAGCAATGACACAACACATCCTACTTTTGCATCAAAAAACAGAGTTTGGGTCTTAAACTTTCTCCCCTCATCAACCGATGTATGACAATAATGTCGTCCATAAAGTCATCCACTGCTTCTTCAAGTTTTCCATCACGACCTATATCTGTGCACCATTTTAATACAATTAGTTAATTATTTGTTTATCCATGCATAAATAAACATATTTACCTTCCAGAAATTAAATTTCATGCATTAATTGATTCATTTTATATTCGATTAAATGATATGCATATCAAGTTAGGTAGGAATTTTAATTTATTTGATTTATTTCGCACAATTCAGCTAAATTCACGTTTTCGTTTGTTTACATAAGAACAAAAATCAACGAATTTACGCAAACCTGCTTATTTGGGTGCTAACGGTCGACGATGTGGAAGCCCTTTTTATAAAAAAAAAACTTATAATACAGTAAGGAAGTAGTTCTACCGGGAGTTTTGAAAATTGGCATCTATATGGATTTTGGGCTGCTCTTTCCAAATTTTAACTTTGCGACCTTCTATGACCGCCGCTCGAGCCGCCATTTTGCAAAAATGGCGTTCAAAATCACTTTTTTCACCATATCTCCATTTTGGCTCATTTTACGGCCAAATCATCTCTATACTAAACTAAACTAGGGAAAATTTGCTACAAATTATATTCAAACCTTTTTTTTTCGTAAGACTAACAGTTTAGGCGTACGAGCGCCGCAAAGTGTACAACTTGGGTACTATGCGTTCTCATACATTTTGTATGGGATTTCGATTTGTTTTTCATTAATTCAAATTTTGATTGTTGTGTTTCATGCTAATATTTAATATTGTACTTGTCTTATATTCAAGTAAAGACAACGTTCCCAACCCCTCCACAGACTTACAGGCCCAGAACCATGCAAGTGTTAATTGCCTCTTTTACAAGAAAACGGCAATTTTTTATGAAAAAACGGTTGGTTTAGATTTGTAAATTTGCACTCGAATTTGGGACGTTTTTATTATAATAGACGATTAATATAACATTAGATCTCAACACCAAACACAATAAAAGTTAGTGAAATCGAAAGCACTTTGACTCAGAGTAAAATTATCATTCAAAACAATACCAAATTCCATACAAATGAATTCTTATATATTTATAATATGAGAAAAATTTAATTGTGCCAATTGAGCGTAATAACACGAAAAAACGTTCAAAATCATTTAATTGAATATTAAATAAATCAATGTATGTGCATAATTTAGTTTCTAGGAGGGAAATATGTTTATTTATGCATAAATATAGAAAGAGTTAACTAATTGTAGTAAAATTGTGCACAGATGAATGTATTGAGGGAGAAATTGAGTATATATTGGATGAATTTATGGACGACATTATGGACACACAATTGTACCATCAAGTGACGAAGTCGAAGACCCAAAATCTGCATTTTGACGCAAAAGTTGTATGTGTTTTTTAATATACGAGCAATCGTTACAAAGGTAGTAATATGGACAGGAATTGGCAATGCAATGGTTTATGTTGAATAAGGTGGCCAAATAACGTATGTCATTTTAAAATCAAATTCTGGCGAAAGTACAGCCACTTTTTCGAAGAAAATAACTAAAAATTGCCCTTTTCATATTTTTATACTTCCATACGTTAACTAACACCATGCCTCGGGGTCTATGAATATCGATGTACTGATATACTGGTATGGTTTATATAAAACAGCTGATCAAGTTGACCAAAAACAAAAAAGAACCCTAGAATGTAATTTTCTCAAAAAATTGTTAGTATAAAAAGTAGGAATACTTTTAGGATTTCTAACCATAAAAAGTTCTTATTAATGTTCAACGGTTTAAAAAAAAAACTAACGCTTTTTAAACCTTTTCGATTGTTAATATTTTACGTCGATACATTCTTATATCGAAACATTAAATACTGATATTGTGAAAAATATCATCAATACACCGATGTTTCCCCGATGCGTTGGATAATGAAAGTTGTGTTTGCGCAGGTAGGTAGTTCAGTGAAACTAACTCGCTGCGCTATTTCATTTATCTATCCCTTTTCTCTTGGGCTTGGGCCCCTTTAAAAATGTGGCCAGTGCCATTTTGCGCATTCTGCCACCCTACGCCACTGTTTTCAACACTTTCGTCACGCTTTTTTAAATATACCATAGAAACCCGATTATCCGGATCAATTAAAACCAGGGGTATTCCGTATAATCGGAAATTCGGATAATCGATTTCATAGTCAATTTTTATTCAAAGCAAAGAAGAAAAGTGAAGACGTGTCCGTCCGTCGAGTTAGTGACATCGAACTAACTCTATGCGAAAAACACACCTTTCCACCACAGAAGCACGAATGCTTCTGATCTTTGTGCGAAAAACCACCACCAGCTCGTTAGGGGACGTCCATAAATTACGTGAGATAAAATTAAGGGAGGGGGGGTTCAGCAAAATCTCTCCAAATCGGGATCATCGGACATCTCATGTGAGTTTTTTAGTTCACTAATTTACCATTTTTTTCAAAAATTTAAGCAAAAAAAAAAAAAATTAAATTTTTTTATCAAATTTTTAGCAAAATCTCATGTGAGATTTAGAGGGAGGGGTTCGTCAAAATATTACTAAATCTCACCAAGAGGGGGGGAGGGGTCTAAATTAAAAAAAAAAACCTCACGTAATTTATGCTTTGTTATCTTTAATTCAATCCAATTAATTTATGCTTCTGCCGAAATTAAATACACAAAAACCTGGGCAAAATTTCGATCGTCACATGGCAGCACTTTTGGAGTTGAGGTCCCGTCAATAGCAGTGTTGCCTCGTCTTTTATAGAATTCTGTCAGGTCACAGAATTATGTAAACTGACTGTTAAAACTCTGTTGGTGCATGTTAACGAACCACAGACTCTCTTTTTAACAGAGCATTTAACAGAATTTTTTTCGATTTAACAGTCGATTCTCTTAGAGAATATGATTGTCTCTTCTAGTTTTTTACTCTCATTTCCAAATAAAACACAAAAATAAGGATATCCTTATTGCCGTAAAGAGAAAAAATTTATCTAATTCTTCTCTTTTGTCTCTTTTTTTATCTTTTCTTGTCTCTTTTTGCCTTTTATGCTCTTTTCCAAATAAAACCACGAAAATCAAGAAAAATGCCCGGGCACCCCTCTAGCGTGATCAGCGCTGAATTCCCCTCACTTCCCCATTTTCAGATCACTTTTTTCAAAAAAAAATCGAAAACCGCGTTCATTTGGTGTGCTGGCTTTGTTTTCATGTATCGCCTGGAAACATAGGGCATTTCAATGCGGGGAAAAAAATAACTCCGCGTGTTTCACCGAATTTAAGCGCTTAATTTGGAGTTTCTCGCTTAAATTTTAGTGGGCGGGGCCACGCTCTCCACGTTGTACTGCCACAAGTGCCGGCTTTTAGTGGCAAAACTTGGAGCAAATTAATTTGAATTTATCGAAAATTACCAAAAACGAAAAATTTCAATTTGAGTCGAGCGCGAGCTGCGGCTGGAAAAGGTTGTCACAACATGTTGTCGGATTTCGTCCATCCTTGCAAATGCCACGTTTTACGTAATTGTCAACAAAAGATACAAAATTTCCGCGGTGAAAATTCGTGCAGGAAATGAGTCCGCATAATCGAAGATCCGTATACGAGGTCCGGTTAATAGAATTTCTACCATAGAGTGGAAAATGAACTCTTCGCTTTTTTCGTGTGACACAAACTGTCCGCATGCGGTTTGAGTTCGATCGTTTGTTCAGCGTGTAAGTAGCGACAGTCTGTGCATGAGAGAAACGCAGAACGCGTACAAAGTTCATTTTCCACTCTATGTAATAATTACTCTATGACATATACGACTTTCCAAATTCCATAAGTCTTTGATGGCTCCGAAATTAAGTAACTCATTTGTGGTATCATAAATTTCAAGCAAACTTTCAGCAGTTTAACTTCAGCCCAGGGCTGAACGATTCTGCTACCACACTCTCACCGCACTGTTCCTTTACTCACTTACTCATCAGGAGAGTTGTCATCATCAGTAAAATTTCCGAATCACCTGCGACATTCATTTCTGCCTTGTTTCATAAGTATTCACGGGTTCTTCCGCTTTTTTATTATTTGGCGTATTTTGGCTTCTTTTCGGTTGAGGTTTTTTTCCTCTAAATGTCGACCCCTCCCTCCCTCTTGGTTAGATTTAATGAGGTTTTGACTGCCCCCTCCTTCTGTATCTTACATGAGATTTTACTTAAAATTAAAAAAAAAAATTTAAATTAGAGGACTAGAGGTTCATAAGAGATGTCTGATGAACCCCCCTTCTCATAGGTGAGATTTGTTGAGATTTTGCTAAGCCCCCGGCTCCCCTAATTTTATCGTACGTAATTTATGCTCGAACCCGTTCTATAAACAGCTTTTTTACATTTGAAAAATTGGCAACACTGACAATATGCTTTGTATTTTGCCGGTTGTTTTGGTTGAGAGGTAGAAATCGATAAAGAGAGAGACGTTTGACAGCAGCATCGTGGAAAGAAGAAAAAGAATTAGCTGCGAACTCGTCGTCGACAGCGCAAATTTCTTTCGTAACCTGGCCAGAAAACTAATATTCAAAACAAAAATAATTACGTTTTAATAGCTTTGCTGGAGTTCGTACAGTTACAATTAAATAAAAAATAAATTAATCTAATTAATAGTGTTTTAGTTAATTAAATAAAGCATAACAAAAAAAAAAAAAGTCGAAGGCCAAGTAGTGAAAAAATTGTCCGTGTGTGCACATAAAAATTTAATTGTGATTAAAGCAATTAGCAAAGCGATTTTAATATTTTCTGTGTTCTGTGCACGATCAAAATTCGATATGCATTAGTTTGTTGTTCTGCATGTGTACTTGTCTAACCAACCAATAACAATAACATAACATCGCTGTAGTAGACGACTTCGCCAGCGATCATGTCGTATACGGAACTGGAATCCGGTTATCAGGACTTAAGGCAGTCAACACAGCAAGCAGCAGCAGCTGCTGCAGCTGAAGGGCGTGTGCATCCACATCCATCAGCGCAACTGCATTCACATCAAGACAGACCGCATCAGACACAACGAGTCGGATTCTATTTAGGCCATGAAGGAAATGTATGCTTAACAATTACATATGTATATGTATATTAACGATTCATACTATCATTCATACGTAGAATTTCTTTGTAATATGTTTTTTGTTTGTTTTTATTGAGCTACAAAATCATTATTGAAGTCTGTTGCTTGCAGTTGATGAAAAAAACAATTACATTATCTTAATTTGACATCTTCGATTTTTACCACTGGAACGCTCTAAGCATTTGACCCTGAATTGTATATTTGTTAAGTGCGTCATGTCTGCCGCTGACTCTGCTTTGCGCCCCCACTGAGGTTCGTCACTTGCCATGCTTTTCTGCTTGCTTCTTCTGCCTTTACAATGTCAATGTCAAATTTATTGCTTCAATTTCATCTTCATCTTCACACTCTCACTCTCCTTTCAACCACCAATAAAAATGCCTTTACTCGTTACGCTTTTCCCTTTCTCTGTCATTGCCGGAGCTTGATGTCTTTTCGAGGTCAATCGGATATTGCTGTTTCTCTCGTTTTTGTTCCGACTCGGTTTCACTTTGATTTCAGTTATTGCCTTTTGCAGTAGCGTAAAAATAGAGTAGCAGAGTGCGCAAAATACCACTGGCCCCCTGTTCAAGGGTCCTCCAGTTCATAAGTTTGCGGATTCGTACATATTTTATGGTTGATTTTTCAGTTAATTATCAGAAAACTTTGAAATAAAACAAACAAAGTATTCTTTTTAGTCCTATCGGCTGTGTCGTCGAAAAAATGTCAAGTTGATAATTAACGTTTATGCTCGTTTTATTAAACAGAATTTTATAATTTACGATTTTTTTAAAACGATTTTAAGATTCGTTATAGAAATTTGAAATGCTCTCAATATTTATAATATTGTGCTGAATTCAAGTGATAAGAGTAAACTACTCTTTTACAAAAAGCCCCATCTGATGAATTTGTCACGGGCTTTACGCCACTGCTCTTTTGTAAGCTTCTTGGATCTGAATTTGTTCTTTTCTTACAATTAACTCGTTAATTGCACCAAATCACTTTTATTAACTAATCCACTAATTCAGCATGTATGTATTTGTATTGCGATAAGTACATTTCGGGCTTTTATAAATTTTTATCAGAGGATTTTGTTTACAGTCGTAAATGTCGTTGAGTGAAACGCGAACAAAAAACAAAATAGTGATAAAAGTGATACAAAATGTATGATTCGCCATTAACTAGATTGGGTTAACGATAAATGTAAATTAATATATATGAACGTACTTTTTTAAACGAATCTCGATTTGTCGCATAACATAATGTACACGACTATTAATAAGTGTTTGGATAGTTTCAATTAAATAACGTGGTACGTAGTTTGTGAACAATGGGCAACAGCTTCGATAGATTTGTTGCCACTGGTGATTATAACAGTGCCGGTCAGCGACGTCGTAATCCTCAGGGTTACGTACACTATCGACAGCCGCATCAACGTCATACGCATCAGCAACTTCAAAAACAACAACATCATCAAAATCAGCAACAACAATCACAAATAAGTGAGAGTGAATACAATGGAGCTGGTGCGACTGCAAAACCTATGCTACGGCGGCTCTCACACGTCAATTCATCGCCGAATTTAGGCGGTGCGTATACGTAATAATGACTGTCGTTTGTTTGTTCGGGACGGTCATATATGACTGTTTGTGTTATTCGTTACAAACACAGCCACTCACTCACACAGATAAAAGCAGCTGCAGGCGGGAGACGTTGTTGGCCAATTTGTGTTTTTGTACTATATAATTGTAAATTAATTAATCCTCCAAATTTGCTAATAGGTTTTTAAGGCTTCTTGGCACAATGAACAAATCTTGAGAAAATACTAGTTTCCGAGGAGCCGCAATTTAACAATGAGTTTAGATAAATTGGATAACAGAGATTTCGCTTAGGTTATGATGATTTTTTTGGCCTGAGAATCAGTAAAAATAACAACAGGTCACAAAACAACACCTGTGGCTCTGTGAACCTTGTGTCTATTTGCAACATACCGAGGCTGTTGTGAGAATAAGGACATAAATGAGATTGGTCGGCTCTCTGTAGCAACAACATTTTCACTTATGCAGGTTGGCCAACAATGTTTCGCATCTGTTGCTGACTCAACACACATGAGAAAAGGAATTGCAATTACTGTCGTACTTTTACTTTCTTTTATTCTACCTTGCTCTCTCCATGACTATCACTTTCGTTGTTTGACTTTATGTTAATGTTTTTATTTATTTTATTTGTTCTTCTTCTTTTTTCTCTAGAAATCGCAAATGAAGAACTACCGTTGGAACTGCGTTCTTCTTCATTCTCCTATGGGGTGATTTATGATCTTGTTCAAATCTTTTTCCATCTTTTTTCATCTTGCTTGCGCATACTTTGATCAAAGACTATTATTAAACGAAAGAGGGGAAAGTATGCTTATTGCGATGAAACTAAATATATGTATGTCATTTGGATTCTGCAAAGTATAATCTAAATGATCACTCATGTTTGTTTTTAGAATAGAATTGTTTTGATTTTTGCGTTTTATTCTCTCGGATTTGTATTGAGCCGTGGAACATTTTAAAACTCTTATATCGTAAATAAGCATGCATTCACCTCTATCTGTTTAATACATTTTGCTCTTTGTCAACTGATCTCGGCGTTTTGTTTGCATTTAATTTCCTGCCTAAACTGAAGTTTTGCTTGCATAAACTAACAAGACGTTTTATTGGTTAAGCTTATTAACGTTCGTTCGTTGAAAGCTTATCGGAGATTTTTATCTCTGCATGCGTTTCTATTTTCTGATTTTATTATTACAATTTCGTTATATCTACTGGTTTTTAATTTCCATCGCTTTTTACTGTACTTTTTTCGCCGCTGATTCAAACAATTTGGTCGCAGATTCAGTTTGCTGCATTATTCTGAAACAACTGAACGTGTCTGTGAGTTATAACCTCTTTTTTTTGTATTTGTTGTGATTCTGTGCTGTATTTTATTCAATTATCGAATGTTATAAAATTGACCAACGCTTGAAGATCCGAAGTATGTGTGCGATATATGTATATTACAATTACATTAATAAAAAATGAAAGATGTAGTGAAGAACTGTAAATGGATAGACCGTTTTTAGCCGTTTTAAACGGTAAAGTGAGAAAAACTATTATCTTACGGCCTAAAAGCATGCAACATGATTTTTGATTTGCAAACTAGACAGTGGTTCTTCGATCTAGTACAGACCTAAGCACAGTGGTCCGGCTTGTATGGGGAGAGCGGCCAAAAATACTTCTAGTTGAGGTAGGGACTTGAAACTTGGCACAACATTTTTTTATATTTATCCTAAAATAATATGTAAAAATCAGCCAGATCGGACAACTATATCATATAGCTGCCATATGAACAATCGGTCTGATATTCAATTTTTATATGAAAAACTTTTGTTTTTCATTTTATCTGGATACTATAGGTTATAGCTGCGAGTTATTGCCGGAAAACCCCTTGAAATGTTCCGCGTTTGGTTTAGCCTAAATTATTTAATGTCTTTATTTTTTGCCTCTGTAACTTCCTCAGAAAGCTCTCCAATTGAGACTAAACAATTTTTTATAATGGCAGGACCATGCAATAACACTTTATGGACCGATGCAGGAAGGTAGTACCACGGATATATAATGATAAGAAGTTTTGCACGTGTTTTTTTTTAAATTGAGGTTACGTTACATTTTCGTATATTGCAAGCCGCACGGCACCTTACGGCACTTGAATTAAACTTTCTTATATTCTTAAAATGCTTAAGAATATTATACAAAAAGATTTGTTCAACCCCAAGAACCCCTTCACAACTAAAACTCTAACCAAACACAGAAAAGACAAACTAAGAACGTTCACAATTATGTACTAAATACTATAATGATTTACACAAAACGAAACACATACAACATATACTTTTAGTTGTAAAAAGAAAGTTAATACCTTTTTTTAAAATATTAATCACTTACATTGCACAAAAACTGGTTTTAAATAAGTTTAACAAATTTTTGAATGAATATCATGCTCTCTCTTTCGATGCTATTCTTGAAGAGGACAGATAGAGTAAAACAAAAAGATGAATAAATTCAAATAGCTAGACCAATTATAAATAAGAATTGCTACATTTAAAGTCAAAATTTTGACTTTGGTTTTTTTATTTTTGGCCTACGGGCGGGACCACTGTGCTAAGGTCGGAACTAGTTTGAATGTAAATACTACTAGTGCCAGCTCAATCTACTCTCAATGCTTTCAACTGGTGAGTTTTACTAGGGGATGTCATAGGCAGGGGTCAATTGTCACAATTCTACCACTTCCGTCTAGTTACCGAACTAGTCCTACCGGACCAGTTTAGGGTATACGAAAAAAAGAAAATGAAACCGTCTTAAGTGACTGAGTAATTGTTTTTTTTTTATTATTAATTATTAATTGGTTATTTAAATAACTTTATTTTTTTATTGTTAATAACAATTAAATTCCGGTGGCACCGGGGTTTGAACCTCTTACCTTCGATTCTATAGTCCTACACACTAAACTCAGAGCTAGAGCAGGCGACATAGAAACATTTGATATTTGATAAATTTTATTTATTTGATATTGCTTAGATCAGACTGGTGCCTTTATGCTTTACTGTGTCTGGTTCAAATATTAGTCTTCAAATCTCCTTTAGAAATAACTGCGCTGATACATTTTAATCAACGAAGTCATTTTTAAGAGATATCCTTTATCTATTTTAAGCCATTTTCAAAATAATTTCAAATAATTTATTTATGAATGAATGAGTTTTGTTGTTGAAAAATAATCAATTTTAAGCGCAGCCCAAAAATATGGAATAATAAATTACATGCACTCGTGAGTTTTTGAGAGAGCAACAGAATTTTAACAGGGCTAAAGAGAGGAATTGAGAGACCCTGAATTAAAACGGGTGGTAACAGTGTGGTAACAGCGCTGTTAAACACCGATGGAAATGAAGTGCCGTATGTTCGCTTGAAATGAGTCAATTATGCCCAAAAGCATGCTAAGTTTTGGCATTTAGCATTTTCATTTTCACATTTTGGGGTCATGCGTTCAGTCGAAGTGTCATGTGCCTGTGTGCCGTTGCAGAATAGATGTAGACATAGTTTAGCAAGTGTCGTCAGTCAGTTCAATCGAAAATTTGTAATTTCAGAGCTAGCAGAGGTTTTACAGATTTGAGAAAATAGCTTTTAAAGAGCGGCATGCGCCGAGTTTTATTGATGTTTAGACGAACTTAGCAAAATTAAATTTAAAAATAAAAATGTAGTTCGAATTGGAAATAGACTCGGCGTAAGCATGGTCTTGTTCTATTAAAATACAACGCACCATTTTCAAATTGGGAACACTGGCTTTCAACAAGCTATATATGCTTTCATGCTATCCAGTCACTACGTAGGTGTTATCTGTACGAAATTGGGTACTAGTTTGCTAATAGAAGTACTCTATATAATTTGATACTGTCTAAATTCTGTACTAAATTCGATAGTTGAGATATAGTCTAGACTATCGAAAAGTGGACAATTGACACAACGAGAACTGCAGGGGCGGTTCTTCGATCTAGTACAGAACTAAGGAAGCAAGGCTGAAGATTAGATACTCTTCACGCCGTTTCTTGTGCAACGCCCACTTTATTTACTGAATGTATTTTCTATTCATTTTATTAGTCTATATACCAATTTCCATTGTTTTTGCCCATTGAGTACCGGAGATATGCAAATTATTGATTCTTGCCATAAGTGGGCGTAACCGTGTCCATTTTTTGGTCAAAATAGTTTTCATGCCTCCCTAATACCTATTTTACACCAGAGCCTGAGGCAAAGTGCCGTAGACTACGGCAAAAATGTGTTTACACTGCTTGCCGCAACAAAAAATGCCGCTACTTGACAGCTGACGTTAGAAATTCGACAAAAATAAAGATTTACTTTTTGTCGATTCAATTTCATTTGCTAGCAAAACATAATTTAATTCAATGGGTTTGGCCGAATCAGATTTTGGGTTTCAAGCCATCCATTACTCTTTATTTTATATCATTCAAGCCGATGTGCCTGCCACTACTGCCTCCACAGCCAGTGTGGTCAATAACGCTGGTACTAGAGCAGTGGCAAATGGTACACTACTTACAATGTGTAACCATTCAACACCAGCACACTCACATATTTGTTACATACAGCTGCACCCGTCATATTTACGTCAAGATCTAAAAACCCCTTTTAAATAATGGACAAGATCCTACATATATAAGTACGTCTTTTTAAATCCGCAAATGAATAATATTTGTTGCTTATTAAATATTGTTCAGAGATTATACATAAAATTGGCTCATATAGGTTTGTCTAGTGCCGTCACTTCCAACGAACTAGAAGCTTCATCAATAATTTGATATTATGTTTTCGTATTTGCAATTTGGTCAGTCAGTAGAGCGCTGATGACGAGGATGGAAAACGAAGTATTATGCTTTATTGCCAAATTACCGAGAATGAATTCCGGAACCACACGGAATCCCTGTACATTTTTTGAATTTCAGAATTATTTACTATTTGTTTTTGTTTACATGTCATAATTTATACAAAAAGGCAGAAACAAACAAGAGTACTTGATGTAATTTTTGGAAATAAGCAGGGCAACTCTGGCATTTTTTTGCCGCAAAGAGCCTCAAGCCAACAAAATTTCAATCGTAACGGACAGATTTTGTATGGACTCGGCTTAGGCCTACGGCAATTTTTCTTACGGCAAAGTTACGGCGCCGGTGTAAAATAGGTATTAACCCCGAGTAAACTACTCTGTTTTAACTTTTCACATAAAAGCAAAGATAAAACACAACATAACACAAACAATTGCGGTGTTCACGCATTTGTCGTTAACCTATAAGTCTATGAAAAGTTAAATTGCCAACAACAAAATACACAGGCCAAATTTTCATAGAGTTTCATAGACCCCGAGGCATGTTGTTAGTTAACCTATGGAAGTATGAAAATATGAAAATGGCAATATTTAGTTACTTTCTATGAAAAAGTGGCTGTACTTTCGGAAGAATTAAATTTTAAAATTGCGTACGTTATTCTGTCACCTTACTTAACATAAATCATTACATTGCCAATTTCACTTCCTTTGTAAAGAATACTCTTATGTTACAAGCAATCACACAACACATACAACTTTTGCATCAAAATGCAGATTTTGGCTCTTCGACATCGTCAACGGATGGCACAATTGTATGTCAACATTGTCGTCTATAAATTCATCCAATGTTTACTCAATTTCTCCCTCAAGACCTAGACCTGTGCACAATTTTACTACAATTAGTTAATTAATTCTATATTCATGCATAAATAAAAATATTTCTCTCCAAGAAACTAAATTACGCACATAAACTGATTTATTTAATATTCAGTCAAATGATTTGTAACGCTTTTTCGTGTAATTTTAAATTTATTTCAATTATTGGCGCAGTTACATTTTTCGTTTGTTTATATAAGAAGAAGAGAACTCACAACTTTAACGAGACGGTAAAAAAAAAAGTGTTCACGCATTTTCGTCGTTAACGTTCATATTTCCATACATTCATAGGTTAACAACAAATGCGTGAACACCGCAATTGATCTACATTTTAAAATCAACATACCTTTATGAGTGTTTTCCATTTAAAAGTTATGTTTGTAAACAAAGAAAAAAGGTTTAAAATTTAATGCAAGAAACAAGTTTAGTAGCTACAAAAAGGCTTCAAAGCAACGGAGCTTAAAATCAGCTGACCGTATTGGCTTCGCTAAAACACCAGGGTAGCTAAAAAATTTTTAAAACAATGTATTTTTATACCTATGTCTATGTTCTATCATAATACTAAGATCTTTTTTCTGTATTCAAAACTCAAACTTTTTGTGTTTCTGCCCCAACTTTGGTAAATCCGGCCATTGTGCAACGGTTCTCGGAAATTATAAGAGACTAGAGACTTGAAATTTGGAGGGTAGACTCGTGGTGCTCGGCAGCAGATCAAGTATATTTCTTTTTGTGCCACGCCCACTCCTTCCCGCCCAACCAGCTCCAACCACTTTTTTAAATCGCTATAACTATAAGAATACTCGACTATACCGCCCTTACTGGTTAATTTATAAAACGAGTTTGAATTCCTTTATTATAATTTCAATGAGTACACATAACCATGCAAGGCTGATTTGTGGTTAGGCCAGACCATAACACATATCTTTCATTTTCAATTGTATTTTCTTTTGAATATTATTTATTATTTAGATACAAATTATTCAAAGCCTACTTAGCTTAAATACCTGATATAACAAGTTTGCGACAGTTTTTTGTTCAGAAGCGCGTTCACTAGCTTTCGTTTGCTAGACCGGCTTTTTGCTACAGATGCGAGAACTACTGAATACCCTTACTATCTTTCGAAGTGTGATTTTAACCAACTCCGACTTATCTGTTTACAGTCGCAAGAAAAACTTGGATTTGTAAAAACTTTAATTAAACCGATTTGGTAACTTTTTTAATAACACGTTTGAGTACTTGATATACTATATTGAACCCTTAAGATTTCTACAAACTTTAAAGTTTTCGACAATTCTTGTACTCATTGGCAAACGTCAAACAATTAAAAATTGTCAAAAACTAACGCAACCGTGTGTTAACTTATCTAAAAAAAAAATTATAGTACAATAATAGAAAAACAAAAACAGCATAAACCATCTACAAATAAAAATGAGCGCTCACAATAATTATCAGTCAAAAGTTAATACGGTTCACATAACAAAGAAATTTGCTCATCCGCGCTCGACTCTCTCGGCCCAACTAAATAAGCTCTTCTCTTTGTTACTTCAATGACGACGTACAGTAAAAAACAGATGATTTACGATTGTTGATATATTGTTTAAATTATTCACTTACATAAACAATGTACAAAATTCAACTTAAATACAATGCTTATTCGACCGATACAACGAGAGTGAGTGTCAGAGAGAAGTAGCGAGAGAGAGAGAGAGAGTAGAAAACCGTTAAAGCAAACGAAGCAATAAAGATCCGGAGCAGATCGCTTATACGTGCCGTGGCCACTTTCAAATTGTTTCATTCGTTGGCGCGCTTTCAGTTTTGTCGATTCTTAAATGTAATATAATAAATAAATAAATAAAATAACAATAATAACCATAGTAAAAGCAATAAAAAATAAAAACAAAGATTTTCTTCATTGTTGTTGTACTTTTTGCTGAACAGTGAGTTCTACGACGTGTTTGTTATAAGCAACGAGTGTGCGAACTTGGATTAAAACAAAAAAGTGCCGTGGTAGCCTAAAAGTGAACAGAGCAAAAAAAAAAAGAAAAGAAAACCAATGGAATGGACATGGTTCAAAGATTGGTGGCGCCTTAAAAAACTTCGTTTACGTCATCAGCGACACAAAAAGAAAATGGAAGCTGCAGCTGTAGTAGACAATGATGGACATGATTTAAGTTTGACTATTGAAGGCACAACTACTAGTAACGATGGTAGTGCCACTGGCAGTCAATACAATAACAACAGATACAACGAGAGCAGTAACAACATACATCGTGATCGTAGTCGTAAACGCATGCGCCAACGCCGTCGTCGTTATCGTCGTACATTAACCGAATTAGCGCGTTCATCCTCGCAGACTCAGTCAACGCCCCCGCAATCAACAAGTGCCGCAGAGGGGACTATTGAAAACAAATGCGACCAATTGCATGCCACTGAGCCCAAAAACGTCAATAATTGCACAGATCAAAGTGTCACTACCAGCAATAATATTGATTACGATAATGAGAAAAGCAATGGCGATGAATTCACTAATAGCGATGATGGTTATGCACTTGAGTATGATCCGTTCAGTGGCAATTCAGATGAAGATGAGTTGCTTGATGACAATGACAATGATGATGATGATTTCTGTTTTTGTGATGAGTGCATTAATGTAGGTTTGCTCATTAAAATGATGTTAAGACTCGATTAGTTGTGGTTGCTTACGAATATTTTAAGTTTCAAATGATTTTTCACTAATTTCTCAATTATCTACAATTCGGCTCAAGTATGTGCAATTATGAAATTTGTTATCTTTCGAGCATAATTGCTAATATTTAAAATGTCTAGTTTTCAATTAGCGCATCGCCTTATGCTTTCAATTATTTAAAGTGCAGCAACAACCAATTACAGCCGCGCAAAAACAAGCTCTAAAAACATTCTAATTTATTTTTCCGGTTCCGGACACCCTGTAAAATATATACATACTAATATATATACTAATATTAGTATATTGCATACTAATGTATGCATCTATCATCTGGGTTTAACACTCACTGGTGGAGTTGTTTTAGTTCTCAGCTGAATTAGTATATCGAATACCAAGTAGTAGAGTATAGAGGCACACAGTATCTGCGACTTTGGGCTTTGTCTTTGAGTATGTGTACCGTCATATGTACATACGTATCATAAGAATTTGCAGTGACATATTATTATAGGAGTATAATAAATTGTAATATTAAACTAGTAAGAAAACTTCAGTCGGAAGTGTCGACTTCAAAATACTCTGTACTTTAACTGACAAATGGAATTTCTATTTCTATCTATATCTACTTTCACTCTTCTAGACCAACTGCTTCCAGATATACACGCGCTTTAAATTTTTGCCACATTTTTCTTTTTGATATAAGACTTCCGTAATTTTAACCCATGGTAACTTCAGTTATTTGCCCTTCACCCAAAGTCTCTCGGATTCTCGATTTAGCCATCGATTTTTTTTTCGATGCTAATCCATATTATATCCTTTGTAGGGTCTGTCAGCCCTTCTTTAGGGTGTTATGTGCACAAACCTAATGTACCCTATTACAGTAAGGTACTGATTATTCTATATGTTGAACACCTTACAACAGAAAACAAAAGCATTCAAGCATATTAAAAACCTCTTTTTGTTTTCAACTCATTTGCCATTATATTTTAATTTTTTTTTTTTTATACACATACACATATAATTTTATGTTTACAAAATGTAAACTTTGTTTGATTTAAATTTCGGAAAATTCTATGTAATTGATTAGGGCACAGATACAGATTTCGGTGACAGTAACGACGGCATGGATTCAGATACGAGCACATCGTCGAATTCGGGCAAACAAGTTGTCGTCGGGATATGTGCGATGGCCAAGAAAACGCAATCGAAACCGATGAAAGAAATATTGACTCGTCTACAGGAATTTGAATTCATAAAAATGGTTATATTCGAGGAGCACGTCATACTCAAAGAACCAGTCGAAAATTGGCCGCTATGCGATTGTCTTGTATCATTTCATTCAAAGGGTTTCCCGCTTGAAAAGGCGATTCAATATGCCCAACTGCGCAATCCTTTCGTACTTAATAATTTGCATATGCAATATGATATACAGGATCGACGACGCGTATATGCGATACTCGAAAAGGAGGGGATTGAGATACCGCGCTATGCAGTTCTCGATCGTGATTCACCAAATCCAAAACGTGAGTTCATGTGTTATTCCCTTGCTATATAAAAAAATTCATAGTGCAATATTATATATTTACAGAGCATGAACTAATTGAATCGGAGGATCATGTCGAAGTCAATGGCATCATATTCAATAAGCCATTTGTTGAGAAGCCTGTATCTGCTGAGGATCACAACATTTACATTTACTATCCAACGTCAGCGGGCGGCGGCAGTCAGCGTTTGTTTCGCAAGGTGCAATCTTTGATGCTGTCTTAAGACTCATGATTTATTTTTATACTCTTGCAAGAGTATATTAACTTTGTCGTAAACTTTGCAACGCAGAGAGGGAGAATTCTCCGACAATATAAAGTATATATATTCTTGATCAGCACGACGAGACGAATTCATATAGCCATGTCCGTCTGTCTGTCCGTCTGTTTGTCTGTCTGTTTCAATGCGAACTCCTCCCAGAGTTTTGAAGTTAGCCAAAAAATTTTAACGCAGAAAATTTTCTTTTCCTTGCAGGCAGTTTATATGTAGAAAGCAGCCTGATCGGAATACTATAGCATATAGCTGCCATAGGAACGATCGGTTCAAAATGAGGTTTTTTTCTTTTAAAGCTATCACTTCAATTTTTTGCACAGTAACAATTTGGACATCAATAAGGTCACACTGCAAATTTGGTGAAGATCGGATAACTATAGCATATAGCTCCCATAGGAACAATCGGTCAAAAGTTCGGTTTTTGTTTGAAAAACTTTTTTGTTCTTAAATATTAACAGACGAGTATGAGTCCAAAGTTTCATAAAAATCAGTCAAAAGGGTGTGGTACCGTCCATATAAAGAAAAACTTAAAAATTCAAGATTATAGAAGCAAAGTTTTTTATTAAGTAGTTCCAAAGATATAAGCGTTGCCGTAGAACCGTAGAAGCCGTAGAAAAAACCCCAACGCTTGACGATAGCCACTGTTAACACGAACAAAATAAAAAAACCTTCATCAAAATCAATTAATAACTGTGAAAAAAGTCGTTTCAAGAAAAACGCGTTTAAAGTTTTGAATCCGTTATTCTCACTATGAAATCATGTTAACCTGCTCTCACTAAAATTGCTATAACTCAGTCAATTTAAAATATTTTGGTCAAAAATTTTTTATACGCATTTTTGAATATATAAACTTCAATCTAAGTCATAGTGGTGTTCCCCCTTAAAACTAATTGGAAAATGGTCGTGGCAAAACCCCTTTATCTTTATAAACTTAATGATTCTTGTTGGAAAAACTATCAAACGGATTTTCCAATAGGAATAACTGGGCAAATGCTTGCAAGAGTATATAATTTTCAGCAAAGCTGAAATAGCTCCCTCACTGGTTAATTTTGTTCTCATCTTATAAAAAAATATTCTTTACAGATCGGCAGTCGCAGCAGCGTTTACTCTCCGGAGTCGCGTGTACGTAAGACTGGCTCATTCATATACGAGGATTTTATGCCGACAGACGGTATGTAACCATTGGCTCAATGAACACAAAAAAAAAAAAAAAATGAAACAATTTGGCAGACTCGTTTTTTTTAGTTTGATTGTCTGTTCATAGCCCCATTATTATGCAATTCATAAAAATAATTGAAAACTAAATGCAAGTTGTTTAGTCGTTAAAAAAAAAAAACAAAAACAAATAGAATGCGACAAATTTAAGTAGTAAAAAAAATAATAATTATATATGTTTGCTGCACTTCACTTCACTTCATATCGTGTCTTCTGTCAAAATTCTAAAAAAAACCAATAATTTCCATAAATGCAAAAAGTTATGAGTACAAGACAACAATTGCTAACGCCGTGGGCTCGAGTAATCCAGCATTACTTTTAAAACTTAGTCTATTTTTCAGGTACGGATGTTAAGGTGTATACCGTTGGGCCCGACTATGCACATGCCGAGGCACGCAAAAGTCCAGCGCTCGATGGCAAAGTGGAACGCGACAGCGAAGGCAAAGAAATACGCTATCCTGTTATATTAAATCATGCTGAGAAGCTAATATCACGAAAAGTTTGTTTGGCCTTTAAGCAAACTGTTTGTGGTTTCGATTTACTAAGGTGAGAAATGGATTTTGAAAAATTTATCATTTCAATTTTGCACTTTTAATAAAAACCAATTCTTAAAACTCAATCGCATATGCACAGAGCCAATGGGAAGTCGTATGTATGTGATGTGAATGGCTTTAGTTTTGTGAAGAATTCGAATAAGTACTATGATGATTGCGCTAAGATTTTGGGTAATATGATATTGCGCGAACTAACGCCGACATTGCACATACCATGGTCGGTGCCCTTCCAATTAGATGATCCGCCCATTGTACCGACAACATTCGGTAAAATGATGGAACTACGCTGTGTTGTGGCTGTAATACGACACGGTGATCGTACGCCTAAACAGAAAATGAAGGTCGAAGTGCGACATCCAAAGTAAGCACAGTATGGCATAACTTTAACAAATTAGGGTTAATCAATTTTCTTTTGCTTCACTTAGATTCTTTGAAATCTTCGCCAAGTATGATGGTTATAAGTATGGCCACGTCAAGTTGAAGCGACCAAAGCAGCTGCAAGAAATTTTGGACATTGCACGCTTTCTGCTGGGCGAAATACACACCAAATCTGATTCAGAAATCGAAGAAAAGCAAAGCAAACTCGAACAGCTAAAAAGTGTTTTAGAAATGTGCGTAACTTCTTGTGATAATTTGCATATTCTTGTAAAAGAGTTTATTAAAAATAACTAATAACCAACATTTAAAAGGTATGGTCACTTCTCTGGCATCAACCGCAAAGTCCAAATGAAGTATCAACCGAAGGGACGTCCGCGTGGCTCAAGCTCCGATGATGGTAATGCTGCCAAGCATTGTATGTATTTATTTAATTTTTTTTTTCAATTATTTTCTTACTTATTTTATGCGGGCATTTGCCCAAAGTATGATTTCAACTAAGCTTACACTAAAGCAAAAAATATAATTTCCTTGCAGTGGATGCTCCGGCGGAGCCTTCATTAGTGCTTATATTGAAATGGGGCGGGGAATTGACCCCCGCCGGTCGTATACAGGCCGAAGAACTTGGCCGCATATTTCGTTGCATGTATCCGGGTGGTCAGGGCCGTAATGACTATTCCGGCACACAGGGCTTAGGACTTTTGCGGTGCGTGTCATGATGTTTTATTTATTGTGTATGTTGTATAATTTTGTTTTGCCTCCGCCGCAGTCTTCATTCAACTTTCCGTCATGACCTGAAAATCTATGCCTCAGATGAAGGGCGCGTGCAAATGACTGCGGCCGCGTTTGCCAAGGGTTTGCTAGCATTGGAGGGCGAATTGACACCGATACTGGTGCAGATGGTGAAGAGCGCAAACACAAATGGCTTGCTGGATAACGATTGTGATTCAAGCAAATATCAAAATATGTAACTATTTTGCTAATTCATTTAGCCTAGTTTTATTTACCTACTTACATATGTTTTTATTTAATTGACTTTACCACCTTAGGGCAAAATCACGTCTGCATGAGCTTATGCAAATTGATCGCGAATTCACAATAGAAGATCGTCGCAATGTTAATCCATGCAATAGTATTTCAATTAATCAAGCATTGGATTTTGTCAAAAATCCCGTCGAGTGTTGTCATCATGTGCATTTACTGATTAAAGAGCTATTGCACATAATAAGCATCAAAAAGGATGATCCAAAGACAAAGGATGCGATTCTGTATCATGGCGAGACTTGGGATCTGATGCGGTGTCGTTGGGAAAAGATTGAAAAGGATTTTAGCACAAAATCAAAACTATTTGATATTTCGAAAATACCGGACATCTTTGATTGCATTAAATATGATTTACAACACAATCAGCATACGTTGCAATATGATCAAGCCGAGGAGTTATATATATATGCAAAGAATCTGGCCGACATTGTTATACCGCAAGAGTACGGTTTGACAATGAATGAAAAATTGACCATTGGCCAAGGGATATGTACACCGTTACTAAAAAAAATCAAAAGTGATTTACAACGCAACATCGAAGAAGTCGAAGATGAGTCAGTGAATCGTTTAAATCCTCACTATTCACACGGCGTTGCCAGTCCGGGGCGGCATGTCCGTACGCGTTTATACTTTACCAGTGAGTCGCATGTGCACTCATTGCTAACGGTTCTTCGATATGGTGGTCTGCTTAATGTGCTCACCGATGAACAGTGGCGACGTGCTATGGATTACATTTCGATGGTATCTGAACTCAATTATATGTCACAAATTGTCATAATGTTGTATGAGGATCCAACGAAAGATCCTTGCTCAGAAGAACGCTTCCATGTTGAATTGCACTTTAGTCCGGGTGTTAATTGTTGTGTACAAAAGAATTTACCACCGGGTCCAGGTTTCCGACCACATTCACGCAATGATAACTCTGCGCGAAGTCCGGTAAATATTCAAATATGTTTTGTGTAGTTTGATACTATTATAAAAATAAATATTTCCTTCTTTCCTTAACATGACACAGGCACAACATAGCACCGAGGATTTCAACAACCCCCCGCGCATTGAAGAGGAGATGGACGTTGATGAGTGTCCCAATCGAAATTTACGTACAACCGAAGTAAGTCTTATTTTGGCTTTTAGTCTGATCTATATTATCGTTTATATTATTTTTATTTGCGCAGGGAATTCGTGCCACATCCGAAATGCTGCCATTCAGCAAAATGGAAATACGCGCACGTCACACAAAATCGAAACCGATACCAATCGGTGCACATCACACAGTGTCTGGCCACGAGGCCATGGATTTGGCAAAGCGTTTGAACGAAGAACTTGCCAATCAACAGCAGGGCAAACAGCCACTTGGATCGCTAGAGGCATCGAGCATACGACCGATCAGTCCGGATGGTGAACCACGTTCGCGTAGCTTTGAACAGCGTCCGACAACATCGAAGCTAAAGGGTAAGTGCATTACCCACACGACAAATGAACTCAAAACATCAAAAAAGTCTATGACTAACAATGATTGGTTTTTAACAAATTTCTGTCGAATAACTCGAAATTGGCATTTTCTTCTTACTATCAAATCTTTGATTTAACTCTAAATTCGTTTTTAAAACTAATTACGAGACTTAATTTTTAAATAATTTTCTTTCTTTTTTAAATTGTTTTGCATGCTTTTGTGCTTTTTCGTCTTTATCTTTTATTTTTCTATAATTGGAAAAATATTGCATTGGTTTTTTTTATGTTTACTTTATTTATTTTTTAATCCTTCCAAAAACAAAAAAATGTATTTTCCTATTTTAAAATTAAAAAAGGATTTTTTTTTAATATATTTATATAATTTTTTTCCTGAATTGAATTATCAAAACAAAAAGAAAACCAAATGAAAAATCAAGTTTTTAAAATAATTTACACGTTTTTTTGTATATTTCTCTAAACTGCGCCCAACATTTTTCGAAAAACTATTACGAGTTATATATATGAAACATACAATATATAATCACTCTATATTAACATATATATAAGCATCTGGCCGGGGAGTCCCGTGTAATTGGCTGTACCAGGCTGTTGTCTTTAGCTGCCAAGGCTAATCATCTGATCATTTTCAAAATTAGTCGTCGAGAATGCTTTTTCTTTGTAATTTTTTGTTAATTTTTTTGTACTTATTGAAGTGCAAGAAAATTGACAGTGATTTTGATGTTTGATGCATTAATTCGGGTTGAGTCAAATATAAACGATTTCATAACATTTTTAACATCTAAAAAGAAGCAGCAATAGCTGCAATTGAACTTTCTTAGTTTTATGTAAAAAAAAATTAAACAAAAAAAAAAAGACATTTATTTGTGCTAACGAATTTTGTTAAAAAAAAATTGTTATAAGCTTAAGAATAGAAACTATGCTGTAAATGAAACTATAAATCATATTGCTTTGAAAAAATTTAAATTAAAGAAGTTAGGATAGCAGATACGATGTAAATGGAATCGCTTATAAATACATAGCTCAATATAGGCCCAGTGCCATATGTTGGCCAATTAAGCATTGTCGACGCCTAATTGCGTTCGGTTTCCTTGTCTAGTCTTGGTCAATTTAGCCTAATCTGTCTATAATTGATCTGGCTGTTGGCTAAGCTTTCTCTTTGGGTTATATGTGTGGTCTAACAACTAACAAAATTTTGTTGCATGCCCCGTTGTTGCCATTGTTTCATTTCGACTAATAAATCCTGAGTCTGTGTTTATATACTGACATTGCTGACATGCTCCTTCTACGATCATATGTCACCATCTCCCAAGCATATGGAAATATTTGAAATTTCATTGCCTGATGGTATCTTGTTTATTTGGTATTACAAATATTATGCATATTTTAAATATTTTCTGCTGTTTGTTCCATTTGCAAGTCATTTCATTCAGTAGTCATATACACTTTACCAACACAACAAACATGATGTTTTTTGTGTATCTCTTCATCTTTCTTTCTATACATCTATCTGTATTACTGTTTTATGTTCTATTACTCTCGCTCGCTCGTTTGTGCTATTTGGGACTGTCATATTGAACACATTTCCTATCGCTCTTGTTTGCGTTCAAACTTTTTGTTGAAACTAAAAAAAATAACGAACCTTTTTTGATTATTTTTCTATCACTTGGTAATTTCTGTAATTTCTTATTTATATATATTCCACATGGTAATGATATAAACAAAAAAAATAAAAAATAAAAATCCTATAAAACAAAACACATACTTTCATATCCACAACATAAAAAAACTCCTTTGCATTCATGCGCTTTGTCCCCGTACTAATCCAAATTCGTATCCTGGTCTGTTTATTGTTGTCATTGTTACCTATTACAAAAACAGCTCTTGAAGCACTTGAGTCGAACAAAATTTGTGAGTGTGCCACAGTTCTTGAGACAAATGCCGTTGATGATAGCACAGATGCCATCGCAAACGTCGACGTTGCTGCTGCTCCAAAAGAGTCTTTCGTTGAGATACCCAATGCTCGCGTACTGCAACCAAGTCAAGCCTCATTTCAGATGCGTGTCACTGATAGCTTATCTTTCTTTAAGATCGATTCGTCAACAAATGAATTGCCTTTGTCTGACATTGACTTCTCACAGGATCCGGGCACACCGGATACAATCGATGCACTGCATCGACAGCATCAGCAACTGGGCAATTCGCCAACAACGCAGCATAAGCGTTTACATGTGCTCACCATGAGTCGCATGGAGAGCACCGATGAACCAGATTATGTACATCAGTTTCAAGATTTACCGAAAATTTCGACGCTGGCCACCAACGAGCGGCCGCTGACATGCAATTGCACCAGTGGTCGTTGCGGTGGTGATAATTCCGGTGGTGCTGTAAATAGCCATGAGCTTGTGCACGATGCACATGCACACTCAAAGAGTCTGGCTGATTTGTATTTCGATCATAATGATGGTGGAGGCGACAGTGGTTGTGTCGATGGCAATTCGCTGTTAAACTTTTGCTCAACAACATCGACACGCGTTACTACATCCTTTGACGATGACTTTCAGTTGTCTAGCTCAGCGCCAGCGATACTGCTCACTAGTGAATTTAATGCAAAAGCTTCTTTGCCATCAGCCACCAATGAATTAGAATGTGGTGGTTTGAGTGCTTCGCCTACAAATTCACCTACAGCATCAACTCTAAAACTGTGCAAGGACAGTGATGAGCTTTCAAAGCAAAAGAAGCTAAAGCCATTCACAGTTGTCTCGAGTAGTCATTCGTGTGGCCAATTATCAATGGTGCAATCAGCGCCGATTATATGTGCCGAAACATTAAGCACGAATCCGTTTCGCTTTCTGCCATCGCATTTTGTTAATCAATTTGCACCAATTGCGGAACAACCCGCAACGCCATTCACGCAACCACCGAGTGTATCTGTATCTGTTGGCCATAGCAATAATATTGTGGAATCCAGTCAACATCAGTTGTGTCAAGTGCAACAAAAACAACAACATCAGCAGCAACAAGCCTATACATACAACATACCTGAATTGGTGATCAGTTTTAATGTTGATTTACATAGTCCGTTTACCAACACTGCTAATACTTTGTCGCCGACAACTTGTACAACTAACAATACATCGTTCATAACCTCATCTACAACATTAACAACATATTCTGTAATTAACAATACTACTTCAACAACAACAACTATTTTAACAACACCTACAACAACAACGATGTCGTCTTCTAATATACCTTTTACTAACCAAAACAATACCAAATTCAATCCTTCATATCCGTGCTCCTCTACTGACCAACAACAACTACAACAACACCAATATCGTCACTGTCATAACAACAACAACAACAACAATACAATTACCAACAAAAACACCAACAACATCGACAACAACAACACTATTAACGTCAACAATGCCAACATCAATATAAATACCAACAACAATAACAATACCATTATTATAAACGAATTGTGCAACACTTCAAATAATAATGTTATCAACATCAACAACACCCACACCAACAAAAACAATTACCCTACAACGACTGACAAAATATCCACTATGCCCTCGATCACCTCCACGCCCTCGTCCCTGTCCTGTATAACCACTACTACCATCGCAGATAGTAACGTTACCTCGATCTCGTCGGCCTCATCATCGACTTCATCCCGTCGCCAAAGACACAGTATTGCCGGCCAGATGTCCTATATGAAAATGTTGGGATTTGGCGGTTTTAGCAAAAAGATGGCTACAAGCGCAAATAGCCTATTCAGCACAGCTGTCATTAGCGGTAGCTCGTCGGCGCCAAATTTACGTGATATGATTCCGGTTTCGTCATCAGGTAAGTTATGGCAAGATAAAGCGATAACGCATTTGGCGTTATATCCCAAATTGTGTTTAGAGTATCTAAAATGCCTTCGCACAAAGAATGTCATTTTTACTACAGAATTATTGCAAAAAAAAGTATTTTTGTTTCTTAAAGTATAACAAGCAGCATTTTGCCGGTAACATACATACATACATTTTCTTTCCAGCATGAAAATATTTCCATTTATTAAGAATCGATACATGCAAATTATGTTTTTAAAAATGTGTTTGAAATACGAAGCAAAATTGTTTTTTTTTTTTCCTATAAATTTGAGTTGCTTCTAACTCATTTTCAATATTGAAATGTGGCTTATAATTTCAAAATTTCGCTCTAGTTATACATACATATGGCGTATGTACGTATGAACATAATACGACACATACGAGAATGTACTCTCTCTCTCTCTTTCTCTTTTTCTGGCATCAAAACAAGTTGATTTGTATTGTTTTTTAAATCTTTGCTTACCACTTCATATTTATTAAATTTGTTTTAACTTTTTTGCGGCGTTCCGTGGAATGTTAAGGGTTTGGTGATGTGCCGCCCATACGACCGTTGGAGACTCTGCACAATGCGCTGTCGCTTAAGAAGTTAGACAACTTTCTTAATCAAATGACGACCGTGTCACTATTTAAGACACCGACCGGTTCACCACCGCATCAACCGTCGACGCCACAACAGACTGGTTTGTCCTCGCTGGAATTGGCGGCGTCACAGAAACAAATTGCTTCAAATCTTGTCAATCCATGCGGAAATGGCAGTGAGCCATTTGCTTTAGAACACGGCACGGTTCCGGGATCGGGAAGCGAAACTGAGTTGAGTCTGGTACCCACACAGCAGCAACAACAGCCACAACAACAGTCACAACAACAACAACAGCAACAACAGCAACAACAACAGCTGCAACCAGAACAGCAACAACAGCACCAGCCGTGTCAACTAAAACAAAAAAAGGTTCCACGTAAGTCAAGTAACTGATTATCGCTGCCCTATCTTGTTCGCTCACTCCAGAGAAGAAGAGAGCGCCAACTCCTTGAAATGTTATTTTCTTTGAATAAAAACTTTTTGCTGTATTTTATTAAATTGTGTGCTGTCATTATTAATTTTCTTTTCTATTATTTTTCTCTAGTTAATATTTAGTAATTATTTAATTATACTTTTTTTTAGTGATTCATTCGCAATAAGCATTAAAATGTGTTTGTCATTTTTAATAAATATTTTGTTGCAATTGTTTGATCGAATTAAACATTATTTGATTACAATAAAATTTATTTTTATATAATTTTGGTTTTCTTACTTTCATTTGATCCATTTTTTCGTATTGTGAAATGCATTCAGGTTGTGTTTGGTTGTTCTTATCACAAAGTTCGAACAGACTTAAAACTGTAATGATTTGTAAGAATCTTTTTGAATTGAGCTTTAATATAATCTCTAATTAGTTTTATGTCACTGCTTTGCTTCAGCATTGGGCGAAGAGTATCAAAGTTTTTTCTACTTGCATATGTATCTGTTTACTTGCATCGTGAATTTGAAGCATGCTGACACACAGCAGTGAGCAGTACAGTGAAACCTCGTTGTCTATTGGTTTCACTGTGTATCAGCTTTTCATACGTGTTTTCTACTTGCATTTTTTCCTTTTCTTTTTTCTTTCACTTTTGACTCTTTTTTAAATGCATCCAAACACAAAAACAAATATGATCTCAAAGTTTGCTTGCTTAAAGCTTAAACAAATGTTTAATAAATGTAACAAAAGACAACTCAAACCAAACAAAAAAAAAATAAGATATAAAACACATGCTTGCTTTTTTTTGTGAATTATTAAATGATTTAATTGAATGTATTAAATGTGAATACTTTAATATAAAAATTAAAATTGAAATCTGCAATCGCATAAGTTTGGAAGAAACAGTCGAGTTTTGCGACTAGCAGCACGGAGCCATCGTCGCCGGCGATCAGCGATTGTTGCTCGCACGGAACGCCACCTAGCGGCGAGCTCTCACTGAGCGTGGCCAGTAGTGAGGGGTAAGTTGTCACGATTTGTGGACGGGCACATAATTAAGAGTCAATTCGCTCTTCCAACGCTTTCAGTTTTAAGTTCAACACCGATGCTGTAGAGGATTTTGCCCGATACTTTCCGCAGATCACTGATGATGACTTGAGCGCTGTGAATGTGTACACGCCCATGAATGACGATACCTTGGATGTCGAATCGGATGCCGTTTTCCTGAGCGTTACATCGGGCAGTGAACGCGATGAAAGAAGCACTTGCCTGACACCTGTCAGTTGTGGTCTCGATCTCAGTATGGTGGCGAACAAAGGCTCAATAACATTGTCTGTTGACGTGCGTATAAAAAGAAACTATGTATAATATCGACTATGTATATTAATTGTAATTATTTACTGCAGGGGTTTGATGACGACGATGAGGCAACACTGTCGGCTGCCACCACACCTTCGCTACAAACGGATGAGGCGGCGCGACTCGAGATGTGTTACTGCTGTCCCACACATGCTGACCACGCTGCCGAGCCACCCGATGTCGCTATTGATGATCCCAAATTCGTGTTTGCCCTACCGGTACCGGCAGAACCATCAACAACGGCAACGGCGCCTGGCGTGACGGATGTGACAGTCGTGCCGGTATTGAGTATACCGCATACATTCGTCACGAACTCTTCGCCGGAACATCAAACGGGCTCTGGCATAAATACAGAGAAGGCAAATGTACGCAAAGCGCATGATCCGATTTCGCCGCGCATACAAAAACAAATAAGTCTATTTGAGAGCGGCGAATTTGAGCGACACCATCAACGTGAATACGACATGTTGCATGCTTCGATCAATTTGCCGGCAGCCACCTTTGCTCCCCATCAGTTAAAGCAAGATGCCCGACTACGCAAATTTGAGAATCTCACACAGTCAACGTCAAATTCAAATTTTCCATTCGAGAGCAATACACTCAAGCGTGTGCCTAACAATCCGACCGAATCTGTTGACGTATCGCACACGCAATCCTGCATTAATTTAAAGAGCAGCGATGCCTACGCCCCTACGACTGCAGGCTACACTGCATTTGGCTATAGCGGCAGCGGTGCCAAAGGCGGTGGCTGTCATCCTGATGGTTGTCCTGGTGTCGGTGTTGATGTTGGAATCTCTGCTGGCGGCAGCGGCGGCGGAGGCGGCGGAGGCGGCAGTGGTAGCAACATTGTAGCTAATGTACGCGCCGGCGATGTGATTCATTTTAGTTCACCGCAACATAATCGTTCCTATAAGACAATTCCTCAAAATACTGATGCAGTTGTTGCCGTTTCCGCGGGTACAGCTCATCCGGGGGCTCTCATCGTGAAGGAACGTTTCATTGAGCCGCCCAAGCGCATTATGCGCAGTTTCCATGGCAAAACGCAATCGATGGACGCTGATTTTCTCTTTAATGAGTTTTTGCTTGTGCCTGCCGGTGCATCACAGGCGCAATTGCAGCCTCAATCGTCCAGCAGTGGCACACCCAGTGCTAGCAATTCGCCGTCGTCGCGTTCGGGCATGCGTTTCGTCACGGCCAAAGTGTTGGACGAGCCACCCGAGTCCCCGCTTCCAAGTACAAAGTAGATGGCTACTGGCTATGGCCATAAGATAGTGTGATACTCGGCGGTACTGAGTGCTGCTTCGAGTGATGGACAATGTACGCTTAGTTAGTCAAATTATCGATTGACCAGTTTTACGTCTTCTGTGTTTAATTCCATTAAAAATAAATTAAATATGTATGAATAATAAAAAATTAATTATTTTTGTGTGCTAATTGTAATGTTCGTTTAAATTTACATAACCGCAGTTGACTATTTTATTGTTTATGGACATGTGTTATGTAAGCAGAACTTATAAGGTTTATGCCAGTATTTTAACACCAAAAGGAAATGACAAAAGTTTACGTCGTCTGCACCGGTAATTGGATGGTCTACAAACCGCTTTTGAATTCACAGGTTAACGCGTACCATGTGATCCAATATTTTCTTTATAGGATTGTGGTTTTGTTCAACCTTCTCTTAAACTGTTCGAAATGTTCCGAAGATATGAAGTTTTACGATAAGCTGATTTTATATGCTTAACAAAAATGGTGTCAATAATATCCATCCAGGCCGACATAAATGTATGTAACATATGCTTGGTGGCATTAAAAGACTCAAGCTTAAGAACTGAGCGACTATTCACGTCAAGAGTTTGGAGACAAAACGTATTACTTATGTTATAATCGATTTAACATCGAATGAACTCTTTAACGAAAAGTCTTTGGCCTCAAGGTCTTCTCTATTATTACATGTGTTACGATTATTCAATCAGCTAACGGTAATTAAATATAATAGACAATAGTTAATAAAATATGGAGAACTGAAGGCAAAAAAAAAATATGGTATAAAATTATGAGTAAATGCTGCGTGCTCTCGGCCATATAACGAATGACGAACTATTAACGATCATCAACAATAACAGCAACAACAATGTTTGATGATCATTAAGAAAACGTTAATGAAACGGTCGATGACGATGATCATGATGATAGTTGATAATTATGATGAACATCGAACGACGTGCTGAGGTCGACCGAAGAGTGAAAGTGCTTTTGCGATCACCGATTTTAAGTTGGAGCAACGACCGAACCAACAAATGAGCAACACCGGCGCACCGTTTTGCTTTTTCAACATTCCGAAATTCCAGGTCGATCGGTCGGACGGACGGGTGGACGGACGGCCAACAATTTCAATTTCACTTGTTTGAAATTATTCTTCATTTTTGTTTTTCTTGCTGCTGTTTTTTGTTGTTAATTTTTTGTTATTTCTGTTTTCCATCCATCAGCAACTCCTTTTTTAATTCTTTAGTGTTGATGTTGTTGTTATTGCTGTGCTTTTGCTTTGTATGCACACAAAATTGTTTTTTTATGGGCTTGCATTAACCTCGATCCAAATTAACTTGGAAAGACAGCAACAACAACAACAATAGCACTACTATTTTTGTTTTTTCCTTTTGAGTATGCAAAACATGTGCACCAACAGTGCTTCAAACACAACACAACACACACTCACACACACACACACACGCAGACACGCACATAAATTACCGCCAACAAAAATTAGCGAAACATCAAAGTGATTGATTGACATATGCGAATAGATTGGCAAACAAAAACAAATCAAAACACCAAAGTCGAGATTCCTCGGCCTCGAGATACTCTGCATCTGAAAATATATGAGGCGTGGCATTAATAACTGTTATAATCAATATTCTTTCGCTAGAATCTTTAGACAAATTTTAATTGCTATCAAATATCAGAACAACTCCCGTTCTTTAGAAAGGCTGCCATAAGATTGGAAAAACGTTTTGGTTCTAAAGCACTCGTCAAGCCTTTATTTAAGCATGCTAGCAAATGTACATTCATACATATGTACACTCAAAAAAAAAAGTATCACTATTAATTTGATACGCGTTGTGTTACATTGATATTTAAACTAGTATTAATTTTTTTGTTTTTTTTTATTTTTAAAGTATGTAATACATTAATCAGCCATGAGGCTATGAAACATTTTTGTGAAAATGTAAGAAAGTGACAGGTTAGTATTAATTTTTTAGTATCATTATAATAAATAATGTGAATTTCGTACTTAGAAGTATCATTTTTATAGTAAACTTTTTACTTTAATGAAAAAAATATAAATTTGACATTAAAAAATATTAAACTTGTTCTCAGAACATTACTTTTATAACCAAAAATCTGAAAGTGATACTGCAATAGTGTTAACTTATTCGAATGCTATTTCAAAACTTCAAAAGCTAAATAATCAAAATTGTAGCTTATATAATATTGCATTTACAAAAATTCAATGATATCTATAGTCGAGCTGGTTGACTGCCGGCTTCAATCCAACGACGCTGGGTTCGAATTCGAATCCCACAAAGGCCAGAGTATATCATATAAAATTAATTTGTAGTTTTTAATTTAAAAGCCAAATAACTAATAAAATGATGAAGACAGGATAGAATTAATGTTGGGATGTTTCTCCGCTGATCCCACATCTAACTTTTTTTACAATATTTTTTATTTTTGTGTTCTTCCTTGAGTGTGATTTGAACCCACGACTTCTGTCTGATAAAAATGTTCGACAATTTCATTTTGATATTTGGTGAGTATGTATGTATGCACTTTGAACAAACCTAACATGCTCTTGTGTCTAAGTTGCAGGGTGTCCCAAAAAAAAAAAAAAAGAATTCTTGAATTACCGTTTCGACTTCATCTTCCGCTTGAATATTGTTTGCAAATTGTTATTCTTTAGAGTTTTTTGTTTTGTATTGTTTTTTGGATGTGGCATAAACTCAAACAAGACCAACAAGCGTTGTGCGTAGGTGCAAATAAAATTTTTAGTTGAAAAACTGTCTAGATGTGTGTAATGAAGATTCATGCTGATTGTATTTGCCGTTATGTAAGCGCAAATAGAGCAAAAGTACGGGGAGCGCGATGCTAAAAAGTTCATATGACAATTGTTGAAAAAAAACAAAAATAAATAAAAAAAAATTTCGTTTGTAAGTATTTTACTTTCATTATTTTATAACATAATTTTAAACTATTTTAACAAGATTTTTCAAAATTTTAATGATTTTCACTCACCCATTAACTCTTGTTTGTACATCGCATTAATCTCTTCATTGGCGTTTTTTTTTCTATAAGTCTTATTTAAGCACTTGACACACACCCATTTACTGTCTGTCTGTCTGTCTATCTTTCTTTCTATCTCTTTCCCTCTCTCTCTCTCCCCTGTCCCTCTCCCACCCACTGTTACTTATTCTTCTTCAGTGTATCTCTTTGTAATTCGCTCAGTATTGCGCGTGGCTGCATGTCCATTAAAGCAACGTTTAGACATACATACATACATACAGATACATACATGTAGATACGTATTTTTTTCATCGCTACATTAAACAGTAAAGAAACCATACAAGAGATTTGATAATTAAACAAGTGGCAGCGCACATGCCTGAGATTGCTCATTAAATACTCTGGTGGCGCTACAAGGGTAAGCGGACACAGAGGCGAGCTTAAAACATGAATCTTAAAGTAAAAAGAGTCGAATATGCTTTGCATTTTTGATAGCGTATGCTATCATGATGATTATGATTATAGTTATAGTTATAATGACGATGGCGAAGTCGATGACGATGACGACGAGGTTGAGTACTACTTAAACTAAACTGAGCTGAAAGTAAGCTAAACGATAACTAAATAGAGCGTTAAAGATAATTTTTTTTGTTATTGTTGTTATTGTTGCGAAAGTATGAATCGGGTTATGAGCGATTTACCATATTTTTATTTTGTTATTGTTAGATTCGTTGCGTTCTTTCTATGAATAGTATTGAAATTAAATACATATACATATGTTGTCCTCAGTTCTTGTTGTCTCAACATTTGTTAAAAAACAGATCTGTGTAAAGCTATTCTTCTATAGTTATGATATGCAGAACGCAGCGAAGTTATCAAAAACAAATCTCACCATTAGAGCGAAAGCTAAATGAAGAAACATGCCTTACCACAGCCAGCTAACGGTTGAGGGCTTGGCTTGGATACTTGTAATTGAGTGGCGATGGCGAGTGGCCAAGAATGACATGCCATGCCATGCTAAATAAGACAAGTGAAAAGAATTGGCAGTACCGTAAGTGGCGCGACCGTTGAGCGACGTGAACTTTAGCGGTTTATTTACTTCATGAGGAAACAATGCGCAGACTGAGCACGAGAACAACAAAGAGAGAGGGTGGAAGAGAGTAAGAGAGATTACATCAATTTTGACCGCAGATATTTTAACTGAAAGTGATTTATTAACTTGTCAGATGAAAAAATGAAAAATGAATACAAAAAATGCTTACGCAATCATTGAAAGCAAGCCAAATCATGCGACAAAAGATACTGTAGAAAACGACGCGCATCCTTATGTATGCACATGCATATATGTATCTACATATGTGTGGATGTATGTCTGTACAGCAACAAACAAGTATGTTTGCATTACTGTCAACGGCAGTCAACTTATGTAAGCTCCTGGGTCCCTGTCAACACAATGCACTCAGTTTGTGTCTTAAGTCTTTCGTTTGCAAGTGACCAACATAATTACATGTTGCTTTGCACCCTCATTTGTCTCCTGAAAGCTCGAAGTGTGTGTGTGTGAGTGTGTGTGTTTATACACACAAAGAGGCATTTCAGATGTAATGCCTATTTAAATGAATAAGTTAAAAAAGGCGCGAACGATTTTGTGAAACCGTCTGCTTCTATGTTAATCGAAAGATTTACGTTTATGAAGGTTAGCATTTAATACAAAACAAGTCATTCATTCATTCAGCCAGTCAATCAGTCAGTGAGTCGATCATACCAACCGTACGAACACGCCCCAAAACGCTTTAGACCGCGTTGGCTGCGGCTCTGCTGAAGGTATGTGTGTAAAAAGCGTAAGAGCAAAAGAAAAAACGTCTACAAATCCAATGGCAAATGTATGTAAATGTGCCAATGATCTCATGTTCAACTCAACTCATGCTTAACTAAAGCTCAGACCAAAAGTAGTAAAACATATAAAGAAAGAAACAAAAAAAAAAAATAAAGAAAAAAATAACAAATTCAAATCGCTGCTTTCACTCTTCATTGGATTCTTTCATAAATTTCTTATTTTTAACACATGACACAGACAGACAGACACACACATGTGCATATGTATGTATGTGCTTACGTGTGAGTTGACGTCTCGTCGCGTCGTTGGCGCATACTCAGTTCAGTGCAACTCAACAACTTAACTAAACAATTTTGAAAACGTGCAACGACTAACAGCGGTCAATGGGTGAAGCTGACGTTTTTGCCGCTGATCAAAGTAAAGTACAGAAGACGCAAAGGAAGGCTATAAGAGTGTTTTGGCAGCTGGGAGGGTAAGCGAAAGTATTTCCAATGATAATGATGATGATGATGAGACAACGAATAGTTTCGACGTCAAATGCCATAAGCATAAACGAACTAAGCTTTGCCAAGAAATCATGTGTTGAGGTGTGGTGTGATTGAGCGGGGCAGGGCGGTGCGCGGGCGGCATCAAAGGAAGAGAGAATGCAGTGAAGAGCGTTTACTGCTCTACGACAACTCCGTCTACGTATTGTACACATAAAGCTACACACATATATGTTCATACATGTACCCAGTAAATATACAGATATTTATGTGTAAAGACCCACATGCAAGTGCGCATAAGCTTACACCCTACCAACTGCCGCCTACAATAAATCATGAAAACTTAAAAAAAAAAGAGACAAGTACAAAAAACTATGAAAAGTATATATGTATATATACATACATTTTTTGCATAATTGTTGTTGCACCTTTTCTTGTGTTAATTTTGGTTTTGTTTTGAATTTTTGCATTGCTTTGTAATTATGATTGACAAACCCACATATTTTACGCATGATTGATGTTGATGTTGGTGTTGTTGCTGCTGCTATTGCATTTGTTGTTGCTTTTACTGGCTGTCATTGTGGTTATTGGTTGGGTTTTTGCAACACTCTCGCTGGTCCGCCGCCCATAATTGACAATTAATGAGGTGAGCGTGAAAGTGTTTGCCAATGGCTCTAAAACTGTAGCAGGAACTTCAAATGATTGACTGTTTGTTTTTGTGTGAAAAATGGCTTTTCATAGCTTATGGTCAGCAATAAAAGCTATATTTGTTTTTGGTTTTTTGTTATCATTTTTATCACACACACATATCTCATGTGTGCGAGTGTGTGTGTGTTGTTGATTGTCTGTCTTAACATATGTGAGTTTCCAGGTATCTACAATTTTTTTTGCGTATTATCATTTGTTTAATCTTCAACAAAGCTTCAAAAAGTTTTCTAATATGCAAATTAATTATGTATTTTTATGTGTTAGATCTGTCGTTGTTGTTGTTGTTTTTTGTATTTTTATTTTGTTTACGAAATTGGCTTAAACTGATCTTTGTCAATATTTGCTTCGACTGTTGCTACTTTTCTCTTTTGAATTCATATATTCCAACAGTTTGAGAAACTTACTACAATATGCGTAAGCTTTTTTTGCCTTAAATCTGAACGCTTGACAAGTGCGCCAAATACAAAATAAGCAACAACAACAACAACTATATGACAGTTTCACTTTTGTGGTGTTTCCGTTTACTTTCAAGCGCCCTTGCGGTTTGCTAGAATTGTTTGTGATTTGCAATCAGAGTGGTTTTCATTAAATCAGTAAAGCAGCAAAGTGAACGGGCGCCAAATCAAATTCATCGACCAAGCAACGCTTCAATAGTTAAGTCACGTTTTGACTTGGGTGACTGCCTCACTCACTGGCTCAACAAAATTCTTTTGTGCAACACTTGAGGTGACAGCAATTTACGGCTGCTTGTTGATAACATGTGCAAAAAAACAAACAAACAATTGTCATTGCGACTTAAAAACGAAATCACATTTGTGTATCGCATCGCATTAAATAAACAAAATTCAATATAAAACAAATATTTACAACTTTTTTTTGTCGAATGTGACACCAAATGCAATGTGCATATTTGAGTATTTTTTTCAAGTCGGCTTCGTAAACCAGTAAAATATTATATTGTATAATTAAATACTTAAGACTGCTTTAGAATTTAGTTAAAGCTGCAAATTGAAAGCAAAAAACGAAATCGCATCAAAACATTTGTTGTCTGCTCGAACGAAATTATTATACCCTCGTCTTAGATATTTATGTTTGTAACTCACTCATAACCATTCTAGTACGCGTAGAGTAATTTAAAAGAATAACCAACAGGTAAGAAAGTCGGCAGCTTTGGAGAATACAACATTAAATGCTTCAGTATTTAAATGATCCAATTTTAACCATGTTGGCTATGTTAAATCCTTTACCTAAAAAAAAATGTTAAACGTTTAAACTTAAGAAATCATTGGAAACTAATTGTATAAGGCTGAATGAAATAGTGTCTCTTTCTGTTTGGAGTTTCATATTTTCAATAATAACTAATAAGAAATAAAATGAAAACTTATAAAATATTAACTGCGTCTCAACTAGTCCTGGGACTTATCCCGTGACACTGGGTTTTGAGCTCACAATCCCGAAAATGCCGGGATTGGTAAATCCCGAAAATAGACAGCCCTAAATCGCACCAATCATTTCTATATATTCGTACATTTCATGGGTTCTTTCTTACCTTTCTGATGTGATGCCTGCACGAGATATGTTATGTGTTATGCATAGAAAACGGTTAAATGATTAGTCTATATGCATAGTGTTGCTGATCGATTGAGCTTTGACTGAGACTTTATCCATATAGGAAATATGTAAAAACATCATAAGCCACATGAGTTATAATGTATGCAGTTGGCATGGTCAGAGAAACATAAAGTGCAGGAATCTCTTGGGAGAACTTCATTTCACTTTTTAGTATATTTGCATGGTTATACATGTATTACTTGTGACTAAACCAAAAACAGCGTTCTTTATGATTGTTTTGTTTTTTCCTATTTTTTTTTTATACTCTTCACGTAAGTGAATAGTTTTATAAGTTTGTGCTGGAGTTTGTAACACATAGAAATATTCACATGCGACTATATAAAGTATATATATTCTTGATCAGGACGACAAGACGAGTTGATTTAGCCATGTCCGTCTGTCCGTCTGTCTGTATATATACGATCTCTTCCCACAGTTTTGAAGATATCGAGCTGAAGTTTTGCACCGAGACTTCTTATTTGTGCGATCAACTCATTTGTCGGATGCAGCCACATCGGACCATTGGAACTGGTAGCCCCCATACGAAAAGAAGAAGAAAAATGAAAAAAAATTGAATCCTTGTTTTGTTTTGTAAGATAGAGGGCTTTAAGTTGGGACTACTTGAATACCTGAAAGTTTCATTGAGTTCGGGCACCTGGAACTGGTACCTGCCATACAAAATGAAGAAATGAAGCAATATTCACGTCGTTGTATGGAAAACTTTATTGTTTCTTAACCAATTGACTTGAAACGTTACAGTTATGTTCTTGGGGAGGCATTAAAACTATTTTGACAAAAATGGGCATGGTTACGCCCACTTTTACCAAAAATCAATAATTTGCATATCTCCGGTACCCAATGAGCAAAAACAATGAAAATTTGTATAAAGACTAATTGGATGAAGAGAAAATATATTCAGTCAAAAAAATGGGCGTGGCATAAGAAATAAGCGTGAAGAGTATTATAGCTTCAGCCTTGCTGAAGATAGCGTCCTTACTGGTTTTTTTTGTAAGCTCATTTTCAGACGCAGAGGCAACTTTAAATACCAACTCATTGTTGTCGTTGACAATTCAGTCGGTTGTTGTTGCTGTTGTGTTGTTGTTATTGTTGTCGGCACTTCTTTTACAGCGTGTTAAGCGAACAGGTTGTAAAGTCACAACAACAACGACAACAACGAATGAAATACCACAGCGCGCTTTCAGTGGCGGCGCAGCGACTTTGCGTCTTTCGCGTCTTTAACGTTAAACATTCCGCTTTATGACTACAGCAATCGCACAAACACAAACACAGACACAGACTCAAGTCTGACAGCCACCAAACGTAATCCGAAAAAATCGTTTCAAATTTAGTCAACGACGAACATTCAAAGCGCAAACAACGCCGCCGCTTGAATCGCGGACACACAAAACGCACACAAAACGCACACAAAGCGCTACGCAAAAAGCCGCTACAAAAACAAAAACCGCGTCACACAATCGCAAATCAAAGCGTTTCGATACGACTCGATTTCATTAACTGCATTCGGGAAAAACTGCTGGCAATTTAAATTAAATCTTCTTAACTTTTATTGGATTATTTGCGGGTTATTTTTCCTAATAAAAACTTGTTTTTTTTTATCATTTTAAAGTCAATAAATAATAGAAATAATAAAAATTTTCAGTTCGTATCAGACGCGGCAAAGCGCAATCATTTGTAACGGTATTTAGTGTGATTTTTTTATTTTTTTTTATCTGTGCGCCGTGTTTATTTGAGTGTATGTATGTGTGTGTCTCATCTGCCTTTTCTTTGCGGACTATTAATCGATTAATGCTTAAATGCGATTATAAAATTCAATTTGTTTTGTTATATATACATTTTTTTAATTTTTGTTTAATTGTGTTATATGTTTATTGCTTACACGGCCATAAAGCAGTCAACCAACGTGTTCGTTCATTGATCACACATACGAGAAGCACTCACTGTGAAATGGAATTCGTTGAAGTCAAACGCGCGCATTCAAATATTCATATAACTTGCTAATAGCAAAATCAAATTGAAAGAGAAAATTTCTATTAAAAAAATAAAATTAAAACAAAATAAATAAAAAAGCAAAGGCATTAAGTAAAAAAACGTTACTCTCTGCTGCAACTACAATAATAAGAAATCCACAACGTGCGAATTTGTGCAATTATTTTGAATTGTCTTTTGCACAAATCCAACAATATAGAAGTGCATACATACATACCTACATACATATATTTTTATTGTGTAAGTTGCTAATTAAATAAAATTTCATTTATGCTCACTTTGCAAATACTTGAAAATGAACTAAATAATATTTAATAATGCTTCATAAACTGTACACAAGTGCAGTGTCTTTCAAAGTGTACGTTATTGATGCACTTGCCCTAGGCTGCAAATATAAAGAGAGGACATTAAATTCATTGGCTTATAATTCTATGTACAGCTTCTGTTTGTCGATACTTTGAACGACTTTGGATTTCAAAATGTTGTACTTAGTCAGTAACCCAAAGGATTAGAGAAAAGAACTTGCGCTTAGCTAAATTTTATTAGACCGGTTCTAGAGATATTGCCGTATATTAGTTCTCAACTAAATTTCGGTTAAACAAACTTGCAACACTGAACAATTAACAGACAATTGACAGCTGCTTTGTGCTAAGTATTTAGATACAATGCTTGGACCATCAGAAATCTAAGTAAAATCAAGTCTTACAAGCGCGAACAATAAACATACAAGTCAATAAGGCTTTGCAAATGCAAATCGTCAGCAAAGTGCAAAGCAAATGTTGCACAGGTTCTGTTAGACAATTGAGGAGTGTTTCACAGCCTCTAAGTCTCTAAGATGGCTGGTTTTGGCTCATAAGCTACGTGTGCACTAAAGAGTTGTTTCATAGAATGTCATGTACTAAAATTTCGCACAAACGGTGCTTTCAATTGCATCAATAAATCATTGTATTACTTTCAACGCTAGACTGCTGTATGTGTTTTGTGTCACCAATGTAACATACGACATTGCAAAAAAAATTCACAGTCGTTGGGAACATTTAACTGCTGGAAACTAGGGATGTTGCTCCCGGCCAGTGTATTTGATGTCCCGAAATTCTCGGGATTGAATTCGGAAATTTCGGAATATTCGGGATTTCGATTTTTTTTATTATGACTTGAATAATTTTTGTTTATTCATAAGTTGGAAATCGTATAGATAAATTTTATTGTTTTGTAACACTAAATATTCTTAAGGAAGTACATGATTGTCATATAAAAGAAAAATTCTTTGACCCTTTTTTGTAAGCTATTAAAAATTCCTTATTTAGCACGGAGAACCATATACTAAAACGAAAATAAAAAAAACGTCAATATATTTGGAATTATGAAATATAACTTCACAATAATAACGTAATTGGTCCACGCTATTTAAACAAATATAAATTCCAGCGGGGGGCTTACCGAATTCCAAGCAAAAACTGATGAAGGAGTGTGGCGACGTCCGAAACGATCTGCCTGCTGCTTGCTAAACAGAGAGCAAGTTCTTGTGACATTGGTTGGTGTCAAAAAAGTAAACTAGATTGTTATTTCCCAATCAAAATCGACCTATGTATATAGCCCGCAATTATATTATGAAATATAACTTCGTCAATGGTTTTTTTTTTAATTTATGGGGACAAATGTGTCCCGCCGCCACTAAAAGTTATTTTTTGCTAGAAATATAATAAGGATGCAGTCAAAGACTTATTAATTTATGTCATTCACATTTCAGTTTCTTAGAAATGTCGTTTTTTTTTTTTTGTGGTAGGGACAAATATGTCTCTGGGGTCGTGAAAGGGTTAAAGTAGTTAACAAAAACCTTTGTGAAGAGACTAGCACAGCTTTTCTGTGCCTTTATCTAAAAATACATTTTTTTTAATGATGTTGAGATGGGTAATTATCTTCAGCATAAGAAATAAAATCGAAATTCATAAAATATTTACTACGACATAAGTAGTTCCGATTGTAATCCCGGGATTTCAGATTACAATCTCAAAAATCCCGGGTTTGGTAAATCTCCGAAAATTGATATTCTTTTAGAAGACGTTGCCCTACAGATCGCTTATGTTGTCCAACTTTTAGATCTTGGCTGCTGCGGGTTTTTTTTAGTAGTGGCAAACGGGTAAACAAAATCGCTAAAGTCGATTTGCGTGCTTAACTCATTTCTGAACGTGAGAATTGTTTGGAATTCATTGTATAGTTGACACCTTTGGAAAAGACCTTGCGACATTTTATCCAGTCAATGATTTAAAAAAAAAAAAAAATAATAACAAATGCATGATTAACTTTCAATTTCAACTGACTTCAATACCAAGCCATTTTATAAGTATAAACAACAAACAAAAAAACTCACTTTTTTTATTTAAACGATTTTTTTCTCGATTTTTTGTTATTAACGCAGCACTTGTACAAATTGCTGCGCCTTCCTTTTTCATGTTCTTTTTTTTTTTGTTATTTTATGATTACAAACGCGAAATAAAACAACAACACGCATTATAAAAAAAAACAGCAAAAATGGAAAGCATTTTTAGACATTTTTTTTTTATTTTTCAACTTGTTTCTGCAACAATTTTGAGTTTATTTCGTACCGAAAAAAAAACTGAAACAATAACGAAACTAAACATAATCGACAATCGACAGCCATAATGGCAATTTGGCTACATGGACCAGTTGGGAAAGATAGTTAGATAGAAAGACGAAGAAACATGAAAATATATGTATATGTGTGTAAATATATATAACAATTTGAAATGAATTGTTATGCCACACCCTATCCCGTCCAATCTGCCTACTCTGCATGGCACAGCGTCGGTCAATTGAACTTGTTTTTTTTTCCTTGGATTTGGTCAATTGTTTTCTCTTGTTTGTTGTTGTTTTTGTTTTATTATTTTATGAGTTGATTTTGATTTTTCTTTTTTCGTATTTTCCTTTTCATCTTTTTGTTTTCGGTTTTGTGCAATTGCAACATCAAATTGAGATCAGTTTAATGGCAACTGATAAGCGCAACCAAATGCATGCCAAACACAAAAACAAACGAAACATTTTAAATTGCCATTAACGAAATTTTCATTGGCTTTGTTTTTAATTACCATTAATATTGTTGTGGCGCTGGTTTTGTTTTTATTCCGTTGATAGTTTTTGAAAAAAATTGTACATTGAGCAATTTTTTTAGTGCAGCTTAAATTAAGTTCACCGCGACTAAAAACTCAGCTTGAGATCCGTTAATTTCACAAAGTCCAAATTTGCCTCAAATCAAACTGAACTTTATAGCAATTTAGCTCAAATAGGATAGGAAAAACTACAGATGTGAAGACTACGATAGTTGTACTGTTTGAATTGGAGGCTACTGGAAAGCCAGTGACAGTATGGAACCGATCCGATCTCTCAGAATTTATATTAAGTAGAGTGTACCAAAGAGTATAGTTTACTGCCAAGATAACCGTTTATCAAGGCATAAAGCACAAAAGGTTGGCGAGCTCATAATGCACATACGAGTATAAATGTCCTTTGATAATATTGAGCTGGGACATTATAAAAGCAAAAATCGATGTCATCTATTGATCAGCGCACAATCCAAGCTCAAATTTTCTGACAATTGACTCGGCTGAGATATAATGCAGTGTCTAACCTTCAGTCATTGTAGCATCAAACTAACTCGACTCGATCAAACTCGATCGCTTCATTGCAATAGCATGCCATGCAACTCTCGATTAAAGCATCAGTCAGTCAGCTAGTCAGCTAGTCAGTCAATCAATCAATTAATAACGAGTGCGATGCAATGACGCCCAAAACGGTTAGACAACAATCATTTTCTTAAACGACAAGGTCGATATCGCTCACGAGCTAAGCTGAGTTGAGTTGAGCTGCTGTGAGCAGTGCTGATGCATGGAGTGGAAACAAGTGAAGTTCGACATGGGGATATTATAGTAAAATCTGAAATTACTTAATACGAAAGCATTAATTAAGATTTTTAATGTTGAGTGCATAATCACAAAACCAGCAACCACAACCAAACAAAAAGAGGCGGCAACGCGCCTTACACACTTGCAACGCAATAATTATAATTGCCGCAGTTTCATATCGAAATGGTTGTAGGCAATTTAAAGTTACTCTCTCACTCACTCACGCACGAACGCACGCACGCACGCACACATGTATGGCCTATGATTTATGCACGTCGTTGGCTGTTAACGATGCAACGAAACTTGTGCATTGATTATGAAATGTTGTTGTTTGTGTAGTTTTTATTATTGTTGGCGTTGTTGTTGCTGTTGCTGTTGCTGTTGCTGCATGTAGGCTGTTAATAAAAACACTTTCTAACATCTTTGTCGGGATTCATTAACCTCAGACGCCTGTTCGCTCGCTCGCACATACGTTCGTTTGCATTTATCTCGTGGGCTGATATCGTTGTTAGTGTCTGTCTGTCTGTCTGTCTGATGTCCACTTGTTCAACGACTGACATACCCAATTTAGCGATATTTAAGTCAACAATCAATGGCAAAAAACACACTCGAGTTCATTTATTTGACTGCACTTGTCGTTGCTCTCGTCGTTGTTGCTGTTGTCGACGACTTAATACTGTTAATTAACGTCTAACCGACTTGTTGTTTTTCTTCTTCTTTGAGCAGCACAGCAAATTCATTAAAAGATTTGTTAATTCACTCAAGTGCAAACAGTTAACATAGATGATGATGTTGTCGCCGAAACAAAAGACTGAGCAAACGAACTTGCTTGGTTGGTGTAATGCGTGTGAGTAAGAAAAACAAATATAACGGAAGCATTTGAGAGGCATTTAGGCATAATGAAGACGAATCTAACGGCACCTCACATGTTGATGCTACAAAGTGTACCAAAGATACAAACACACATTAATACAAATTATATATAGTTATACACATACATATGTATAATCCTACATCTATAAGTAGTCGCTAAAGTAAAAACCAAATAAACAAACAAATTGTAAACAGTTTCCAATTCAGTTTTAACTTGATTGCATTTAATTGGCCAAGGCCAAAAACTAAAAAAAAAATACAAAACGACTTTTTCAAAATTGCTTTATTGTGTCTCTGTGCGTGTGAGTGTATTTCTAACGAATCAAGCAAATTGCTCGCAATTGACGAAAAAACAGCAATACAGCATTTTTCAAATAGTTATTAGAGTAAAATACAAATAAACAAAAATATCACACTTGGGCCATCTTGCAGCTGTTAAAATTATAAAGGGCGACAAAGTTTTTACGAAAACATCTTATTCTTAATGATCTCAAACATAAATATTTTTTTTCTCTAATGTCTTTTATCTCGCCAAGGCAACATTCATAAAAAAGGCAGCATTGAAGTACCAGAAAAACAGTGATAAAGCAAAAAAAAAATTCGACCAACACGAACTTCGAATATGCTTTAATAACTTTGAGACATTACCGAATACATACATACATATGGATATTAGCTAGACCAGACGAATCGATAAAAAGATGTCTGTCAGTAGGTACACCATCTGTTCTCTCAATTTATTTTTTTGCAGTTTGATTAGCGCATCTAGCGATGGGATGCAGCTTGTGCCTAATACTGTAATAATAATATATTTATATTTTAAAAAATAAACAAATTTTTGTATGAAAAAGAACTTCGAGAACCTTCAATGGGCTTTACCGGTCCAAGGTATATTTTTGTTTGTGCAAACTTCATGACGGACACATTACTGTGACGGATATAAAAACAGTAAAAAGTAATCAGTCAATAATGAAATGCCAAAAAGGGGAATACCATTACAATACAACAACATTACTAAAAGCTGAATAACTATTATCAAATGCAAAGCAATGAAAAGTGTCATTAGTGGGGGTCTTAAGCACATTTAAATATTTTTCTTTTGTTAGCGTTTTTGTATTCGTTTTTGTTTGTTTTTTCGCTGCTCTTTGTTTTGCTGGGGAGCCCGGCTGATTAAAAGTTGCCTCTACGACTTTTATTTCTGAATATACAAGTTTCATGCTGTGCCTTCAATGTTTTGACATTTAAACTTTGTGCCGCGACGGTTTGTTTTTCATTTCTTCTTTTTGAATAGTTAGTGGAATTAAATGTTTTGTTCTCCGAGCAAAATATATAAAAGATACAACATTTTTTTTTTTAATTTTTGCATAAAATTTGTATTTCAAGTGAATAACAATTAAGTATATACCATAAACAGAGTCTTTAACATAATCAAAGATATTTTTTTCAAATAACACTACACAAATGACCTTGAGCGGCAGCTATAGTTATAGGCTGCCAAGAGTCAAGCCCAAAGGCACAAGCCCAACTGTGTAAGTAAGTAAAACGCAAAGTTGCCTGCATTTTTGCCACACGTAAACAAAAGACTTAAGCAACGAATGCGCTAAATTCAATCAACAATACACTTATCTTTCTCTGTTGCGCTCTTTCTTTCTAACTCACATGTGCTGCTTGTGTGTTGTCAAAGCTGAACTTGGACATGCATGCTGCATTTCAGGCACAAACAGCTGCGCCCAACGCTGCAACATCGCATTGAAGGTGCACCTTACCGTAGCTTTTGTTCTACTAACCTACGTCAAGCCAAAGCATATCTAATTATAAGAAGTTATGCAACTGTTTTCTTATGAAAAACGAGAAAAAACAACCCAAAAAAAAAAAAATATAAGCTCAATGCATGCAAAGTCGCTGACAAAGTTGCTGTACAAAGACGACGATGACGATGACGATGATGTTGACAGCAACTCATGCAAGACATGCTTTTCGCTCATCTCAAGACTTAGTGTCGCATTACACAGTTATTTTGCACACATATGTATGTGTATGAATGGCTTAATTATCCACAGCAACAACAACAAGAAATACAATAGCTAACAATGCTAATTACTTCAGGTTATTGCAACAGTACCAAGCAAACTCAGCACTAAAACAAAATAATCATAACAAATGCCAACAGAACAAGCTGAAAAATCACTTAATTTATTGTCACTATTAAAAGTCATTCCAGTTGTATCGTGAATTTTCCCATGAGTTTGGTTCGCTGTTTGTTTTTTTTTTTTTTTGTATCTTTTTTTTTGCAAAATACTTTAATGTAATTTTTTTATTTATGTTCTACACATATGTATGGGCATATAATAAATGCAATTTTATCTGAAATTTCCGTCGGACGTACTAATTTGCTAGTTAAGCTAGAGACAAGGTACTTTTATTGATTTGTTGCAGTTATCGACACAGCGGAACGATAATCAGAATCAGAAGCGACAACAACAATTTCAAAACATGCATTCCCACACGCTACCGAGCTCTCGTAGCTCAGCCCACTCACCAAATCCGAGCCGAAAATCGCATTTGCTTGCCTGAGTTTTGAGCACTTTGGAGCGTGCAAGCGTGAAGTTTGCATGCTTCTGCTTTGTAATTGTTTTTTTTTTTTTTTTTTTTTTGTTTAAATGGTTTTCAGCGCTTCTTTCTGCCAGCGCGTCTAATGAATTTAATAAGTACAACCGTTTTATTGGCAAATATGTTTATAAATTTGAAGCTGTTTTTTTTCACCGTACATACATTTGTGCCACGCCTACCCACATGGGTGGTTGGCATAAATGTTTCAACAATTAGCTTAAACCTTTCATTCTGATTGCGCTTGATCGATCGAAGGAACGTGAGCTTTGGCAAGTTTGTTACTTAAGTCTTTCGTATTTGAAAGGTTTTGAAAATAAAAAAGAAATATTTTTGTTGCAATTCAAAATTGCGGAAATCATTTCAAAAGCGCAAAAATTACGTATTACAATATTTAAAAAAAAAAATAATAATCTTTTTAGGCGAAGTGAATTTTATTGAAAAGTTGTCGAAAAACAAAAAAAATGAGCGCAACAAATTTAAAATCATTTTAACATTTTTTTACGCTTGTCTTTTTTTTTTTTTTTTGGTGTAGCACTTGAACTCAGTTTAAAATTGGCTTGCGGCGTTTTTCATTATGGTTGTTGTTGTTGTTTTATCGACATCAACACTGTTGTTGGCAATAAGTGAAAGTGCTTTCGGCAGCAGCAGTTTGTGTTGTTGTTGTTGTTGCTGCTTCGGCTACGACTACGGCCGTTGCTGACCAAAGCAGGTCCAGTTTGACGTCTGCAGACGCAAAGTTGTTGAAAACAAAACCGGTGCAATTTCGCTTTCAGGAAAAAATGTGTAGCGAAGACAAGTCCAATCAGGTTCGCCGCACTGTGGAAAGTAAGTGCGGAAAACACACGCGACCAACGGCGGCGTACTAACACAACAACAAAAAAATCAAAATTGGAAAAAAGTGAAAAAAACGCATTAAACAAAAAAAACAAAAACAAAAATAAGGCATTATCGTTGTGTTTCCGTTTTTATGAGCAATTTTAATGCGCTGTTGTTGTTGTTGGTGGTGGCGGTGGAGCTCTTCATGCCGATAGAAAAACCTGCTGCAAGTAAAACTTGTTTCAAATTTTATTTGCAATTTATTTTATTTTTATTTTTTTTTTTTTTGCAATTTTGGTTTGCATTTTTTATTCACACTTTTTTATGGCCATTTCAAAATACGAAACCATGTTCAAAGGCAATTTTTTTTGTTTTTTGCTTCTATAATTTTCTGTTTTTAGCATTGGATTGCACTTTGGATTCTTGTTATTGTTGTTGCCACGTCTACTTGATTTTTTTTTTCTTTTCTTAAAATAATATTGTTTCTTTGTCATTAAAACTTCAAAAAGTGAACAATATAGTTTACTAATAACGCCGAAAACTCATAACAAAAAAAAAGCCCATACATACCAATTATGCATAATAGCTGCCAAGGCGATCGGCGCGCAATAATTGAGCTTAAATATCATTTGTAGCAACCCACAGCTAATAACAACAACAACAACAACAACAGCAATAGCAACCTGCCTTGTCTTAACTGATTTTTGAAATGAAAAGTGAAACGACATGAAAACAAGTGAGAAGCTAACTTCGGCCTTGCTGAAGTTTTGATACTCTTCACGTCCTTTTTCTTTGTTTCGACTATGTTTGAATGGTGCCACGTCCATTTTATTTTACCTAGTAATTAGTAAATTTCATGTGATTTGATAATTTTCAAAACCTCTCTACCCCTTTCTGTGGTCGGACCTTGGTGATGCTTACTTACCATTGTATATTCTCTCTCACTGTGCCAGAAGAATACCTTTCGCATTTCAGACCTCTAAAATCCTAACGTAAAAACAAAATACGAAAATAGAATTTGCTAATTTCTTCTTCTTCCTTTTTTACCCAGCGGTCCCATTATGCCGGTTCCGACGGATCGGTGATCGCACAAAAGACTCTCTCCAAAATTTTGCATTAAAGTTATGAATAAAACTCGTTTATCCACAAACAGACTTATTTAGTTAATTTGGTCGGAGGTGTATCTTTCTGTGTGTAGCAAACTTCATGAAAAAGTTGTAATGCCATTTAGTACATACACAGCAAGCAGAGAATATCACCTTGCGCGGCCGCATTCAAGTAAATCAAAAATGCAAAACGCAAGTTGTCAACCTCAGCTATTGGAAAGACTACAACAACAGCAGAACAGCATAGTTGTATAATCGTTGGTGGCAACATAAACGAGTGCTCATAGATACAATTTCAAATGCGTATTTTTTAAATAACTACAAAAGCATTTTGCTTGCGACGTTGGCATTCCATAATTTGTTCTACCTTGATATGAGCAAACTACATACATACATATGTATGTGCATGTTTGGGATGTGAAGTTGAAACTGAATTGGAAATTGAGTGAAAAGATCTCGAGATTGTTAATGACTCCAACGAAGTAAGAAGAAGACAGATAAATTAGCTTCGACCCATTTACTACGCTTCTTAGCGTTTCTTATCTGTGAAGCATTGTTCTCTTTTTCTTTTTTTTTTTGATCAATAAACATTTCTGTAAGAAATCATTTTTTTTAAACAATAATTTCTCGAATTCTTTTATAAGTAACATTCAAAAAATTGTATAAACAGTTAAACTCAATAAATCATTTGACAATTCTAAAAAATAAACGGTTCCTCATGATTTTGTCACAAGCAAAATTAATGGTAGAGTGTAGTGTTTAGTTTAAAGTTTGTAAGATTTGGAAGAAACATCGTCTTTGTGAATATAACTACAGCATAAAAAGTTACCACACGCACAACATAGTGCCCATAGCATCGATCGGTCGAACAGATTGAAGTTTTTGTTTCTAAGTTAGCATGAAGCAGTAATTGTAATAATAAAATTAAGGCAAAGGCAATTGAACGTGCCTATATAATGAAAAAGTAAAAAGCAAAATAAGAAAGATATTAAATGAAGGAAAAACGAGGAAAAACTTCGACTTTCAAGGGTATACGTGTTTCGGCAAAGCCAGAATAAACGTTCTTTTCTATTTGATAAATGGCATATTTCAATATTTGAAAAAAAACAAAAATAAATAAGAATATAAAAGCAAATAAAAAAAAAACTAAATCGACTTATAAAATCAGCAGCAACAACAACAAAGCATTCTTTGTATAACGCAAATGTCAAGGCGTAGCAAATGCCTCAAAGCCAGCAAGCAGGCTAACAACACTAACACCAAAATCAACAACAATGAGTACATTAACAAGAAATACATATGCATAATGCGGTGCGGAACGCTGGGAGCGTGTTGGGGCGCAAAGCACACTTGTTAAATTTGACAAATGTTATTTGCTTTGCGAGCGTTTAAAAAAAGCTTATGATGTGAAAAAGACACAATAAAAAGGTTTGGTGGCAAAAGCGGCGGAAGCGTGTTGAATGGGGGGCGTGGCGAGCAGAGGCAAACAGTTGACAAAAGGCTTAGGCGATTAAACGCGCAATTATGCGACAATGTGAAATTTGTGATTATTAATGAAATGTCAAAAAGGCGAAAGTAGAACAAAGATTGCTTTTTGTAACATTCAAGTTTCGAGTTGTTGTTTTAAATGTTTCGATTTAGCAGCAAACAACACACGTACACACATGTAGACATGTAGAAGAACAAAAGACTTAAGAAATCAAATATGCTGCTTGGCAACTATAAAATGAGCGCAACTATGCTGAAGATCACAATTCGACGGTTTTTTTTTCTTTGCAGTACAAACGAATTTATGAAATGTTTTCAGTTTTTTTTCTGTTTTTGAATTGCAGATTTTCCAAGCACGACGTTAAAGAAGCGGCAAAGATCGAAGCCAAAACTATTTGAAAGCAGCAGCCTTTGAAAAAACAACAACAATGACAGAAAACAACAACAACAGCAACAGTAATATGCACATCGTTAACGTCAGCGGTATGGACAGCGTGGGTGGTGGCGGCACAATTAATACGGAGCCAAATGGCGGCCGTCATTCAGCATCGCCGGCGCGCACCATTGACTCACACGACTCAACAACGGGCAGCATGGATACGATTGTTGATCGTAGCCTCAATCGTGAGGAGCTGCAGGTGGAAATGATAGAGAGCAGTACGAATACAACTAATGCACAGCAGCAGCAAATGCAGCAGCAACATCGCGAACGTACTGGCGGCAGTTTGACCAACTCTGAGATTGCGATGCTGCAACGGGAAAGCCTGGAGACAGATGACGAAGCTATTCATGCACAGACGCTGCCACAACAGCCACAGCAACAACTCGATGCTCAAAGTCACATATACTCAAGTCCCGTATACGATCAGAAGCCGTCAACATTGAAATTGACTCCGGCCGCTCTGCTCGCCAATGTTCTGAGCGATGATGCTGCCAAGCAAGCGAAGATCAATTGTGTCGGTGGCACAGATGCGGATGATATGAAAAAACCGAAACTAATCACACACGAAGAGTTTAAACAGCAGCTCGAAGAGGCAATGGCAACCCGTGCCCAGCACAATGTTGGCGGCATTGGTGGTAAGTTGTTGACATCGCCAAGGAATAGTAACAACAACAACAACGTAAATACAATCGATTCGCGCATTAGCAAAAAGCAACGCTTTCCGCCCGAGTTCATTAAGTATAAAGAGAGCGGCGGCGGAGGTAGCAGCAGCGATGGCGATGGCGCCGGCTCGACACTCTCGTCGAAGGCGCGTCGCAAGTACAAGGCAAGCAACGAGTGCTGCTCGACGTTTCCCCTGCAGATCGTACTGGGCACACTGCAACTTATGTTGGCCATTTCGTTGGTAGCGCTTGGCTCGCTGTTGATTGTGCGCGATGCGGCCATGTCGATGGCCGGCTGTGGCATCTGGACCGGTCTGATTGCAGCCGTTACAGGCTCGTTGGGTGTCGTCAGTATGCGTAAAACGCAGACAGCATTTCTGGCGCTCAGTCTTGTTTGTATTGCCACAAGTACGCTTGCTTTGGCTATCTCAGGTGTTGGATTAACGCGCGATCTCAATCGCATGGCTGAGGAGAAGGAGCAGGTGCGTGATTGTGTCTGTGTGATCTCCTTCGCTCCGTAAACTAATTTCTTTTATTTCAGGTTGACATAATGAATACCAATAATGAAATTTCGGCTGCTTGTGGTCTGATTTTTGCACTCTTCTTGCATTTTGTCGTTAGCATTGTTTCCGTTTACCGCTGCGCACTTCAAATCTGCACAAGGTAAGTCGAATTCAGCAATTTAAGGGGGGGTATACCACCCTTGCAGATGATTTTTTTGTCTATTTTGAGGATTTTTTTTTTAATGCAAAGAATGCACTAAACTAAAAGTGGTTTTAAGTCACTTATTAATGCATGTCTCGACTTTGATTAGCAATTTTTTCAGGTCAAAAAAGTTACAAATAACCACTGAAAGATAGCGCCAAAGTTTTTTTGGGTATTAAAAAAAAATACCTAGATTGCATGTTTTAGAAGATCCCTTTAAATTTTCAGGCCAATCCGATAAAAACTGGCGGAGCAATCTGACGCGTCAGTTTCAAAAATGTCGTTTTGAGAAAAACACGTTTAAAGTTTTTTAAGAGCGCTTGTTTAAATTTGTTTGTCGCCCATAAAAATTGTTTCGGCCATCTATAAAATTGACGAATATAGATTCTGTACAAATAAATTATTTTGGTTTTTTTTGAATCGCAAAGGTGGTATACCCTCCTAAAATGATATCGAAAAAATTAAAGTTTTAAAAGTAACCTTATATCTGCTGGCGGTATGAAAAACGGCTTGAAAATTAAGGTTAATAATGTTTATTTTTTTTTGCTTAAGTTTTATAAGAGTCGGACTTTAGGGAGTGCCACAGCATATAAACAGCAAATCTTAAAAACATCTAGAACGTACAGAAAAATAACCAGATGAAATTAAAAATTAGTATATTTGCTTCTGGCTTTATGACAAATTGGAAAACTCGAAGTACTTATTCCTTATTAGAAAAACTATAACAAGGTTTTCCCAATTTTGAAAACTTGGAATATTGAATTTAAGAGTATATAACTTATTTTCTAGTTATATTTATATTTAGGTACGTCAATAAATGACGTAGTCAAAATTGCACACGAATCCTGCATTTATAAACGATTTTATAAAACACCGGGAATATTTTTCAATCGTATGCCTCGCAAACACATTTCTGTTTGGGTCGAAAATTTTCCTCGGATTCTTCTTTGGGTTCTTATATTTTCAACCGAGTTGATATGTAAGAATTGGTCGAAAAATATCTGTCCATTTAAGATTTCGTTTTCCACTCTATGTATAGATTACTCATTGAGAACATCAAGCCTGCTTCGTATTTTATTGCCAATGTAAGCAGCAGCTGAAAATGCTCGTTGCAGAAATTCATAACCGATAATTCCATTTATACTTCAGGTGATTTTTTAGAAGCAGAATAACTATTAATTTTCATCAGTTCCAAAAAGTCGAAATGGTGTAAAGTAAACATTTTACCACTTTTCCTCTCCCGATCCCGGGAATCTATTCCCTAATCAAGGTGTATTAGGTTTGTTTCAGACCAAATGTATGTAACACCAAGAAAGAGGGGAGGGGGATCCTACAAAGTTTATACATATATTCTTGATCAGGACGACAAGACGAGTTGATATAGCCATGTCCATCCGTCCGTTCGTCTGCCCACACCAATAGTTCTCGGAAACTAAAATAGCTAGAGACTTGCAATTTGGAAGATAGACTCGTGTAGTCATGCGCTACTTCAAGTTTCAAGGATTTTTTGCCACGTCCAATCCTTCCCGCCCATCGAGCACCGCCCACTTTTTTAAAATGCTATACCTCGAACACCCGATGAGAAAGAAACATGAAAGTCGGTATTTAGACTCGGTATGTATAGATCTACAATATAGCATGCCATATTTTTCCCCCTCCTCTTCAATTCCAATCCCCCAGTGTTTCTCTGTATGCTGTATTTTCAAAAGAATTGAAGGTACGAACCTCAAATTTTGTATACAAGCTCAGTAAGTATATGTAAATATATAAAACCGCATACCACAAATTTCCCCTTTCTTTTATGGTTACCCTCAGAGGCGTACAAACTCAAATTGTTCCCAAAATTCATATTTTTTGACCAATTTTCTTGATATTTTGAACAATATTTGAACGGCCGATGTCAGATCAGTATGTTTTTGTAGATTTGGGGTGTGGCATGACCTTCCATGTGTGCAGGGTATTATATTGTCGAGTATACTCGACTATACCACCCTTACTGGTTTCAAATTATGTTCGTGCAAACACTCCCATCCATTATATTTTCGAGCAACCACAGCAAAACTGTGTTAGTCAACGAACACGAAATTTGTTCGTAAAAACGAGTCCGGATAATCGAAGACACCCGATATCTCGTAAACGGTGCGAGATATCAATTTTATTTATTCAGTAAAAAGTGTTTATTTTTGGCCAATTAAAATAAAAATAGCCTCAAATCTTGGCGCCCCAGTAACTAAAATCTCCCCTCGTTATGTATGGCCTGCTTAAGCTTGCACGATGCTTGCGCAAATATTTTTTGGACAATTTTTTTTTATATGTTGAAACTTCCAATGTTCCCAGGTGTTACACCACCATTTATTACGCAGCTTAAGTACAATAAACTGGCTTTCAATTTAATGTTGGCAGTGCTGATCACAGCTGTTTTATCATTGATATCACAAGCGTTCAGCTTAAAGTTATTGCGGCTTTCATATCAACATACGTTTGTATAATATAAAAAGTGTAAATATATAAAATTTTTTTTCGTGCTAGCAGTGCTGTCACTTACGGAGAAATCTTTAATAAGAAAAATTATATATTCAATTATGAGCGCTGACATATTTTCTATGCATTGGTGGCATAGCCAATATGCAAGGATATAAAAGGAAACCGTTGAGATTTTGCTGAACCACAAACACAACCCCCCTCCCCCAATTTTATCTCACGTAATTTCTGGACGTCCCCTTTCTTTTTTGAAAAGGCTTATTTTCCCGTTTTTCTTTTTTTGGCTTATTCTGTTTTGTCAATAGACAGTAGCAGCACTAACTGCGTGCCAGGAAAGTCCATTTGGTAGTTTTTAGTCTCTTATTAGTTGTCAATAGTAAGGGTTTTTATGCTTCTGTGATTAAGTCGCGCTGACTACAATAAAAAAAAAGTAGTTGTGGTAAGAGTTTGTGTGCAAAGTGTTAATATTAGTGATAAGAAAAACAAAAGAAAGAAGAAAACATGTCGCGAAATTCGAGTGTTAGCAGGAAGCAATCAACCAATTTGTGAAACAACAATTTTGTTTTCGTTGGTGTGTGTGTGTTTGTAAAACAAACTGATGGGCAGAGGGAGTGAGTGAGAATAGCAGTAAGCATCGAAAAAGAGCTCGCGCCTACGCTTGCAACTAGCTCCCCTTTGCGTACACATCTCGCCTGACTGTCTATTGCTTACAAAGCAATAGCCAACAACGACAGCGGAAGTATAAAAAACAAATCGAGAAAAAACAACAAAAAGTTGGATAGCAAACAAAAAAAAAAAAACAAAATTAATAAGTAGCAAAGAAGAAAAACGCAGTGCAGTATTTTGAATACTGTGCCTACTCATTTTCGCTCGAGCTCGCGCACTCTCTCTCTCTCTCTCTCGTTTCGTGTTGCTCTCTGTGTGTTTGTTAAGCAACAAAAAGTAAAGAAACAGCCTCAAAACGCCTACGAACGAGCAATTCAACGCCAACAGGGCAGCGACAGTCATGCCACTGGCTGACTTGAATAAGGACTTGAGGCAGCAGCAACAACTGGGCGTCACCCCCGCCACCAATTCGAGCGGCACGACGACGACAGCGAACAGCAACAGTACGAGTGGTGGCTGCAACAGCACTACAACAAGTAGCACCAGTAACGCGAACAACAACAACGCCCAACTGTGCGATAATGTTGCAACGAGCGGAGCTCAGTTGCGACAACGCATGCAGATCACATCATCGGGTTGTAGTAGCTTGGCGGTAACACCAATGGAGCATACACCGACAGATGACGATAGTACAAGTGTGACGACGGTGACGTCATCGCAACGACGGCAACAGGTACAACAGCAAACGGCATTGCAAGCGGCCTTGGAACAACATCACATAAGTCCATTGGCGCCAACTTCGGCTGTAACGCTTGTCGCCGAAACTCCCGAGCAGATGGAACTGAGCGACTCAGAATCGTACGCTGGGCTATCGACGACGTCGGCGGTATACGATGCCGAAATGCGCGAAAACGAATTCGAGTTACGCGAAGTAATCAAGGAGGGGCACGACAAGGCTGACCCATCTCAATTTGAGCTGCTGCGCGTTCTCGGTGAAGGTAGTTTTGGCAAGGTTTTCCTTGTGCGCAAAGTCATTGGCAAGGACGCTGGCACTCTGTATGCCATGAAAGTGCTGAAGAAGGCTACGCTGAAAGTGAAGGACCGTGTACGGAGCACGAACGAACGCAAAATATTAGCCGATGTTGGTCATGCGTTCATTGTAAAGTTGCACTATGCTTTTCAAACGCCCGGAAAACTCTATTTAATTTTGGACTTTTTGCGTGGTGGTGATCTGTTCACGCGCCTTTCCAAGGAGGTTATGTTTACGGAGGAAGATGTTAAGTTCTATCTGGCAGAGTTGGCATTGGCGCTTAATCATTTGCATTCGTTGGGCATCATCTATCGTGATCTGAAGCCGGAAAACATTTTGCTCGACGAAGATGGGCACATAGCACTGACCGATTTTGGTTTGTCTAAGCAGCCGCTAGATGGTTCCAAGACATTCAGCTTTTGCGGTACGGTAGAGTATATGGCGCCGGAAATTGTTAATCGTAAGGGTCACGACTTTGCCGCTGACTGGTGGTCCTTTGGCGTGCTTATGTACGAGATGCTTACCGGCAATCTGCCGTTTCACGGTCAAACACGACAAGAGACAATGAATCAAATCTTACGCTCTAAATTGGGAATGCCAGAGAATTTGTCACCGGAGGCGCAGTCACTTTTGCGAGCACTCTTCAAGCGTAATCCGCAAAATCGTTTGGGCGCCGGACCGCAAGGCATACTAGACATTAAAGCGCACTGTTTCTTTGCGACCATCGACTGGGTGCGTTTAGAACGCAAGCAAGTGCGACCACCATTCATACCGGCTGTTTCACGAGATGATGCATTCTATTTCGATGTTGAGTATACATCAAAATCGCCGCGTGATTCCCCAGGCGGTCCAATATCGGCTTCAGCTCATGAAATATTCCGCGGATTTAGCTTTGTAGCGCCCGTTTTACTGGAAGGCGGCGACGGCACGCCGAATAGTTGCTCGAACACAACGAGTCCTGTGCATGCGGCATTGGTGCCACGCAGTTTGCCCGGCGTACTTCCTGGCAACTTCCATGCGGAGTATAATGTGCTGCAAGAGCTGGGACGTGGCACATTTTCGGTATGTCGTCTGTGCGAGCATCGCACGTCCAAGAAGCACTATGCCGTTAAAATCATTGAGAAAGCCGCAGTCGCTGCTGCTTCCACATCGGCGGATTGTTGGGAAGAGGTTGAAATAATGCTACGCTATGGTAATCATCCGAACATTGTAACACTTTATTCGGTCTATGAGGATACGACATCCGCATATCTGGTTATGGAGTTACTCAAGGGCGGTGAACTACTCGATCGCATTCTGGCTGTAGGCCAAATGTGCGAAAGCGAGGCGAGCGCTGTGCTGCGCACGATTGCCTCGGCCGTCGCGTATCTGCACGAGCACGGCGTCGTGCACCGCGATCTTAAGCCATCGAATATGATTTATGCAAGCATGCGCCAGACGCCCGAAACGCTTAAACTCTGCGATCTCGGTAAGTGCACCGTCAAGATGATTCAAATTGCTTACTTTTACTTACAACAAATGTTTCCTTTTCCTTTGGCACTATCAGGTTTCGCGAAACAATTGCGCGCCGACAATGGTTTGCTGATGACGCCCTGCTACACGGCCAATTTTGTTGCCCCCGAGGTGCTTAAACGGCAAGGTTACGATCTGGCCTGTGACATTTGGTCTCTTGGTGTGCTGCTTTATATAATGCTCTCCGGCCGTACGCCATTCGCATCAACGCCAAATGATTCTCCCGATGTCATACTTAGGCGAATCGGTTCCGGCCACATCGATTTTAGTACAAATCGCTGGGCATTGATCAGTGCGCCTGTTAAGTTGCTATTGCGCCAAATGTTGCATATTGTACCCGAAAATCGTCCAACTGCGGCGCAAATACTAGAAAATTCCTGGGTGCGGGATCAGTTCGCTGGTACAGTGCAATTGACGGAATATGCGGTGGTGCCGTCACAGCTCACGATCGGCGCACAGCAACAACAGCAGCACACCAATTCAACGGCGCTGCGGGGCGCTGTCGATGCCACGTTCCGTGCAATTGCAATCCCGCAGGCTGCGAATGTCGGACCCGTTGAGCTTTCCATGTTGGCCAAAAGACGCGCCAAGGACCGCGCTAACTTGCATTCCTAATTGTAGGCTCTGCCGATGTCCACACGCGCCTATGGCAATGCCCACAGCGATGACGGCATAAACGTTGACGTCACGACGTCCGTCATGCACAACGCACACACGCAAACAATTTGAGAACACGGTAGCTACTTTTTGAACGAAATTTCGATTTTATAATTATGATTTTCTATTGTGGGTGTGAGTGTGTGTGGGCGGGCGGTGGTTATTTACATATGCACGTGTGTATATTAAGTATTAAATTTCTTATTGCATTGCATTTTTATTTATTTAAAATTTTTTTTTCTATTTTCAATTAAAGCGTCTCAGATTTGGTTGTGGCGGCTGTACGCTTTTGAACACTTCCACAGACTATATACACTAACGTATTTATATACGTATATGTTTACATTTATTACATATATATGTATATACAATTTTTGTAAATCGATGCTTATTATTGTTATATTTGGCAAACAAGTTAATTATTTATGAAATTAATACTAGTTTATACATTTACATATGTAATTAATTAACTGTACTAAATACATACATACATACATATGTATCTGTACATATGTGTATTCTTACATACTTGCAGTTTATAAGTATGTAAGACTCAAAACTTTTTAAAATGCATATTTATATATATGAGTATATAAACACACACACACAAATATATAATATATTACTAGTTCAATAAAAATAATGAAATGTATGACAACTAAGCAAATTGTTAAAAGCCAAAAAGAGCATTGCTAAAAAAACAAAGAAAACAAAAGAACACAAAAAAAAAAAAAAACAAGAAATGTGCGAATTTTAAATGTAACATTAATGTAGCTGAATTAAATGACACATCACACAATGTTAATATTTCTTGTACTAAAAGAATATATATGGATTATTATTGTTGTTTATTAGTTTAATTGATGATACTTGGCGGTGACGCTGCGCATTCGCCTTTGTCGTCGTGACGTCAATATTTCTTTTCTAAACTAAAATCAGTTAATTATCAAACGCAGCCTGTGAATAAACCAAAAAAAAATTTTAAAAAATGTATATATATAAATATACATATATATATAAATAAAGAAACTAAAAAACTGAAAAAAAATATCCAGGCAAAGCAAAACGTGTAACAATAATGAAAAACGCTTCAAAAACCACTTCAACGCTAAAGAATTTTTTTTTGTATAGCAAAATGTATAAACTTTTTTAAGTACATAGTAACAACATACATAACTTCAACACGTTGAACTTGAAAGGCTTTGAAGTTAGTAAATATTTTTACGAACTGGAAAATATGAATGTAAATGTAGTTAATTTGATAGTATTTATTAAACTTATAATGAAAGAAATGTTATAGCGCAAAAAAGAAATTGTTGCAAAAAATGTCAGCCAGTCAGCTAATGAGTGAGTGAATTATAAGTGCCCCCTAAGGTTAAGAAGACGACTCTGGAAAAAAACGAATATAAGTGAAGAAAAGTAAAAAAAAAAAAACTATTTTTTTGTAACTCTTAGAGAAAACGAGCAAAAGAAAGTGTTTCACAATTTAAACTAAGTAATGCTATTTTTATAAACAACAAATTTATGCAAATTTAAAAATTTGACAATTTCAAATTAGTCACTGCTGTAGAAAAGGGGGAAAAAATTATAAAAATGGGAAAATAAGAACAGAGGCTTTGTTGCCCGCGCGCCCTAATAGTTGCCAGGAAGCTCAGATACTTTTGAAACATAACCGAAAGTGCCTAACATCAGAGCTGTTGGAAAGTACTTTTATGTTTTTGAAAATGTCAGAGCGTCGAATAACTTTATGATGTATGTGAAGATGTCTGCTTTTGGCAACTTGTGCACTAGTAACGTGCAATATTCGGTGATCGTCTACAATGAACGCAAGCACTAACTATTGTGTACATATTACTAGCATAAATTTCAAATAATTGAAAACAAAATACCAATAATATGCTAAAAAAAAAGAGAAATACTTATTTTCAAACCAAACGCAATTGATGAAGGCCGCGCGTGCACACTGAAAGCGAATTGCGCTCATCTGAAAGAGGTATTCCTGATTTTAATAAATTTGACGAAGGCAATTTTGCTGTAGAAGACAAAAGATGAAGATTGCAGAAAACCTTAAAAATTAAATTTTAAATGCTGAATTTATTTGCCGTTATGACAACGGATTTACTTATTGAAATTTGAATGTTTAAGAAAACAAAAATGAGGGAGGGGTCGCATTGGGTGCCATATCATATATAAAAAGCACGAGACTTTCAGTGTCGCAACAACAGTAATGAAACTGAAAAAAAATAAATAAATAAATAAAACAAAAATACTTGTTAAACAATTTAATAAACTATATTGAATATTTGAACAAATAATTGTATATTAAAAATAAAAAAGACGTGTATTTTATTGCAAAAAAGCAGCTGTGTTTAAGCGCATTAGTTAAGCATACTCAAAGATTATTACACAAAATAATAATAATAAAAACAAAAAGAAAACGTATCCAAACACTGAAAAAAAATAACACTCATATTTACGCATTGTCGTTGTTTACAAAAATAAAATTTGGTAAAAAAATAAAATCTTAAATAGCATCCATTATAAAAAATATTTGAATACATTAAGCAGATGAAGAGAAAAGGCAGCAAATAATAAACAGTTAATCAAGAGCAGTTAACTTGCGAATTGGTACTGATATTTAAAGAAAACAAAACTATTTAGCAAAACACAATAAAGTCACAATAATTTCATTAAATGTTAATAAAATGATTCTATATGTTTACAATAATGCTATAAAAGACAGCAATATACAGTAATGAGATAAAAAACAGTTAATATAAATTCTTGCTTTCTAATAATTTTCAAAGAGCACTTGTGTTGTTAGCTGATGTCAACTTGAGCAGGTGCGCATCTCTATTCCTCTATTCCTGTCAATACTTCCTCTTTTGCCTTTTTTTCACTTATATAACGTATATACAAAATATATATATATTCATATATATTTTCTTAGTAGATTTTTACTGCTTCCATTTCAAAAACAAATAAGAAAAAAAACTTTGAAACTTTTAATTATTGTAATTGTAATTAATAAAAAGATTCTAAATTATTGTATATTAATAAATTTAAAAATAAAAAAATATTAAAAAAATTGTTTTTGTTTGCGTAGATTTTTAACGTCAGTTTTATTATTATATTTTCTAACCGTTCTTCATTGAATATATGTATACACATACACATTAGAGTGTTGCACGAATGCATTTGAAACAACAAACAATGCCTTAAGGCATTTGTTTTATTGTAAGTTAAGCAAGTTTTTAATATTCGATCAACCAAACAAAATGAATAGAGTTTTACGTCATCATTTACAAATTCCAAGTACTTGCCCACTAGAGTGTTGCATGAATACATTTGAAACGACAAAAAAGGAATTTGTTTTAAATGTATTATTTCAAATGCCTACTAAATACAAATGGAATGAGTTTCAAACCAAATGAATGAATAGAAATCATTCGGGTATTTGTAAGTGATGTTCTTCTTCTTTTTCTTTTCTCATTTTTATTTGTTTATATTGTCTTGCATATTATTTGATGTTTTTGTCAGCAATTGCTCTGCGTTGCTCAAAGGGTACATATGTACATTATTGATGGGGGTCGTGAAGGGGGCCCCCCTACACGACGACTTCGATACTTTGAATACTTGAAATCGTTCTAGTTTATAAAAAAAAATTGCACCTAAAATTGAATTTGGTCTTCAGAATTTTTTGGTGTATTTTTCCACAATTTGAATACACTTAACCAAACAATTAAGGGAACCAAAAAAAAAAAAATCGAATTTTGGACCTATTTTTGACGGTCTGTAACTTTGTGGGTACGGGTCGTATCGACAAACTTTATAAGAAGATTTTGCAGCTTCAAAAACTAGAAGTAACATCTAGTTTTTCAATCTTTTGGACAAAAACTTTTAGGAGTAACGGTTTTAATGTAATCCATAAAATTGCGACAAAAAAAAAAATTTCAAAACTTGTTCTCTTTTTTAATTTGCTCCATGATTATAAACGATTATATCGACCAGAAAGCCTGTTGATTCAGCGTTAATTTGCATTTTTCCGATCCCTGCTACGATTTTTTTTCGGGGAGATATCCGAGGTTGAACCACAAAAGGTTCTTTTGACTTTAACCATCGATATCTCAGCAATGAATGTACGCACACGAATAGGGAAGACAGTTTTGGAATCTGGTAGAAATTTCCTAAAAGAAACAGTCGATATTGGGTCCCCCTTCGTGGAAACCTGGCTACGCCCTTGCACATGTATGTATTTGAATAATGCTCCACAACCTTGCTTGTTACAATTCTCCATTATCGGAAATGTACTGTCATGTGTTATCATTATTGAATTCAAAATTTGTTTACTTAGTTATTTAACAATGTTAAGAAAATTGTTTACATTTCAATAAGCCATCTAAAAGTCAGGTCGTTCAGCTTGCTATCACCTAACCCACCCCCGGTTGCCTGTCATAATTGTTATCATTTTCAGTTTAAACACTTTCTATAAGTAGTCCGTAGTTGCTTAATGTGATTCATTGGTCGCCAATCAGAGAAGACTCTGTTTTAGTAGTTGTTCCACACACTCCCATTATTATGCCCATATCACTATCTCTTTCACTCTCAAGTTTCACATGCTCTGTTTTAAGTGTTGTCCAAATTATTGAAAAAGTACTCTTAAAATTTCAATTGCAATGAAAAATTTTGTTAATAAAACTTTATTGTTTAATTCCTTTTTTAATAAATAATTAAGTTTTGATGTCTGTATATTCTTGTTCAACATAAATATTTATTACAAGACGGCAATAAGCTTTTTATGCATTTTTATATTCATATACTTTTTGCTTAAATTGAAAAAAAATATCACTTAAGTTAAATTTAATTTAGGGACGAACAAAATCATGAATACACAGGCTTACTTAAAATCATTTGGATTTTTATATATAAACAATTGTTTTATATGTTAATTGCAAGCATTTTTTGTAACTTGAAGTGTCTATTGCATCTATTACACTTTAGTTGGTTTAGTTTGCGTATGCGTATTTTTTTTATATAAAAAAATTAACGAAAGCAAACCAATGGAAATAAAACAAAATAAAGTTTAAGGACACAGGCTATTACAGCCTTAGAGGAGAGCCAACGAAACAGCATGGCAGGGAATGACGCAAAATTCGCTCATCTGGCACGAACATAAATCGAATAGTACTCAATACTAACAGCATATATGTATGATATATGGATTTCATTGTAATTATTGTATTACGGGCTGAGGCCCTAAAATTTTTCCTTAATATTTTCTAATGTTTGCCTCTTCGATTGCGTTGTTGTTGTTGCTTTTGCTGTTGGATGTTTGGTTTCGTCTTAGGCGTATTGTCTAGAGAAATTGAATCGGCTTCACTTGTAGTTGCCGTTAAGATTGCCGCTAAGGAGTAAAGAACAAAGAAATTAAAAATTTTTAGGTTAATATATTTTTTTTATCTTACCATCCTTCTCGTCCGTAATCGATAGTTTAACTTTCTCGAGTGACGTTGCTGCTGACAGCAATTCGTCTCTTTGCGAGTTGGCCGACAGTTCGACGGAAATTTCTTCGTCGGTGTTGATACGATGCTCTCCATCAGGTATACTTTTAACAGTTTCATTGCCTTCTTCGACAACAAAAGCTGCATTGGTTCCCTCCTCAACTAGTACACTACCATTAAAGATGAGTGACGGATCTTGTGCTTCCTCCTTGGCCTCAATTGCTTTCGAAAGTTTACGACGTTCTTCGCAATCACGCGCACATTTTTGCGTCCATTCGACATGCTCCTTGTAATACTGATACACTGGTATCACAATCACTGAGATATCATCGACAGTGGCAGCCGCTTTGCTATCCGCCAGACGCCAGTGACCGGAATCATTTATTTTACCTCGAGCACGTGCCACAAGTTCTTGAGCGGTCATTGTGTAGCGATGCTTTTCAGTTGGATATTTTGAAAGCGTTTGGAAAACAGTACGCGCTACAGCTTCATTGTCGGAAACGTCCCAAAGACCGTCGGTAGCCATAACCAAAATGCCATAGTCCCCATCTTCATTGTTTTCATCTGTTTTTTTTTTTTTATTTTATAAATTTATATTATTTAATAATAATTAATTATATTATTGACTTAACTCACCTGGAATGCTGACGACCTGTGTAAGATCGCGTTGCTTTATATCTGGATGTGGAGTTAGGAATGGTTTTATCTGTGTACCTGTATTGATTGCAAGTAAATCGTGATCACCAAAGCCACGAGTAACGCCCAGTGTGCCCAAAAGGCGACTGCGTTTGCCTTCGCCGGTCACAACTGGCATGCGTACATCCTCCCGTGTTAGCGTCTTGTAAGCCCAGCCTTTCATTGTGCCCTGACGATATAGTATGCGCTGACCTAAATCTCTGATATTTGGCCGTTTTGCATACTCCATTGCCACATAATGCTTTCCAATTAGATGTGGCAACAAGCGTGCCACATTAAGTAAACGTTCACGTTCAGTTTCCGGAGTGTGATCTGATGAGAAAGGCACTGGATATGTGTCCGACTCAACTATGGCGATTTCTGCTTTTGCAATATCGTCAACGCCGCCATCGGCGACCGTTGGTGCTTTGATAGCTTTACGCTGGCACAATACAGCACGACTGTCGCCAGCATTTGCCACATACATTTTGCCATCTATGAAAAGCGCAACGCATGCAGTACAGCCGCCAGCGTCTCGATACCGGTATCGATCTTGCGCTATTAGCGCATCCATGTGTAAGAAGGCGCTCTCCAGCGCACCAAAAATAAGTTCATCCTTTGAGATGCGACGTTGAAAATGTATTGGATGCGGAAAATAACGATTGACCTTAACATCGTTTGTTTGGTCAGTATCGCGTGGCAGCAGTAGTTCAATGCAATCGACTAGCTTTTCGTGCAGTATGTGATGGAATTGATGTGAAGCGGCCAGTGCGGCTCCATAACCCGCATGACCATCAAAAATACCAAAATATGTGTACGGCAAATCGGGATGGTTGTGCTCCGGATCCGAAAGTACTTGTCTGCAAAAACAAAAGGTATTATATGTAGGTATGAACTCAATTCCAACAAAGGCTATTAATCACCGTTGTCGTCATAAATTACTACTTAGTTTGCTTTGTTGTAGCTTATCGCGTATAATTCATGGAAACTTAGTTTGACAACTTTTTGTTTTTATTGTATATAAACGCAGCGATAAGCAATGCAGAGTAGTAACTTTATGCCAACAAAGTATATTTGCAAAGGGCTTACCTGCAAAAAGCGCCTTGATCTTCGTTCCACGCCGACTTACCCGAGTTAACACACTCGGCATAGCCCGTACCCCAGGGCAGCAGATTAATGTCGCGCGGCACAATAATGGGGCGTACATTGTGATCGGCGGATGCTCGCAGTTCATCATGCGTGAGCAACTGTAGGAATGGTGGTCGTGCATAGGCAAACTTATCTTGCATTTGCAGTTGTGCGTTCGACAGCCGTAAATTGCTGCGCGCGTTCTCACGATCGCTCGATGGCAACGATGGTAGATCTGGCGCAATTGCCGATATGAAACGTGTCTTGATATTATTAAACATATTGTTTTAGCTAATTGTGTTGCATATGCAATGTTATTTGCGACGTCTGGAGTGTTTTGGTTCTGCCACGTACGCAAACTCGTTCTTTATATTACTTTTTACGATGTAAATATATTCCGACTTGATTTCCTGATTTGTTAAAGAGATATTTATGCCATGCAAACGGTTTTTGCGGCGCAAAGCAATGCAACTGCCCGTGTTGAAGCGTAACCCCCACCCCCACCGATAGATGAGCTGACTGATTGTGTTTTGCTTTGCACTGCTCCGTCCGTTCTTCTTTGAATCGTTCATACACGGCTTCCCGTTGCTTTATTACACACAATTTGTTATTGTATGACGCACTATCGTGATAAACATGCTTCTAGGATGTTATCTAGCTCGAAAACAACGAAATATGTTTTTACTTGCGTTTGAGTTTATTATTTTTCTTTTTCGATTTTTTTCTATTCTTCTTCTTCAAAACAGTGCTGCCACTTTATGTCGTTTAAGGACTCAAATTAAATTAAACTATTATTTGCCGGGACTTTCTCTGAAAAGACACAATGATCATGTTAACAACAGAAAAAAATCAGTAAAATTTATTAAAAGTGTCTTACCATACCTAATATCTACCAAATTGTTTACAGCACAAACATTTTGAGTCATCCAGTGCTGATACTTTCGATTGAAATTAAAAATAGCAATAACAAATACAATTTAATTGTGCTGTTCAAGATGAATGGTAACGAATCAGTTTTACTCTTGTGCAAAGAAAACAAAAAAAATACTTGAATCAAAAAGCGCTGAATCTACTCAACCCCGACCCTTGGGTATAAAGAGCGAGAGTAATCCCACACATTCCAAGTCAAACAGCTGGTGTTTTGATTGAAATTTTTTAACCGCCAAACATTAGTAAATTGTTTAGTTTAATAAGATGCTTTTCTTTTCTAGTTTTTTTTTTCTAAAAAAAAAAACTCTTTTCTTATATCTATCTATGACAAAGAAAAAAATAATAGTAGTGCTGGACAGTTTCAAACACTGTGTTAGTTAATGTAACATTATTTTGTCTAATATTAAATAACGCTTTTTTAAAAATCTGCTTACATTTCATATCTGTTTTACTTGTAGATCCCAACATAGCGAACTCTGCGATGTCATCATTAAGTCAAATAAGAGCGCAGGTATTGCATTAGATCAGCAGAAAGTCGATCAATATATAAAGGCAATGTCATTGAACGGAAGTGAAAAGGTATAAAGGTTTACTTACACATACATATGTATAAGTGTAATCCATATTTATTTTTTATTCTTTTTAGAACACCGAAAAACTTACAGCTATGTGGATGTATGCTGCACACATGGGCAGTCTGCCGCCACCATCAATACGAAAATTGACGCCACCATCACGACCCTTAATGTTGATACCAGCTTCGCCTGCCGGCAGTGCCGTAAGTTAGAAAATATGTATGTTAGCAGACGTTATAATTTTATAATGTTTTCATTCTATTGTAGTTACTACCACCTCCACCCCCGCCCACACGATTGCCCCCAGCACCACCAGGTGGTTTATTGCTGCCTGTGCCTGCACCATCGCCACACGGTACTCAACAATACCGAGGCATGACGTTGCCTTACATACGTCCAGGCTCAGTGCTCTACGCTCATCCGGGCAGTCTTTCTGGTACCTATCGTACACACAAAAGTAGTAAATCAGCTGAGTTGAATGGACAGCGTCGCCGTCGGCGCGCAGCACAAATGCTGCGTAGCGGTAAAATGGATGCAAATCGTCGTCAGCGTCGAAAATCCGAAGCGGATATGCTTGATGGCATCGGCTCTCAAAATTTTCAATATCATGGTCTAGACCGCGCCATAGCAGATAGTTTTCTGGCCCGACAAGAGCAATCTCAGGCTGGTAGTCACATTGATTATTCCTCATCGTCGAACTCATCTGCGGTTAGTGAGACGTATGACCATCAAGGCGCAGCTCCAACATCGCGAGCTTCCTTCAAGACGAAAATTGTGTGTCGAGATGTTGTTATGTGAGAGTATTGATTACCTAAAGGATTTGATCTTTTGTTTTTTTTTCTTTTGTATATATATACTTTCTTCGCGAGCTGCATAATGAGAATGCAAAATGAGATAAGGACAACAATACAAAAACAACTTTTCAATGATTTTGGTTCTCAAACATTTGTTTGTGATCTTATGATTTTTTTTCAGTTTGTTTTATTTTATTATTATTTGTATATTTTTTTTATTATAAACCATAAGAATATCAAATGCATATAATGATATAAATACATACATGCGTATAAAATATAAAAATATTTAAAAATGGTCTATCATGTTGGATTTTTTCTTGACAGAATGCGTTTAAAAATCCTCATCGCTGTGATGTTCCACTTTATTGGCAGTCTTCGGTCGCAGTGGTAGCTCACCGGTTAGCTTCGAAATGCTGATATCTTCCATTGAGTTTAAATCAACTGTGAAATATTAAGAAAAAAAAAAGTTAATGTTTTGCTTTTTGGTGATTTATAATTTGCAAGAGCAATTTTCTATAACCCTTACAATCATCATCGGCGACGCCATCTACATTAATAATGTTCATGCCGCCGGTCACAGTGCCACTTATACCCATGATATCATCCACATCCAGTTCGCTGTCCGAGCTGCCGAATGTGCTGTCATCTTCGCCCTCATCGCGAACACCAATAGCGGCGCGTGTACTCAGCATGCTACTGCCGGGGCCTTCGCGACCGTTACGTAAGCCAGCAGTTGCACTGCCCGCACCAGAAGCAGCATTTGCTCTTCGACTGCGTCCCGTAGTGGGCCGCATGCGGGAGGTGGCTGTTCCTGGTCGTTTACCAGCAGCGGCGCTACCATTGCTCAACGTTATGCCACGTTCATTTCGCAGCATCATATCTTCATCACGTATGTCAGGTATCTCAGAGTCTAATTGCAAAAATTTTGAACGCCTGCCATGAGTAATGTTACTATCTAATTCATCGCCAGCGCCGATATCATCATCATCGTCATCATCCTCCATAATGCCTTCGGGTATGAATGGCATTGAGTTCTCAGCGGGTTTCTGTAGCAGTGGCGATGAAATAGGCATGGATCGCTTGTTACGCGCCTCCAACTGTGCGCGCAGGGCGTCACGCACATGGACGCGCAGAAAGAACTTCTGAAAGAGCGCTTGCAGCTCCTTCTCACAGTCCTCGAAATCTTGCATATGTGCCGGTCTTATTTTCTGCAGTGCCTCCAATCGCTGTTTTGTGCGCTCCAATTCACCACGTTTCCGCTGCAGCTTCGAGTTGAGCGCGTTCAGCTCAACACGTGAATTCTCTAATTGCGCCCGACTCGTTTGCAACTTCAATTGGGCTGCTGAAATTGCATTCTTCAGTGTACGCTCCACTGACACCAATTCCATGGGTCGATTCGCTTGCGCCAAACGTGCCTCCTTGTTGAGCAGCTCTTTTGATAGCAGATCGTGCAGTGCGGCGCCACGTTGCGTCAAATCCGATGATAGTTCACGTGCACGACGCAAATCGTCCATTTTGTCGCCAATGTCGATCTGATTGAGACTTCGATAGTTTTGATCCTCCTCCTCCTTCTCTGCCTCGTTTTGTATGGGCGTTATCAGAAGGCTTGTGATCTTCTGCAATTCGGTGGCGGTCACCGCTGCGGCGGCATACAATTTACGTGGATTCAAGCGTATAGCTGACTTTGTTACAAAGAACTCAGTCGCTGAGCGGATGAGCTGCACACGTTCATTTTCGGTGGCGACGCCGCCAGGCAGCAAGGCGCCCGGTTCGAGTAGCCCAGCCAACCATTGCAGCACTTCGGCGATTATGTGAAACGAGGCGAGGCTGCCGTGGTGTGTAGAAAGCGCCTGCAGTGGAAAGACGCGTGGAAAACCCAAAAGCTTTAAATGTTCAGCGAGATCTGTGCAGGAATATATTTGAACTTAGCTGGGTTGTGGTCCGCTTGTATCTTAAAAATGTCACTTACCACGCACATCCTTAAAGGACATTTTAATTAAACTGGTAACAAACAATGCTCCTTCCGAAGCAGTCGGCTGGGAACTGACTGTTTTTCTTTTTCAAACAATTAAGTATCTTTTAGGCGCTCACATTAAAGTGTCACTGTTGATTATTAATCAAAACTTAAATCGAAGCTGAATTTTTCATTTTTGGGCTTTTGTTGTGGTTTCTGTTGGCTATCATTGTTGTCGCCGGCGCCATGGACGCGTGTTGCTAGGCAACGCAAGCCTTGTCGGCCGCTGCACACACAACTAACAAATACACACATACATGAGCACGCAACTGACGATTGCTATTTGTGGTATTTTTCTGTATTGGTAAACTTTGTAATTTTCATTGTAAAAAATAGAGGGAAACTTCTCTGCGTCGGCCATGCAAATCCATCTGCCTGTCTGCCTAGCCGCTCAGTTTTGAGGCTAACCATCTAACAATGACAATAAAAACATTCATTGGGTTAATGAAATGAGATACCTTGGTGTATTATCTGACAAGAACATGCTTTTTAGGCTTCATATTAGCACTACCCGCTTAATAACAGGAAGTAGAATTTTCATTGCGTAATATATTAATATAATGTAATACCTAATAGGTCACCTTATGGAGTAGAGAAAATTCGATTCAATCGAAAATCTGGGCCAGGTCCGAGCAAATGGCGTGTGATGTGTATTAACACTGTAAATTATTTTCTTGCTTTTGATAAAATGGACATTTGAAAAGTCACTCGGCTGCACGGCCGATATCTTTATCAATGTCCTTTGGCATTTGTGCGCGCGCAATTTTCCATATCATTTTCGAAATAGTTCATTGAAGCAACTAATTTATTTTTTATAACGTTTCCACCGCAAATTATCATAAATAAACTGTTCAATACAGTTAAAAAAGAAAGCAGGTTCACTGTGGTGGTTGTTGTTGTTGTTATTTATGCCAGCGTTACGTGACTTATGGAATATCAATGCGTTGGTTTGGAATACCAAGTTATAATTAACAAGTACGAAATAAATACGGACAAATTGCGAGTGACTTTTGAACTGAAATATAATTGTAGTTATTGTTGTTGTTGTTGTTGTTTGTTGTATGGTCAATTCAATTAATGACTGATAATATACAAAACTATTTTTGCACATAGTATTTGTATGCGCACTGAAAACAAATTTATGAATTTAAAGTTGGCAACAAGAACATTGCAGTTCCTTCACTGAAACCAAAAAGAAATTGGAGTCCAAGAAAACGTCTAGATACCGTGATCAACCCAAGAGGCAAAAAACTTTCTCACAGATTGCAAAATTTGTAATGCAAATCAAAAGATCAATATAAGGAAATTTCAATATTATCAAAAATAATTTTTGTCAGTGTCGTATGACAAGCAAAGAACGATGTCGTATACATATATCAATAGCAGTTTGTCAGCGGGGGTAAGAAGTGAAATTCATTACCGACAATTATGAATTCGTTCAAAATTCAAAACGTGTACTGATGTTTTTATTGGTGTTGTTGCATGTGTTGGCGATTAAACGGCTTGTTTGCAATATGACGCAGTGCCGCGTGCGCTTTTCAACAATTCGCAGGACCAAAATATAATTAACTGCATGCAAAATAAAAAAAAATATAATATATTTATATATGAAATTTAACATTACATGACTAGCATTAATTCATGCACATATGATTATTGTAAATAACAAATAACAAAAATTCTCAAATCTTTTTAGAGAATGATAAGTTTGTATTTTACGCTTCACGTGTCACACGTGCGTATGTAAACATTTGGCATTAGAATACAACATACGAAATATATGTACATGGAGATGTCAGTCAAGACATACGGTAAATAGGCTTTATTTTATCTACATACATCAAAAGAACTTTTGTCTATTGTATGGTACCAAACAACGAAAAGAAAAAATACGTCGCGGCAACTTCCAAATAATTGATAATTGCTAGGCAGCTTAGAATAATTGTTAATATGATAAAAATGCCAATGTTGGCCTCAGCCACGTAAAAATGTTAATGCTGCGAGGAGACGGAGTGGAAGAACTTTAAGTACAAAATTAAGTCACAAAGATAAATGCTTGGCAGCAAACATGGCAAGCAACATAGAGAGCTCAAAGTGACAATAATTTTACCATAATTGCTTTTGCTTGTTTAGGTTAGGGGCGTGTGTATGAGTATGTGTATGTCATAGTTCATTGACCAAAGCCCAACAATAGCACAATGAAGATTTAAATCTATAGGTACATATATTTGAATTGTACATATGTATGCACCTACATAAGCACTCTGACGCATGTACGCACACTCATACAAATACATACGCACGCACACACACACACACACACACATACCTTTGATAATATTCGAATTGCCAATTGCGGTTTAGTGGTTTCTCCGTCATGTTGCCTACTGTTTGACTGTCTTAAAATACAACACATTAAATGTTCGTATTTACTCACATGCAAACATATTTGTGTCTGTGAGTGTGCCACTAGCAGGACAGAACTCTACCAGCAATTTTTATACCCTGTACACATTGTGCGACAGGTTATATTACCCTACAAAGTATATATATTCTTGATCAGGACGACAAGACGAGTTGATCTTTCCATATCAGTCCGTCTGTCCTTATCAATGGTTCTCGGAAACTATAAGAGCTAGAGACTTGAAACTTGGAAGACGATCGTGTGGTGATTAGCTACTTCAAGTTTGAACGATGTTTTTGCCATGCCCACGCATTCCCGCCCAAACAACGCCGCCCACATTTTTGATATGTTGTAGCTCAGATGATTCTTGATCAGCACGACGAGACAAGTTCATATAACCATGTCCGTCTGTTTGTTTCAGTGTAAACTCCCCCTAGAGTTTAAAAGATATCAAGAAAATGTAAACGCAGAAGTTCTTCGAATATATCCAGGCATTGTATATCTCAGAATTATTTGGATCGGACCAATATATCATAGAGGTGCCGTAGGAATGATCGGTCGAAAATAAGGTTTTTGCGTGAAAAAGGCTTCGTTTTTGGAGATACCGTAATTTGGCACAGGAACATCTTGGACATCAATTAAGACACACTGCGAGTTTGGTAATGATCGGACAACTATAGCATATAGCTCCCATAGGGACAATCGGTCCAAAATGCGGTTTCCGTTAGAAAAACTTTTTTGTTCAGAAGTATAAACAGATGAAACTCGCAATTAAGCGTTTTTATTCATCCTTGACCATATTCCAAAGTTTCATAAGAATCGAACACAAGAGCGTGGCACCGTACACATAGAGAAAAACTAAAAAATTCGATTACTCTGTAAGCCGACGAGATAGAAGATCGCCCCTTTATCTTTATAAACTAATACGATTCTAATTGGTAAAAATATAAGAAGGATTTTCCAATAAGAATGATTGAGAAAAAGCTTGCAAGTGTATATGTATAAGTTTCAGCGAAGCTGAAAATAGCTTCCTTACTGGTTTTTGTTGATTTGGGGTGTGGCACCGCCTACCGTGCTTGCAGGGTATAATATTGTCGAGTATAGTCAACTATAGCGTCCTTACTTGTTTTCTAATCGGTAAGATTAGTTTAACAAACTAGGATACGCTTTAGTCATTATTCTCATACTCAACACTACGCAGACAAATTATGCCCGTCAACTGTTATTGTCAGCGATTTAAACTGTCTGCCTCCTTTAAAAGGGTTTAACAAAGTAAATGTTAATTTTTTATTTTTATAACAAATATGTACATATGTATATCATTAGAGTGCATTGTACCTTGCATCCTTTCAACTTTAATATTTCAAAAGGCTTGATTAAAGTACATAGTTATTAGTAAGTTGTATGGCAATGAGCTCAGAATATATAAAATATATAAAGTTTTGAAAATCCATCACTTTAGTAATAATGTTTTAGAAGAGTATCTTTTAATTTTAATTTACTTTGCTTAGTAATTTTTATGAATGATTTTTTTTAAAAGCCATTGAAGTCGTGTTGTGAATCCAAACATACTGGACTCAACTAACTAATAATTCAACTTTTTGTCCATCTTTATTTCTACAAAAATATGTATTTTTATATCTTTCTATTCATATAACCTATCAAAATGGCAAACGTACCATATTTACAACTAATATACCTTAAATATAACAGTTTAAATAGATGTTTAAATGTGACTAAGTAACTTATTTGAAAACTATTTGCTTGATTTCATTGTTCGCTCAATTTCTGTTTTCATCCATTCAATATCTGAGTGTCTTTATTACATTACATTTCATTTCATTTTATTTCAGTTTGGTTCAGTTGTGTTTATTACTTCCTTTTTATTTCTATTATTTGTTGCTCTTTATGTTTATTGCTTTTATGGTTGTTCGTATTTGTTATCCGTTCAATAGGTCAACACGAGCTTGTTCACTCGCAGTCAGGCTGGAACAACATTTACATTTACATGTATATTGTTGTTGTTGTTGTCGCTGCTGCTGGCGATGCCATTTGCAGTTACTTGTCTTTAACAACAATTTGTTATTATTATTTTAGCCTGAATTTGTTGCTTGTCTTTCATGTTGTTGTAGTTATGGTTTTTGCTGCTGCGTCAAAACGGTATAAATCAAAATGTCATAACTTGTTAAAAGGATGCCAGCACGCGCTTGCATGTGTGTGTGTGTGTGTGTGTTTACGTGCGTGCGAGCATGTGTGTTTGCCCCTCTTAGTTTTTGACCCATCCCAGCAGTTTTTTTAGTACTGCTTTTACCGGTTCTGGAAGCATTCCAAAAGGTTGCAGGAAGGACAGCCTAAGCATTCCGCACCTACCTGCTTTCGGCCATATTCGTGGGACAATTTGCAACTATACGTCGATGCCATTTCGCATTGACAAGGAACGACCCGAGCACGAGAGTCGCATTCCACACTCGCTGCTAGTAAGCAGCGAGAGGGAACGGCTCAAGCATGCCATTTGCGGTTCCCAAGCCACGACTAATGGAATGGGCAGCGCGACACGAAGCCGTCGCAACGCGACTGCGAACGGCGCGTCGCGACGTCTGTTATTGTACAGGCTATGTTATTGTACAGTCTTTCAATGTTATTTCCTTTTATTTGCAATTGGAATTTTGCGTTTGCTGTTCGTTTTGCTTTGAACTAGAGGTCTCGGGTTCTATTCCCAGCACTGCGCGATGCAAATAATTATTTTTTTGTTTTCTTTTTATAAAACAGATGCTTTGCAATAAATAAATATATAAATGTTAAAAAAAAAATACGAATTTATTTAATTTTAAGATTTATTATCATTTTTTTCTGCCTAATTTATTATTATTTTATTTTCGGTTGATTGCATTATCAGTTTTGGTTTTTTCTACTTTCAGAAGTGAGAATTTAGTTATTAAAGACAGTGATTAATATATTTTAACTTACTTGAATTACATACAAATACGCATAGTTTGATGTTTCCCTTAGCGAGCATTGAACCCAGGCTCTTCGAATTGTAAGCCGCCCCTCAACGCGATGAGCCACAGAGACTTGTATAAGCAACACGCTAAATTGTGAATATGTCGATCATAGCAGAGAAAACAATTCGTCCGTCGGCGAAACAGTGCGTTTGCCTGTTACTGTTCTGGCCTGCGTCGACAACTAACCTCCGCCTACCCCTTCATCCACAAAACATTTTGCGTGTGCGTAAACTCACCCTCCCGCAAACACTTCACCTTCATTTCCAAATTTTATTTCTCTGTTACTGTTTCTCTGCCATTGCGACGCGTCGTCATTTACCTTTCCCCTGCTACCCTTTCTCTACAAAAATAACTTGCGTCGCTGCTTTTTCGACGTCGTGTTTTTGACGACAGCAACTGTGGTTCCACTCCGCATGTACACTCGTTGCAAGTGGAATGCGTGGTTTGTGGGCCTCATATCAACGCCAAAAAGAACGCGTTACTTTGGAACTACGGTTGCTTAAAAAACTGCTGGGATGTTGAACTTTTGCTGTTCATTTATATGCACACAAACATACACGTACATACATATGTTTGTCTTATCTATGTATTTAATAATGCGTAAATTTCTCAAAGACATGTTAAACAATTTTTTAAAATAAACACTTTCTACGCTCGACTACTTTTTGTTAAATTTGTTGTTGTCTTAGTCAACTTCAATAATATTATCGACGATATTACCATCAATTAAAATTCATTAAACCAAATTATCAGAACTTTGCTTATACTCAAGCATAGACATACACTGTAAGTGTCACTGTGTGTGCGTCTGTGTGACTGCTAAAAATAAAATGTTTGAGAAATTATCCTTTTGCATAGCAATAATAAATCCCATAGAAAATACCGTTAAGCTGTTTTCATTTTTCTTGTCGTGTGTACCGAACCAATTGATTAAGAAACAAAAAAGTTTTCCATACAATGACGTGAATCTTGCTTCTCTTCCACTTCTTCATTTTGTATGGCAGGTACTAGTTCCAGTTGTCCGATTTCATTGAAACTTTCAGGCATTTAGTCGGACTGCGTAAAACTACTGTAAACAAAAAAGTTTTCCATACAACGATTCAAGTTTTGTTCATTTTTCTTCTTCTTTTCGTATGGGGGCTATCAGTTCCAGTGGTCCGATATTGGCGGTTCCGACAAATGAGTTGATCGCACAAAAAATAAGTCTCTGTGCAAAATATCACCTCGATAACTTCAAAACTGTGGGAGGAGATCGTATACATACAGACAGACGGATATGGCTCAATCAACTTGTGTTGTCGTCCTGATCAAGAATATATATACTTTATATCGTCGGAAACGAATATTTCTATGTGTCACAAACTTCAGCACAAACTTATAATACTATTCACTGCGTGAAGAGTATAATAACCCAAAAAGTCGAAATAAATTTGGTTGCGTATACGCCGTGTTGAGCACAGGCAAGTCTTGGCCAACTGTGAACGATTATGTACATATACACATCTGTGTCCATATTCTATGCATAAAATTATAACGTTTACGAGCCCCGACCACTATTAATTCGTACGGCATGCTTTTTTGTGTGCAATGTTTAACAAACGCTATTTCCAATGCTAATGCAGATATCACACTCAAATATATTTTTTTCTGATATATAATTTTATTCTCTTTACAATAGAAAAAAAACAACTTGTTGTAATTTCAACAACAACAATAACTTTAAGGGGTTACGCCACACTGGCACTCGAAAAAATAGTCACATAAGTAATATATTTTTTTGACACAAATATTCATTTTTTCAATATGTTTAAATGTGCATATGTACACATTAAGATGTTGGTTAAAAAAAAAACCGTATACAACAAAACTAAATAGAACTGAAGTTATGAGGCAACAAGTAGAGCCCTTTTTTGAAAATCCATTTTGTTGGTGTACACGATATCTCGATCTGCAATCATCTTAAAAATGTGGAATAAATTTTATTTCATTAAGAAATTAAATATCTAAGGCGATACAAGAGGAAAAAAAACTAACAATTTTTTTGTGAAAATTACAGGTGTTTAAAAAAAAAAAAATAATATTTTGTGATATTTTTTTATAATCTATACAATAACTTTTGAACAAAGTCCTGAATTAAAAAACCCCCTCGTATCGCCTTAGGTATTGTCCCTAAGAATATCTCCTCCAAATTTCAGCAAGATCGGTCAAGTAGTTTTTGAGATATGATGTACCAGTTTGAAAAAAGTAGTTTCGAGAAAAACGCAAAAGAAGAATCAATACGCCGTATGGGCCCTTCTGTGTGTCGGGCTTATAATTGCTTCTGCAAAAAATTCGAATTCGAAAACTGGTAAAGGCTTAATATGTTCTTCAAAGCGTAAACAATTTATTAAGCCAAAAAAAAAAATTAATTTTTGGAAAATCTCAGGGTGGCCCTTAATTTAGAGAAGTGCCTTGCTTAACGAGAAGTAATGTTTTTTGTACCTTCTGCATTGTTTATAATTTCTAGATTATAACTAGATACTGATTATGTTACCCTATTTGCTTTTGTTTTGATTTACTTACGAATTAAAGCTAAGCTTACGCAGCGTACGAATTAATAGTGGTCACCTATACATATTTTATCAGTTATTATATTGCACTTCTCTAAATTAATGTTATTGTTGTTGAAAATACAACAAGTTGATTTTTTTTCTATAGTAAAGAGAATAAAATTATATATCAGAAAAAAATATATTTAAGTGTGATATCTGCATTAGCATTGGAAATAGAGTATGTTAAACATTGTACACGCGTAAAAAAGCATGCCGTACGAATTAATAGTGGTCGGGGCTCGTATGTTAAGTACTTATATTACTAAAGGAGGGTTATTACTTGATGGAGCTCCAGAGTCCTTCGTCCTATTTTGAATAAAATATTTTTGACACTTAAAATATGTAGGGTATTGAGATATTCGATGAAAAATGCTGAGAATATTATCTTGCTGCTGAAACTGATAAAATGGGTAATCGGGCGCTGGATAGTATGCAATACTATTTTAAAAAATTGTAGCTACCCAGCGCACAATGGGAAATTTGACTACAATTACTGGCAAAAATTAATAACTCGAAGGCTAAGCAACTTTTTTTGGTTTCGGTTTTTGCATTAAGTTCTTAGGCTCGTTAGACAGTGTTTTGGAAAAAATGGGCGTGGTAGCATCCGGATTGAAATTTGTTCATTTCGTATGGGGGCTTCCAGTTCCAGAGGTCTGATAATGCCCATTACGACAAATGAGCTGACTATTGTACTAAAAATTGCTATGGAAAGTTTAAAAACGCTAAAAGTGCGCAATAGTGCACATTAAAATTAGATGCATCGGATTCAGAGTTGATGACATTACAAATTGAAAAAGATTCCAAAGCTAACAAATGTAAACAATTTTTTGTAGGCCTTCACAAAGATAAGTTTTCTTAAAAAAAATTGTTTGTAAGGAGCCTTATTTTTTTAAACAATTTTAAGAACACAGCGTTATAAACATCAAGTACATACCCAACTGCATTAATTCCATTTCAAATATTGTTTAAATAATGTTATTTTTATTAACTTTTTTGAAATTCAAAATTGCAAGTAAAATTTCACTTTTACAAGTTTAAAGCTTTTAATGTTAACAGCTGTATTTGAAAGCCGTTAACTTGCCAGGGATGCATTTTTATGAAATTTCTGGTATGCAGCATTAAGTATCGATATATTTACAATATATCAGTAAAAAAATCGCGTTTTAAAAATGAAGTTTGAAAATATAGTTTTGGCCATTAAAAGTAGTCAAAATTCCCATTGTGCAGCGGTTCTTCGATCTAGTTCAGAACTAAGGTTGGAACTAGAGATGACAATCCCAGGATCCCAAAATTTCGGGATTTCAGTGTTTTTGAAGTCACGAAAATCCCGGGATTAAACTTGCCCAATTCCGGGATATTCTGATGTGAATTATTTCTATTGATCAATAAGTTAGAAAGCGTATACGACAGATTTCATTGTTTCGTAACCAAGAAAGTAGCCAGTTTGTCACAAGGGGCGAAAATAGTCTTTTTGCATAAATCTGAGCGCTTTTTACAAAAACCAAAGTTTTTTCAAGGATATAAAGTATCGATAATCTGATGTAGGGGGACTGCAGAATGATGCTCAAAATTTGAAAAAAAAAACAAAGTTAATGTAATTTACAAAAATCTGTGCGAGTCTTTCTCTAAAACCATATTTTTTTGTAATGGTTACTGTCTTCAGAAACTCTTTAATTCTATTCTAACCGTCCAACCAACAAATTTTGAAGGTGAAAGGTGTTTTTCGTCAGCAGGTTTGGAGAATACAATATTAAATGCTTTACTACTTTTAAGGCTATATTTCGACCAACATGATCTGTAAAACGCTTTAACTAAAATAATATGTTAAACGTTTGTGCTTAAAAAATATTTGGTAACTCATTTTGTAAGACCGAATGAAATAGTCTATTTTTGTTTGTTGCTTTGTATTTTATTTGTTTAAATAATAAAAAGCAATAAAATGAAAATTTATAAATTATTTACTATGTCTTAACTAGTTTGCAATCCCGAAAATCTCGGGATTGGTAAATCTCCAAAAATTGACATCCCTAGTCGGAACTAGTTCGAATGTAAACACTAGTTCCAGCTCAATCTACTCTTCATGATTTTACTAGGGGATGTCATAGGCAGACGTCAATTATCACAATTCTATCACTTCCGTCTAGTTACCGAACTAGTCCTGTCGTACCAGTTTGGGGTATACGAAAAAAAGAAAATGAAACCATCTTATGTGACTGAGTAATTGTTTATACTTTTCACGTATGTGAAATAGTATATTAACTTTGTCACGGAGTTTGTAACAGATTGAAATATTCATTTCCGACAATATAAAGTATATGTATTCTTGATCAGGACGACAAGACGAGTTGATTTAGCCATGACCGTCTGTCCGTCAGTCTGTCGTTCTGTCTGTCTGTCTGTATGTATGTATGCAAACTAGTCCCTCAGTTTCGAAGCTATCGAGTTGAAACTTCGCACAGAGTCTTCGAATTTATTAAGATGAATCATTCGTCGGAACCAGCATGATCGGATTATTGGAACAGGTAGCTCCCATACGAAAAGAAGAAGAAAGGTGAACAAAACTTGAATCGTTGTGTGGAAAACTTTTTTGTTTTGTATGATAGAGTGCTGAAATTTTGAACATAGTTGTTTTACATAGTCTGAATAAATGCCTGAAAGTTTCATTGAGATCGGGCAACTGGAACTAGTACCTGCCATACAAAATGAAGAAGACGAAGAGAAGCAAGATTCACGTCGTTGTATGGAAAACATTTTTGTTTCTTAATCAATTGACTTGAAACTTCACACTTATGTTCTTGGGGAGGCATGAAAGCCATTTTGACAAAAAAATGGGCATGGTTACGCCCACTTCTAGCAAAAATCAATAATTTGCATACCTCCGGTACCCAATGAGCAAAAACAATGAAAATTGGTAAATAGGCTAATAACATGAATAGAAAGTATATTCAGTCAAAAAAGTGGGCGTGGCACAAGAAAGTGCGTGAAAAGTATATAAGCTTCAGCCTTGCTGAAGATAGCGTCCTTACTGGTTTCGTTTTTACAAACTATATAATTTGATACTATCCAAACTCTGTCCTTAATTCGATATTGCCTAAACTATCGACAATGGGACAATTCACAAAAAGAGATCTGCCGGGAATTCCTTTATATATTCAAATATAGTGATCCCTTATATATGGAAATAGTAGTGTCAAATATTGAATATAAGGAATGAAACCACACATTCAGAAATTGAACGTACCTAATGTTCTAATGAATAAGGGATCACTGAGTAAAGAGAAAATCGATGTGTCCATTAAAACTCGATTGGAGGATGAAATGTAAAATGAAATGAAAAGAAGACAACAGAAAAACTTACAATATAATTTTTATAAATTTTCTACAATGAAATTCAATATAAAATACAAACTCAGTGATGAGGTGCTGGAAAAGAAGATGAAAAGCACTAAGTTTCATTTGCAAAAATGATGATGACTATAATGAAGATTGTTTGGTGCCATTATTTGCAGTTTAAAGTGCAAATGTTCTACTTAATTGAAGCTGTTGCTGTCTGTTAGAAGTAACTTAAAAGGCTTCACTTTCGATGTGTTCTGCTTTAAAATCAATGGCTGCCTAATCAACCGACTTGACTTGTCTTGACAATGAGAATGACATGCGGTGCTTTCTGTAGTCCAATTCAATTATTGAATTGGAGTCCTGGTGGCGCTGCTGTTGCTGCTGCTGTTTCTGAAGTCTTTTCAATGCAATCCCTTTGGCGTGAGTGAGTGTGTGTGTGCGTGGGTTTGTGTGCGTGTGTACACAGCATAATACAATTGAAATTTTGAAATATTTCAACTTCTTTGCTTGCACTGCATGGAAAACGAAATAAAATGCTCAACAGAGTCGGTCCAAGTTGCGTCTTTGTCAGTCCATGCAAGCGAAAAACACACAGAGAGCGCGGGAGGGGAAAAATGTAAGCAAATAATTTGCATCAGCAGTGCAACAGATATTGAAAATGGCTGTGCTGAATGAAGCGAAGTGCAGAAAATGAAAACTCATAACGTTATTTGCATGTAAGCCCAACTGCACAACATACTTTTTTCCAGTTCCAGTGCTTATCATTACATGTCAGTCTTTTGTAAAAGAAAATGTGGCTGCAAATTGCTACAAGTATAATACACACTGCGTTGTATTATGTATTATGTGCATACATAAAATATGTTCTTTCAGTGATTTATGTAAATGAAATATTTATGCCTGACGTTGGACGATTTCCGATAATTTGATTAAAATGAAATGAAACTTGGACATCACACATTCTAAACACGAATGTGGCATTCAAAGGAAACAAAATAAAGAAATTAAATATTTGCTACTATTTTATTATTTTATATTCTCCCAAGTAAGTTCAACAATCAAAGACATAAAAATCGCTCACGCACTTTTAACACTCACGTATTCACGGTATGCCGGAGTAGAAGCCAAGGAGGGCCTTTAAAAATTAATTTTTGGGAAAACCACAAAATAATGTACCCCGCCTTCACTCAGCTCTCTTGCCAGGTCAACGTGATACATTGAGCATGGGCCAATGTTTCCCTTGACTCATTTTGACACTGTTGTTCCAGATAATTGAATTTATCGCCGCCATCAGCGTGATGTTGGAGTGTTTGGCAATGGGAATGGTTATGTGTGATTGTGGTTGTGATTGTGTATGTGGGTGTGAGTAACTAAGTATCTTCGTTGCGCTGCATGACTGTATCTGAGTGTTCCTGTCGGTGACAGTACGCGTCATCGTATTGCTGCTATTGCCATTTTGCTGCTTATAGTTCGCTTGCGCTTTCAGCATGTTGCCACTGAAAGTGACTTTGTTCAATTCAATTCACTTAACTTTTCTTTCCTTTTTTTCTTCACTTTTACCTTTTACGTCATTTTGTTTTGGTTCTTATTTTTGGTTGTTGTTTATACCCTGTATCTTGTGGGACAAGGGTGTATTAGTTTTGTGCGCGTCGACAATGTATGTAACACCCAGAAGGAGACATCTCCGACTGTATAAAGTATATATATTCTTGATCAGTATCGAAAAAGAAATCGATCCAGCCAAGTCCGTTTGTCCGTCCGTCCGTCTGTCTGTATGAACGCGTCGATCTCGGAAACTATAATAGATAGAACCAAAATATCGCTCGTCGATTCTGTTATCCATTGCGCAGATCAAGTTTATTTTGCTTTTCCCCTTTTTGACTTAGTTTAGGGGTGAGGGGAAAATAACTGAAGCTACCTCGGGTAAAACATTATAAAAGTCGTATTTTCTCGGTTGTCTTTTAAGATGAGAACACCAAATTTGGAGTGTATATGGCTGACTTGAAGCCCAAAACGATAGAATAGAAAAACGGTAAATCTTTGGAACCAATTGGTCTAGAAAAGTAAAAATTGGTATGTATGACATTAAATGGAAATGAGATCGGTTTCGATTGAAAAGTGGGCGGGGCAACGCCCTACAACTGCCGTTACAAATTGAAGGTATAGGGTATGTCGAAGTCGAGTACTGTCGACTCCAATCCTTAATGGTTTTGTTACTGTTCTTTGTGCGTTTGCTTGGCATTGCGAACATTTTAAATTGCTCTTAATAATTAATTTTTATACTCTTCAAGCAGTGAATAGTATTATAAGCTTGAGATGAAGTTTGTAACACATAGAAATATTCACTTGCGACTTTATAAAGTATACATATTCTTGATCAGGACGACAACACAAGTTGATTGAGCCAAGTCCGTCTGTCTGTATATATACGATCTCCTCCCACAGTTTTGAAGATATCGAGCTGAAATTTTGCAAAGAGATTTCTTTTTGGTGCGATCAACTCATTTGTCACAAAATTTGATTCGTTGTATGTTTTGTTTTGGAAGATAGAAGTCTGAAGTTTCTAACATAGTAGTTTTGTGTAGTCCGACTAAATGCCTGAAAGTTTCATTGATATCGGGCATTTGGAACTGGTACCTGCCATACAAAATGAAGAAGAGGAAGAGAAGTAAGATTCATGTCGTTGTATGGAAAACCTTTTTGTTTCTTAATCAATTGACTTGAAACTTCATACTTATGTTCTTAGGGAGGCATGAAAACTATTTTGACTAAAAAAATGGGCATGGTTACGCCCACTTCTAGCAAAAATCAATAATTTGCATATCTCCGGTACCCAATGAGCAACAACAATGAAAATCGGTAAATAGGCTAATAAGATGAATAGAAAATAGGTTTAGTCAAAAAAATTGGCGTGGCCCAATAAAGGACGTGAAGAGTATCTAAGCTTCAGCCTTGCTGAAGTTAGCGTCCTTACTGGTCACTCACACATATTCTCACGGTCGTTTTAGTATTTGTTGTTGGAATTGAATAACTTTCCCGATATTGCAATATACACACTTTGCATCAATGCATATCTCTTTCACTCTCTTCCCGTGTGACTCTTTTTATAAGAATATTTTTCGTTCCAACAAAAGTTAATCTTTAAATCTCTAATCTTTAAACACAATTAAAGAGGTGTCAGAATGATTAAGACTAATGGAGAAGGCGCATGAATGAACATGAGACTTCGTACAGTATGCAATTACGGCAAGTCATAAATAATATAAACATGCGAGACTGAGTGGTAGTCTTAAATATATATTCATTACATTAAGACGAGCACCAATCACTTGGGACACATCGTGCCAAAATATTAAAGGCGATACCAACCACAACAACAGATAATTCGGGTACTTGAAGAAGAACCTGCGGCGTTAGTGTAAATAAAATAACATCGGCATAATGCCGATGGCATTGGTCGATCGTTATAAAAGAAAATACCAACGTGTTTTTCTTTTTTTCAATTTTCTTTTAAATTCGGAACCTTTGAGTTGCAATATTAGCGCAATTAAAACACATATCATATACTTAGGTAACAGTATTATTGGGTTCCATTATAAATCAAGTATCTCGCCTGTGTAGTTTTCTAAAGGAAGTTGTTTTCCGAACTACCTATTTTTTGGGCATATTTCAACTTCGGTGGACAATAAAAAAATGTTCGCTGCTCATCAACGCTTTACATATATTTATACTATTTTAAACTGAAAATTTATTACACTGGCCGACTTACATTTTGGTGTTAATTTTAAGTTATTGTGAACTTAAACATATTACTAAGTCTTCATTTCATTTTTTGTGTTTATCATTCAATTAATGTTAAATGTTTAAGTTTATGAGGTACGCATATATATGTTACCAGTAAGCGCGGTATAGTCGAGTATACTCGACTATATAATACCCTGCACATATGGTAGGCTGTGCCACACCCCAAATCTACAAAAACATATTGACCTCACATCGGCCGTTCAAATAGTGTTCAAAATATCAAGAAAATCGGTAAAAAAAATGTAGATTTTACGAAAAATTTGAGTTTATAGGTCTCTGAGGGGTAACCATCAAAATGAGGTATGCAGGTAAAATTGCAGTTTTGTAGAGCTAAACATACTGAGTCTACATACCGACTTTCATGTTTCTATCTTATCGGATGTTCAAGTTATGGCACTTTAAAAAAGTGGGAGGTGCTCGATGGGCGGGAAGGAGTGGGCGTGGCAAAAAATCCTTTAAACTTGAAGTAGCGCATGACCACATGAGTCTATCTTCCAAGTTTTAAGTTTCTAGCTATTATAGTTTCCGAGAACCATTGGTGAGGACAGACGGACAGACGGACGGACATGGCTATATCAACTCGTCTTGTCGTCCTGATCAAGAATATATATACTTTGTAGGGTCTCCCTCCCTTCCTTCTTGGTGTTACTTACATTTGGCCTGAAACAAACTTAATATACCCTGATACACAGTATGTGTACAGGGTATAAAAAAGGGTATTTCTTTATTTTATTTTTATACTCTTGCAAGAGAGAAGGAGTCATCTCCGACTATATAAAGTATATATATTCTTGATCAGCTCGACGAGACGAGTTCATATAGCCATGTCTGTCTGTTCGTCCGTCTGTCCGTCCGTCCGTCTGTCCGTCCGTCTGTCTGTTGCGATGCGAACTCCTCCTAGAGTCTTAAAGATATCAAAATAATTTAAATGCAGAAAATTTTTTTTTCCTTGCACGCAGTTTGTATGTTAAATGCAGCATGATCGGATAACTATAGCATATAGCTGCCATAGGAAAGATCGGTCAAAAATTAGGGTTTTGCTCAATAAGCTCTTTGATTTTTAAGCTATCGCCTCAATTTTTAGCACAAGAACATCTTGGACGTAAATTAAGGTACAGTGCAAAATTGGTGAAGATCGGATAAATATAGCATATAGCTCCCATAGGAACAATCGTACTGTACCTTATGGTACAAGGGTATATTAGTTTTGTACACGTCACATTAAAGTAGACATCTCCGACTATATAAAGTATATATATTCTTGATCAGTATCGGAAGAGAAGTCGATTTAGCCATGACCGTCTGTCTGCCCGTCTGTCTATATGAACGCGTCGATCTCGGAAACTATAATAGATAGAACCAAAATCTTTTCGCAGTTCGATTCTGTGATTCATTGCGCAGATCAAGTTTATTTTGCTTTTCCCCTTTTTGACTTAGTTTAGGGGTGAGGGGCAAATAACTGAAGCTACCTCGGGTAAAATATTACAAAAGTCGTATTTTCTGGTTTGTCTTTTGAGATAGGAACACTAAATTTGGAATGTATACAGCTGACTTGAAGCCCAAAAAAATGGAATAAAAAATAGGCGTGGCCACGCCCACATATAGTACAAATTTGAAATGCTTATATCTTATGAACCATATAACTTACAGGAATGTAATTTGGTGTGTATGCTATTGGGATATGGTACAACAAGATTCAATCATAATATGGGCGAGGCCACGCCCACATTTTGCCAAAATAGGAAGACCTTAAATCTTTGGAACAAATTGGTCTACAATAGTAAAAATTTATATGTATGACATTAAATGGAAATGAGATCGGTTTTGATTGAATAGCCGTTACAAATTGAAGGTACAGGGTATGTCGGAGTCGAGTACTGTCGACTCCAATCCTTACTGGTTTTATTTTGTGAAGTTATTTTGCGCCTTCGCTCACAAATCCCCAGTAATAGTTTACAATTATATGAACGGTCCCCATCTTCCTTGATATCAGTTTTCGATTGGTTTTTAAAATATAATAATTATTCTATGTAATTTCGCTCTAAGCATGCTTTGAAGGATACTGGTCAAAACACTATAACTTTATTTAATACCTTCTACTGCTGTTAATAAAATATTTCATTCACTTGGCATGTTTGAATTGTTTTTTATTCGTCAACAAAATTAATTTTTCCGTAAAAAGAAGTTTTATAAAATAAGTAAAACTTAAAATTTTTAAACATGACTGAAAAAATTCTAAAATTTGGTTTGAAGGAAAAAAAGTGTCGGTATAGTGAAGAGGTATAAGTCACAATGATTAATATAAATTAATGTATGACTAAATATGACCTCCCTTATCGCCACACAGCAACAATCAGAGCAGTAGGCTTGTGTTATTTATGTAATGCATTAGAATTTCCATGCGCATTAATAAATTGGTCAAATGAATCAAGTAAGTTAATGGATAAGAGCAAGGATATGCCGGACACAATGTAAACAACATAACCAACGACAACATGTTGCTCAATTGTTAATCATGCAATCTAATGAAGAATTGTGATAAGTGAAATTACCATGCAAAACACATGCAATGCTAACAAAGCAAACTAAGACGATGTATAGAGATGGTAAAATATAGCGGAGATGTATGTTTGGTTCTGGGTTGGTGCCCTGTTAATAACAACTTTTGTACAACGAAGTGTTGACTTAAAGGCATTCTTGTTCATAAAAGTGAACAAAATATAAAAAACCAGTAAGGATTTGAGTCGACAGTACTCGACTCCGACATACCCTGTACCTTCAATTAGTAACGTCTGTTGTAGGGCGTTGCCCCGCCCACTTTTTAATCGAAACAGATTTCCTTTCCATTCAATATCATACATACTAATTTTTGCTCTTCTAGACCAATTCTTTACAGAGATATAACGGTTTCCAATTTTGGCTATATGTGGGCGGGGTTACGCCCATTTTATATTTGAATCTAACTATACTCCATCCCAATAGCATACATGCAAAGTTTCATTCTTGTAGGTTGTATGGTTCTCGAGATATGAGCGTTTGAAATTTTTACTATATAGGGGCGTGGTCACGCCCATTTTTTTGTTTTTTCTTCTTGAGGTTTGAGTGAGCTATATACACACCAAATTTGGTGTTCCTATCACAAAAGACAACGCAGAAAATACGAATTTTGTATGTTTTTTCCCGAGGTAGCTTCAGTTATTTGCCCCTCACCCCTAAACTAACTCAAAAAGGGGGAAGACAAAATAAACTTGATCTGCGTAATGAATCACAGAATCGAACTGCGAAGAGCTTTTGGGCCTATCTATTATAGTTTCCGAGATCGACGCGTTCATACAGACAGACGGACAGACGGACAGACGGACGGACGGACGGACGGACAGACGGACAGACGGACATGGCTAAATCGACTTCTCTTTCGATACTGATCAAGAATATATATACTTTGTATAGTCGGAGATGTCTCCTTTAAGGTGTTACATACATTGTCGACGTGCACAAAACTAATATACCCTTGTACCATAAGGTACAGGGTATAAAAACAAGTTCATTTTTATTTGTGAAACATATTTTTAGTATTGATACTATTGATCATGGTGGAAGACTCAAGCAATACAAAAGTAATCTAACTAACTCTGAAAATCTTCCAGTACTAGACACCGTTGAGCCAATAAAAGCTTAGCTAGATTTCATTGGAATTCCATTTTTCAGTTGCATTTGGCTTGTATTCACTTCGTAAAGCCAAAGTGTGCCGAGGGTATTTGTAGGTTATTTTGTGGCCGACTCGCACTTGTTGTTTTTGTTCTTGTTGTGATGTTTGTCAAAGGCTTCGTTTGCATTTACAAGTGTATGTGTGCATTAATCCAAAGGCAACACAACAACTATCTATAACTAAGCCAGACAGACAGAGAGACAGACAGCACTAAGCTAAGCTAAGTTAAGACATCTTCTTGCTAATCATCCAGTCCACATCCATTTTTTGTCTGCTTCCCTCTTAAACATTGCAAATATTTATTACATGGACTCTTCGTTGTAATTTGTTAATGTTTCCAACTAGCGTAAATAAACATGCCAAAAAAAGAAAATGACTTTGTTATATTTTATTTTGTGTTGCCAAAAAGTAACAGAACAATAAAAACGTGACCGACAAGCACAGCATCCGCTGTGACTGAGTTGAGGAGCAAGCTGAAAAAGATGTGCGCGCGAACGAGACACGCAGACAAACATGTTGGCCTTTGTTTGTTTAAATGACCATCGTACTTGTGTGTCTGTCTTCGTATGACATTGAACTTGAACTCTGTGCGGATTTTGTGTGTATGTCTTATGGTATGCATATGTATGAATGTATGGGATGCAAGCATGGGTACAGTTTTAAATTCATTTAGATTCGGTTTTATATGGGTTAATTAAATACAACTTAACTTGTAGGCTGCCAATCAACTAATACAATTTGTCACGTTTCTCTTGCCAAGCTGAGCTCTGCTGTTGTACCCAAATGAATTCACACAGAAAGCCAACTCTGTCAAGCAATTATGCAAAACGTTTGCTGTACAAATTGCTAGGCATTAATTTGGCGCAGGAAATCAAAAAGCATTCATTGGGCTCATTTTGCCACAATTCGGCGACTGTGGCAGTCATTAATAAAACTTGCCACCATCTTGCTAACTGTGGCGGTCGCTGATTAATGCAAAGGAAGTATAAACCAACACATAAATGATCTAAATTGGTTTTCTATTTTTAGTTTGCTTACCAGCCGCAGTTTGTTTCCTCCAACTCAGGCGCAAATGTGCAAATTGTGTAAAAAGACTGGACGCAATACATCGAGAGTGGACAAAAGCAAATTGATAAGTATATGAGTTGGTTGGTTTTTTAAGATAGACAGTTTAAAATGGCTTTCTAATATGTCAGTTTCGTCTTGGCACTCTTCTTAAAAGAAGTGATTTTTTACAATTCTATGGGCCTTTCTTTCAATTATGTATGTATGTACTTAGATGAGCATATTTTGCTTTGGTAATTTTACAATTGTAAAGACCGAAGGCTTTGCTAAGTTTTTATAAATATTTGTTCATTTCATATTTACCTAAGAAACAAAGAAACGGGCACAGTGAGGCTCGGAATATAGATTAAGCACACATGAATAAGGTTAGCAGTTTTGCTTCATGAGTGTAGACGAACTTTTAACAGAATATGTGCGTATGGCTCCTTTGAGCTCATTCGTAATTGTTATTAGTTAACCGCTGTTTATTTAACAAGTCCAAACGACAATAACAAGGGAAATAACGAAACATAATGATATGTATTGTTAACCGCACTTAATTATGTCATTGCCATTGCAATAAAAACCATTACAATTATTACTAGGCATGTGCACAGCTACAGTTGCGTGTACGTACATGTACATTACGAAATAACGACATTCTCAGCGTGCTTGTGTACGTGTGTGTTTTTTGTAATTTGTCAATACAAATATTTACGCATATCGTCGCTTGCCGTTTAGAATTATCTCTAAGGACTGCACACAAAGTTCTAAACGGACCCTGTTATACTAAATACATACATTCACAAATACTCATAAGCACACACTTACACAAACGCATTCACAAAGATACAGAGTCAGTAGCACAATTTTCGAAAGTTACACTCCTATGCGCAAATATGAAACCATCATGTTGCATATTTAATAAAATTTAGTTTATTTGTCGTAAAATGGCGTAAAGTGGCAACTTTTGCACTTATGGCGATGCTGTTGTTGTTGATGTCGTCGTTTTGTCGTGTTTTATTTGCGTCAATTATTTTCGCAATATGCTTGCGTCAGCGTTCAATGTGCGTATGAGTGATATTTTAGCGCAAAACACTCACCCTCGAACATGAGCACAAAAGTATGCAATAAATATTTTTTTTCCTCTTTTGCTTATTGCCGTGGCTAACACATTGTCGTTTTTTTTTTACGAATAATCAACTTGAAGCTTATGAACATTTAAAGTAACAAGTAAAGAAGGGAAAGGTGTTTCGATAATCGCAGAAAGTTGCGTAAATATCTGCAGAAAAAATATTGGGTATTACCCTATAGCGGTATATGAATGTTACATGTGTACTTATTTAACCCTGTCATTCTGTCTGTCCGTCCAATGATTCGTGCAACCATTCTCCCCAATACATCTCAAAAGCGCTTTTACATAACAGACTATACCACAATATAAACAAGGAATTACACAACTTCGCTTGTCAGCGCATCCAGAGACTGAGGGATTATTACCTACATCTTCAAAGCCTTCGATACAGGTGAATGTTGTATGTTCCTGATTTACAAAATGGTTTACTGATATAACTCATTTCTAAAGGGGTTTTTATTACCTAATTCAAGTTTGTTTTTCGTGTGTTCAATTAACTTTCTCTTAGAGGAAATTTATGAAATTGTGTGTATACAAAACGTGATTTCATCTGTCAGAAACATCATGACTAAGTTATCACAATCGCTTTCCAAGAACTCAGAAAAAAATGTTATGTGCCAAACATGCGCTTTTGTCTTTGCATCCATATGTTCATATCTCCTTGTAATCATTCTTATTCTTATATTTGTGTGCGGTTATAAAACATTTATCCTGTGTGTACATTTGGTGAATAATTTTACTTACTCAATAAGTTTAAATCGAAGCCTTTTAGCAAAATGCAAAAATGTTTCTCTTATATTAGTAATAATCGAAAGTCATTAAATGGAACTCATAAAATCTTGATTGTAATTGTTTTGGATCTATTTCTTTGTTCATAGCAGTATGTGTGTTCATAAAATAACTTGATTTAAAAAAAGGTAAAATAGTCCAGTGGGATTTTAATTGTTTTGCTTGATTTCTATTTTGTTGAAAATGTTGTGAAAGAAAGTAATTTTCATTCGAATGTTTTGTGTCTAAGATAAATAGGTAAAAGAATAACATATCATCACGCGCCACGTGCCTGAGCTTCAATTAGTGAATTCATTATGTGTTGTGCTGCAACGCAGTTGCAATTTGATGCGTGCTTGTATGTGTAGTGGGTTGGTATTGGTGTTGGTGTTAGTATTGTCACCGTTGCATTCGTTGACGACGTGTGTTTTTTGAAAGTTGACCGAACGATCGAAATCTGTCATTAGTCAAGCCAAAATTAAGCGTACAAACATTCGCACGCGCAAAGCAAGAACGACATATCCGTCGCTGTCATTGAAAGATGTACGATTTTGATTCTCTGTCTATTTTTCCCTCTCTCTCTACACTACCATGAAATTGAAATTTAATACCAAATGATTTTGCACGCAACTGCGGTAAGCCTAAACGGCAGCTTCGACTTCTGGGTACATATACATATGTGAGTGTGTGTGTGTGTGTGCATATGCTTAGTGATTGTGGGAAGTCTGTGGTTATTTGTGTCTAAAACGGAAACCTGTTGCATGCCACAAGTTGCATATACTCTTAAAAAAAATACAAAATGAAAGCAAATCAACCTAACTGAGGTTTGTTTGTGGCACGTGTGTGTCACAATTGGACATCTTTGTGAGCTTATATTGTATTGAGCTTATATTTAATGTAGTTTGTGTGTGAGTGTGTATTCGATTTTTGACAATGTGACGGTCACTCTTTAATTAAAAAAATTAAAATGACTTATTTGAAGTTCATAAATTTGCAATATTTGAGCGATCATATTGAAATATTTTAACTTAAAGTCAAGACAAAACTCAACAAAGACTACAAGCGAATATTTGATGCTGCGCGGCGCATTGAAGTATGTGTAATGCACAAGAGAAGAAAGCCATTGCCATACTGAATTAGTAACTTGGTACTGGACAATGCACACGATAGAATGAATAATTCAGTGGTTCACTTGAAGCGTTGATTCGTACCGTTTCTTTTTCGTTATTTATTTTTATACCCTGTAAACATTCTGTGTATCAGGATACATTGTCTTTGTGCAAAAGCCAAATGTATGTAACGCACTGAAGGAGGGGGACCGCATAAAGTATATGTATATACTCTTGATCGACAAGAGAAATTGAAACTATAAGAGCTAGAGACTTGAAATTTGGAGAGTAGACTCGCGATGCTCGGCAGCAGATCAAGTTTGAACGGTCTTGTGCAACGCCTACTCCTTCCCGCCCAACCAGCAAAGCCCACTTTTTTAAAGCAATATAACTCGAACATCCAAAGAAATAGAAACATTAAAGTCGGTATGTAGACTCAGTATGAGTAGCTTTACAAAACAGCATACCACAACTTTTCCCCCTCTCCATCATTTCCCCTCCCCCAGTTGTTTTCTTAAAATTGCTGTATCTCAAAAACTATTGAAGGTGCGAACCTGAAATTTTGTATACAAGCTAGCTAAGTATATACCTTGAAAACTGCATATCTCAAAATTCCCCTCTCTTTGACCTACAACCTCAAATTTTTCGAAAATTTCTCATTTTTTGACAAATTTTCTATATATTTTGAACTCTATTTGATAAGGCGACATCAGATCAATATTTTATTCTAGATTTAGGGTGTGGCACCTCCTACCGTGCGTGAAGGGTCCTTACTGTTTTTTTTTTTTTTTTTTTTTTGTTATGTAGTCCTAGCTAGGTGTCTAACCCCTCTCAAAGTCTCTCCTGCATACCGATGGTAATGATTAATTAAAAGTTGACAGTAACAATGAGTATTGAGTGCATCAATTTTTCTTAACTTCACCCAGTAATTTTCGTTATCACATGGAAAAGAAAGCCGAAAAAAACAACGCGTGACTGTAAGGCAGTCATTTCGTTACTGGTTACTTGTCTGTCGGTAGCTATATGTGTATGTACATACATATATGGCTAATACACATACATACTTTTAGTCTGAAGTTATCGTATATACCTTTGTAAAAATATGTGGGTATCAAATTAGTTATGAAGTTTTTTTGCAATAATATTACAGATTTTTTCCAACGTTGTTGGTGTTAGTCATGTGTTGTTGTTATTATTGTCCATTTTTTTGTTGAATTTTTTTTGTGTTTGACTTTGCTTCGGTCTTATGTGCACTTTATTGAATATTTGTCTGCTATCATGTCAGCATCTTCCTACAGCAATGATATCCACGTTCGTAACAGTTTTGTTGCTTGTTCTTCATGCTGCTTCTGTTGATATGCTTACGCATTCATTACATCAACAAAGGCAATTTGTCAGTGTTGGCAGTGAAAAAAAATAAGACAAGTTGTTGTTGTTATTGCGACCAAGTGCATAAATCTTTGCTATGTAGAATTAAACTCAATTTCAGTATCAGTACTTTTTACAGGCTTCCTTAAGGGTTCTTTAAACTGTTATATGAAGATGAAGGGTAACTCTGATTACATAAAGTGTATATGTATTGATTTGCGATCAGACCAATGTGATATATAAGGGTGTAACTATTCATATTTTAAACCGTGAATGAACAATTCGTTTTTATCTGTCTATACCATTGGTCAGAGTCATTAGTTTTTGTTAGAAAATTCTTTAAGTGGTAAGCCAGGAAATAATTAAATTTTACTATTATCAAATTTATAGATTTACTTGTAATTAGTATGGAGATATACATTTCGACAAAACGGAAAATAGGTTCGTTGTTTTTGTTCGTTTGTTGTTTCATTAGTTCTTGTAGTCCTCGGCGCCACTGTCAGTTTGTTTATTCGCTTGACTATGTTCACTCCAACAAGTTGAGTGAAGCCAATTTAAGTTGAGTCCTATCGATGTTGTACTTTGGCCAACATATTGTTGGTAATAACTCTTCATCAAGGTGACAACTTCTCTGTCAATTTAGTCTTTTTTATATGTTGGCTATGGTGGCACAACACATTAATGTCAGCCCCAGCAATTCACATCTCATGCAATCTCAATGCCCTTTGGTCACTCGTGTTCTTGTAACTAAAAAAGTGCATGTATTTTATCCAGCAAGGACAGTAAAACATAGCACAGCATTCAAACAAATGATAGCACACAGTTAATCTAACATGAAATGGTTAAAAAATTTCGGCCCTATGCCATTTTAAAACATTAACACTTCAAATTGATCATCATCGATCGTTCGAAAATCATTTGCCTACCGAGAAGGCAAGAAGTATTATAAGCTCAGAAGCAAAATTATAGATTTAAGTGTAAATACAGTTTTCGTTGAAGTTAGCCTTCATATGGGGGATTTAATTGATCAATGTCATTTAGCTTGCGCCTAATTATTTTCATTAACCTATGCAATTAGTGAGGAGAAGATTTGAATTGATTTATTTAATTTAGTTGTATTTATTATTCGTAATATGTTTTGTTTTGAGAAATCACTGCATTGTTGCAACAACTTCGAACTGCGCAATTTGCAGATACGCACGAGTTCGAAGCGCATCTCAGTCTCAGTATGATAGCGAACAACACTATTCTACAAGAATTGTTTGCCTGTTTGTTCGAAGATTTTATAAAATTCTGCTTATGTGTTACCATGTAGTTTAAAAACACTCAAATTATTATTTTTGTGTAAAAGAGAAAATATATAACACTTTCTATAAAATTAACCTTGAACTTGTATCATTACGCACAAAATTAGTTGTTTCATGATGGCTTGTGCATATCAAACATGTTCGAGACATTTGCTGCTCTGACGTGTTGTCTTGCCTTATGCCGAACCAGGCTATTTTATACGAAACCTTCTTCAATACTGCAAACAAGTTGGAGTTATTCACTTGTTTGTTGGTTTTGCTATGTTAAATTACCGTATTGTTGCGGCGTCTGTTTGACACATAAGGAAATGTAATCTTTAACATGAAAACCATCGACCAACTCGCACTTATATTGACAATATTAATCTGTTTCATGTTCGCTTTTATTATCTTGCAATATGTGACTTTTGAGCATTAAAAGGTAAAATGAGTTCATTTCAGCTGGCATCATACTTATATATTAAATAGACGTATGTGCATATACAGTGCTAAGAGCGTTGAGCGTGCTCAAGTCCAAACAACAGTCAAGCTTATATAGTTTCAGTTGATTTTCGTCTTCGGATTCATTTCAGTTGTATTTCGAACGGCGCAAGAAAAAGTTGATTTAGCGCTGAGAGTTTGACGTATTTTTCACGTATTGTTGCTTCTGCATTGTTGGAGTGTTCGTGTGCGTTTGTTGATTGTTGTCGTTATTTATGTTGATCTTGAAAAATCGAGGCGAAAACTTAAAAAATAGTTTAAAAGAAGAAGCTGAGGAAAAAAAAACAAAACAACAAGCTAAAAAGAAGCAGCAGAAAGAAGAACGGGCGCGTTGTTCGATTCATTTTTTTTTGTTTTATTGTACGAGTTGTGTTTCTTTTTTGTTGTTTGGTTATTTTGATTAGTGTAAATCGCATTCAAACGTATAATAAATGTGTGTGTGTGTCTTTTTTTTTTGTTTTTGGTTATTTTGATTAGTGTAAATATCATTCAAACGTGTAAAAGTGTGTAATTTTTTTTTTGTTTGTTGGCTTGTACATAACACAGTAAATTGGGTGAAAATCGAAACAAAAACAGAAAAATAAACGAAAAATTGGAAGTGCAGAAGTGCTGCGAACGGGCTTAAATATATCTGTTTATGCATGTTTGTTGCATGCGTAGCCAAATCAATTGCAACTGAGCGTTGTTGTTGTTCGTGATGATGAAGATCATGCAGACATGCAAATGATAATGATTATAATGACATTCAGTGTTCAGTGTTGTTGTTCGCTGTGTCGTAATTAATGTTGTTGTAAAGTAAATATGTATTTTTTTTTGTAGTTTGATTATTAAAATTCTTAATATATTTTGTATAATTTTTGCAACTCAATTATTTAAAATTTTTTTTTCTATTTAAACATTCGATTTCGTCAGAAACGCCAAAAACAAATAACATCATTATCGTCTGTTTCTAGAATGTGAACCTTTAAAGTTGTATCTTTTTTTTGTTGTTCTTTGCTGCTTACATCTTTTGCTCCTTTCATTTTCGTTTTCGATTTCATTTTAGTTTATTTGCTTTGCTGTTTTGTTCGTTTGGTCTTACTTTATTATTGTTGTTGTCGTGGTTTGCTGTTCCGCGTGCTCGTTTCGCCTCTACTGCAATTGTTGCATTCTGCAGATAGTTTTGTTTCTGTCACTCGCTCTCTACCACAGCACATCGCATTCCGGCCTTGCCGTATGCTCACTCAGTTGTGCTTTGTACATGTGTGCATACATAAACACATACATGCATACATATATGTATGAACATATTTTAGGCTTAGCTCAGCTCACAGCTTCTACCTAAGTTCAATTTTAGTTTTTAAGAGAGCGAGATCGCCAATTGTATATGTGTGTGTCTTTTTCTTGGTTTTACTTACTGAGTGACAACATACATTTTTCTTATTAATTTCTTCGTTTTCTGTTTCTACTTTTGTTTCTGCAATCATTTTTCCAGTCAACTTAATTTGTTCTTATTGCAGTTGTTTGTATTGTTATCCTTTTCTTTTTGCCGCATGTGAACTCTTTTCATTTTTATACTCTTCACGCAGTTTAACTAAACTGTCACAACTCAAAAAAATGAACTTTCAGGAAGCCGTATGGAAATGCAATATTTGAAAGAGGCATAACTCGGTTTCGAAATCAGATAATTACACCACCTCTTTTGCGTTGAGAGATATGCATTCGATAAACAGTTTTTATATGAAAACTCGAAAATGACAAATTTTTAGTAGTGACAGTTTAGTTAAACATGTGCAATATACTTATTCTTGATCAGGACGACAAGACTAAATGCCTGAAACTTTTATTGAGATCGGACCACTGGGACTGGTACCTGCCATACGAAATGAAGAAGAGGAATAGAGAGTTAAATTTACGTCTTTTTAAGGAAAACTTTTTTGTATCTTAATCAATTGACTTCAAACTTCACACTTATGTTCTAAGGGAGGCATGATAACTATTTTGATACAAAAATGGGCATGGCAACGCCCACTTATAGCTAAATTGTATAATTTGCGTATCTCCGGTACCCAATAAGCAAAAACAATGAAAATTGGTATAAACGCTATTAAGAAAAAGATAAATAAGATGCAATCGAAACAATGGGCGTGGCACAAAAAGGGCGTGAAGAGTATATAATCTTTAGCAAGGTTGAAGATAGCGTATTTACTGGTTAAAACTCTTCTCGGTCAAAATTGCGTTCGCTCTTTTAATGCATTTTGTCTGCCTGTCTATCTGTCTTTCTATGTGTGTGTCTCTTTCTGGCTCGGTCACTCTCTTTGCTTTTGTTTGCGATAAATAATGTGATATAAACTTACAATTTGTAATCGTTTTCGATATCTGCTCGTAAAAGCTCTTAAAATACAATTTAATAGCAAATTAATGCATTAATTTTTATTATTATTTGTTCGCATGAGCGAATTGTTTTGTATGTCACGCTTATTTATCTTAAACCAGTAAGGAGGCTATAGTCGAGTATACTCGACAATATAATACCCTGCACACAACGTAGGTGGTGCCACTAATTTCAAGTCTCTAGCTCTTATAGTTTCCGAGAACCATTGGTGACGACGGATGGACAGTCGGACGGACATGGCTTAATCAATTTCTCTTATCGTCCCGATCAAAAATATACCTACTTTATAGAGGGGGACCCTCCTCTAAGCGTTACATACATTTCGTTCAAACAAACACAATATACCCTGGTACACGGTATGTACAGGGTATAAAAACAAAGAAAATAGGCAGTTGATTTTTATTATTGGGCATGGTAAAGGGCTGCAAATTAAGGGATCCCCTCACAAGCACAAAAGAGAGCCCTATGCACGCGTGCTTTGTAAAATAATAGACTACCCGTTACTGTAATAAAGTAATGACATATTTGGGAAAGAAAACCAAGCACATTAAGAGAGAAATTAGCATAGAGAAAATGAGATAGAGAGAGATAGATAGAGCAAGAGGAATAGAGGAGGAGACAGGGTGAAAATAAATATTGTGAGATCGAATGATTTCAAACAGAATCAAACGATTTAAACTTTTAAAAATTTTAAATGATGAAGAAAGAAAAACTGAGGTTTTTGTACTGTTTTGGAATTTATAGATTTTTGGGAAATCACTTCACAGATTACAACATGCTTCCTGCGAATAAGGTTATCGTCTTGATTTTTTGTCATTAAGGTATCGCTTAGTACGGGATATACATATTATGTATTGACGACAATGTCGGATTGGAATGGTTGCTTGCACATAAAAATTACAAAATTTGGTTATTTTCACTAAATCCGCTTTTGATTCACACACATTTCTTTATTTTTATACTCTTGCAGGAGTATATTAACTTTGTCATGAAGTTTGCAACGCACAAAATGAGTCATTTCTGTCTATATAAAGTATATACTATATTCTTGATCAGCTCGACGAGACGAGTTCATATAGCCATGTCCGACTGTCCGTCTGTCTATTGCGATGCGAACTCCTCCTTGAGTTTTAAAGTTAGACCAAAAATTTAAATGCAGAAAATGTTATTTTCCTTGCACGCAGTTTGTTTGTAAAATCCACCATGATCGAGTCACTGTAGCATATAGCTGCGATAGGAACGATCGGTCAAAAAAGAGGTTTTTGCTTAATAAAGGCTTTGATTTTAAAGCTATCGCTTTAATTTTGTCCACAAGAATATCTTGGACGTCAATAAAGACACACTGTCAATTTGGCGAAGAACGGATAATTATAGCATATAGTTAGCTCCCATAGGAACAATCGGTCTAAAAAGAGGTTTTGGATAGAAAAACTTTTTTGTTCTTAAATATAAACAGATAAAACTTCGCAATTATGCGTTTTGATCCATCCGTGACCATATTCCAAAGTTACATAAGAATCGGTCAAAAGGGCGTGGCACCGCCTATATAGAGAAAAACTTAAAAAAGCGATTTCTCTGTAAGCCGACGAGATAGAAGATCGCAAAATGAAGTGTACAATAATTACATTGCTTTCTTTAAAACAAATTGGAAAATGGGCGTGACTACGCCCCTTTATCTTTATAAACTTATATGATAGTTACTTATAAGACGGATTTTCCAATAAGAATAATTGGGCAGATGCTTGCAAGAGTATATAATTTTCACGAAAGCTGAAAATAGCTCCCTTACTGGCTTTTTTTTAAAGTAATTAATTTGTGCAGCTACAGATGACTTGTAGAATTTTTAATAAATACGGTCGATCAACCGGAAAGCTAGAAACCAGACAATGTCCGATTTTACAAATTGTCCGGAATACTCAATTTTTCCTTATTTTTTTACATAAATATAGAAATGATTACACAGGCCGGCAAAAATTCTGATTGAAAAAACTTTTTCATTAACTGCAACTAATTCCTATGTATTTTGGTGTGTTTATTCTGAAAAACATATACATAAAGTCGTATCATCCATTAATATCTCGCATTTCAATGTTTTCTAAAAATCACGAAATTACAGCTTTTCAAACTTCTGTACAAGATATTTCAGAAACTACTGGACCGATCTTATTGAAATTTAACTAGGATATATCATGATATCATGTAAATAAATGCACATGTATGAAATTAGGGTCAAGTGGCATACATTTCTCTTCGTACCAATGGTAAACACCCAATAGCAAAGGCTGTCAATGTGTGAGAGCGTATATTTTTTTTAATAAATCAATCTAGCCAATTTGTAAACGAACTTACTCCAAATTGGCCTTCCCTTAAGAAGCAAATCATACTTTCTTCACTGATTTGTTGTAAATTGCTCGTCTCTCCTTATTTTGTGGTGAACAAGCGAAGGGTTGGTAAAAACATGATCCGAAAGTAGGTAGTATGACATTTACATACAGCCAAAATGGAAAACTAAAGCTATTTTAGGTAAAAAAATTGATCCTAATGGTGGTCGTAAATATAGACATAAGTCTGAGTATGAACGAATACATACAAATGAATCAATGAATTTAAAGAGTGCCTCGAAGTCGTGTATGATTCGTTTCAACCGCTTTACTACGCAGTTTACTGTAATTGTCTGTGCACTTTTGAAGATTGACTTTTATGTGGTACTTTCAAATGTTCTGCTGTGCTGCAGTTCCCGGTTCCATGAGTCAGCTTAGCACATTGACTTGTAACAATGTGGCAAAGTGATATGACATGCTGCAAGCATGCAAGCTTATCTACTGAAATGAAATGACACTTCCGTTCATTTGGTTGCCCTTTTCGGCAAGTCGTTTAAACAACTCAACTAAAACGACATTGACCCTTCCCCCTCATGCACTTCAATTGCTTGTGATTTAATACGGTCAACGTCGTTTTGCGATTTTTTATTACATATTTCATTTACTTATTTATTAATTTTGTTAATGTTTAATGTTAACGCTCTACAAATTGCAGCACATTAAAATTCGGCATTACTGCGAGGTAGCAGTTAGGAAGGAGACAAAAAAGCGCGTGCATTTCAATTGTACAGGTAAGTTGCTTACTGTAATTTAAGCTAAATTTTATAGTTAGTTAAATGCGAAATTAGGTCAATCTAAGGTTGTGGCAAACAAAGTAGCTACATGTGTACAAATGTACACATGTACATACATACACAGAGAAAAAAAGTCCGGTCTGAGAACAGCACAGATTGTACTTGAATCAACAACAGACCAAATTAAGTTGTAATTGGTCTAAATGTTCTCGAAATAAGTAAGATTTGTACTTAACATCAAAATCGACACCGAAATGGATTTGAATCAACTACAAAATGTCAATTCATACACATTTTATACTTGAAAACAAAACAAGAACACAAAAATTTAAACCGAAACCAAACAAACTTGAAATGACAACGCTTTCTTCTTATATCTTCTTTCTCTCTTACTCCTTTGAACAGAAATGTTAAAACAATTCATATTTATCAAATATCATAAGTTTCTATGTTGCTTGCTGTAGCTTAGAGTTTAGTGTGTTTAACTATGATACAAACGGTATGAGGTTCAAACCCCAGCAAGACCAGAGTATTTTTGTTTACTAAATATTTTTTGTTCTCTTGGAACAACAATGTTTTCAAGAAATAAAATTTATGAAATATCAAGTGTTCCTATGTCGCTTCCTGTGGCTCAGAGCTTAGAGTGTTGTCCTACGAAACGGAAGGTAAGAGGTTCAAATCCCCTGGTACACCAAAGTCTTACTGTTTATTATATAAATATTTACCAATTACCATTTAATTATAATATTTATATGTTGTTTAAATGTTTATTAAATTAACTGTAACAATTACTTATATAAAATAAAATCAATCAAATTGAGTTAATAACCGAAATAGTTTGCAAAACTACTGAGCCTTGATTCAAGAACAATGTAAACTTACTTGAACGTGGTCTCGCAAATAATTTGTTTAGTTGTAATTTAAGTTTATTCGGTTCTTAATTCCAGTACAATATTCACTTGTTTTAAGAACAAAAAGGTCTCAGTATAAGTTTTTTTTTTTACAGTTTAAGTATGGTTGGTTCTTGATTCAAGTAAAATGTAAACTTATTTCCAAAACAACATTGACTCGGATTAAGTTTTGTTGGTATCATATTAAGCTTAAACTGTTCTTCAAAATGTAACAAAATTCACTCAATTCAAGATTTTTTGTACTTAAAAATAGTGCTTGAATTGAGAACATTTTAATTGATTTGACAACATTTGTGCTTGACGGACTTTCAACACCGAATTGTGTTAATTTAAGTACAATGTACTTGATTTTTTTTCTCTGTGTACATATGTATATGAATTTTAACTGCATACATGAGTTCAGCGTGTGAAGGCATTTCTTCATGCAAAACGAGTTCAAAAACAAGAACATAAATTCTGAAGCCGCAAGCGACGCGTTTTGGAAAGTACTGCAATGAAAGATATACACATACGCAGAGAAGCCGCAAAGCTAATTTACGCAGCGCAAAAAAAAAAGGAAAAGCAGAGAGAAAAAAAACAAACACAAGTAAGGGCGTTGTAGTCGACAATGTAATGCCCTGTACACATGGTGGTTGATGCCCAGTTAAATATTGATCAAAATGACCACCAAAATCGCTCAAAAATATGGAATTTATTAAGGGTCTTAGAGGTAAAACAATGAGGGGATTTCTTGGGTAATCTCTTAAGGTGTTAATCTCTTAAAGGTTTCAAAATGTTTTGAGGGTAAACGCAATTGTTGTGTTTTCTGAGCTGTATAAACTGTTTCTATACTCCACGTTTTAAACCCTTCATATGTACATAGTGTGTTAGGATCCAAAAGATATTACAGTAAAAAGGAGTGTTGTAAAAGTAAAGTGTTCTATATAACATATACCTATCTTTAAAGAAATGATCGAGATAAATCGATTGCGACGTGTTATTCAAAAATTAGTGTATATTTAAAATTTTTCTTTTGGACCATGTGTGCAGTCGCCTTCTTGTGGATCCGTGCTCAGTAGAGTTCGGTTTAGTTCAGTTGGCTTTGTTTCGCATTGAAACGTTTCAGATTGAAAAAAAGTAAATGCTTGTATTGAATTGAGTTGTATTGGCGTCATCGTCGTTGTTTTTTGGCCAAAGTTATGAAAAACGTTTTCACTTTTACCTGTAGTGGCGCTATTTTTATTTTTTTTTTAATTTTTTGCCTGTTGGGAAATGAGCTCGTGTGACAAAAACGACTATCAACTGACTTTGTAATGTATTCGTTCTCGTTAAGCTAACCCACTTCTGCCATCTCTGCCACTTCATGCCTTCCTTTGATATTATCGTTGCATATTGAGCTAAAACAAAACTTTTTCGCTGCTGCTGCGGCAACGATATTTGCCACTTTGTATTCGGCGTTGATTTTTTTCTTGTTTATACCCTGTAATTTTCGGTACAATGATATATTCGTTTTGTGCACTTTGGAAATGCTTGTAGCATCTTAAAGTAGGCGTGGAAGACTCTACAAAATATTTATATATATTCTTGATCAGCTTTGTCAGGAGAGTTGACATTGATATTTCTGTCTTACCGTTCGTTACTTAGATCAAGTTTGGTTCTCGTCCCTCCCTTAGTTTTATGAGTGAGGTAAACAATTCAAGCTATGTACCTAGAATTTTGTATTTCTGGTTTAAATGCGTAGAAATTGGAATCAAGGGTGGAGATTTCTATACTTGTCGGTACAGGGTACACAAAATTTATTTTGGAGTGTTCAGGACGAAAAAAAAATCGATTAAGCCATTTCCGTTCATGCGTCTGTCCTCACAAATGAAATCCGGCAAATTTGTTTGGCCATCTGATGCTTGAAGTTTGACGAAATTTTTGACATGCCCACTTTTTCCCAATGCTTTGTTTTAACAAACAGACAAATGTCTAATCTGTCCAGCTCACCGAACTCAGCTGTTACAGACCGAACTAAGTAGATCTCATACTTAATAACTATTCTCAAATCAATGTGTGATGCTATATTAAGTTTTTTATACTTTTCACGTATGTGAAATAGTACATTAACTTTGTCACGGAGTTTGTAACAGATCGAAATATTAATTTCCGACTATATAAAGTATATATATTAGGGTGTCCCTTATTTGGTCGATTTTTTTTTTTTGCATTTTCGAAAACGCATACCCTCTATTTCTGTTCAGTATCCTTAACTTTACCTAAATACAAAATTTCAGCTTCCTAAGTTAATTCTAACCCGTGCCGACTGAGCCCTTAAGTTTTATTAAAGAAGATTTAAGATGTTTTTTTTAAATACAACTAGGGGGTCTAGTCCAGTCATTTGCTAGTTCTACCTGGAAAGTTTTGCGGGAGTGTCGCAAAATTGGCATCAATATGGATTTTGGGCTGCTCTTTCCGAATTTCCACTTTGCGACCTTCGATCACCGCCGCTCGAGCCGCCATTTTGAAAAAATGGCGTCCAAAATGACTTTTTTGACCATATCTCCATTTTGGCTCATTTCACGGCAAAAACATCTCTATACTAAATTAAACTAGAGGAAATTTCCAACAAATTATGTTCTAACCTTTTTTTTCCTAGGACTAATAGTTTAGGCGTACGAGCGGCGCAAAGTGTTCAACTCTGGTACTATGGTTTTAATACATTTTGTATGCAGCCATAATCCATATAGATGCCAATTTTCGACACTCCCGCAAAACTTTCCAGGTAACCCCTTTTTTTACGACCAAATGACTGGACTAGTCAGCAAATAATTAAATTTTAATTGAATATTATTTAAAAGACAAATTTAAGTATTGCGTTTTATTACCAAAAAGATAAACCTTATATAATACTTATCAGGATACTTCCTTTTCAAGGTTTCTTTTTTACAATTTGAGCTTTAACTCATTTAATTTCACTTCGCAGATATTAAAAAATAAAACTGCGAGAACTTGGCGGATATATGGTAACTTAACACCCGTTATTTGGTGATTTATCTCACCAATCAAAAATATAGTTTTTGTATTGCTTTTGAGTTCCACAGACATTATGCGTATTGTTTGTTCAACAAATTCGAAACGAAATGACAACAAAATGAAGTACTCGTATGTTGCACCATAGATGCCGGTGTAATTTGCTTGAGAAAGTGTTACAATGTTACATTAAAGGCGCAGGTGTAACTTGCATGTTTTGAACGCAAGTCGGCACGTGTTCTCGTGCTCCAAGAAAAAAAAAAAAAATCATGCGAGTGTTTTAGAGTAGACTGAACAAAACTAGCCCATATGCGTTAAAAAATAAGAACCTTGCAATATAAGGAACACCCTAATATATATTCTTGATCAGCACGACAAGACGAGTTGATTTAGCCATGTCGGGCTGTCCGTCTGTCTGTCTGTCGGTCTGTCTGTATGTATGCAAACTAGTCCCTCAGTTTTGAAGCTATCGAGCAGAAACTTTGCCCAAATCAAAAATTTGCATATCTCCGGTACCCAATGAGCAAAAACAATGAAAATTGGTATATAGGTGAATAAGATGAAGAGAAAATGTATTCAGTCAAAAAAGTGGGCGTGACACAAGAAAGTGCGTGAAAAATATATAAGTTTCAGCCTTGCTGAAGATAGCGTCCTTACTGGTTTCACTTTCTCTTCGAAATTGGACGCTTGTTTATTATTGTTTTTGAATTTTTTCTTTGTTGTTAAATGTTGGAAAAAAAAGGGATTTGATTCCGCAGGACATTTAGTTATTTTGTTGATGATGTTTTTGTTTTTTTTTCGCGTTTCATTTCATTTCGTTTCTTTGAGTGTCGTTTTGTGGATTCATATTTAGAGAATGATTGGTTGAGAGACTGATAGACTGAGGTGTAGCCGCAGCCACATCCGCAGCAGCAGATTCCATTCAAACATGGGCTTGAAGCTTTTAGTGCATTTGATGATTTTGATACTATTGCAAGAGTATATATGTATGTATTAACTTCGTCATGGAGTTTGCAACGCATAGAAACAGACATCTGTGACCAAATACATACATATATGTGTTTATTACAATATATTCTTATTGACTCTAGTTGTTATAGACTATTGTAGCATAAACATGTATGTATGTAGTTACCATAGGAATAATCGGTCAAAAATTATGCATTTCTTCAAAAAAGTTTGTTTCTAGTTATCAACTAAATTTTGTGTACGAGGATTATTTTAGCATAAATGCAGATATTGTGCAAAATTAATGAAGATCGTTGGTTGATAGCATGAAGATCCCATGGTAACGATCCTGACATGATATGAGGGTGGGAAAATTTATTTACATATTTCTTGTTGTAAAAACTGCCTGATGTGTGTTATGAACGACACTTACAAGAGTACCCCAGTTTCGACAATGCCGAAAATAACTTCCTTCTATGTTTTATTTCAAATTGGGCCAAACGTCATTCAAATTTGTTGTGTACAACATCGAAACCTAAAATGGGTTACTGGAAATGTTTTTTTTTCCAACAAAACGTTACAGGAATTATAAAAACTGATACATAAAAAAGGGAAAATGCGCTAACATGTTTCTTTTCGGTAATATTAATCAAACACAACCATTTTTATATTCTTGGAAATAGTTAATTAATCTTGTTATGGAGTATGTAGTAGCTGTCGTCTATCTATCAGCTTTATTCAATACTCCTTGGGTTTAAATCCTATCACAAACATCATTAACAATGTATAAAGTTACGAGTATTAGTGATAAATAGAATTTGGCTAGATACCTCTGTGAGGGATATGAATTAAAATTGTCAGTTTGCAGCCTTTCTTTTAAATAGTCTGGCGGTGGCAGATTCAGCCAGGTTGCTAAAAAATCGACAAACCTTGTGTAAGTGCAGGCGGACATCTAGACGGACACAGATAATTCGATTCGTTTTTTGATTCGAATCAGTATGCATTTACATATTATTGTGAATTTCTCGATTGTTTTATAGTATATAATATAAATATGTTTCAATCTTGAAACAGAAGCAAATAAAGTAAGTGTGTACAAGTAAAGATGTATGTATGTGTATTTGTTATAAAATCATTAATTCTGCCATAATTCAATTATTTATTTAGAAAAATATTGGAGTTTTTTTTACATTTTTTTGTGTGTTTTGTGGGTTTTGAGCAATGCCGTGCGTTAACCTTGTGAGTGTGTATGTGTGATGAGAGAGTTTGTATTAATTTGCGTTGTTTTTGTCGCAAATCAATTGAACTAAAATACTTTTGCGTCGCGTCGAACACATATTGTTTTTTTTTCGTTTTGTTTATTTTTATTCGTGCGCTGTTAGATCGACTGTTTGATGTTGTTCTTGCTTTGTCAAGCCAAAAGACCAGTTATGACAAGTTGCTCCGTCGGGCGTAGACGGCGGTCATTATTATCACTGTTCCTCTCGTTGCTCTTTACCTCGATTGATTCTGATGACAACGTTCGACCAGCTGTTCGCGTTGTTGTTGTTAACCGAGCGCAGTTTAAGCTGCGATCAGCTTCTAATCGTTGCTCTCTTTTTTCATTTTGTTGTTCTTCTTTATGCATGACTTCACAGCGGATGGGTTGTATGCGTATATATGTACATATGTAGTTGTATGTGTGTTTGTTTGCTTGTTTGTTCGACCAACTGAAACCGTGCGTAGCAAAGTGTAAAGAAAACTAAAATGTTCATATTTTGCTGACCAAAGCTATTTTTTTTTTTTTTTTTTGATTTTGTTGTTATACTCTTTACACAACAAGTAAAAGAATGTTGCCTTTTTAATAAAGTTTGCGCATTTCGAAAAGAGACGCATGAGATATGTTTTAAAGAGATACATATAGCAATGCAAAATAAATCAATACATCAAACACATGGGTCCGTATGACAGCCCATTTATCCATGTAGCTAATGAGTGCAGGGTATTCCATTGTCGAGTATACTCTTCTTTCAGTGTTTTCGGTTAGCATGGTTTGGTATTGTGGTTTTGATACATCTGTGGCCACTTTGACTTGTTCAGATTTGTCGCATATAATTCACTGTTGCAGTCATACTCGAATCATTATCGCTATTAGATTTTATTGTTTTTTTTTTTGTTGTTTTCTGTGTATGTACATATGTATGTATGTGGTACAGCACTACTCAAGGTGACGTAATTTTTCACGTCTAAAGTGGCTTTTATATGCTTCAACATATCAAGTATCAATTACAGTCACTCAATAAAGTAAATCGATGCATACGAACAAAGCCGCGCACATTCTGAAGCACAATAGTTGTCTAAAATGATTTGCTTGTTTGTTTGTGTTATTTTGTGTTTTTTTTTTAATTGGTTCAACGCGTTTGAAAAGTGTGTTCGGTACACGAAGAGGAGAAATGAGAAAGAGGTGTGACGAGTGCTGTGTATGAAGCATTTCACCTTCTCACTTCAAACAAAACAGTTGAATGCTTATACACATCCTTGCCGTTGATTGAAAAAAATAAAACAATTAATAAGCGATTTTAATTTTCTTTTTGCTCTTGGCATACTCTTTCACACCTTTCACACACACTGTACATGCATGTATATTTGTGTGTGTGTGTATATACATACATATATGTTCATATGTGTATATGTATCATTTTTAAGTCTTTAAGTCGGCTTTTCACAACAACTTTGAGTTACTTTTAACACCTGAGCTGAAAACTCTTGGTTTCGTTTTGCCTTAAGCGCTTGTACTCTGTACTTACAGATTCAACTTTTAAACTTTTGCTTGAACTCATTTATGGTTGTTTAAGTTCTATAACGGCACTCAATTAGTATTCCGCTGTTGCTTTTAATATTCACTAAACAACAACACATATTGAATGAGTCGGTGATGTCGATGACGTCGTCACGTTAGCCATAATTAGTTAGTTCATGAAACGTGCCTGCGAACTGAAACCAAAACTGATCCAAAAAAAAAAAAAAAAATTATCAAGCCAAAAAGAAATATGTAGACATGAAAAAAAAGGCAACGATGACGCCTGTTGTCGTCAACATGGCAATAGCCTGTGCTTTTTCTTATTCTTCTGTCTCTTCTACAAGTATAGCATCTTTGTTGTTGTGGTGGTGTTGTTGCTGTCATTTTGCTACCGATGATATCAGTTTACATTTTCGGAAGTTCAGCGCCCAAAATCCATGCACACAACGTGACCCCGACCCGACCTCCATTTCACACAACTTGTTGCCTCTTTTGGCTACTGGTTTTCATATTGTTTTTATTTCTTTGTACAACTTCTGAAGAAAACTACCACATTTAACTTCAACGATATGAAGTTATTATATACATACATATAATAATGTTCTGCATTACATAGCAAATCGATAGAACAATTAAAACATTCAAAGATAGTACTCGACGTCGTAATACACTCTAATTTTTTTCAGTGCCATTATTAACAAGGGTTAAGGATCGATAGGTGTCCACTTGTGGATATATCGCACATGTTTAACTAAACTGTCACAACTCAAAAAACATGAATTTTCAGGAAACGCAAAAAACTGCTTTAGTGCCAATGACAACCTGATGGAAATGCAATATTGAAAAGAGGCATAACTCTGTTTCTAAGTCAGATAATTACACCACCTCTTTTGTGGTGATAGATATGCATACGATAAACAGTTTTTACATGAAAACTCGAAAATGACAAATTTTGAGTTGTGACAGTTTAGTTAAACATGTGCGATATGTATATTTGCTCGGATATCTCCGACATTTGTTTGACGTGGCGTGTACAATAATATGGATTACAACCACGGTGTTCAAAACACAATGGATTGCTGGCTAATTCAAGTCTAACCTCACAACAATCAACGCCCTGGCGCAAGACCAAAATCGGTTTTAATTTGCGTTGACAAGGGCTGGTTTAGCCGAAGTCTATCTAAAACCCCTTCTGCTTTTCGGATAACAGCATCCGAGACTTCTGCTCTGGACGGACCTGAGCTGGTGCTGCTCAATCACCAAAGCCAAGAACTTTACTCGCATTTGAGTATTAACCACAACCAACTGCGTTCTCCTCGAAAACGAATCGTCACATAAGCAACCAGTGGTCTGGGCACACCGCTTCCCGCACTACCACATTATACCCCGGCCGGGTTCGAGTCAACCAACGGTTCTTTGTTGTAGCACTACCAAATTCCGATCCCCAACTATAGATCCAAGTATTGGTCGACTTCTTGCGCCTTATGATATAAGCTACGTAGGAAGTTACATGTTGCCCATCTTGCACTAACGAGGAAATCATCATATCGGCCTCACACCACATTTAGCTCAACGATTAAAATCTTGGAAATAATTTTCATCATTTAATTTTTTTTAAAAACATATATAATTCTTTATCGCAAAAGTCTTCCATTTTCTTTTCGCCCATCTCGTATCCTTCTTGTACTCTTTGAATAAATGTAAGTACATAAATAATTAACCTGTCAAAGTACCACTTTTACTGTTGATCTTGTCAAAAGCATTTCTGTTTATATTCTAACGATTCTTGTTGAATGCGCAATTTTTCTTTGCTTTTTTTGATATCGTCAGCGTCAATTTTAGATAAACAAAATTTTTCAAACTCAACTTTTTAAAAAGAAAGGAAAAAAAAAACAAAAAAACGACGCCGACGATGTACTCGATGACGCTGAAAAAGTCGATGATGTCATCGACAATGAGAGGCGTAATTGAAAGTGGCAACAATTTAAAGATTATCGGAGAAACAGCTTTTTGAATAACGAAAAATACTACTTAATCAACCCTTGAAAACGAGACAGTGAAACATCAACTATTAATAAGACATTAACAATGATGGACAATAACATAAAGAAAAAGAAACGAAATGACTTTGAAACATCGACTTATCATTAACAAAAACCAGTAAGGGAGCTATTTTCAGCTTTGCTGAAACTTATATACTCTTGCAAGCTTTTGGAAAATCCGTTTTATAGTTTTTCTAATAAGAATCTTATAAGTTTATAAAGATAAAGGGGCATAGCCCCGCCCATTTTCTAACTTGTTTTCAAGAGTACAATGCAATCATTCTACACTTCATTTTACGATTTTCATCCCGTCTGCTAATAGATAAATCACATTTTTAAGTTTTTCTCTATATGGGCGGTGCCACGCCCTTATGTCCGATTCTTATGAAACTTTGTTATATGGTCAAGGATTCTAAAAAACGCGTAACTGCAAGGTTTCATTTGTTTATAGTTGAAAACAAAAAAGTTTTTCTAACAAAAACCGAATTTTTGACCGATTGTTCCTATGGGAGCTATATGCTATATTTATCCGATCTTCACCAATTTTGCAGTGTGTCTTAATTTACGTCCAAGATGTTCTTGTGCAAAAAATCGAGGCGATAGCTTTAAAATCAAAGAGTTTATTGAGGAAAAACCTCATTTTTGACCGATCGTTCCTATGGCAGCTATATGCTATAGTATTCCGATCAAGCTGGATTCTACAGATAAACTGCCTGCAAGGAAAAGAAAATTTTCTGCGTTTAAATTTTTTTGCTAACTTCAAAACTCTGGGAGGAGTTCGCATTGAAACAGACAGACAGACAGACGGACATGGCTATTTGAACTCGTCTCGTCGTGCTGATCAAGAATATATATACCTTATATAGTCGGAGATGTCTCCTTCTCTGCGTTGCAAACTTCACGACAAAGTTAATATACTCTTGCAAGAGTATAAAAAGCTCAATAGCAATTACTCAGAACGATTTAATTAGAAATATCGTAACATCAAATAACGGTATTACCGGTGATGCCAGGATTCTTTATGTGGCAGATATTTTAATGGTTTCGATTCTGACTAACGAGTTTATGAAAGCCTTGGTCCTCGAGACATTTTGGTGCGAACCGACGATCAAAAGTGACAATATTGATTCCTTTATTGAACGTCCGTTAAGTGGGTGGTGACTTGGCCGATTTATGCATGCACGGTAACAATGACTATTTGACACCAAGCACAACAAAATAAAACTTGATAAGCGACACAACTGAAATAAACAACTTAAATGGAATAACAAGAAATAACAATTGAAGCATCAACATCACTAATCGGTTAGTCAAAGTGATACAAGTGTAATCGACAGTAAAATACCCTGCTCACAACCGTTTCATCGATGAATTATTTTACCTCTGACAGCCCGGTTAACGTGATGTGTTTTATATTAAAACGATTTCGAGCGGTAAGGGTAGGGAAGCTTGAAAAACGATTTTCGTTTCATTCGTGCAAATGTATGACCTGTCTGTGAATTGTTTTATTTTGTCCTACTGATCGTAAGATAAACGCTCTTACTTCCTGGTTTTTCCTATAAAAACTCAATATAATTTCGCTTGTTACAATGTAATGTGTTGGGTATAAAAAGGTTGTATTCAAATTGATAAGATTCAAGCTGAACTTAGTCAAATGAAATCTAGTCAAGTCAAGATAATGAAATCAGTTCAATGGCAAAGCGATTCGTTGTTTTGTGTTTGAATTCAACTTAATTACATTTGACAATGAATTGTGCTAAAACAAAAACAATACCAGCAAAAATAATGCCAACAAAAATAATAATGGAACAGCCAATTAAACATAAGTAATTTCAAGTCAAAATCATGTTCATATAACTACATCTATTTATATACTTGTATTTGCTTTTAAATGGCGTAGACAAAATAATTTCTCACTAGTTTCCGACTTTTATATAAATTATTAACGTCAATAGGCAGTATAAAGCGTTTTCAGAATGTTAATTGAGTCGTTGTTGCAGTTGGGTCGAATTAGAATGACAGGTGCACGGAATTCTTGAGAATGTAACTATTGGGAGTAATTATTAAACTGCTTCGACTTAGTATCGAGCTTAAAATCAACCTTATTTCTCTCTATTTCCTATTTGAACTGATCTGACCAAAACTTTAGGCCATTTGCATTATAAGTTTCGGCATATATTATGTTGGGAAACGGAGCACAGAACCGATTTGTCTAGAAATAATCGCTTTGGGGTTGTAAAATAAGCCGTCAACTTAAACTTGTGAAGTGTCTTTGCGTATCGAAAGAATGCCGTCATCGTTTCAGACATCTTTAAGCGATTGCTGACTCAAGAAAATTGTTTGCGTTGCAGTTAAAAAAAAAATGAATGCGACAATTTTTGCTTTAGTTGTTAATAAACGACGACGATTTGGACTTTTCAAACTCATGTACAGTGTGAATATATACGTCAGTCAGACAACAGAAAACAAAAAGAAAAGAAAAACTTGTAATGAATATTGAATTACTTGTTGTATCGCTCAAATTTCGACTCACTCTGCGACAAGACCCACGGGCCAAGTATGTGACTGACTATGTGTGGCGGGCAGGACAGGACGACGTCGCGTTGAGAGCAAAGAGCGGAAAGGTGTTGATATAGTCAAGACAACTGACACTAAGGCACTGACGCTGAATATCATTCGAGTGCGGCAGTGACAGAGAAAGAGAGAGAGAAAGTAAATTGATGAAAGGGCTTGTATTTAGTTTGTAGGTTGTATATTACGGAAGGTAGAAATGCAGTGTGTTGATATGTTGGCCAAGCGTTAAGACAAGAGTGACTGACTGACTGACTGTCTGTCTGACGCACTAGCAGACGGACACACAGACGACAGGGTTATCATGTGGCTAAATTCAAATTACATGCTATCAAAGCGACCAACAACAAATTAAACAAAATAAAAGTGCGCATGAGACAAACAGCAGACACATGAGACATTCAAAGAAAATATTTTTTATGCATGTATGTATACGTGTGAATGAATACAAATATAATTATACAATACATTTTTGTTTGTGCATAATATAAGCATTAACAAAAACAATAACTTCGTTTACTTATTTATTTTTTTAATTATCATTTCATTTAAACTTTGAATGTTGAAAAATCAGTGAATTTCTACAATAATATATAACTTGGTTATTGTACAACAATTACGATTCCCCCTTGTCGGATGGGGTTAGTCATTTGTGTGTTCATTTTAAGTAAATCAAAAGTCGTTATCGACTTGGAAAACTTATCTTCATAGCAAAACAGGGCACAGATACTATTGCTTGGCGCGACTTTACATTGCCGTACAAGCCGCAATGAGTGCACTGAGTGTGTAATTAGTTTAAAGCGGTTTTACTTACTTAGATTATGATGTAATTATAAGACTTGGATTGGAAAATGAGTGAGATACGATACGGAGTGTGGTTGAGTGGGAATGTGAGTCAAATCGTTGCGACTTGGTTTAGTGACTAAATAAACAACCAGCACAAGTAGCGTGTTCTGTAGATATATACATATGTATACATATGTTTGCTTTTTATGTCTGTGTGTGTGTTTTAACACATACACATTTCGACAGCTTCTTGTCAGAGTATTAATGGCAAATAAACAAAGCAAAAACAAATCAATTTGTAAATCCATCATTCGTGAGAATAACTTTGAAGCAAACTGCATGGAAAGTGTTGCCTTAGAAAGCATCAAAGTCATGTCGCTTTGTTTGTGTGCGTTTGAATTTGTATTGCATCTTTCTTTCATTTAAATTACGACAAAGTAATGCAAAGCAAAGTATGAGAACTATATAAGAAGTTGTCACTTGCCTTCATAAGAAATTTAACACTTCTATAAGTAGTTTATGTCATGCACAAACACAAACAAGTACAGAAGCACTCTTACACTCGGTTCATGATATATGCAAAAAAAAAAAAAAAGATAAACACACTCTCACACATAAAAATGCAATTTGTAAATGCACCAATGCACTGGCGTATGCAAGTATCAGGTTTTCAACGTGTCTGTACGTCTCTACATATTTTTATATACATACCTACATACGTTTACATATAACTCAATGAACGAGTGTATTTTTGTGAGTGACAATGTATCTGTGTTGTTGTCTGATGCTGGAATTCTATCTCTCAGTTGACGTCAGATCAGCTTTTCGAAATCAACTTGCCGGCAGTGCTCATTTTCGATCACAAAATTATGTCTCTCTCTAACACCAACCAGAATCATCTAAGATAAACAGCTTAAGAAATAAAAATAATTTTCGATTAAGAAAAAGTTCTAAAAGTTTCCTACATTCTTTTTTAGAAGGTCCCTCTTCAAGGGCTCAAATATTGATGCTGATAGATTTTTAATAAGCAATGCTAATATTTAAACAGAAAAAACTTCTTGTAAGACCCACGGATTTTTTTATTCTCGCTGTTCAATGCGTTCAAGTTTGATGCATTTGTAGCATCAAAAGAACGCTGCACATTTCTGAAATTTCGACACAGCTTATTTTATGATTAAATGATGAATTTGGAGTTGGGTATTAAATAGTCAACGAAAACAAATATTTCTGCTTCTTATTTTAGTCAATCGAGGAATTCAGATGAATAAGACTTATTCGACTTATGCTTTATGCTCATGGTCGTCATATTTAGCAATGTCAGCGATACTTTTCTCACACATTCATACATGCACACATCCACAATCTCTACATCTCCTTTCTCTTCCCTTTAAGTCTCTCATGGTGATTGCTGCAAAAGTTTCTGTAATAATAATATTATGTATGTGGCTTGCTCAAATTTGAGCTTCAGTTTTTAGGTGGTTTACATTTCTTGTCAATGCTATTGATGATCATCACGTCGTTGTTTTGGCAATATGCGGGCGTGGCCACGCCCATATTATGATTGAATTTTTTTACACTATTTCCAATTATCATACACACCAAATTACATTCCTGTAAGGTATATAGTTCACTAGATATAAACATTTCAAATTTGAACTATATGTGGGCGTGACCACGCCTATTTTTTTATTCTATTTGTTTGGACTTCAAGTCAGCTGTATACATTCCAAATTTGGTGTTCCTATCTCAAAAGACAACCCAGAAAATACGACTTTTGTAATACTTTACCCGAGGTAGCTTCAGTTATTTGCCCCTCACCCCTAAACTAAGTCAAAAAGGGGGAATGCGCAATGAATCACAGAATCGAACTGCGAAAAGATTTTGGTTCTAACTATTATAGTTTCCGAGATCGACGCGTTCATACAGACGGGCGGACAGACGGACGGACAGACGGACATGGCTAAATCGACTTTGCTTTCGATACTGATAAAAAATAAATATACTTTGTATAGTCGGAAATGTCTCCTTTAAGGTGTTACATACATTGTCGATGCGCACAAAACTAATATACCCTTGTACCATAAGGTACAGATTATAACCAGTAAGGGAGCTATTTTCAGCTTTGCTGAAACTTATATACTCTTGCAAGCATTTTCTCAAGTATTCTTTTTGGAAAATCCGGCATATAGTTTTCCAATAAGAATCATATACGTTTATAATGATAAAGAATACATTGCAATCATTCTATACTTCATTTTGCGATCTTCTATCTCGTCGGCTTACAGAGAAATCAGATTTTAAAGTTTTTCTCTGTATGGGCGGTGCTACGCCTTTGTGTCCGATTGGCCGATGATCAAGGATTCATAAAAACGCGTAACTGCAAAGTTTTATCTGTTATCTGAACAAAAAAAGGTTTTCTAGCAAAAACCGAATTTCCGACCGATCGTCCAATGGGAGCTATATGCTATTGTTATCCGATCATGCTGGATTTTACATACAAACGGCGTGCAATGAAAAGAAAATTTTCTGCATTTAAATTTTTGGTGTAACTTAAAAATTCTAGGAGGAGTTCGCATCGCATATATCTACTTTATGGGGTCCCCCTCCCCTCCTTCTTGCTGTTACAAACTTCATGACAAAGTTAAAATGCTATTCACTTACGTGAAGTGTATGAAAATGTGGAATCTTCGTAAAATTGGAGTTGGTTGGTCTTTGAGGGGTAACCATCAAAGAGAAGGGTATTTTGTGGCTTGCAGTTTTAAAGATGTATATTAACTGAGCTTGTATACAAAATTTCGTACCTTCAATAGTTTTGGAGATATAGCAATTTAAAGAAAACAACTGGTCGAGAGGAAATAAAGGGAAGGCGAAAAATTGTGGTATGCAGTTTTGTGCTCTTCGAGTGTTCCAGTTATAGCATTTTAAATAAGCGGTGGTTGCTGTTTGGGCGGGAAGGAGTGGGCGTGGCACAAAACCGTTCAAACTTGATCTGCGGCCGAGCATTACGAGTCTACTCTCCAAATTCTAAGTCTCTAGCTCTTAAGTTTCTGAGAACCATTGGTGAATACAGACGGAGGGACGGACAGCGCTCTATAGATTTTTCTTGCAATCTTGATCAAAAATATATATATATATATATATATTGTGTTGGGTTTTCTCCCCTTCTTCTATGCGTTACATACATTTCGTCTTGCACAAACACTGTGCGTACAGGGTATAAAAAACGGAGTAAATATACTAATGGATTTGTTTAATGGTCGTTATTTATAACAATACAACGCGAAAAACTGCGAAGCTTTATTAGTACTTTGATTTATATCTTAATATCTATAATTGTGAACATGTATACATATGTGTGTGTGCTTGTGGCAATGAGTTTTTGCAGATCTTTGCAATGCATTCACGGCACGCTGTGTGTTTTGTGTGCGTGTCTGTCAGCAATTGATTTGCATGACATAATGCTTTGTAAGTGAGTAGCTTTAAATGGGCATTATAAACTTGTGATGATGTTGTAGGCGGTTGAGAGAAAGTGGGCATGAAGTAGCACTTGACCAAGTCTACATTCCGAAATCCAAGTACTGTAAAACCTCAAAAAATTAAGTTTTTTGAAACTTATTTGAATTCAGTTTTTTTAACGTTTTATAATAATCCTTATTTCTTGATGTACTTTCTATTAATATATTTTTAAGGGCATGTGGGTTACTTTTAAGGGAATTAACTTTTCCCGGAATGCAATGTTTGAAGTAATCAACTTTATCGAGGTTTCACTTTATCTAGCTTAATGTGTACTCCAAACTTTTATGATTTCTACATACCCCAATGACACAGTGTGCGTGAAAAAAAAAAAAAAACAAAAGAAATAAAAAATTCTTTGGTTTTAGGATTGTCATTTGTTTATGCCATTTGCCAAATCACAAATACGACAGATTAAGAACATTTACCCCGACTTGCTTGAGCTCAAATCATAGCTGTTTTTCTGTATGTGCATTATTTGTTGTTTGTTATTGAATCTTCGGTATGCATGTTTGCCATAGTCTTATCCAACAACTCACTTAATATTTTATACAATCAATTAGTAATATCAGCAATTAGAAGAAATTGTTGTCGATTAACGTGAAAGTTTTTTTATCACTCGTCGCGGAACATTAAGGCTTCGATTTAATTTTATTTTTGCGAGGGGCAGTGTAGTTATATTTATGTACCGATTGCACGAGATATAAATGTATCTATGTATTACCAACTCGTACAAACAAACCACTGCGGGAGTGTGCTGCATTTGCATATTCAAAGGCTCAGCTAGGGGGAAGAGTGTTGTCACTGCGCGCCATTACATTTAATAAAATAAAATATGGATATTTGTAATTTGGCCTAAGTTTGAATGCGTAATTTGAAAATCGATAGGAAACAAGAATAGAATCGATTAAAAGCAGTTAATCGTAAAAATTGCAGCTAATTTATGCAATAAGTGTTCTAAATAAACGCAATCTATCCACCTTTGTGAAAAGCCTACGACGCCCTTTTGTATTACCCTACATCATATAGTACAGGGTAATATAGTTTTGTACAAAGCATGTCAGAGCGAGAAAGAAAGAATACTTTCTCGATCAGCATCAAAAGACGATTAGGCGTTGTCCTTCATTCCGTCTGTCAGTCTATTTACAAAAGTGCCAAGAACTGTAGAGTACGAATAGAAATTATTCATTTTAACATACGATAATTTCGATTCAAAGCAAAGCCAAAAGTTTGTTTATAGTTGAAATATGAGTAATTGAAGCCGTCGATTGTACTTGTATTGTTATGATTTCAGCTCTTGTAATTGCCGATGACGGTATTTGTCGAGCTCCTATTGAATACATCAAAGCCATAAACAGATTTTCAATATGAAAAGAGCGAGAGAGAGACAGAGAGAAAACACCCCGCTGTACTTCCTTCCTTCTTCATTCATGCTTTGGACAATAAAGCTCTAATTAAATGTTTACGTTGGTTTTGTCGATGCGCGTTATTAACATTTGTCTTTCGAATATGCTTAAATACCAAAAAAGGCGAAAAGGTTCTCAATGACAATATACATTGATATCAAAAAACATCGACGACGACAACGCTGTGAGCGGAGACTTGGCTGACTGACTAACTGATGAAGTATTTAAGCAAATCAATATTTAATTTGTGTGGCAACGCAAACAATAAAGCAACAAAACAAGAAAGAGCAAATTCACTGACAAACATAATGATGAGAATGACAAGCAGACAAAGCCAAGCAATTATGAACTTAATGCACGCTTACAGCACAAGTGCCACTGAGTCTGTTGTTGAAGAGAAAACATTTATCATATTTTTTTTTCATTTTTTTGTTTTGTGGTTTTGATTTTACTCAGAAAACATATTATATTTTATTTAAATCATTTTAACTTTTTTTCATTTCAGTGCACTACTCGATCTGTGAATCAATGAAAAAACAAAAGTTAATTCAACAAAAATCGAAAAATAAAATTAAATTAATGAACAAATAACTACAAAATATGCAAAGATATGTTCTTTGTAATTATGAGGCGTCAATTTGGGCCTTGCCAATGGCAGCCGTCGATGTTAATACGAACTACTCAAATAGCCAGTGCACTCATATGTATCATCTACGTGTATGAGTAAGTGAGTGTGGAAAAGAGAGATAGTGGTAATGGACAAAAATGTGTGACTTGAAATTTCAATCAATAGAAATTAATTGCAAATTCAACAAAACACAAAAATACTTGCATAACAAAATTCTTACGAAAATTCAAACAAATTAAATTTAATCAAAATCAAATAACTCAATAATAAACCAAAAGTCAAAATGATGCGAATACTGTTGTTGTAGATGATGATGATAATGATGATGATGAAGATAATAAAGATGATGACAATGACGAAAATATCGACGTTGTTGCTAATATAGTTGTTCATACGTCGTGTTGAACTGTTGGGGTTGCATACCGTGTTTTAAACGCATAGACGCGCTCATACGTATACAGCATACATACAATCACGCACGACCGAGCGTGCCGAAGAAGTTTCACACACAGCAACAACAACCCCTAAAAAGTTAAAAAAAGAAAGCAACTGCATGAAGAAGAAACGAAAAATGTCGGAGGTAAGTTACAAAACCAATAAAATATACCATTGAAAATGTATGTTCATATGTATGTATGTATGTTCTAGAGTTGTCTGACTTATACTAAATATCTTACAATTCGTTCGATCTAAGCTCTATTTGAGCAATTCGTTTTAAAAAATTATTTGTGTTTATTATAATCAAAAAGTGATTTTGGCGTTGGACTTTTAATTTTGACTGATTAAAAAAAACGCTACAGCTTTTACTTTAGTTTAGTTAGCTTATAATCATATAATTTGAAAAAGTAACGAAAAATTGAGGACCTACTCGTATATTCGTATGAATATATAAAGTCGGCAAATTGATTCGATCCGGTGTTTGGGTCAATTAAACAGAATTGAATTGAAGGACTTACAAAAACTTATAGAAACTAAGCCCTGCATTTAACCGTAATGATAAAATGTAAAGTGAGTAAGCGGTAAATGTTAAGACAAGTTTAATGCTTGCATTAGGGCTACTAATATTGTATGCCAAGATCGCAGAAAATTTGTGCGGCGACGTGTTGGTGTGCTGGAATTATGTCGGCAAATTCTTATATTTTATTAAAATCGATTTTTATATAATTGAAACATACACACATTCACACAACATGTACATACATATACATACATACATACAAACATACATACATAAAAATTCGTACATGTACATTTTAGACTCTGCACGAAATCAACATGCTTTGCAAGCCAGTGGCAGTCCCTGGGTGCTGATTTAAAAGTTCCTTTGCTTCTTGCTGTTGTTTCCCTTCATCTTCGGCTGGAATACCAATCGCGTGTTGCCACGTTTTGTGTTCTTCACTATACTCTTTACACATTTCATAGTATTATAATTTTATCATGCAGTTTGGAATACGCTGAGACAGCCCATACTTACTTTATGGGGTATTATGTATATACCATATATACATACATATGTATAGGATTGATCAGTTTACCTAGAAAAGTCGTTATAGATATTGTTGTCTCTGCAAGTGCGAAGAAATCTTCAAATTTCAGTTTATAAAAATGTGCGCAGTGTATCAAATCTCAGCCGTAGCCGAAGTGAACTTTTTCTCTTGTTTAGAGTTTTGTTTTTTTTTTCTTTGTTTCTTCCTCGTCTTCTTTCTCGTTCAACACGATGACTTTGCCCGCATAATGATTTGAATTTTGGGTCAGTGACGTTGTGTGGCTGATGTTGTTGTTGTCTGTGAAAGCGATGTATGATGTCGTATGGGGGAGGGGAATGAGAGAAAGAAAAAAAGTTCGACACGAATGTCATTTCTATCGTATAAGAAACCTCGGCAACAAAAACACTCCATTTCATTGCTCTAATTGTGCCAAATTCCTCTTTATTACTTTCTCTCTCACACTGTCTCTGCTTCTCATCCCTTTCGCTTTTTTTTTTCTTCAACTATTCAAGAACAGTTTCTTACGTGAACCTTTAATGCGTCTTATTTACAAATATCGACAAAATACAGAAGCGCAACAGGCACTTTGTCGCGACCACTTGGTATCTTTACAACGCCAACAATTCTTGCCCCTGCTTAAAACGCAGCTGACAACTTCTTTCCCTCGACAAGGGTAACAGCAAAACAATTTTCAACTTAATTTTCACCTGTTTACGAGCTCACTTTTTTCAGCAAGATAAGCGTACATAAGTATTTTTTAAAGAATTCTGTAGGAAAAAATATTATTATTCTTTTTAACAAGTGACAAAGTGTTTGTGTATATTTGCGTTACTTGATGCAATTTATGGTAATTCACATTTTCTCTTTACATTTTCTGCCATTTTGTTTTATAATTTAGGTCAAAACGTGTCCAAGAAGGAATTTTCTGCACTGTTAATCTATATTTAGCGCACTTTGTTGTATTTTTGAGGCTTTCATTGAAGAATTGTTCATTACTGACAATTTACACAAAAAAGTAAAAATAAATAATTGAAATGTATTTTTATTTTTATACAAGGTAAAATTTGCTAAAAGTGATGTTTTAAGTACACTCGATAATGGTACCCTGCAAAAATGTTAATCATCTTGTTCTAAACGAAATCTCTAAGTCTTATTTTTCTAAATATATAAAAGTACAACATCTATCTGCAAAAAAAAAAAAAAACAGTTTTTCATCGGATCAACATTTGTTAAGTATAGTATGTGAGAGCCCACCAGTAGGTTACTTTGTATCTTTACATGTCTTAAATCATATACATGGCACAATGTAATACTAGACTAAAAAAAGTGTCCATATTTCTTGAAAATATGATTAAAAACGAGGTTATGAAGAGTACCAAGCCTAAAGTATGGCCGAAGTTATTTTGAGTTTTTTTTTGTGTTGAGATTTTCATCGCAATCAGTTAAATGGCAACGCTTGATAAGCGATATTGGAGGCATTGCAACTCGTATATAGCTCAGCCTCTAACGGAGCCTGACTACGTTAACGATCGACAGAAGGACGACGTACACTATAAGTGTTTCTAAACACTAACAACAATAACAAGAGCACGCGTCATTTCAGACCGGCGGGTGAATATACAGACTTTTGATACAAATTATTTGGCTCAAAGTAAAAGCAAGTAAACAACAATGCGAGCAACGACAACATCGATGACGACAATAACAATAACAAACGATCATTGACAGCGGGAGCAATGCACCGTGAGCGTACAAACGAGCGAACAAACGAACGAATGAGCAATGAAATGGATAAATAAATGAATAAAAAAAGTACGTTCAGTGATGCGTTACGATGGCGGAGCGCGGTGTCGGCGCTCAACTCACTTGACCTTGGCAATGTGCAAGTATTGTTGGTGATAACTATGCCGGGAGCTAATGCAAATAAAAAGAGCAACAAAAAGCGATAAAACGCCGCAACCATAATTTTTTCACAGTGACTGTCAAAACAATATGACATGTTTAGAGGTCATCGAAGATGTATTGAGAAACACTTGCAACAACAGAATTCTGTTTAAGTCAATTGTTAAATTAAAACGAACTTGAACCGAACCACAAATGATCACATCCGATGGCAAATAACGCGGAGAAGAAGTTGCTCATCAACGTCATTCCCATTATTTTATCATTATCATCATCAGCATTAACATTAACATTGACTCTAACATCATTGTTCTTTTTTGTCGTCAGCTTTGTTTAGTGTTCATAAAGAATTCATCAGCTAAGCTAAAAATCATATAAAATGCGAGTAATAAAATTGTCTTTTTATTTGGGAATTGTTAAATTTTCCTATCAGCTTTTGGTCACTGAACTTTGGCTTCGGTCGAGGCAAGGTAACGTCGCATAAATTCACGTTATACGCTCAGAACAGTTTTCAAATGGCAATGCCGAAATAAATCTGTTCAAAGATATCATTATGAACTCTGAATATATCATCATTGTTGTTGGTCGATTATTATTATTTCTTAAGTGCCAAAAAAAAAATAATAGTTAATGTCAGAGCTTCAAATTGATTATGTGTGTAAACAAGCAAAAGCATTTCTCTTTGCACTGACTTGCTTGGCTTATTTTGACTTGATTTGATTTTGGTTTCCTGTGCGGCGCCTTTATTGTTTCACGGACACATCACAGTCGGTTGACTGATTGATGAATCGGTTTTCTATTGTTCAAGTATTTTGTTGCTTTTGAATATTCATCATAATCGGTGATTTTTTGATCAATGCGCTTTGTTGTCATATATCGCGTGCACACATTTGTTTTAATAGCCACACACTCAATGAACCATGTTGTAGATATGTCTGTATATGTAACAGTTCACGCCGATTGATTTATTAAATCAATGTCTGTATGTGTTCCATTTCAAACGAATTGAGTTGCCTACTTTGCGGCGTCTTATAGAAATTGAACGAAAATAAAAAGGAATAATTGCTATATTAGGAATGTAATAAACAAAATGAAAAACGAATGTAAGTTTGTGTGTGTCCAGGTCAGTGATGGCGCCAATGCTGAAGTGGCTGCATGAATTTGTATAAGTGTATGTGTTTGTGTGTGTGTAAACGAGTCGGTGCACAAATAAATATGAACACAATGAAATTTACATAGCACTCAAATTACTCGAAAGGCGAACACTTCTCTCTCTCTCTCTCTATCTCTGACAAACATATATTGTCTTATGACATAAGCATGTACATACATATGTACTTACATATATACATACATACATATATGTCGTCATTATCGGTGGACTAAACCGTATTTGCATGCTTCGTCTTACGTTTCAATTCTGAATTGGATTCAAGTAAATTTTTGGACAGGCAAGCATTACCAGAGAGATTTACTTGTCATGGCATTTGAATGTAATTCAATTCAAAGTCCATAAATAAATTGTGACATGTAGTTTTCAGGCGTGGCATTGGGTCTTTTGAGAATCTCTTTTTACGTTATAAGATGTAACACGAAGAATTCCCAAACAAAACAAACAAAATCAGTAAGGACGCTAAAGTCGAGTATCCTCGACAATATAATACTCTGCACACACGGTAGGTGGTGCCATGCCCCAAATCTACAAAAAAATATTGATCTGACACCGCATGTTCAAAAAGTGTTCAAAACATCGGTAAGATCGGCCAAAAAATGTGGAATTTTCAAAGAATTTCAGTTAGTAGGTCTTTGAGGGGTAACTATCAAAAAGAGGGTATTTTTATGGTATGCAGTTTTAAAGGTATATATTTACTTAGTTTGTATACAAAATTTCAGGTTCGTTCCTTAGTTTTGAAGATACAGCAATTTTAAGATAACAGTTGGGGGAGGGAAAATTAAAGAGAGGAGGAGAAATTGTTTTTATCTCTTCAGGTGTTCGAGTTATAGCGTTTTAAAAAAGTGGGTAGTGCTAGTTGGGCGGGAAGGAGTGGGCGTGGCACAAAAAAAAAATAAACTTGATCTGCTGCCAAGCATCACGAGTCTACCCTCAAAATTTCAATTCTCTAACTCTTACAGTTTCCGAGAACCATTGGTGAGTACAGACGGTCGGACGGATGGACATGACTCAATCAATTTCTCTTGTCATCCTGATCAAGAATATATATACTTTATAGCATCCCACTCCCCTCCTTCTGTGCGTTACATACATTTCGTTCAAACAAACTGAATATACATATATTATAATATAAATAAAATATTTTCAGTAACATAAACCAAATAGTTGCAACAATCTAAAATAGTTTTTGGCACATTTCTTTTCTAACTTCGTTCACAAACTTTATACGTTCACACACACATTGTTCTATCTGATCATATGTTTACATAAGCTACAAAGTGGTTGCATAAAAATGTCACTTTTAATTTTTGAAATTTACGCCCTCAAAGTATGGTATGCGAAAAATGTAAACGAAGAAGGGAGCTTTCTGTATGCGAGTTTACCTGATAGTCTGAATGTCAGTAAGTGGGTAAATATTTGACAAACAAGGACATTTAACGCAAAATACCTGCTGGATATAAGTCAAATACACACGTAGAAAAATGTCAGGAGGAAAAAGATACCAAGGCGGTATGAGGACATAGACCAAAACCATGCCATAGACAATTTACATTCATAATTCCCTAATCATAAATATACATATGTATGTATATACTTTACGGTGTCTTACTGGCCTCTTTTGATGTGTTCGTTTCGTCTTGAACAAACTTAACGTAGTCTCGTCACACAATGTGTGCTAATGTACAATACATGTATGTGTATGTGCGTGTGCGTGTGGGTCTGAGTATGTTTAACAACTCATTATACATTCATATGGACTGATGCAGAAAAAAAAAAATACAGCAACGACAATAGCAAATATGACAGAAGGCAAAGAGCGTCAGAGACACCGCAATATTTATGCAATGTGCATGGCAGCGTTATATCGTATATGGATGAGGCAGTTGGACGTCAATGAATTTTGGTGACAACTATGGCAACGATGGAAATGACGGTGCTGATGATGGTATTCATGAGATTGTCACAAGTTGCAACGTACGTATACTGAAAAATTTTGAGTTAGCGACATTGTAGCAATTTCGTGTTATCGGCAAATATACAACAGCAGTGAGGTTGCCTAATCAAAAATTGTTCAATACATTAACATTAGCCAACGTTCTGCACTTAGTGAGAAGTGTCGAAATGAGACGAATCAATAAATAGCCGCCTAATTTATGGTACAGTGGGTAATTATAGCAACTTCTTAATAAATAATTAAAAAATTGACCACATTACGTATATGCCATGTTGTGCAAGTCTAATGGACAGCGGTTTGTGCGATGAGATGTAGGCGACGTCTGGGAAAAAATAAAACAAAACAAAACAAGTTTCTGTAAAAGGGAGAGAGAAATAGAAAGAGTAGGGGAAAGAAAGTTCAAAAGCACTTTTATAATGTCAGTTATACTTATGTATATATGAATGTATGAAAACGTCGACATGTTGTTCGCCAGTTAAAATATGTATGTATGTTTGCTTCCGTTATATGGCTTTGTACATGTGTATGCATGTTTGCAGATACACAAAAAAGACACAATGTCTAGTTGGCTGAGTTTATGTCTTTACCTGCAACAGTTATTCAATTTAAAGACAATTGTTGAGTACGCACTTTGACACCTTTGAAAAATCATTTTGTTGTGTGACACCTGCGTTATTTACGTTGAATTCAGTAAAAATGTTTTATACAATATCATTGGCGTGATCGAGGAAAGAGGGTATGCTATTACGATTTTTATTTTAATAAGAAAAGTACGAAATCTTTGGCAAGCACAAAGAATGCTTTTCTTTGCGATGTGCTTAAATAAACATCAAAAAAGATAATATCATACAATATATTCATTAATGGAACTGTTGTTTGAGTTGTCAATTAGACTTAGAACCCTTTCCATCCCTAACAAAATAAAGAAGAACCAAAACTGCAAAAAACTTGTGAAAACTTGAAACAACCGTTTCATCTGTCCCTGTGTCTGGCAAAAACAAACGCAATTTGACGCAGCTGCAAATGTGCTCTTCATTTTTGCCATAGAACACTTTGTGACTTTTACCGTTAGTACAATATACATACACATATCATAGCGCAGATACGACACAGGCGAACACAACTGCTGCTTCTGTTGGTGGCTGTCTGTCGCTCTGTCAGTGCCACAAAATGAACGAAGAACGCACTAAACCTCGACTTTGACGTAGTTTATCCGTTGATGATCAAGTCGTGGTCAGGGTCGTGTAAGGCGTCGTTGATGCCCTCTACTAATGACAATCGTGCAAATATAATAAATGCTGAACATATTTGCAATGTCAGAGTGAGCATTTGGTGGCAAACGACAATGAAATGAATGAACAAGAAACAAACAAATACGGATTCGAAAACAAAACGAAAAAAAATAAAGGAGAATGCAAGAAAATTACGACAAATAATGCGACGGATGAACGCAAAAAAAGAAATGTATATATATAAATACACGTATATAAAAATGACGAAGAAATAATGAGTGAGTGAATGAATGTCTGGGTGGTGGGTTTATGAGTATGTGAGTGGGTTGGATAGTGTGCGTGGGCTGCGTCGTAGGCAACGACGGCTAACGATGACGGAAGTGGGTCAGGTACCATTGTCATAATTTCCGTCACTTTCCGGTGTAACTGAAAGGTGAGCCTGATTTCGAATAATGGAATTTGCAGCAAAAACATTAAAGAATTCCAGTTGCGTTTGCATTTACTTGGTTGACGTTCATCTCTCTCAACTTGCTCACCTTCGACACGGCCTTTGGGGTCACATTGGTTGTCATTTTAAGGACAAGCACACCCACACACATACTCGGCTAAGGCCAAGCATAACTTGTCAATTGATCGCTGCATGGTCATCATGGTTAGCAGTTGATCGACGTCGTATTGACGTTTCCAAGACTAGTCAAGTGAAATTTGCCTGCAAGCGTCGAACTCAAATTCAATAGCAAGTTTATTTTAAATGTTCCTGTTGTGGAAGCTTATTGCATGTATGCATGCGAGCGTGCACGCCTCCAAGCGTTCGTGTATAAAAGCTCACAGTGATAAAAGGACCTTTTAAGTGGCTTATGGCATATGTGTATCTCGCTTCCAATACTTTGCGTCTTCAACTATTAGACAAAAGCATCATATGTATAATGAAAGCTGATTACTATATGCACATAAAAAACGAGTGGTACAATTGCTAAGCTGCAAATTGACAAAGAGGGAAACAAAGAGGGGAAAGGAACGATGTCATCAGAGAAAGAAAAGGAAAGACAGCACGTTTAGAAATCTGTGGTACGATCTTTTGTTTTGCAAAAATGCCAAGTGTACTCTTGCAAGAGTGTATTAAGTTTGTCATGAAGTTTGCAACGCAGAGAAAGAGACATCTCCGACTATATAAAGTATATATATTCTTGATCAGCACGACGAGACGAGCTCATAAAGCCATGTCTGTCTGTCTGTTTCAATGCGAACTCCTCCCAGAGTTTTGAAGTTAGCAAAAAAATTTAAACGCAGAAAATGTTCTTTTCTTTGCAGGCAGTTTATACGTAGAAACCAGCTTGATCGGAATACTATAGCATATAGCTGCCATAGGAACGATCGGTTAAAAAAGAGGTTTTTGGTTAAAAAACCCTCTGATTTTGGAGGTATCACCTCAATTTTTTGCAAAATAACATTTGTCAGTAAAAACACAATGCAAATTGGGTGAAGATCGGACAACTATAGCATATAGCTCCCAAAGGAACAATCGGTCAAAAATTCGGTTTTTGTTCAGTTGAACAGATAAAACTTCGCAATTATGCGTTTTGATACATCCGTAACCATATTCCAAAGTTTAATAAGAATCGGTCAAAAGGGCGTGGCACCGCCCATATAGAGAAAAAATTAAAAATGCGATTTCTCTGTAAGCCGACGAGATAGAAGATCGCAAAAGGAAGTGTAGAATGATTGCATTGTATTCTTTAAAAAAAATTAAAAAAATGGGCGGGGTCCTCCTTTATCTTTGTAAACTTATTGATTCTTATTGGAAAAAGTATAAGGCGGATTTTCCAATAAAAATGATTGAAAAAATGCTGCAATGTTGCAATGATTAACAACGTCGTTAATAGTTTAAATAAGTAGATTTTGTTGGTTTTGTTGTAACAGAAAAAAATTAAACAACAAAAAAAAAGGAAAGGGAGCGGCGATTCTAACATGATCGTAGATGATGTTAAAGGTCAAAGAAAAATACAACTTAAAGTCCCGGAACACAAATGTTCGCAAATTTCACATAAATAGGCTGCTGTAAGTCATGCACACGATGCGTATGCGTAATGTGTAAAGTGCTGGAGTCTACAGCACTGTGCCGCCAAGCCATGCGCAAGGGTATATGCATGCATAAATGCATGAATTGACATATGCGTCATTTCCACAAGCAAAAAAAAAAGAGCACAAAAAACCCATTCAAGTAAATTTAATTCAAATCAGCTTAGCTTAGTCTAACTTAGAGAGATGCGCTGGAACACAAACAAGCAGATAAACAAGCAAACTGACATTCAAACCAACAAATTAATTTTCCATTACGACAGGGATGAGCGGCTTTGCCGAAACTTGTATCCCCTTGCAAGCTTGCAAGCATTATTCTTAGTATTTAAAAAATAAATTGCCTCAATGCGACAAGCATTCATATACATATATGCACACATGTTGATAGCATTATCTCTTCTGTAACCTCTAACTTTTTATGTCTTACTTCACTCCACATTTCAAGACAAAGTTATAATATCCCTTTTGCAGGCGTTTACAAATACAGTAAAACTTTTAAAAACTTTACTTACACACGTGGTAAGTAGCTTCATTTTTTGTGGTTTTATGGTTCTGTTTGTGGCCTTTTTCCCTACCTATCACCACCGCGTATGCTAAGAGTCCCACATTTGGTCACATTGTGCTTGTTAGTTCCAACCAGTCAAGCGACACAAATAAGCGCCCAAGAAAGTAAAATAACAAAACAAAAAAAAAAAAAAACAGAACAAAACTTTGGCTTTGCCAAACGTGTGATACTCTTCACGTCTTTTTTGTAATGTCGATTTCATCTCATTTCATTTTCAAGACTCTATGGGATCGGATCTCATTGCTACTAATATTTATTATGTCTACATGTGTAGAAAGACTAATTTGCAAGTTTCAAACCTTGATTATCAAAAACAATAAAGTTTTTCATAGAACGATTAAAATTGTCTTGTTGTTTTTGTATGGGGCCTACCAATTCCATTGGTTCAATCATGCCGGTTCCGATCACAATCGAAGATGTCTCCATCTGTGTGTTACAAATTTCATGACAAAGTCAGAATACTATTCACAGCATGAATAGTAATAAAATCAAAGCAAAATAGATCCACTAAGCGTGTGCACTGCCACAAAACCTTCTATTTAGATAGTTGTCGTCTGTGTTTGCCATTCTCGATTGGTCGCCGGGCTAGCGTTGGTGGTTACCGCAGCCACTCAACACGAGATTTGCTTGCTAATTTAATTGGATTTTGTTAGAATAGCCGTAATTTATTTCAATAGAAAAAGGAAAAAAATCGACGAATCTGTATAAATTTACGATAAGCAACATTCAATGCGAGGTCCTTTCCTAGACTGCTGTGCCGCTGTGCCAATGTGCTCTCTTCTCTACTCTTTTCTGCTTTATTAATGTGACGCATGTAACTGAAACGGAAACCGAAAATAAACCTGTCTAAGTAATTGAAACGTGCCACTTAAATTTGGTTTCTCCTGGGGGGTAGAATCAATATGACTTTGCATGAAGTAAAGCTGCCGCTCGGTCGTTATTTAAATATCAAATTATCGCACATGCTTCGAATTTACGTTAGGGCCAAAATTAAAATGACTTCTGATTGAAAGCAGCGTGAAATTGTAAGAAATGAAGGAGCATGAATGCAATAAATAAACGACTGAGGAAGTATCGACTGAGTAAGAGAATGTGGAAATTATTTGCAAGTACACACATATTATTGCATACATATATGTATAAGCAGGTTGCTGCACACGCTCAAACGCCGACAGACAAATACGGCGCATCTTCTTCATAGTCGACGTGACTGTGGCAAATACTGACAGCAGGCTGTTGATTTTTGAATTTTTGTTGCGTCCTTTTTGCTTTAAGCGTTAATCGTTGTCATACCAACAAACAAACAAATACACACACATGCGCACGCAAAAGAGTCAGCAAAGGCAGGAAAGTGTGTCACAGACACACCATGAGGCTTCATGCAACTCAATGTTGTTTTAACACTTTAAACGTTTTCGTTTTGGTCATTAGGAAGGTTCTCTCACCTGTTTGGATTGGTAGAAATATCGAAATGATTCGACAAACAGTCAAACTGTATGACTTCAGTTTTATGATTATTTAAAAACATTTATTTATTTGAAAGCGTTTACTTTACTTTGTCTTACTTTCATTATCAGTCACATCAGATTTGTCAGTCTACGTCAGATACACAGTCTGTTTGCCTGTCGCATTGTAAGTTTGTGCGACTGTTGACAGTGAACGTTTATCACTGTTTAAGCATGTGTCTGTAATATTTGCTTAGGTTTCCATATCAACAGCACCCGGAGCTACCGTCGTTACTGACGTATAACGTTAAGAAAAACCAGATGAAAAGAAAACCGAATTAATATGATTAAGCAGACTCGAATAGATAATTCTCTGCTTACACATGTGTTGCTTTTGAACTACATGTCATAACTTTGAACTACACAATGTCCTCATTAGCATACATACATTAATGTACAATATAAGTAAACATTGGTCTTAAGAACATCATGAAGATTTAATGTTTATAAGTACCAGATAGTAATAAAAATATTTGGAAAGGCCGTACTCGAAAATACATATAATATTCGGTCTTCATCGTCAAGGCCAATAAGCATACAATAAATTACAAAAGTATCAAACTAGACATGCCGATATAGCAATCTATAGTCGTATTTTGCCAACTAGTTAATACCCTTCACCCTTTGGTGTTAGCATAGCACTTTTAAAGATAAGGGACTTATCCAAACTTTGTAATGATTCGACGTCACACTGACGTACATGTAAAATATTGTGTAAATTGCATTGGAAACTATCTAAAAACGTACTCTGAAGCGATGTCGTCGCCTCATGGTGACAAGCGCCAGTCAAATGCAAGGATTCATGCGCACGATAAAGTTCAGAATTGTGCCAACCAAATAGAAAAAAATGCACAAAAAAGAAAGAGTAACGGATTTGAAACGTGCAAAACGTTAGCATTCAATGTCAGCGCACGAATACAGTTGTAACTAGTAAGGACGGTATAGTCGAATATACTCGACAATATAACACGCTGCAAAAAAAAAAAATTAAAATGAAATTCATCTGACATTTCCTATAATATGCAGTTTCAAAGATGTACGTTTACTGAACCTAAATTATCCAGTTCCTATATCTGTTGATGAGATATAGCCGTTTTCTATTTCAAAGAAAAATGGATGGCAATACCATTTGAAAAGGGCGGTGCTTACTGAGTCTACATTCAGTACTGATGATGCCGAACATCAATAGTCTACCCTCCAAAGTTCGCGTCCCTAGCTCTTATCATTTTCTAGAAGCATTGTTAAGGACGGGCAGATCTTGATCTATGCATTATAGATTTAATTGTGTCTTACTCTCCTCCGTCTATATATGTTTAGTCTTAAACAAGCACACATTATATGTGTAGGGTATAAAAAGGTTTTTCTGTTTTTTCCGCCCCTTTGTATTAATATTCCATTGCATGCTTGTGTGCATTTTTGGTGTATATTTCGATTTGTTTTTCCTACTTAACATACATCAGAAAAGTTAGGAAAAAAATATCAAGATCCCGAATCTTAAGTTGAAATAATATTTACAATAAAAACAGCTGACTTCAATGACATTGAATGTTTTAAAGAAGAAGAACAAAGTATTTGACGGCATGTACACTTACTTATGTTTAACTTTTATGTCGAAGACTGAGACGCACATTCAATCTGTAACTAAATTACTTTCTCTAGAATGACAATCGCCTCGCATATTTTTCTGTTTCACTTTAATTTTGGATAAAGCGTGCCTAATGGCTTCAAAGTGAAAACTACTGAATGACTGAGGGTGGAATTGTTGAAAGGTCAGTGGTACAGGAGAGAGTTTCTCTTCCATTATAGTTTAACAGCAACTAACGAAATTATAGCAAAAGAAGAAAAAAAGGATGAGTATCAAATTGATGAAAATTGTCGCTTTGACAAAGCTTTTAGCTACAAATGGAAACACACATACACACCTATAGAGAAGCTAGAGAGAGAGAGAAACTCACAACATACGTAGTGCTCAACACTAATACAATAATGGAGTAAATCACGAAAAAATAAAAAACAAAACACATAAATTTAAAATAAAATTGGAATAAAGTAACTTCAGCCTTGCCTTAGATAGAATACACTTGGCCCTCGTTTAACACGGGGGTTATGTTCCTAGAAAACATCGTGTTAAGCGAAATCGTGTTGAGGGAAACATGGATTCAGTACAAAATAAGGGGTTACGTTCCTGAAACTCAAAATTGGCAACAAAAAATTTTTTTTATTGTTGAAATTTGGTCTGTTATTATTATATATGTATATGTACAACATTCATTTTTTCAAAATTAAAAGTTTATATTAAATTAAAAAAGTTACTTCATATAAGTAATTAACAGGTTGAACTTTTTAGAAACTCAAAAATGTTAAAAAGCAAGAAGATCATATGTTTATACCCTGCACATACAGTGTGTCAGGGTATATTAAGTTTGTTTGAACGAAATGTATGTAACGCACAGAAGGAAGGGAGGGGGACCCCATAAAGTATATATATTCTTGATCAGGATGACAAGAGAAATCGATTGAGCCCTGTCCGTCTGTCCGTCCGTCCGTCCGTCTGTATTCACCAATGGTTCTCGGAAACTGTAAAAGCTAGAGACTTGAAATTTGGAGGGTAGACTCGTGATGCTTGGCACTACATCAAGTTTAAACGGTTTTGTGCCACGCCCACTCCTTCCCGCCCAACCAGAACCGCCCACTTTTTTAAAACGTTGTAACTCGAACACCCGAAGAGATAGAAACATGAAAGTCGGTATGTAGACTCAGCATGAAGAGCTCTACAAAACTGCATACTACAAATTTTCCCCCTCCCCTTGATTTCTCCTCTCCGAATTGTTTTCTCTCAAAAGCAATATCTCCAAAACTAATAAAGATATGAACATGAAATTTTGTATACAAGCTCAGCAAATATATATCTTTAAAACTGCATACCACAAAATTCCCCTCTGTTTGAAAGTTACCCCTCAATCACCTACAAACTCAAATTTTTCGTAAATTCCACTTTTTTTGACCAATTTACTTGATATTTTGAACACTACTTGTTCGGGCGATGTCAAATCAAAACGTTTTTGTAGATTAAGGGTGTTGCACCGCCCACCATGTGTGCAGGGTATTATATTGTCGAGTATACTCGACTATACCGCCCTTACTGGTTTTATTTATGTATATCAAATTTGAAATGCATTTGGTGGCATAATTAGTTTAAACCGTTTCGTTTCAACATGTTTTTTTTTTTTGGTGGCTCCTTATCAAAAAAATCAGTCTAAATCGTGTAAGAACGAGGTTTTCAGCGTATAAAAAGGGGGAAGGGAACAAATTTGTAACCGTGTAAGACCGAGTTCGTGCTAAAAGAGTCCGTGTTAAGCGAGGGCCAAGTGTACTCTTCATAATAGCAATAGTAAATTAACTTTGTCTTTGCAACGCAAAGAAGGAAACATTTCCGACTATTTAAAGTAACAATCGGTCAAAAATGAGGTTTTTGCTCAATAAACGCTTTGATTTGAAAGCTATTGCCTCAAATTTTTGCACAAGAACATCTTGGACGTCACTAAGTATTAAATATTGTAAATTTGGTGAAGATCGGATAACTATAGCATACATGTAGCTCCCATAGCAACAATCGGTCAATGATTCGATTTTTGTTAGAAAAAATTTTTTGTTCTTAAATATTAACATACACAAAAAAAATGTACATTAAAACGATAGTATTTGGACATCAATATAAAATTTTGTCGTATTAATTTGGCCTTAATACGTACATTATTAAATTTATCCTTTCGAAATATCAAAATGTCATTTTCGAACATTGTTATCAGACAGACGTCGTGGGTTTAAATCCCACTCAACTAAGATCACAAAAATATAAAATATTGTAAAAAAATAGATTGGATGTGTGGTCAAGTCATAACCACCGCAATCTTCTTGAGTCATCTTCATTAGTGTATCCTAGTGTAATATATTAATTCTACCCTGTCATAATAATTTCATTTTTATACCCTGTACACATACTTTGTACCAGGGTATATTGTGTTTGTGCAAAAGCCAAATGTATGTAACGCACAGAAGGAGGGTCGGGGGACCCCATAAAGTATATATATTCTTGATCGGGACGACAAGAGAAGTTGATTAAGCCATGTCCGTGCGTCCTCACCAATGGTTCTCGGAAACTATAAGAGCTAGAGACTTGAAATTTGGTGGGTAGACTCGTGATGCTCGGCAGCAGATCAAGTTTGAATGGTTTTGTGCCACGCCCACTCCTTTTTGAAACCGCTATAACTCGAACATCCAAAGAGATAGAAACATGAAAGTCGGTTTGTAGACTCAGTATTAGTAACTCTACAAAACTGCATACCACAAATTTACCCCCTCCCCTTAATTTCCCCTCCCCTATTATTTTTCTTAAAAAAGCTATATCTCCAAAACTAACAAAGGTATGAACCTGAAATTTTGTATACAAGCTCAGTGATAATACATCTTAAAAACTGCATACCACAAATTTCCCCTCTCTTTGATGACTACCCCGCAGAGGCCAACAAACTTAAATTTTTCGTAAAATCCACATTTTTTGACAGATTTTCTTGATATTTTGAACACTAATTGAATAGGCGACATTAGATCAATATATTTTTGTAGATTGAGGGTGTGGCACCCCCTACCATGTGTGCAGGGTATTATATTGTCGAGTATACTCGACTATACCGCCCTTACTGGTTTTAACTCTGACTTTTTCTCTCAACACGCTAGAATAAAACATGTAGTTTACTTTAAAAATTGTGTCTATTCTTCATAAATTATCCGTGTCCAAATAAAAAATGTTTCTTTAGTTTTAGTATAGTATCAAATTTCGCTGTTTTTCCTTTTATTCGTTTCGTGAAATTTGTTTAGTGTGCATGTTTTTGTTTATTTATAATGACGTCGCTATCAACAAGAGCAACAAAAGAGCACAAACATTGTTTGCATCACAAAACATAATTGAAAAATAATACTCAAACAAACATTCTTACATAGATGTACATACATACTTATGTACACAAATACGATACTAAGATACGAACATAAATGACTTTAAAAAGTGCCAAAGAGAAATAAGACACAAATACTTAAGCTATATGTATATTTTCTTTGTCGACTATGCACATAACTTTTAAAATTGTTTATGTTTGAATTCGTTCGCTAAAAAAATAATTTTTAACGATACATGCTATACTCGTAGATAAACAAGGCTCGTCAAGCTGATCAAGAGTCGGTGTTGTTGCCTTCAATGCAATCTTATGGTTCATGGCAAAGTGAAATGTTTTTAAAATCATTTTCAAGGGTAACGAACAAGAACTGACAGCAAAAAAACAAATTATCGCTTTTTACAAGCTAAATTGTGAAACCAGAATCGCTTTAAATAAGAAAATAAATATATCAGAGAAAAATAAAAGTATGTATAAACACACACGGACAAGTACTTGCAAGTGTGTGTGTTTGTACATAAGGACTTGGACTTTTACGAGAACTTTCTATGGGATATACTCTTTGCAGGTACTAACAAGACATTTCGAAAGAAAAATATGTAATAAGAATATCAAAATAAGGGGAAAATAAAGAGAGACTTAGCAAGGCGCCATGCCGCCATGCGAGCTGCGGCAGCCTTGGCGGCGAATCGGCGTCGTTGTCGCTTTCGTTGCAGGCAAACGGAAACAGTTATGTGGTTACTGACGTCGTCGAATGTGTGCGGGTATTCGCGTGAGGTGGTAAGCAGTTGCAAGTATAATAATGAACATAGGAAAGAGGCAGGTAAATGACAACAATATTAACAGTGACGGCCGTGGCACTGAGTCAGACGCTGCGCTAACACAACCGGAAGTGATTGCGGAAACGCGTTGGCGATATAATACCGTTATGCGCTTGTGTCTCAGTCTGTCTATATGTATGTGTGTGTGTGTGTGTGAGCGGTAGTACCCGAACAATCATGTGTGTGAAACTGTGCGTAGATGTAACATATTTTCTGAAAGTTCATTAGCGTCACTTATATAGCATACCTTTCTGCGCTGTACTGCCGGCATCGACTTACAAACATTAACAATTATTGCAGAACATAGAACGAACGAGAATGTTATTCAAAGCATATTCAATAAACATTTAAGTAATTTCCACGCTATGACAAAGCGCAGAGTATGTGTCGGTCGGTCGATCTGTCGATCTGTCTGTCTTTCTGCTCTGTATGCTAACATATTCATGCATTGTGCGATGCTTATCTCAATGCGCTGGCATTGCCTTTGACCCGTTCACTTTCACACAGCACAGGTTAGACATGTCTAAATACATGCTCGTGACCACATGCATGCCCACTTCAATGCACTTCATCTTACGCAAGGACATGAGCAGTAAACAGTGGCCGGCAAGCTATGCCAAACGCAAAAGTGCTTACTACACGAAGTATTTCTTTTTGCACTCATATAAAAATCGCACAAATTTCAAATTCAAATTCCACATTGCTCCGCCACGAGTTTGGCAGCCAGCTGCCTTTTTAGAGATATCCAGAGCACTGGAACGTCATTTTTGTCTTCACAACATTTGTTTTCACATTGTCGCTTTTAGTTATAGGAAACATTCAACAAAATGTCGGCCAGTATAGCATTTGACAACTTCTGCTTGCATCGGCAAATTATACAACAATCATACGCCAATACAAAGCAGTCGCATTCTGTCGCAAGAAATGTAACGTGCATCAACCGCTCAAAGAAATTTGGCATTGACTTTGCTCAACTTTGCTCAGTTCAGTCTGTGCTGCTCTGTTCTGTGTGTGCAGCTGAGCTTCCCTTGCTTTAGTGTGGCATTGTAGTGGTGCGCAAACACTTAAAATTGGCCTTGTTTTTATTGTTGTTTGGTGCCAGCACAATTCTCATTGTTATTATTGTTGGTCATTGGCAGTGTCATTGCTTGAGTGTCATAGTATGAAAAGTGAATGCTAGATCGAAATCAAGCAATGTCACAGCCACCGAGCTGGCAGATGACATGACCTCAATGAGCGAAATTAACAGAAATTCTCACATCCAATCCTATCAATGTGTGTGTTTGTGTACAATATGAACATGTACTCATCTGTAAATTTGGCCTGCGTTCTTTTTAGTTGCAATTGCCTTTACACATTATTTCATAGATGAACAAACATGCAAACAGACGCCATAGTCGCTTCTCTTAAACATTTGGCATTAAACCGAATGTCACAAAGACAAGATAAATGACTGCGAGGAAGTTGTAATGGCAAGTGTAACCAAAATTTACATCTTTTGATATATGTAATTGTTTTCAAATTAGTCGACAGAGTTGTAGAAAACAAATATGTATATGTACATATATGAATTTCGAAACAGTGTTAATGCAAGTTTTGTTAATAAAAGCTTATTTTTGTGCATACATACATACATATATATGTTTTAAGTCAATGCCGGCAGCGCGACGCATACTTTATTATTGCCTTTCAACAAAGAATCTTCATCATTGAGTATCGAATGCCAAAAAATAAATATTTATATTAAAAAAAAATAAATAAGTAAATAATTAAAAACAAACTAATTTCACACGCTTTTTTGCCCGCCGACTCATCAAAGCTGCCGGTTTTTGTTATTTCTTTTTTTTAATTTCAACTTTTAAATAATTAGATAAGCATGTCGAAATTTGAGCAAAACAAGAATGAACTCTTTTTCCGACGTTGTGGAAGTATGTGTAACATACATATATAAATGCTCTAGTAAATATTATTGAATGTACCTATAAGAAAGTCCATACGAGAAAGGGCACCGCCCATATTTATGAGGAAACAACGGTTTTCTAATATAATAAATACGATTTCAGACGATCAGTTCATTGAAAGTTTTAAACGTTTGCTATAGTTTGAAGACTTGTCTGTGCTGTTCAGTGCGATATCTGCAATAAGGTCTGTGATTGATAACATATTGTCGTTGCCTTTTGAATCGTTTATACGAATTAAATTACTTAAAAGTTTATTCTGTTTGAGCTAAATGCAAATCCAGAAAAATTTTTATATACAAAATACTTAAACATTTTTTTACTATGTGTATTAATGCTTACGTAAAAAGTGTATAAAAACTACGGACAATCACTAAATCTGTTTGATGCAACACAAAGAATTGACCTCAAATAAATTACAATATTTGCGCTTATACTACACACATGTGCGACAGATTGATTCAGATCAATTTTGTATATAATATACATACATACATACATATGTATAAAACAAATGTCTATGTTAAGAAAATAAGTTAAGTGTTGTAGAATGAGTGCATGATTAATGACTGCATCTCAATTGTTCTCTATTTCTCTCTCACTAGCCATTATATGTACATACGTATGTCTTAGAAAAATGCATGAAGTTTTATATTTGGCGTAGTTTACTTCTATCAGCCAGAAATTTTGAACTTCATTTATTGTATATTGGTATAAAAAATAACGTTTGCCGTTAAGATTGACACTGGGGCTGTGTCGTGTTTAAACTTGGAGATTACTTTTATTTTTTGAAAGTTTATTGTTTTGTAAAGTTTATGGTCGAAGTTCGGGTCGTTGAGGCTTGTGCGTTTGTTTACTGAGCAGTTCGTTCACTCGGTCAGTGACTAAGAAACGAAATGTTGCTCGGCTTATGCGTTGCAACTTATCCGCTTCAATTTGGACGCTTATTTCAAGGAATGGCAAATGTGGTTTGATTTTGTAAAAAACTATAGTTGAAATTTCTGACTTCTCGATGCTTAATTGGAACTGTTCGCACCGGCACCCTCTAACGTCAATTACGCAAATCTGTGTGCGTGCTTTGAAATTAACATGAAAAAGTAAAGCAACAAATCGTTAATTTCGCTTTCGTTAGAACTAATCTGTTAATTTGTTTCTGCCGCTGGCGCAATCACAGAGGCTCTCAACCGATGCTGATATCTAGTTGACTGCAGAGTTGTTGGTGCTAATTTGTGTGCGCATAATTAGCGAACGTTGATGAATATCTCAATTTAATAAGAGAGTTTCCAGTTTGATGTTTTTTTTTTGTTTTTTTTTTTGATTAACTTAAAAATGTTGTCATGGTTGTTGTTATTGTTGTTGGTGTTGTCATGTTTTGACGCTTTGCTCAAAGTCAGCGTCATTGCGTCGCTATCGTGTTCACTTAAAGCTTATGACAACAACAAAGCGCCTCATATCGTTGAAGAATTTATTGAATGCGTTCCATCATCATAAAAAAATAAACAATTGTTGATATATTCGTGTGTGTGTGTATGTCAGTGTGTGCGTTTGTCAGTACTCTTTCTTCATGGTTTATCTTATCATGTATTTTTGCTGTCTTGGTTTCATTTTATTATTTTATTTAAATTTTTCTTTCTTATTTTTTTTTTTTTTTTTGGTTTTCAAAATTTAGGTGACACAACATTTGTCTAAAAGTGTTACAGCCATCAAAATGCTGCGCTACAAGGTTTAAGGTCAACTAACGCCTTTTTTTAATCTCTCAATAATACAAACACACACACACACTCATACACAGACGGATATTCATACATATTAAGGTATGCGCACACAAATAGATCAAAGAATTATAACAATAACGGTTTTGCATATGTGTACTTATGTATATACTATGTATGTATGTGTGTGCGCTCTCGCGCTATTCTTCTTTGCTTCTGTAATCATGGCTTGCAACTATTATCGGAGCAGGGCGTTATCATATTTACGAGTAATTTACAGTTATCGTCTAATTTTGAAAATGGAAAGACTTAAGGCCAAACAGCACAAACGATCGCACACACATTCATGTGTCTTCTCTTTCTCACCCTCTTTGCTCTTTTGCTACTTGTCGCGCCCTCTGTGTGGTTGTGTGTGCGCTTATCAGCGATACGATAACGACGGTCGTCGCATTTGTGCGCTGACATTTAAGAATTAGAAGTGCAAAAAATTAATTTTATTTATTTTGTAATTGTTGTTATTGTTATTGTTGATGTTGTTGTTGTTGCTGTTGCTGTTGCTGTAGTTCCTGATGCTGCATAATTTTATAATTTTGCTCATCTGGCACTTGCTTACGTTCCACCACGCTTCACACTACACTCTACCAGCGCTTAGTAATTCTCTATGACTCTTTCTCTCTCTCTCTCTCTACCTTGCTATTTTCCACATAAACTCTAACTTTCATTCGCAGTCGTTTGCTGCTCACGCTCGCCGTTTATTGTCGCTATCGCTATTGTCGTTGCTGTCGCCACCAACGTCGTTGTCTATCCGTCGTCGCCTGTCGCGCCAGCGTAAAATTTTTCCTCGCATTTAATTTTTCAGATTTTTTTCTAATTCAAATCAGTTCCCTCAGTCGCATCAATTCAATCGCTGACCACGTTCGTTCGCTGCCGCGCTCGTTTGTTCGTCTGTCGCGGATGTCTGATTTGCTAATCTCTCCTTTTTGTTTTTTTTTTTTTTAATATTTGATTTTGTTTTATTTTGTTCTATGCAAATTATTACGCCCGCGCTATTCGTAATTCGTAAATAATTTTAATGTCGTGTGCATATTTCAACTTTGCATTTTATGTTTTCGCCGTTCACACTTCAGCTTCTTACAATTGAAACGGTTTTTGGTGCCGGCCCAAAAATGTCATTTGTAAAATTCGTTTGTGAGTTATGAATATAATTAGTTTCATTTATTCGTTTTTATAAAAATATAAATGTAACAAAACAAGCATAAAAAAGTGAAAAAAAAATGAATTTAATTTCTTTAATTTTTGGTATGTTGATCAACAACAGTTATTTTAAGAGTTTTGTTTATCAGGTCAACTCGTGAGCTTCGATGTGTTAATTTGCACAAGTTAGCACTTAAATGTGTTTTATTTTTTAAATCCATTCTATATTTCAATCAATAAAGCAGTGTTCATACTTTGTCTACTGTTAATAGAAAAAACAAGCTTCGAACAAAAAACAAAAGATAAAGGTAAAATTTGGCTGTGTTGAACAATGGCTACGTTTTACACATGGGTGTGTGCTGGAAATCGCAGAAATCGGTGCCTCCCCAACAACGACCCAATTGCATTTCGATGTGTCAGAATTCTCTTTACTTATGAAATCGCCCGTAACTTTAAAGGTGATTTGGTAAAATTAAAGCTTATCTGAAGTTGTTATAAACAAACTATGTACCAACAAATAAAGTTTGAAGTTTTTCTTAATAGTTTAAGAAATTTGTTATTTCATTGATTTTCATTGATTAATTTAAATTTACAAAAACCTCTTTTGAATTGAAGCAAATTCGCCCGAACAGCCAAAAGAACAATTTTCATGCTATGTCAATCTGCATGCATTTATTTTCAAAGATTGAATTGTGGATTTCATATTATTGTAATTAATTGAATTATTTAAATAATGTGCTGGTGTACCAATGATCTTTTTGGTACAAGTTGGCATTTTACAACGTAATACAGAAAAAAAGGTCTGCACAATTTATAAACAATTATGTTGTACTTTACAATGAACATATAAAAAGACATTCTTCCCAGCAGTTCTCATTGTGTCAATTGTCCCTTTTTCGATGGTCTAGACTATTTCTCAACTATCGAATTTAGATCAAAATTTAGACAGTATCAAATTATATAGAATACTTCTATGAGCAAACTAGTACTCAACTGTCGAATTCGAAACTAGTACAAGAACTTTACCACACCAGTCTAACAAATAAAATGTCAAGCTGACTTATTTTCGTCATTTGGAAACTAGTTTTCAACTAGTGAATTTGGGTCTAGTATTTGAACCAGACAAAGGTAATGCATAAGAGCACCAGTCTGAAAAAACTATTTCAAATAAATAACATTTATCAAATATCAAATGTTTCTATGCCGCCTGTTGTAGCTCTGAGTTTAGTGTGTTGGACTATAATACCGAAGGTATGAGGTCCGAACCCCAGCGCCACCGGAATTTAAATGTTTATGAAATTAATTGTTATTAACAATAAATAATTAAGTTATTTAAATAATCAATTATAATTAATAGTAAAAAAAAACAATTACGATGGTTCCATTTTATTTTTTTCGTATACCCCAAACAGGTATGGCAGGACTAGTTCGGTAACTAGACGGAATTGGTAGAATTGTGACAATTGACCCCTGCCTAAACCATCCCTTAGTAAAACTTACTAGTTGAAAGCCAGGAGAGAAGATTGAGCTGAAACTAGTAGTGTTTACACTCGAACTAGATCGAAGAACCGCTGGGTTATTTTCCATTTTATTGAACGTGAATTAGTAATTGTTATCATTTGACGAAAATATCAGGCAAATAATCGTAAATTTGGTTGAATCGTATTTTTGGGAATATACACAATTCTGTTGTAGAGTTTAAACTATTGAAAATCAATTTTCGATATACAGTTCAGTAATTAAGAAGTTCTACCTGGAAAGTTTGGCGGGAGTTTTGAAAATTCGCTTCTATATGGATTTTGGGCTGCTCTTTCCCAATTTTTACTTTTCGACATTCTATCACCGCCGCCATTTTGAAAAAATTACGTCTAAAATCACTTTTTTTTTTTACTTATTTTTTGGCAAAAACTTTCCAAACTTAATTAAACTAGTGAAAATTTCCTACAAATTATTTTCTAACCTTTTTTTTCGTAAGACTAATAGTTTAGGCGTCCGAGCGCCGCAAAGTGTACAACTTTGGTTTGCGTTTTCATACATTTTGTAGAAGCCAATTTTTAAAACTCCCGCAAAACTTTCCAGGTAACCCCTTTTTTTACGACTTACTTACTCTACTAATATGAAATCGCCCGGACTACTAGTATACCAACTTGATCACTCAACTTCTAATCCGTCGGGTGATTTCCAGGACATACCTGCATAACAGCCAAGTAGTTCGCCAAACTAATACAGAACTAACGTTTGAACTAGTTCATATGTAAACAGTACTAGTTACAGCTCAATCTACTCTCCCTGTTTTCAACTGGTGAGTTTTACTATGAGATCTCATAGGCAGAGTTAAATGTGTCGATACGACATTTTGTTTTGTAGACAGATGTGATAAACCACCATCTGCGACTAATTTTTGTATTAGTTTTGAATTCGACAGTTGGCTACTAGTTTGCTTAAAAATTAAAAATAGTTAGTTTTCCTATTTGTTAAAAAATCCTTGAACGTTGAAAAGTGGTAAAACACCATTTTTCATTTTTAAATCGTCGCCATTTTGTGAAAACATTTTAAGTTTTTTTACCCGAGGTAGGGGCTATAGCGATATCTTTCGTGAGAATAACGGCGTTTTTTTTTTATTTCTGAACACTACAAAGATTGGAATCATGTCAAACACTTTTTTGTCTCCACTTCGCGACATCATAAATCGATGAATTGAAATGTTATTTATTTTTTTGGGAAAAATTTTCATGTATTCTTTAAATATCAATAAATATTTTGTAAAAAACTGGATATTCGGGGGTGTCACAGAAATCTGTAGGATTTTTCGAAGACGAATTTTTCAAATTCTCTATTTGGTGTCACAGAAAATCTCTGATATATTGTATTTCGAGCATTTGTCTTCGAATATTCGGCATCCCGCAGCAGAGTTGCGTACAAAGAAGAATATAGTAATTTATTTATGCTTATTTCATTGTTTTCCTCATCAAATTGAAACAATTGTGTTTTTAATTTAATAATATACAAAATAAGAATCTTATAAAAGTATTAATTGTAAATTTAAATACAATTATGTATATTGCAGTGCGCCAAATTTTACAATTGTTTTGACAATCCTATTCTTTCCTTTGCTGTGATTGGCAAATGTTTCAAATAAGTTAAAAATTCAAATTACTCCAAAAGTGATATTAAATAATCAATTATATGTGCAAACTAATAAATAAAGTTAAGGAGACTGTTCCACATTGCAGCAATGCTAGCTAACAAGTTTATGTTCTACGGAAAACACACCGCACTTTTTTAACTCTTCTTCTTCGCATTTGTTCATTCAAAAATGTTCACTTGCCAACTTACACCAACAGCGTTGTTGATACTTTTACGAGTTTGATTAAACATTTGAAATACAACAGCATTTTAATAACAATTTTTAGATGATTTTAACAATTTCATTAGTTCAATTCGAATATACTTTGTAATCTTCGAAAATAAATGCAAACAGATTCGCAAGGCACGAAACTGATTGTGTTTGCTGCTCGAAAAAAATTGCTTGATGTGAGAAGCCTTTTCTTAAAATGAAAATTTATTAATGAAAACATGTAAAGTAACGAATTGTTAAATGCAGATTAATGAGGAATACCATAAAATTTATTTCTTCATTCATAACTATTTATAACAACTTAAAATAAGGCTTAATTTAATCGAATCCCTGAGGGTATAGTCAGAGATTTTGAAATACTGAAAATTTCCCTTTTAGAGATTTTCTGTAACACCAAAATTTCCCTTTTGGTTGTTTTTGGCATCAAATCACTTGTAAGAGATTTCTGTGACTCCTCCATTAAAAACGTTTTAGTAATTTTTTTTTAAATTTACTAAAAAAATGTACTTGTTGGAAAATAATTCAATAAAAATGTGGAATCTTGTTTCTTGTTAATGTTTTCTATTGAAATTGATTGAATTAGTTGCTCATTTACTTTTTTGGCTTTGTTTTTTCTCGGTAAACAGTCTCGTCGACAGTCAGTCAGCTTTACGGCAATGCCGCCGGGTGTTCTAGTCAATGACAGCCGCACAAATTCCACCGATGATATACAAATCGCCCTGGCACCGCATATCCAAACCTATCTAAGTCAAACGGGTCGTCGGCACTCGTGTTGCAGTGTCATGTTGCCAGTGGCATTCGAACGTGCCGCCTCCAAGTCATGGCTCGATCCCAAATTTGATTCGGCTGTTCTCGAAGAACAGTATCAAGCCAGCGTATTTCCGCATGTGCGCATGCGTTACAGGTAAGTGACAATGAAAAAATTTCAATAATGTAAAACTTCAGTTTGATCGAATCGAATATGCCCATATATACATACATATATGTATAAATATATAAGTCCCTTATATGGTCGATTTTTTTTTTTTGCATTTTTGAAAACGCATTCCATATCTTTTACTTAACCTTATAAAAAATTTCAGCTTCGTATATTAATTTTAAAACGTGCCGACTGAGCCCTTAAGTTCAATGAAAGAAGATTTTAGATGTTTTTTTTAATACAACTGGGGAACGCCAAATAATCAAATTTTAATTGAATATTATTGAAAAGACAAATTTAAGTATTGCGTTTTATTACCAAAAAGATAAACTTTATACAATACTAATCAGGATACTTCCTTTTCAAAGTTTCTTTTTTACAATTTGATTTGAGCTTTAACTCAATTTATTTCACTTCGCGGATATTGAAAAATGAAACTGCGAGAACTTGGCAGATAGATGGTTATTTAACACCCGTTATTTGGTGATTTGTCTCACCCATCAAAAATATAGTTTTTGTATTGCTCGTATGTTACACCATAGGTGCTGGTGTAACTTGATTGAGAAAGTGTTCCAATGTTACATTAAAGACGCAGGTGTACCTTGCATGTTTTGAACGCAAGTCGGCACGTGTTCCTGTGCTCCAAAAAAAAAAAAACAGTATGGACGCTATAGTCGAGTATACTCGACAATATAATACCCTGCACACACAGTAGCCGGTGCAACACCCCAAATCTACAAAAAAAATTTTGATTTGACATCGCCCGATCAAACAGTGTTCAAAATATCAAGTAAATCGGTCAAAAAATGTGGAATTTACGAAAAATTTGAGTTTGTAGGTCATTGAGGGGTAACTATCAAAAAGAGGGGAATTTTGTGGTATGCAGTTTTTAAGATACGTACATACTGAGCTTGTCTACAAAATTTCAGGTTCGTATCTCTAATAGTTTTGAAGATACGGCAGTTTTAAGAAAACAACCGGGGGAGGGGAAACGAAGAGGAGGGGGAAAAATTGTGGTATGCAGTTTTGTAGTGCTACTTATACTGAGTCTACATACCGACTTTAATGTTTCTATCTCTTTGGATGTTCGAGTTATAGCGTTTTAAAAAAGTGGGCGGTGCTGGATGGGCGGGAAGGAGTGGGCGTGGCACAAAACCGTTCAAACTTGATCTGCTGCGGAGCATCACGAGTCTACCCTCCAAATTTCAAGTCTCTAGCTATTATAGTTTCTGAGAACCATTGGTGAATACGGACGGACAGACGGACGGACATGGCTTAATCAATTTCTCTTGTCATCCTGATCAAGAATATATATACTTTATATAGTCGCAAGTGCATATTTCTGTGCGTTACATACATTTCGCTCAAACAAACACAATATACCCCGATACACAGTATGTGTACAGGGTATAAACAGTAAGGGAGCTATTTTCAGCTTTGCTGAAACTTATATACTCTTGCAAGCATTTGGAAAATACGTATTATAGTTTTGCCAATAAGAACTATATAAGTTTATAAAGATAAAGGGGCGTAGCCCCGCCCATTTTCTACTTTTTTTTAAAGAATACAATGCAATCATTCTACACTTCATTTTACGATTTTCTATCTCGATTTTCTAAATCACATTTTTAAGTTTTTCTCTATATGAGCGGTGCCACGCCCTTATGTCCGATTCTTATGAAACTTTGTAATATGGTCAAGGATTCCTAAACTGCAAGGTTTCATCTGTTTATAGTTGAAAACAAAAAAGTTTTTTCTAACAAAAACCGAATTTTTAACCGATTGTTCCTATGGGAGCTATATGCTATATTTATCCGATCTTCAGCAATTTTGCAGTGAGCCTTAATTTACGTCCGAGATGTTCTTGTGCAAAAAATTGGGGCGATAACTTGAAAAACAAAGAGTTTATTGAGCAAAAACCTCATTTTTGACCGATCGTTCCTATGGCAGCTATATGCTATAGTATTCCGATCAGGCTGGTTTCTACATGCAAACTGCCTGCAATGAAAAGAAAATTTTCTGCATTAAAATTTTTTTGGTAACTTCAAAACTCTGGGAGGAGTTCGCATTGAAACAGACAGACGGACAGACAGACAGACGGACATGGCTATATGAACTCGTCTCGTCGAGCTGATCAAGAATATATATACTTTATATAGTCGGAGATGTCTCCTTCTCTGCGTTGCAAACTTCACGACAAAGTTAATATACTCTTGCAAGAGTATAACCAGTAAGGATTGGAGTCGACAGTACTCGACTTCGACATACCCTGTACCTTCAATTAGTAACGCCTGTTGTAGGGCGTTGGCCCGCCCACTTTTTAATCGAAACAGATTTCCTTTCCGTTCAATATCATACATACTAATTTTTGCTCTTCTAGACCAATTCGTTACAGAGATATAACGGTTTTCTATTTTGGCAATATGTGGGCGTGGTTACGCCCATTTTATATTTGAATCTTACTATACTCCACCCCAAAAGCATACATGCAAAGTTTCATTCTTGTAGGTTGTATGGTTCTTGAGATATGAGCGTTTGAAATTTTTACTATATAGGGGCGTGGTCACGCCCATTTTTTTTTTTTTTTTTCTTAAGGTTTGAGTCAGCTATATACACACCAAATTTGGTGTTCCTATCACAAAAGACAACGCAGAAAATACGACTTTTGTACTATTTTACCCGAGGTAGCTTCAGTTATTTGCCCCTCACCCCTAAACTAACTCAAAAAGGGGGAAGCCAAAATAAACTTGATCTGCGTAATGAATCACAAAATCGAACTGCGAAGAGCTTTTGGTCCTATCTATTATAGTTTCCGAGATCGACGCGTTCATACAGACAGACGGACGGACGGACAGACGGACATGGCTAAATCGACTTTTCTTTCGATACTGATCAAGAATATATATACTTTGTATAGTCGGAGATGTCTCCTTTAAGGTGTTACATACATTGTCGACGTGCACAAAACTAATATACCCTTGTACCATAAGGTACAGGGTATAAAAATCATAGGTGTGTTTTAGAGTAGACTGAACAAAACTAGCCCACAAGCGTTAAAAAATAAGAACATTGCAAAATAAGGGACACCCTTATATATATTCTTGATCAGTATCGAAAGAGAAGTCGATTTAGCCATGTCCGTCTGTTCGTCCGTCCGTCAATTTAATTTTGCTAAGTTCGTTTCGTCTGAACATCAATAAAATTCGGTGCATGCTGCAACAACACCGAGTCGGAAAATGTTTACATCTTTAAAATTGAATTAAAAATTTTCGATTTAACTGACTGACGACACTTGCTAAACTATGTCTACATCTATTCTGCAACGGGCGCACAGGCACATGACACTTCGACCAAACACATGCCCCAAAAATTTTAAATTTCAAATGCTAAAATTTAGCATGCTTTTGAGCATAATTGACACATTTCAAGCGAACATGCGGCACTACATTTCCAATCGTTGTTTAACAGCGCTATGGTCACACTGCTAATACTCAGTTGGTACCTGTTAGGATGGTTGCCAACTTAGCTGTTTCCCCCCTAAATTTAGGGAGTTTTTGAATTGAATGGGATTTTTAGGGGTGCTATATTTTTAGGTTTTTTTATACTTTTCACGTATGTGAAATAGTATACTAATTTTGTCACGAAGTTTGTAACAGATCGAAATATTCATTTCCGACTATATAAAGTATATATATTCTTGATCAGGACGACAAGACGAGTTGATTTAGCCATGTCCGTCTGTCTGTATATATACGATCTCCTCCCACAGTTTTGAAGATATTGAGCTGAAATTTTGCACAGAGACTTTTTGTTTGTGCGACTCATTTGTCGGATCCAGCCATATCGGACCATTGGAATTGGTAGCCCCCATACGAAAAGAAGAAAAAAATGAAAAAAATTTGAATCGTTGTATGGAAAACTTTTCTGTTTTGTAAGATAGAAAGCTGAAATTTTAAACATAGTAGTTTTACATAATCCCACTAAATGCTTGAAAGTTTCATTGAGATCGGGCAACTGGAACTGGAATCTGCCATACAAAATGAAGAAGAGGAAGAGAAGCAAGATTCACGTCGTTGTATGGAAAACTTTTTTGTTTCTTAATTAATTGACTTTAAACTTCACACTTATGTTCTTGGGGAGGCATTAAAACTATTTTGACAAAAATGGTTATGGTTACGCACACTTTTAGCAAAAATCAAAAATTTGCATATCTCCGGCACCCAATGAGCATAAACAATGAAAATTTGTATATAGGCTAATAAGATGAAGAGAAAGTATATTCAGTCAAAAAAGTGGGCGTGGCACAAGAAAGTGCGTGAAAAGTATATAAGCTTCAGCCTTGCTGAAGATAGCGTCCTTACTGGTTAAATTTTGTTATTATCATAATAAAGGTGTTCACGCCCAACTCGGTGACGGACCATTCATTCATTCAACGAAGTTATGTCTAAAGGAGATTTGAAGACCAGTCTGAAAAAACTGTTTCAAATAAATAAAATTTATCAGATATCAAATGTTTCTATGTCGCCTGCTGTATTTTTAAGTTTAGTGTGTCGCACTATGAAACCGAAGTTATGAGATTCGAACCCCAGCGCTACCGAAATTTAATTGTCATTAACAAAAAAAAAATAAAGTTATTTAAATTTTCAATTATAATTAATAGTAAAAAAACAGTAAGGACGCTATCTTCAGCAAGGCTTAAGATTGTGTACTCTTCACGCCTTTTTTCGATTGAGTCTTATTTCTCTTTATCTTAATAGCCTATATACCAATTTTCATTGTTTTTGCTCATTGGGTACCGGAGCTATGCAAATTATTGATTATGGCTAAAAGTTGGCGTAGCCATGCCCATTTTTTTTCATGGGTCCCTTAGAACATAAGTGTGAATTTTCAAATCAATTGGTTGAGAAACAAAGAAGTTTTCCTTCATTTTGTATGGCAGGTACCAGTTCCAGTTGTCCGATCTCAATGAAACTTTCAGGCATTTAGTCGGACTACGTTAACCTACTATGTACGAAATTTCAGCCCTCTATCTTCCGTATGGGAACTACCAGTTCCAATGATCCGATCATGCCGGTTCCGACAGCATATAGCTGCCATAGGAACGATCGATAAAAAATGTGGAATTTACGAAAATTTTATGTTTATAGGTCTTTGAGAGGTAACAATGAAAGAGAGGGGAATTTTGTGGTATGCAGTTTTAAAGACTTATATTTACTGAGTTTGTATACAAATTTGAGAGTTGTACCTTCAATAGTTTTGGAGATACAGCAATTTATAGAAAACAACAAGGGAAGCGGAAATAAAGAGGAGGGGGGAAAATTGTCGTATGCAGTTTTGTAGAGCTACACATACTGAGTCTACATACCGACTTTCATGTTTCTAACTCTATGGATGTTTGAGTTATAGCGATTTAAAAAAAACGGTCGTGCTGGTTGGGCGGAAAGGAGTGGGCGTGGCACAAAAAAAAATAAACTTGATCTGCAGCCGAGCATCACGAGTCTACCCTCCAAATTTCAAGTCTCTAGCTTTTATAGTTTCCGAGAACCATTGGTGAATACAGACGGATATGGTTCAATCAATTTCTCTTGTCGTCCTGATTAAGAATATATATACTTTATAGGGTCCCCCTGCCCTCCTTCTGTGCGTTACATACATTTCGCTCAAACAAACACAATATACCCCGATACACAGTATGTGTACAGGGTATAAAAAGTGCGTCCCTCCTAGATAGATCTGCTGGAAAGTAAAAAAGGTTAGGTTGCATTTTCCAATGGCACAAGTGCAGCTGCAGGCTGCTGCAGCTGAAGTAAACATTTTTATAATCTTGAAATATTAATAAATAATAGGGTGTGTACTTCCTTGGGGGGCAAGCGGGGGGATACACTTAAAACTTTACCTAAACTTTGTAATACACAACAAATACGAACTAAAGAAGACGCACTTCTTTAAAAAAGATCTACACAAGACACAGCACAAATTATTTATGTATTTATCTGTATAAATAAAGTATATACCATTATGAACAATGCAATCGTATTTGATTTACCCCTGTTTTATAGTTTATTTTAAGTTTTTAAATTCGGTGTGTTGCACTGCACTGCTGTCAAATGGCAAATACGTAAACATGTGCTCACTCTTTTCATTCTTTTTTTAGAAAATCCCGTTGGAAATATCAAAAAATCGGTATTGTGTCATTATGTTTGGACAATCCGCTGATCGAAAACCCGGTTTTCGATGGAATAGCTCAAAATCAATTTTTTTTTTTTGGCCTATGGCAGCGACCACTGTGCAGCGTGCTGATTTTTCGCAGTATACAACGGTTTGCGTAGTTTTGCACGCTTTGCTCATTCTTAAATTTGCACATTCGTAACGATTTCATAAATTTTCTATTTGGAATATATCAAAAAAAGATTGAACGGAACATATTACCGATAGCTCAAAATTTTTGTTATGCATCAGTTCATAACCTTCTTGTATACTGCAAAGTGTTTATGAATTCGCGCATCAACGGTATGAGTTATGGTTTTATGAACACGATGCATTTGGGATGCCCAACAGTATGGCATTCAAGAAAAACCCCCTCATTCAGGTATAGTTTGATTTTCTTCGCTGTTGTTGCAATTATCGCGTATACGCCTACGAGAATAAGCATACATGCTTGACTTAATTGGTTAATTAAGCGAAATACCTCGCATATTGCGTTGTGTGCATTCAAGCATCGACATCAATCTAAAGAAGAAACAGGAGCAGAAGTAGTATGTAATGTGGGTATGTTAATGGAACGATTTTTGGCTGTCTTTATATACATATCGCACATGTTTAACTAAACTGTCACAACTCAAAAAAAATGAATTTTCAGGAAACGCAAAAAACTGCTTTAGTGACAATGACAACCTTATGGAAATGCAATATTTAAAAGATGCATAACTCTGTTTCTAAACCAGATAATTACACCACATCTTTTGTGGTGATAGAAATGCATACGATAAAAAGTTTTTACATGAAACCTCGAAAATGAAAAAATTTGAGTTGTGACAGTTTAGTTAAACATGTGCGATATGCTTGTGTATGTGAGTGTGTACAAAGTGCCACAAGCTCAAACATTTGGGTTTTGGAAATTATTTTTGAAATGCAGTCACTGCAGTCCAAAGTGCTGCTGTTAGGCACACACATACAATCACAGTACACAGTCAATGCCAAAACTAGTTGTGTCTGCAAAATGTCAACACAAATTTTAGCCCACAAAGTCACATGCACACACACACTCACAAATACACCAATACAGAGAACACAGTAAACACAAATTTAAACGTTAGACAATTTTTAGAATCTTAGAAAATTTTATTTAAATCCTCTTAAACCACATAATTAAAAAACAATATCAAAAAAAAGAACAATAATGCCTAAATTACTACAACAGTAATTTCTATTGTTCGTTTACACAAAATTCGTCGTTACACGAAAAAAAAGAGAAAGGAACAAAAAGCTTCCAATGAAATAAACATTCTGGCATCATGTTACATGTTCTGCTACTGACATTAACGTTGATCGCCTGCGGGCGCATCTACAACGAAGGCACCGTTTTCACGGAGCGCATCGTACTCGAGAATCTTTGGATGTTCGTCGCGTTTCGGCTGATATACGAAATGAGTCTAATCAATCGATTGCACAGTCTTCTACAACGCTCTCTCGCCCATAGACTGGGACGTCGTATCGCTCTAACAATAATTGCGACAATAATCGCCGTCTGGCTGACCAATGATTGCACGCTCTCTGCACGCATGTTGAGGTCCGCGTCTACATCGGTGACATACCGTGAGTTGTGGCAGAAGTTTGAACTTGCCAGTGAATGCCAACAGCAATTGCACGATGTCGATAGTAAATCGGCAATAAAATATTTTGATTAGCATAATTAAAATAAATACGTCATCATTAGTTCAAGTGCAAGGAGAACTGAGGTAGAGCCGATGATTTTGAAGGCTTATAAGACTTTGGAAATATGTAATCAGAGAGAAATGTGAGCATTCAATGATAATAAAGTCAACGAATATTAACGCGGACATTATTATTCATATAATTTTATATAATGGCTAAATTTTTAGGCTAGATCAACTGAACTCATCCTTGGCACAAATCCTTGCATCAATTACGATCGATTTGAAAAAAAAAGAAACCAGTAAGGACGCTATCTTCAGCCTTGCTGAATATTATATGCTCTTCACGCCCCCTTTTTTGTACAACGGTAATTTTTTCGATCGAATCTTATTTCTGGAAAACACATTCAGTGCTGTGCAAAACCTGAGCAACTTTATTTTCTCTCATAAAGAAAGTTGTCTAGAACTCTTGAAAATACTTCCCGGTTAACCACAAATGGATTTATTTATAAATTGATATGTCCCCTCAAAATCCCCCACAACACTTCATTAACTTTACTTTATCAACAGTGAATAAATCACAAAAACTAAATCAAGTCAAAAAACTACCTGTGCAAAACCTGAGCAACTTTTTTAACATTTTGCTTTGCACCCATTATTTTTTATAATATCAGCACATTTACGAGACATCAACTCAATAATATTGGAAATAAAAGTTAGTGTTATGTTTTCCCGCTATAACTTCCCCTCTTTCGTCAATTTTGAATCGTTCTTATTCCGTACTATCCATCCTATTTCACGAAAAGGACCAACAAAATCACGATAGAAGCATGGCATTATGATAACAATTCCTCCTCCATACATCTGGACACTTTTACAAATGAGTGGATTTACTTTTCCATTGGTTGCAGACCTAAGCTTTTGTATGACCTTAAGATACAAGTTCTAAGTAATTAATAACTTAATTATAAACTTCAATTAACATATTTTTTACCAAAATTTTACCATGAACATGTTTATTGATCATTTAACAAGTGGAAACGTATTATTTTTAATGGTAAAAGCTAGTTAAACTTTTACTTAAAACTTATAACTTAAGAGCATACAAAAGTTTAGATCTGTTTCCAATAGAAAAGTAAATCCACTCATTTGTAAAAGTGTCCAGATGTATGGAGGAGGAATTGTTATCATAATGCTATGCTTCTATCGTGATTTTGTTGGTCCTTTTCGTGAAATAGGATGGATAAAAAATTCAAAATTGGCGAAAGAGGGGAAGTTATAGCGGGAAAACATAACACTAACTTCAATTTCCAATATTATTGAGTTAACGTCTCGTAAATGTGCTGATATTATAAAAAATAATGGGTGCAAAGCAAAATATTATAAATGTTGCTTAGGTTTTGCACAGCTGTTTTTTTTCTTAAGATGATTCTGTTTTTCGTGATTTATTCACTGTTGATAAAGTAAACTTAATTAAGTATTGTGGGGGATTTTGAGGGGACATATCAATATATAAATAAATTCATTTGTGGTTCACCGGGAAGTATTTTTAAGAGTTCTAGACAACTTTCTTTATGAGAGAAAATAAATTTGCTTAGGTTTTGCACAGTACTGTACATAAAGTCGTATTACCCATCAATATCTCACATTTCATTGGTTTGTAAAAATCACGAAATTTCTGTTTTTCAAACTTGTTTACAGAATATCTTAGAAACTACTGGACCGATCTTGTTGAAATTTGACAAGGATATTCTTAGGAATCCAATCTATCATGTACTAAATGGTTTTTTTGATTGAGTGCGCCATCGGGTGTTATACAATTTTTTATCTCAATAATTCAAGAAAAAAGAGTTTCATCTTTAGATTGGATTCCTAAGAATATCCTTGTTAAATTTCAACAATATCGGTTTCTAAGATATTCTTTAAACAAGTTTGAAAAACACAAATTTCGTGATTTTTACAAAACATTGAAATTTGAGATATTGGTGGGTGATACGACTTTTTGTATATGTTTTCCAGAATCAGCACATCAAAATACGTATGAATTAGATGCAATTATTGAAAAAGTTTTTACAAACGGTATTTTAGTCGGCCTGTGTATTTATGGTTATACAATTGAAGACTCTGTGCAAAATTTCAGGTCGATAGCTCCAAAATTGAGGGAGGCTTTTGCATACATGCAGTCAGACGGACATGGCTATATCAACTCGTCTTGTCGTCCTGATCAAGAATATCTATTCTTTGTATAGTCGGAAAGGTCTCCTTCTGGGCGTTACAAACTCCGTGACAAAGTTATAATGCTGTCCAAATACGTGAAGAGTATAAAAACAAATCGAAATGTTTGACTTTAACAACTCGCAAAACGTTGACCTAAAGAATGAATTCAGAGTGACTACAAAATTGGTTCCAAGAATTTGTGTGTGAGGAAGTGCGCATTAATGCGTGTGAGTGTTGGAGTTTATATAAATTCCTTTAATTCCTTTTTTAGCCACCCCGAAATGCTTTCCTCTTCCGACCTAATGAAATTTCCTTTATAATTTTTCAAGCATTTGTATGCCAAGTTATTAGTGGCTTTGTTAAAGACCTGGAATTTGGTGCAATGTACGGCAGACATACGACGACGTGCAGTTTTTTGGTGGCCTTTTAAACGCTTAAGTTTCAGTTGAAAACTGAGCAGCGAGCTTCGACCGTTGCGTGCTGGCACGTCATGAAAACCATAGTACCAAAGTTGAAAACTTTGCGCCGCTCGTACGCCTAAACTATTAGTCCTACGAAAAAAAAGGTTAGAACATTATTTGTTGGAAATTTCCTCTAGTTTAATTTAGTATAGAGATGTTTTTGCCGTAAAATGAGCCAAAATGGAGATATGGTCGAAAAAGTGATTTTGGACGCCATTTTTTCAAAATGGCGGCTCGAGCGGCGGTCGTAGAAGGTCGCAAAGTGGAAATTCGGAAAGAGCAACCCAAAATCCATATAGATGCCAATTTTCAAAACTCCCGCAAAACTTTCCAGGTAAAACTACTTCCTTACTGAACTATACACCTGCTTGATGAATTTGTTTGTTCTCTCTTCACTTTTGTCTTTGCAATTTACGGTACTTAAGTAAAAGTGAGAGTAGGAAGTCGTGCATGAGAGCGAGAAAGCGACACTGTGAAGACAAAGCAAACGTGAATGGGCGTTTGTGGAAAGCGACGAGCGAGTTAAATATTCTCTGCTTGGACACTGTAAATTAACATTAACTATGCTACCTAAAACTTTCAATAAAATGTCAATTCTATGTACATATACATTCATACATACATACATACATATGTATGACTTGTACTCTTTACGTTTGCTACAATGAAACAAAAACCATTTATCTAACAAGAAGAATCCAGGGATACATACATATCGCACATACACTAGAAAGAAAAATTAAAGGATATAAAAAAAAATTTTTATTTTGGAGTCTTTTTTGACGACGAATAACTTGGAAAGTATTGGACGTACAACAAAAGTTAAAAAAACGAAATTGTAGCTCTTAACCTCTAGTTTTCGAATCTAATCACGTTTGTTTTTTATGATGAGAGGTTTAAGATTCATCGTAAGAATTGCAAAAAAAAAAATTGTCATTTTTTTCTTCTTTTTTTGAAACAATATTTCTACAGATGTGGGTTCAAGATGATTGTACCGCCATAACGACCTTATAGGAAATTTCATTACCTTTAATTTGAGTTAATGTGGAGCTCTGTAGCATAATTTTCCGCGGAGTTATCGTCGCTTAAAGCAAAAAAGTCATTGTTGACTTTGCTAATCGATATCTCAAAAACTATTGATGCCACAAAAAATGACAGTAGCTTTTTACGAGCTCCAAGCCATTTGCTACAAAGTGAATTTAGTGAGATTTAATGGAAAAATTTTTTTCAATGTGAAAATTATGGCTGAAAAAAAGTTTAAATTTGTCAAAATTGGCTATTTTTGGATAATTTGGTGTATCTTTGGATATAGTCCATAATGGAAGGAGCCAGACTATAAGTTTTTGACCTTAAGGTACACTGAAAACAACCCAATCATTGTCGAAGCCCAAAAGTTTTGTTTTCTTAGTGTCACGAAGGCTCAAACTTAGCGTTTCCGCGGAACGTAACTAAAACTGTCAATTTTTGAAGAAATCACACTAACGTACAATTTTTTAATTTTTATGCATTTGTTCAACACCAAAAAATTTTTTTTAGCAATAAAGCGAAATTTAATAAATCAAAGATATCAATTAAAGACAAAAATACAAAAAATTAATTTTTTGAAAAAAATTTGTTTTCTTGATTTGCAAAACAAAACCACTTTTAGAAAAACAAATTTTAAAAAATTAATTATGAAAATTATGCTACAGAGCTCCACAGTAACTCAAATTAAAGGTAATGAAATTTCCTATAAGGTCGTTTGTTGTACTTTTGTTGTACGACCAATATTTTCCAAGTTATTCGTCGTCAAAAAAGACTCCAAAATAAAATTTTTTTTTTATATCCTTTAATTTTTCTTTCTAGTGTATTTAACTAAACTGTCACAACTCAAAAAAAATGAATTTTCAGGAAACGCAAAAACCTGCCTTAGAGCCAATGACAACCTTATGGAAATGCAATATTGAAAAGAGGCATAACTGTTTTCGTAAACCAGATAATTACACCACCTCTTTTGTGGTGATAGATATGCTTACGATAAACAGATTTTAAATGAAATCTCGAAAATGACAAATTTTGAGTTGTGACAGTTTAGTTAAACATGTGCGATATGTACATACATATTCTTAATCAGCATTTTTTATACTCTTCACGTTAGTGAATAGTATTATAAGTTTGTGCTGAAGTTTGTAACACATAGAAATATTCACTTGCGACTATATAAAGTATATATATTCTTGATCAGGACGACAAGACGAGTTGATTTATCCATGTCCGTCTGTCTGTATATATACGATCTCCTCCCACAGTTTTGAAGATATCGAGCTGAAATTTTGCTCAGAGACTTCTTATTTGTGCGATCAACTCATTTGTCGGAACCGGCCATATCGGACCACTGGAACTGGTAGCCCCCATACGAAAAGAAGAAGAAAAATGAACAAAACTTGAATCGTTGTATGGAAACCTGTTTTGTTTTGTACGATAGAGGGCTGAAATTGTAAACCTAGTAGTTTTAAATAGTCCCACTAAATGCCTGTTGTTTCTTTGAGATTCGACAGCTGGAACTGGTAGCTCCCATATAGAAAGATCAAGAAAATTTGAATCGTTGTATGGAAAACTTTTTTGTTTTGTAAGATAGAGGGCTGAAATTTTAAATGTATCATTGAGATCGGGCAACTAGAACTGGTACCTGCCCTACAAAATGAAGAAGAGGAAGAGAACCAAGATTCACTTCGTTGTATGGAAAACTTTTTTGTTTCTTAACCAATTGACTTGAAATTTCACACTTAAGTTTTTAGGGAGGCATGAATACTGTTTAGACCAAAAAGGGGCATGGTTACGCCCACTTCTAGCAAAAATCAATAATTTGCATATCTCCGGTACCCAATGAGCAAAAACAATGAAAATTGGTTTATAGGCTAATAAGATGAATAGAAAGTAGATTCAGTCAAAAAAATAGGCGTGGCACAAGAAATGGCATGAAGAGTATATAAGCTTCAGCCTTGCTGAAGTTAGCGTCCATACTGTTTTTTTTTCTTTAAATTAAATTATATTGGACTTAACTCTTAGAAATTCCTACCCCTTAAAAAAAGGATGTGCAAACGGTTGTTATTGCAGACACGCAAAGTTGTTGAGGAGACATTGCGTTAAAAAACAACACACTATTGTTGTAGGTCCCGTTAAAACTTCTTACTGAGTGTAATTAATATAAATGCACGGGCGAGCTCGTCATCTTTTTTTGCTCTGACCAACAAGCTAAGTTTCGCTGAACAAACAATTACCGCAAAACGAGACACTTAAAGTTTTACTCTGCTTTCATAGTTTATCAAGTGTTACTCAAGTCTTTTTCTATTATTTTATTTTTCTGAATAGGTTCACATTATCCTACATACTACTCTGCTCAATTGCCTGGTTCCTGTACTTTATTATTGATGGTGGATCTGATGATTTTTGGCGTCCGATATCTAGTTCCTTCTCAATGCTCTCGCTAATCACAGTAATGGCCATGTGCTTTACGCACTGGGATCTCTATCGTCAGCACCGAATCGCCACGTCGGCCATTACTGCGCTCGTTTTGTGCGTTACTTCGCTTGCGTTTCTGACATACACGGGTCGCGCTTTTAGTCCGCTTGGCCATTTTGCCATTTGCTTAGAGATTGTCCTTCTTATCTATACGGCGCTGCCTATGTCACTCTGGATGAGTGCTGCCATTGCCGTTTCTTACTCTATCGCTTTCGAGCTTGTCTCACACATGGTCATCGGCAGTAGCGCCGTTCATGGCGCCAGCACTGAGTCCAGTCATAAGATCATTATTCTACGTATACTGGGTCATTTCAGTGTACATCTGGTCGGCGTACATGTGCTCGTCATGAACATGGTGCGCATGCGTGGAACTTTCATGAAGGTCGGTCAAAATTTACTCGTGCGACGTCAACTGGAAATGGAGAAGCAGCTAAAAGAAAAGATGATACACTCAGTCATGCCGCCGAAGGTTGCCAATATGCTGTTAAACGAGGGTGGTGCATTGGATACTAGTGGCGAGCCACGCTTGCAGCAGCCTGAGTCTCATTACATGCGGCCACGTCCTTCGAATGATGTGAAATCTCTTTTCCGGCCATTTCATATGCACAGCATGGACAATGTGAGCATTCTGTTTGCGGATATCGTTGGTTTTACACGTATGTCATCGACAAAGACAGCTGAGCAATTGGTGGAGATACTGAACGATCTGTTCGAGCGATTCGACGATCTCTGTACGCTAAGCGGTTGTGAAAAAATTTCCACGCTTGGTGACTGCTATTATTGCGTATCAGGCTGCCCGGAACCGAGAGCTGATCACGCCATTTGTTGCGTTGAAATGGGACTGGGTATGATCGATGCTATGCGATGTTTTGATGCGCAGCGCCACGAGGGAGTCAAGATGCGTGTTGGCGTGCACACAGGCTCAGTTCTCTGCGGCATTGTGGGCACAAGACGCGTCAAGTTCGATGTATGGAGCAATGATGTGTCACTGGCTAACAAGTAAGTATTTTTTGACTGGAATTGTGACAAACACAATTTAAACTTCCTTCACAGAATGGAATCTTCTGGACGTCCAGAACAGGTGCACATTTCCGAGGAGACGTCGAGCTTTCTAGGTGATGCTTATTACTTGGAGGAGGGCGAGGAAGTTTTTGGTAAATTTTTTATTGTTTTTGGTAATTGCTTGTTAATTGCATTTTTGTTTTTTGCAACCTCTTAGGTCACCGAACGTATTTTGTTGTCGGTCGTCGAAAAGACAATTCACGTGCAAACAGCATCAATCCTAGTATACCCGCCAACGGCAATGGTAGCAATCTATTGTTACCTGGCATGCACAATGCATCGCTCTCGCAAAGCACCGCTAACATTTCAGCCATACAACCCAATGTGCCCCCTGCATCACCAGTCGGTCAACTCTCCAACTCATTAAATCCTTCGCCAGTGCTGTCAATACGTCCAAGACTTACCTCCTTGAGTATGAAATTGCGCAAGAAATCGCAGAGCCGTGAGCGTGACATTGAGCGCGGCATTATACACCCAGCTGCAGCGGGCATACCACCAGTTATTGTAGTACGTGAGCGTCCAAAGATTATTATAACGACAAAGAGTCTACCAGGCAGTCTGGATTCTGATGAGCAAGAGCAACAAACCAATGTTGAAATCGACAGTAGTCCACCTAGAAATGAAACTTCACCAGCTAAAGCACCTGAAGGTCGACCAAAAATTAAACTTAAAGTGTGGAAAGTGCCACGGTTTCTAAAGAAATTTGAGGATATCACGAAAACTACTGACAAATCCATTAACACCGAAGTATGTACAAGTTTAATGGGCATGAATCAAACGAGCGCCGGCTATGCTGATGAGACAGTTGCGTTTATTGAACCACAAACAATCGGATACCAGCATCTGCCATTCGTCGTTGAGACAAACAATGCACATCACAACCACAAAATAAGTCCCCATATGCTCGAAATACCACAGAAGCCGGTAATGCATCATGCAGCCACTTCGACAGCCATCGCTTCTAGTGCCGTACGTACGCCTGACGGCGTGGTCGGTGGTAGCGCTGCTGGCTGTTGTTCACCCAGTCAGTATTCAATGTTCGATGACATAATCGACGTACGTTCCTACATAAGTCAGTCCCGCAGTGACATATCACCCTTTGGCCGATCAGGCAGTTATCGCTCACAGTGTGGCCGCAGCGGCCAGTCAGAATCATCGCCGATACCGCGTCCACGCGCCTCCACTTTAGCAGTAGGACGACCAGATCCTACAGCAGCTAACAATGCACCCATGCCAGGAACAAGTACAGGAGTACAACACCAGCCCTTGATGGTTCCTGGACTGACACCGACAGCAAATCTACCGCCCACTCATTCACGCAACTCAAGTATTTGGCCAGATGGTCTGAGTATCTGCCCTTCGGCAACGTCGCGCAAGGACTCCGGCATAAAGAGCAATTCTCGACGCTCTTCCATACAACAGCAAATCTACGCGCTTAATCAGTCGGCTATTAGTCAGCATCGAGTCTCCGGCTATTTTACCAGCTCCACATCGAGCATTTCAAATATCGGTGATGTCTCCCTGCCTCACATTCCGCTACCGCCTATACCGCAACCAACACCACAGGTGGCAGATCCGTTGGCCGCTTGTCTACAACAGCTCCGCAAACAATCAGACCTGCAGCTCATTCGCTGTGTCCGCGACAATGCAAAGTCGCAACGCAGTTATCTAGTCAAGCCGCCATTGCGCCGTTTCAGTCTGTACTTTAAGTCACGACAGATGGAGCGTGACTTCCGGTCAAAAGCGCATCGCTTTGGGAACGAAATTGAAAACGATGGCCCGCCCACGTTAGCCACGCCACGCTACAATACCTACATCGATATATTCGTTGGCATTGCCGTGTACCTTTGCATCTCGGTGTCACTCTTCCTGATGACACAAAACACGGTTACTCCCACATTTCGACTATGGGTGACGCTCTTCTCCTGCTTTACAACTATACAAGTGTTTGCGCTTTTCTTGTTTACCCGACAAATGTGCCGACGGCATGGCACACGTTCTAAGTCCTGTGGTACTACGGTAGAAAGTGGCGACAATAGCGAGGAGACAGCATCCTGTGCTGATCGCATTTTTGAGGCCATCTCTAGTTGGTATCCTTGGCACATTTGTCTTGCCGTGCTAATGGCTATGCCTGTCGTACTGATTATCGCCAATTTTCTTTTACTCGATCTGAATGAACTGGAGGCGTTTGAATACCATTACGGCTTTCTCATTTTCGTGTGCATTGTTCACTTTTGTAATTTCACCCAGCTTAACTGCTGGATGCGTAACATACTCGCTTTTCTTGCCGCGCTCTGTTTTATTGGCATCGCTGTCTCACAACTGGTTGTTTACTCCAATCGGACTGACGCCGCTGAGGCGTTGCTGATTCACACCAATACAACTCTTGCCACCAGCCGTCAACAGAATGTACGTTCCATCGCTAACTTCATATTCGAGGAGATCAAATGGTTCCAGGACTATCACTTTGAAATCTATCTAGACTTGTTACTCATATTAATACTCGTTTGGTTCCTCAATCGTGAATTTGAGATTGGATATCGTCTTACCTTCTACGGCAATGCGGTCGCTAATCAGGACAAAGTGCGTGTCCAAAATATGAAAAATCAGGCGGATATGCTACTGCACAACATCATACCAAAGCATGTGGCGGAACATCTGAAGAACACAGCTAAATACTCTGAAAACCATCACAACATCGCCATCATATTCGCCTCAATCGTCAATTTCAATGAGATGTACGACGAGAGTTACCTTGGAGGCAAGGAATATCTGCGTGTGCTTAACGAACTGATCGGCGACTTTGACGAATTACTATCTCGACCAGAATTTCGAACCGTTGAAAAGATTAAAACGATCGGTTCGACTTTCATGGCTGCTAGTGGACTTGATCCATCACATCGTGGCGTCGGCGATGAACATATACACACGCTCATGGAGTTTTCAATAGCCATGCAGGGCGTTGTGAATGATTTTAATAAGGATCTGTTGGAATTTAATCTCATATTGCGTATTGGCCTCAACATTGGCGATGTCACCGCTGGTGTGATTGGCACGAGTAAACTCTATTATGACATTTGGGGAGATGCTGTAAATGTCGCATCACGCATGGACTCAACTGGTGTACCAAATCGTATACAGGTGGGGAAAGAATGTCTTGTTTTTCTTGAGAGCAAGTATGAATTCGAACCCCGCGGCAGTGTCTACGTAAAGGGCAAAGATCACATGGAAGTATATTTATTTACAAAACGCAAAACCGAACTATCAACAAGTATTGAGGTTTTGACAGGTGCGTCATCCCAGCTGCTAACAACAGACCATCATGAAGAGACGGAAGAAGACGCTCAGTCGACGGAGACAACGACACTGGTGGCACAGACCAGTCAGCTCAACTTCGACGAAAACAAAGAAGTGGTCAAGGAAGTAGAAAAGTCGAACGACGAAACAAATATTGCTGCCGGATTAAATGAAATCCGCGCCTCGTCTACTACACTCACGCTAGCAGTCAATACAACACTGGAAGCGACAACCGACGAGACAAATACCTAGGCCTAAGCCGTTACGTTTTTCATTGAATTGCTAATGTTTCGATGGTTATGTACAATATGTACAAAATTGGTTTTAACGAGCACACGAATTTTGCAGTTCCGGTGTGTATTTTTTATAAGATGCGAAAAAGGTTTCAAAATCGCATTTAAAGAAACAAATTTCGACAAACATCATTGTAAAGGCATGTTCAAACGATAAGCAAACAAAATGTTTATATGAATACATGTAAATTGTATTATTAGATAAAAATTGTAACAAACACATTTGCATCAAGGTATATCTTTAAATAGTCATATTTTTTTCAATGAAAACTAAAAGAAAATTATAAAGTTGAAATTTGAGCAAGCAAAATATTAAGAGAAAGTAGTAGAGTGGATAAAAACGGAAACTGTTTGTGATATTTGAAAATTGATGAATCATGTATGTTAACTAGATTGTCAATGTTAACCCTTTGTTAACGTTAATAGTATGTTAGTGTTATGATAGTTGTATGAATGAATGAATTATATAGGAAAGATGTATTTTTAACGAATTGATATATGTATATGTATCTGTATATAGAAATATGTTTGTTCATACATACATGTATTTATTTATAGATATATCATTGTAAAAACTAACTGTATTACTGTTTGTGCAGAGAAACCATAACTTAAAAAACTTACACGAAATGTGGCTTTAAATGTTGAAAAGACAAAATAAATATATGGTATATATACTACATATGTATATTTGTACAACTGTTATCATGTGAAATTATTATAATTTGTTGTTTCCTTTTTTTTTTTGCAACCGATAAGTTGGATAGTAAAACAATGTTGCACCTAAAAATAATATGACAGACATTTTCTAAACACACACAAAATTATCAACAATAAGACCGTTCCATAAAACATATGCTCAAAACAAAAAAATATAAAATAACAAAACAATGAAAAAAGCTTCACTGTTATCTAATGTGCAAAAAAAATGTTTCAACTACATTTATTAAAAATTAAAAAAGTACAGTGTTCCATTGTTTATCGCGGCAGTTTTAAAACACAAACTTGCTCAAACACGTTTTCTTAATTAAATTTTGTTGAATATTTTATTATTTTTGTTATTTTGCAACACCGATAAATGATTTATGTTCAAATAAAACGCACACTTATTTCATATTGAACGATGGAAAAAATGTTTTGAAAAACAAGACGAACATTCAATTATACTTTTTGTTTTGAAAAGGTAGTAAATAAACGATATTTTCTTTATCAATTTCAATTTATTTCATTGTGTGTGAATGCTCTTCATCTTTATTTTGAAAAATATTTGCAAGTATTATTTTTATATTTTAGATAAATTTTTTGATATACATTAAATGTTGACCTTGCATTACGCGATTTTGTACATACACGCTGCTATAAACGAACCAAATAGATGGGTTATACGAGGGAACACTGTACATATATTCAATAAAAAAAACAAATTGGTGAAAAATAACCCATCTATGCGCGTTTTTATACTATCGGTAGTACAATTCATAGCTTTTTTAAAGAATAACCTTAGCAAAATTGTCAAAAAGATAATAAGCACATGTTTGTGTCAATACGAAATTGAGGCATGGTAATTGCTGTTTTTTTTTTTTTTTTTGCTTAGCACACTTGTTTTGAGACTGAGTATGAGCTTTTACATGGTTGAAATTCTAAATTAACATTTAGTGCAGAAAGGCATTTTACACTAAGCCAAATACAAACCAATGTTTTTTAAGATATTCAGTATTGTTATTGACCATAATAATAATACTGGGAAACACTCATAGGTTTTCAGTAGTGCGAATGGAATATTTTAGATAAATACTCGATTTTACTTCACCAGTTAGACTACCAACAGCGACTTGAAGAAGACACAAAAAAGAATAAACCATCTAATTAGAGATGATCCGATACCAGTTAGGCAATGTAACAAACCTTTCTTAATTTAATGCTTTTTAAATTTTTGCTTGTTTGCAAAATTTTCGTGCCAATTAAAGTCAACTTGGCTGGCGTTAAATTGACGGCGTCTCTTCTCAAAATGCATTTACGTTGATAATCACTGTAGTGAAGAAAACGATTGCAATTAAACAAACAATTACAAAAGAACCATTGCCTCGATTTATTACTCTTATTTAGACTTCTATATCAATACAGCTGGTAAAGTATGCAAAACAACCATAAGAATATAAAAACAAAAGAAACAAAAAACACAAAAACAACTAAACTTTTTGAACTTCTTTTGTATTATTGTATTAATATTAATAACTATTGAAAAAAAATCATTACTACAAAAAAAACCTAATGAAATAAAACCTATATCCAAAACTTCTCAAACTGTGGACCCTCTTGTATTTTTATATTAAATATTTTCTACTTTATTATACAAATATATATTATAACAAGAATGGATGTTATTTTCGGCTTTGTCGAAACTTATATACCATACTCTTGCAAGCATTGTGCAAGACCGTTTTGTCTTATAAGAAATTGACAAGTTTTCAAAGAAACGCTCAGTTTCCAACTTGTCTTAACACTAGCGGAAATATACCATTTTACTGTCTATTATCTCGTTTACTTACATGCATATGTGTATGTTTATATATATGTATTTATATATATTAATGTATACATATATGTATGTATATAGTTTTACTTTATATGGGTGATAATATGCCCTCTTGCCCAATTTTTATGAAACTTACTAGCAAAACATGCAATTGCAAAGTTTTGTCTGTTTATATTTAAAACAAAAAAGGTCACCTAACAAAAAATGCATTGAGCAATCCTATATTGGATCTTATAGGAGTTACATACACATACATGTATGTGTGCTATAGTCTCCCGATTTTCTGTAAATTTGCACACCATCTGCAATTATGCTCAAGTATTCCTTGTAAAAGAGCGATATACTCACACATACACGATCCGGTTATCCGATATGTCATTGTTACCAATATGACGATATACACGATATCATTGTAGACGATTTTGGTTGTACTTTATATGGTCGGAGATGTTTACTATCGTTCTTTGCAAACTTTATTGCAAAATTAATACATTCTTGCAAGAGTATAAAAATTACAAAAATTAAAAGAACAAATGTACACGGAACAATCTACGCAAAAAAAAGACACACATAATTATATACAGACAAATTATTATCTGTGTATTTTTTATAAAAACAAAACAAAAACTGAATCCAAATACAATAAAACTTACAATACAAAACAAAAATACAAATTGAGAACAAAGGATGGCATTATATTAACTTCAAACTTGATTTTCGAGAAGTAACGAACTCAAGTTCAAAGCGTAACTTAAAATCAATGAAAGCAAAAATCGAATGCAGTCAAAAGACAACAAATAAAAAAAATAAAAAAAACAAAAGGTACATAAATACAAATCTGGAAAGATATAAATATTAAAAATACGAAAATAAAAACTTGCATAACTTCGAATATTGATGTATAATGTGTGTGTGTAATTGCATGCGAAAAAGATGATGAAGAATAGTAATAACCAATGTATATCTTTGTGTATATTGTATATGTATGTATGTGTATTATATGTTAGCAAAGTCTATGAAAGTTCTGCGATAAAAGCAAACGAAGCATATTAACTCAATTAAAAAACATAATAAAAAAATGTATAACTTTTCCTTACTTCAGAGCCTTATCCTTGTTAGTCCAATTTGTTGATTATGTTTGTCTTTTTCCATAATTATATATACAAATATAATAATTTTAATTTATTTTTTCTTACACAATTTTTTTTACATTATAAAAAAAAAACTAAACCTTGTTAGCAAAATGTTATTTGTCCATATTTAATAATTTTTATTTATGATTATTAAGCAGAAAAAAAATATTTATGAAATGTTTTAACTGTGAAATGTTACGAGCAAAAAGAAAACCCATAAATAAATATATATACATATATGTTTTAAGCATACGTTTTTATTTTTTTATTTTTTGCAATGTGTACAAGAAAAGATCTCCGGCTATGTACTATATACAAAGTATGCATATTCTTTGATCAGCTTGATGTGCAAACTGCGTTTAATGGCTTGGAAGAGTATATAAGTTTTGGCAAAGCTGAAAATAACTTATTTTATTCAAGTTAATTCGTGCATTTCTATGTTTACTAAGAAAATAGCAACTAATATGTACAGTGCCTCGCAGCTTAAATTATTAACATTAAACACAAAATATGTGGTAAAATATCCAAAACTCAGGACTCAGGGATGAATTTTTATTAGAAACAGAGAAAATCACCCCCAAACAAGGAAAATGTGGAGCGGAATCGATGGTAGCATCAGTAAGGATAGTTCGTAAACACAAGAATAACCAATCGGAATATAAAATGTAAAAAATTAAACATGTAAAATACGTTTTTTTTGAAAACTGTTCCAAATAGGCTATGATTTACTCTAGCAAATAAACTGTGACACCATCTAAAAGTTTAAACATGAATCTAAAAGTCTGCGTTTATACTTCTTCGATAACTTTTCTTCATTTAACGGTTACAGTCACTTAAATCTCATAACTATGCGTGTTTCATTTAAGCTGTGAGGCACTGTATGTTTGAATCCAAAATGACGCTATACATTATTTACAATTCGGTCTTCAAGAGTAATTAAAAACGCTTAAATGATTAATGTTTCATTAATTGGAGTGAGACCAGGGTCGGATAACATATACGTATAAAAAACAAAAATTGCTGCTGAAGGTGCTGAGCCATCTCAGTCAGCTGAAGAATGGCTCAAAGAAGCTCATGATGATTGCCAAAAGCGTAATTCACGTCCATTAAGTAATCATGAAGTGCTGATTTTTTTTCTTTTTATTCTTTCATTCTCCCAAAGATAATTAGTTTGACAAAAAATGCAAACATAACAAAAACAAAAGATAAATAAAAAAACGTCGGAAAAATTGCTATAATCTATGAAATTGATTGGGTATAAAAGATGCCCGCATCACATTTGGTTTTCATTCCAAACTGTGTAGTCGGTTTTGCAAACTATAATAATGAAAGTGAGTTAATCAAGCGTTAAAACTTTAATGGTCATAAACCAAAATCCAAAAGTTTAAACCATTTAAGCTATAAGGAAAAGTCGAATGGGCAAAGGATAAGCAATTAACAAATTTGTGACTTCCTTTCATTTCAGGTGTTCATCGTTATCGCATTAGCAACTGTTGCCATCGCAAGCGCCAGCAACGGTGGCTACTTGCCACGTGGCGGCGGTAAAGGTGGATTTGGTGGTGGTGGCGGTGCATCTGGCAGTGTTATTTCTCATGTAACACGCACTAATGGCGCATCAAAAGTGCATATTGCATCGCAAGGCTTTGGCGCCGGCGGCGGTAGTGGTGGTTCATATGGTGGCAGTGTCACCAACAATGGGGCGCGCGGTCTCTATGGCGCTGGTGGTGCTGGTGGCGCTTCTTTGCAAGCCTCACGTTCTCAAAGCTATAGCGCAGGAAGTGGTTACAGTGGTGGTGCTGGACTTGGAGGCCGTGGTGGTTGGCAGAATGGTGCTGGCGCGGCTGGTAGTGATTCCGGTGCTTGGGGCCTTTCTTCTGCATCCAACTATGATTACTCTGTCAACCATGGATCATCGGCAGGACGCGGTCTTTATAGCGGTGCTGGTTCCATTGGTGGCGCTGGCAGCGGTGGCTATGCTCGTGGCCCTGTTGGTGGCAGCGGAGGTGCTGGTGGCTGGTGGAACGACTAAGTCGCAATGATATGTGCTTAAAAGATATTGTATTACTATTTTCGAATTATCAATAAAAAAGCACGATCTCAGCAAATTAATGAGTCCCTATATATCTATAACTAACCTAAAGGCCATCACAACATAAAGATACTTGAACATGGCAGCAAACATAATAGATGAATAATGAGTCATATGAAGCTGGACACAATCAAAGTGTCACTAATTGACAGATTTAATGTTGTTTTTAAAATTCATCTCTGTATTCTTCCAAATCATTTGTGACTAATCTTCGGTTCGGTCGGTCGCGGTCACAGTGTATTGAAACAACAAGTCACAAGAGTTGATGCGAAACTCTTATTTTGCCCAAACAGTACATTAAACAGTTATTAAAAACACATATTTCCCTGCTTGATTATTCGACTCGACTCGTCTCGTGATCTGACCAAATACAAAATGAAATGTTTATGTTTTACACTCATGTGTTACAAACTGCATAACAAAGTTTTAGTACTCGTAAAAAGCTATCACAAAATTTTATTGCCGCAAAACCAGTTTTCCATGTAGTTTGTGTAATTCCTATAGTTTTTGGCAATATAACGAAGTTCAATGTCAAGTAGCGAAAGTAAAAGTTGCCTTATGTCGATTTGGCATCGTTCCACGGGCAATTGCAGCCGCGTTCAGTGCATCACTATCGCATTCTGGTTGGCATTCGCAAATAGCTTACTTGAGATTTTTTACAGCTCGCCCGTTACTAAGTTTTTATTGCATGAATTAATTGTTGGACAAAAATAAATTTTTTTTAAATAAAACAAATTATTGGCAATTTGTCATTTACAGCTGCAAAGAGTTTACACAGCTGCATAATCTCTTATGCAAATTTAAACCCACATACATACATACACACGGTATATTTATACATAATGTAGCAAGACCTGTAAGGACGCTATCTTCAGCCTTGCTGAAGATTATATACTCTTCACGCCTTTTTTGTGTCATGCCCATTTTTATACCCTGAACCTACTGTGAACCAGGGTATATTGTCTTTGTTTGAGCGAAATGTATGTAACGCACAGAAGGAGGGGAGAGGGACCCTATAAAGTATATATATTCTTGATCAGGACGACAAGATAAATCCATTAAGCAATGTCTTTCCGTCTGTCCGTCCGTCTGTATTTACCAATGGTTCTTGGAAACTGTAAAAGCTAGACTTCAAATTCAGAGGGTAGACTCGTGATGCTCGGCAGCAGATCAAGTGTAAACGGTTTCGTGCCACGCCCACTCCTTCTCGACCAGCCAACACCGCACACTTTTCAAAACGCTGTAACTCGAACAGCCAAAGATATAGAAATATGAAAGTTGGTATGTAGACTCAGTATGAGTAGGCCTACAAACTGCATACCACAATTTATCCCCTTCCTCTGCATTTACACTCACCCTGTTATTTTATGTAAAATGCTATATCTCAAAAACTATTGAAGGTACGAACCTGCAATTTTGTATAAAAACTCAGTAAATATATGTCTTCAAAACTGCATACCACAAAATTCCCCCCCAACAAACTCAAATTTTTCGTACACTCCACATTTTATGACTGATTATACTCTTCACGCAGTGAATAGTATTATAAGTTTGTGCTGAAGTTTGTAACACATAGAAATATTCGCTTATATAAATATTTAAAGTATATAATTATATGATAAACGAATATCGAATTTAAGAATAATTGTAATTCAGTTTATTATTAAAATCGACCGCTTGCCAGTACATCAAAATTAGAAGTGAGTCAACTCTCCTTAAATCTAGCTTAGGGGCCTTACAAGATATTAAGTATGTGCGATAAACAGTGTTGGTTATTAATGTAATTATCGATACATAACTCTTCCCTCCTTTTAGACATTTGCGACTCTGCTAATGTTACATACAAGTTAAGGGATCGTTATTTTACAAACATTTTACATACATTTTTTTTTTCTCGATTTAATCTAATAATACATTAATTAATAATTATCTTTGATTTTTGTTTTTTTTAACATTTTTTAAACATTAGTTGGTGTATACCTTCTCTTCAATTGGGATTTATAATATTTCGTATTTCGTTTGTTGGAAATATCAGTAACATACATAGTTGCCTTCTTTAAAATACTTCTTAAGTTTTTTAATATTTTGGTTTACCTTTAGCAATTTCCCTGTTTTTAACAATATTTTCTTCTTGAATTACATTTTGGTCTCTATTTTTATTACATTTATTTATTCTCGTTATTGTTTCCTGTTCATATTTTTTGCTTAAGTCTTCTATTCCTTGCTTATCGAAGTTTTTGATTATAAAATCGATTTCTAAGAAATTAAATATTTTATAGAGTTTTTCGTTTAAGTCTAGGTTTTTATAGTCCTTGTCAACTTCCATAAGTCTTAAATGCTCGTTTAAGGTACCATGGAGTCGTTCAATGTCAGAATTACCAGTTTTTAAATATGGTGTAGTCTTGTGAGCTTCAATTTTGTTTTCTTTTAAAAATAATTCTACAGCGCTATGAATTATGCAACGTTCATTGTCAAAGACTAATGACATCTTTCCTAAGAATTGAACTCGCTGTTTTAATGCTTCCAAAATAGCAAACCAGTTTCTGTCATTTAATTTATGGAACGTTGCATATTTTGAAAATTTATCAATGGTTGTTAGAAACATTTCATTTCTATTTGAAAACCAAATGTCAATATGAACTATGTCATTAAAATGAGTGGGAGTCTCAGAAATTTGAAAGTATGGTTTTGGTGGACTTCTATCATGTTTTGCTAACTTACACATTTCTCAATTTTTTATAAAAGAAACGATTAACTTGTATAGTTTTGGATAAAAATATTTGTGTTTTACCTCCATAAAAACTTCGCTTATTCCCCTATGATTGTTACGAAGATGTTCATCCTTTATATTAATAAGCATTTCATCCTTACCTAATATCTCAGTTAGTTTTATAGTTGACCTGTATAATATTAAATTACTATTTTCAAAGTTTTTAACGAAAATATCTTGGAATTGCAGGAATAAGCTGTCATCTTCACAAAAGAGACACATTAATCCTGTTTTTGTTAAACACCTCCCCATTATTTCAAATAAGTCAGAGTTTTTAGTTACATTGATATGGTTTTGACATTTCTTATGAATAATTCGTGTAATGTTTTTCTCTTCTTGACCACTATTCAAATATATTTGATTTTTGTAATAATTAATAGGTCTCTCTGTGATAGCTATGTAATTTATATTGTCTTCATTAGCACTATGCATAGTAGCATCGGTGGAATGAATATCTGAATTATCTTCTTCATTGCCTTCGTTATTAAAAACTAATGCGTTTTCGTTTTCCGAAGTTTCCGTGTGTACAGCTCCAATAGCGAATTGAGATGCATCCGATGTTAAAGTAAACGTCTTTGAAAAATCTGGTGGAATTAAAATAGGATCACTAGTTAATAACTTTTTTTGCGTGGAAAATGAATTAAGATAATCAGTATCCCTGGTATTTAAACTAGCATCTTTTTTTAGATATTTTACCATGGGGTATGCAAGTTTTGCATAATCCCTAATGAACTTGCGGTAGTAACCAGTTAAACCCAAAAATTGTTTTATTTCTTTTACTTTAGACGGCGGGTGTATTCGTTCTATTGCATCAACTTTCGCTGGGTCTGGCCTTGTACCATTTTTAGATACTAGATGGCCCAAAAACTTTGGACTGAGTGCTGCAAAATGACATTTGTCAAATTGGACTTTAAGGTTTGCGTGACGCAATTTTGCAAAAACTTTTTTTATAGATTCAATATGTTCCTGAAAGCTAGTTGAAAATATTAAAATATCGTCAAGATAGACGACACAAATATTGTTGATATATTCCGCTAATACATAATTTATAAGCCTTTGAAATGTGGCTGGTGCTGTTTTAAGACCAAATGGCATTCGATTAAACTCGTAATGACCATCGGCCGTAGAGAAAGCAGTTTTCGCTCTGTCGTCAGGGTGCACTTCAATTTGGTGAAAACCTTTTGCCACATCTATTGTGCTAAAATAGCAACATTTTCCTAATTTATCAAAAATATCTTCCATATTCGGTATGGGGAACTTGTCGTCTACGGTCTGTTGGTTAAGTTTTCGATAGTCTATCACTATTCGCCACATAGCTTTGCCGCTACTATCCATTTTCTTTGGAATCACCCACAAAGGGGAATTATAAGGACTGTTGCTAGGTACAATAATTTTTTGTGCCACCATTTCTTTTATTTGGTTTTCAACTTCAGAACGATGAATTACAGGGTATCTATAAAGTTTACTATATATAGGAGTGTTGGTTTTTGTTATAATTCTATGTTTTACCTCACTAGTATATGACAGTGTGTCACCATCTTTATAGAATAAATCACTGAATTTGTTCAAAACAGATTCCAATACAGATTTGTCGTGAGAATTTAAATGGTCTGCAAACAGTTTTCTTAATGACTTCGTTTTTGACTTTTCCTCACATATGAAAATTTGAAATGTTTTGTTTGTTTGGTAATTTTCAATTGATTGTTCTTCTTCATTGAAAAATATTGGTAAGATAGAATTTTGTGTTATTTGTTTTCTACTTCCATAATCAACTGTAACGTTTAAATTAAGTAGTATGTTGTTTCCTAAGATATCGTCAAAGTATGAATGAAATGGCACTTCGAGGAAATTTACGAAACTCTCGTTTAAGTTAAATTCTTTAAAAAGAGGTATGCTATATTGAATATCCGTTGATACATATTTGCCTAAGACTTTTAAATTAAATGCTGCCGACTTAACTCTCCATTTTGGGTTACAAATGTTTGGGTTTATTATGCTAAATTCTGCGCCGGTGTCTATAATAAACCGAAGGTTCCGTACTTTTGTACTAAATATTAAATAGGGTAGTTTTCTGTCTCGGCGACATGAAAATTTTAGTTAGTTTCGTTTGCTCCGATATCCATTGGTTCTACTTCACGCTCGTAATTAAAGGAGTTATAAGGTTGAGGAGAACCTGATGCATTTCCGACACCAGTTCTTTGGAAATTTGAATTTGTGTTATAAGTGTTGCGAGCTTGTCTTGTCTGCATTGAGATTGGTTGTTTCGTTTCGTCATGCGTATTATTCGAAATATTTCCAATACGATTGTTGTAATTATTGTTTGTGTGTTTCATATGTTGATTGTCAGTATTATTTTTAGGCTTATTGAACATTTTTTGATGATTAGTAAATTTCAGATAACCATTCGATTTTATAACATCAAAAGCATCTTTTAAATTTTTTGGGTCCCTACTTACAATAATACTTTTTACTGGTTCTGGTAAGCCATGTTTAAATGAGTTTAAGGCAATTCTAGCATTACTGCTACTATTAACATTTTCGTCCGGGTTTGAAGAGAAGTGCAAAGCATTATTCAAACGACACAAATAAGAGTTTAATTTGTTATAAAAATTTTCTATAGTTGAATCACAACGACAAGTTCTAATTTTGTCGATTAGTTCATCGACGGAATCCTTTTCGCCATGGTATTGAATTAAAACTGATCTTATATTGGCCCATGTAGAGGGATTTCCGTTAATCAATAGTGTTTTTCTGGCATTGCCTACAATTTTGTCTTTAATGTTACCTATCAGTAATATCTTGAATTCTTCTGGAAATGATTCGAATCAATTCGTTGTAAAAAATTCAGTAAAGCATCTCTGTCCCCATCAAATGGTGGAATACTACTAATGCTACTTGAAATTAGTTTAAATTTATTATTTACGTCTAATTCTTCTATTTTGTTGAGGTTGTCACTTGTGTTGTTAGTGTTGTTCCAAACAAATGAAGACCACCAGTATAAAGAACGAGGAATTTTCTAGGTTATGTCTGCTATCGTATGAATAATACCACGTGCTGAATTGCTTGTGTTGTTGCATCTGAATGAAGACTTCGATTTTAAAGAGCTTTACATTTTCCAGGTTATGTCTGCTTTCTAATGAAGAATTCCACGCGCTGAATCTTGTTCGCTGATGTTGATGTCGTTATTGCGTCTAAGAAGGAACCTTGAATTACCAGATTACGTCTGCTTCCTAATGAATTCCACGCGTTTAATCTTGGTCACTTAAGTTGTTGGCGTTATCAATTTTACAAACGCTAGCAACAGCGTTAAGAAAAATGTCCTTTCGAAATTAATTTAAAACGTTCAGTACGTTTGTTAACGATTGGGATTTGCGTAAATAAGTTCGCGACGCACAGAGGGGCCTCAGATACATTCAGCTTGCAAAAATCAAAAAATGCATGAACGCTTTTGGTAAAACAAATAAATGGGACTGATAGAGAATTTTCCAGAGATTAAGGAAATATTAACCTTAAAGCAATCGGAATTATAGTTTGGAAGATATCGCCAGTCAAAGTTTACCCTTTTTCCAACTTTTAATAACATACTAAATTTTTTGCAAATTCGGCATCTTTGAGTTGGAATAGCAACGAAACTATAACAGGAATCATTATCGAATTAATTTATATTGTTAGGTAGCCATATTATAGTGTTAAATCATAAACATCAAGTCTTTTGCACGTGTAGTTTTTTAGTGGGAGATGTTTTTCAAACTATCTATTTTTAAGGTGTTTTTCAACTTTAGTGGACAATAAAAAAATATACCCAAAAATACCTCTCCCAAATTTTCTAAATATCTTTATTATATATTCTTTTACCTATGTTCAAAATTTCATATCCTACTTCGTCCGGATTCGGTTTTTATAATAAAAAAACTGTCGCAACCTCGCACAAAAATCAACAAAAAAGGCGCTGCCACGGGTATAAGAAGAAGAATGCTTAGTAGATAGATTCGGTGTTACAGCTTTAATATGTTAATAAAGTGAACAAATTTTGTTAAAGCAAGCAACCTGTTGTATTTTGCAATGCTGCTGGTGGGTAAAATTGATCGTAGACGGTGTAACGGGGGGTAAAATGTCTAAATTTCATACATTTTGTATGACAGGTGCCAGTTCCAGTGGTTCGATCTCAATGATACTTATAGGCAATTGGCCTGAGTACGTAGGAAGACTACCTTTTAAATTTAAGCCCTCTATGTTGAAAATTAAAAAAGTTTTCCATACAACGACTTATATCTGCTTCTCTTCCTCTAATTCATTTCGTATGGTAGGTACCAGTTCCAGTTGTCCAAACTCAATGAAACTTTCAGACATTTGATCTGGCTACCTCTTCTAGTTGTGAAATTTCAGCCGTCTATCTTCAAAAACAAAAAAGTTTTCCATACAAAGAATCAAGTTTTGCTCGTTTTTCTTCTTCTTTTCGTATGGGGGCTACCAGTTTCAATAGTCCGATCATGCCGATTCCGACATATGAGTTGATCGCACAGAAAAGAAGACTCTGTGCAAAATTTCAGGTCGATAACTTCAAAATTGTGGGAGATATTGTTTAAGTACTGATAGACATGCAGACGGACGGACGGACATGGCTATATCAACTCGTCTTGTCATACTGATAAAGAATATATGTATATACTGTGTACAGTTGAAAATTTCTAAGTTTATTAAAAATGGAAAACTAGCCATTTTCTGACGCTAAAGCTGCACCGGAAACAAATTCTGACAGATATCGTAGCGTATTGAACGATAGCTTGTTTTAAAGCTTAAAGAATTTTCTTTTAAATAAAACTTATTTCATGCAATTATCTTTATTCGTTTAGAAGATATGATTTTTGCAATCGAAAAACTCAGAAGGTCCCACTGTGCGACGGCTGCGCCAATTATATGATAAACGAATATCGAATTTAAGAATAATTGTAATTCAGTTTATTATTAAAATCGACCGCTTGCCAGTACATCAATTAGAAGTGAGTCAACTCTCCTTAAATCTAGCTTAGGGGGCCTTACAAGATATTAGGTATGTGCGATAAACAGTGTTGGTTATTAATGTAATTATCGATACATAACTATATATATTCTTGACCAGGACGACAGGACGAGTTGATTTAGCCAAATCCGTCTGACCGTCTGTCTGTATATATACGAACTCCTCCCACAGTTTTGAAGACAGTCTTCTTTTTTGTGCGATCAACTCATTTGTCGGAACCGGCCATATCGGACCGCTGGAACTGGTAGCCCCCTTACGAAATGAAGAAGAAAAACAAATTTGAGTCGTTTCTATTCCTCTTCTTCATTTTGTATGGCAGTTACCAGTTCCAGTAGTCCGATCTCAATCATACTTTCTGACATTAGTCGGGGTACGTAAAAGTACTAGTTGTGAAATTTCATCTCTCTAACTTCCAAAACAAGTTTTTCATACAACGAATCAAGTTTTGTGAATTTTTTTACTCTTCACGTATATGTTAATAGTATTATAACTTTGTCACAGAGTTTGTAATAGATCGAAATATTCATTTCCGACTATACAAAGCATATATATTCTTGATCAGGTCGACAAGACGAATGGATTTAGTCATGTCCGTCTGTTCGTCTGTCTGTTTGTATATCTAACTAGTTTTGAAGCTATCGAGCTGAAACTTTGCACAGAGTCTCGAAATGTACTACGATGAATCATTCGTCGGAATCGGCAAGATCGAATCATTGGAGCTGGTAGCATACGAAGAGAAGAAGGAAACAAAAATTTAATCGTTCTATCGAAAACTTTAGAGAGGGCTGAAATTTCAAACATTATAGTTTTACATAGTCCGACTAAATGCCTGAAAGTTTCATTGAGATTGGACAATTGAACTGGTACCTGTCTTACAAAATGAAGAAGAGGAAGAGAAGCAAAGATTCACGTCGTTGTATGGAAAAATTTTTTGTTTCTTAACCAAGTGACTTGAAACTTAACAGTTATGTTCTTGGGGAGGCATGAAAACTATTTTGACAAAAAAAATGGGCATGGTTACGCAATGAGCAAAAACAATGAAAATTGGTGAATAGACTAATAATTTCAGCGATAACCTCTTCATACGAACGAAATTTCTTACCGGCGAGCGCTTTTTGAAGTCTGCGAACAGCCAGTAGTTACTGGAAGCCAAATCTGGCGAATACGGTGGTTGTGGGTGCAATTCGAAGTTACGTTTAAACATGGCCAAACAGTGAGCAAACGCGGCACCCACTTTAAAAAGAACTCTCTCATAGTCAAATGCGCATGCAATATGAAGTCAAGACGTTCTTTTGATATCTTTACGACGTCAATTTACTCACGCAACTTCACAATTCGATCATTCAAAACGATTTTTTTATGTATTCTGGTTTAACCGCCTCATTTGGACGTCCACTCCGTTCTGCATCATCGGCGCCTCTTCGTCTACGTTTGAAGTCAGCAGTGCACGAAATAGTTTTTGATCCATTGTTTTGAAAATAACAAAAGTAGTGTCACTCTTAGCACAATAACTCACAAACTTATGGATAGAATATTATGAACAGTTTTCTTTTGAACGATAGTTCTAACTGAAAAAGGGGTGAATGCAATAAGTCTAACGCCATTTATATGTTAGGCCCGGGACTTTGTAGCCCATGTATTACATATGTATATAAGGCTTAATGAGCTTCAACAAATTCTCAGAAAAGCAAGTAAAGAATCGCTTGAGTTTCTTCTTTTTTTCAAAAACCTTTTTAAGTTAAGTTTTTGTTGATTTTTCAAGTTATCATTTGTTTAATCCGTCAATGATCGAACATACATAGTTTCTGGGCAATTCAACGCGTGATTAGCTGCTAGTTGTTTTATAATCTTGTCGACTTTTATTTTGTTAAATTAGTTCATATTATACTTTTCACGGAATCAAAAATAAATGTTAATATTTTGTCATAAGACAACTGTGACAGAAGACGAGAAATGAGATGATTTAAACAATATCGTTGACATGACCTAATAACTAATTTTTGTTTTTGATTGCTCATTCCCAACAGCAAATATGACAATGTCGGCATCAACATGTCTGAAGAATAACTTCCAAACGCTTTTAATATTAAAGGTAATCCCTTAAAGAGACATTTTGAAATTTAGTATATATGTAAGTAGGCCTTCCAATAACTTAGAATCCTTATAACTTTCCACAGTTACTGACCTAGCTTATGGACAATTTTCAGTCTTACTTTTTTAGTTTATAACACAAATTAAAATTGTCCAACTAATTCGATGAAACGCATTTGTGATCTTTTCAAAACTTGAAAAGTCTCAGTCGAAATTTAATCAAAATTTTTGAATATTAATTAAGAATTACAAGTTTTGCCATTTTTTTATCACGAATAAAAAAGTTTTTAGGCATATTTCCGAGTCTTTTGTTTGTAGAGTAATATCCTCATATATTATGAATAACAAAACCGAAAAAATAAAAAACCAGAAAGGAAGTTATTGTCGGTCTTGCCGAAACTTATAAGCTCTTACAATTATTTTTTAACGTATGTTGCATAAGATTCCAATAGAATATATAGAAGTCAAAGAGGCCTGCTCTCCTCCTCGAGTTGTCCAAACATGAGTACATACACATATAAATATGCTGTTCAGTCGGTGATGTCTCCTGCTATGCGTGGCAAATTCGGTGGCAAAATCAATATACTCTTAACTCTAGAGTCTAAAAACAAATAATAAAATTTGAATTTCTATTACCAAAAAAAAAGTACGATGAACTCCTCAAACAAAAACAATAAAAACAGAAACAGACAAATTTCGCGCGCTTTAGTAGGTTCGAGTTAAGCTAGTTTTGACGTTTTTGAGACCTGAAACACATTTTATTACTACCTGTAAGTTGTAGACCTAGAACAAATAAGAAAAAAACCAGTAAGAAATTGCAGACGAAAGTACTCGACTTTGACATACCCTGTACCTTCAATTTGTAATGACTGTTTGAGTGCGTTATCCCACCCACTTTTAAACGAAACCGATTTTATTTTCATTCCATTATATATAGACTAATTTTCACCCTTCTAGACCAATTAGTTGCAAAGACATAATGTTTTCTATTTTGAATATATGTAGGCGTGGGCACGCATATAAGCATTTTAAATTTTTACTATATTTGTAAGTGGCCACACCCATTTTTCAATTTTTTTTTTTTTTATATCTATTTTAACTTTTTGGGCTTCAAGTGAACTGTATACACTATAAATTTAAGGTTCCTATCTCAAAAGACAACCGAGAAAATACGACTTTTGTAATTTTTTTACCAGAGATTCCTCCAGTTATTTGCCCCTCAACCCTAAACTAAGTCCCGAAAAGGTAAAACAAAATAATCTTGATCTGCTTAATAAATAACAGAATCGTCCTGCGAAGGAATTTTGGTTCTACCTATTACAGTTTTTCAGATCGACGCGATCATACAGATGGACGGACAGGCGGACATAGCTAATGATTTCTTTTTCGGTACTGATTAAGAATATATACGTATTTATATACTTTACATTGTCCGAGATGTGTCATTCTGGGTGTTACATACATTTTTGATGCGCTCTACCATAAGGTACAGGGTATAGAAAGAACTAGTCGTTAAAAAAAAAATAGTTTATCCATTTAACTTATATTTCAATGTTATATGCATTTGGTGGGCATATTTGTGTGTGTTGTGTGAGAGAGGTGTTTGAGCAACGAAGGCGGTATTTATCAATGAGTTGCTCAACCGGTTTTTAGTTCATACACTCAGACTGACTATTTATAAGCTATGATGTGCTTTATTTTAAGTCGCGGCTCAGGTGATTTGTGAAGAAGAACACTGTTCAAAATTCTGTTTGTAATTCTATTGAATGTCGCCACCGGGGCTGAGACGTAAGTCATCACTTTAGCCACCAGTTTGGTCGGATAAGTATGTTTCAAACAATTTTTCGGCATTTAATTGTCATTTGTTTACAAAATTAGGCGTGCCAAACCCAAAAATTTTATTTACCACTTTGATTTGAAATTTCGACCAGACAAGTATTACGATAAACTTTTGTATGTGCGTGAATGTATGCGCAGTCGCAGACGAAGACTTGTCAAAACGCCATTAATTGAAATGGCAATGATAAAAACAATGACAATGAAGCTGCGTTATGTGTGTGTGTGAAGGGTGGCGTACATACAATGACAGTTAGGCAGCAAGTGGCGACAATTGACTTAGTCTCTCATTGAGATGCTAATTTGTTGAATGGCTAAGCAGATACCCAGATACACAAACTCGGACGGACACATTGGTTTATATCTGTTTGCTTCCTGCTAGCGCCTCTTGAACGTGCGTGAGATATTTGAGTGTTTATTGTTTTGTGATTATATGTTTTTGTCTTATTTGTTGAGTAGCTTCAAACGATGGTGTCTTCAACACAACAATTAAATTCAATAAAATTACTGTTGTTGTTATTTCTCTTAAACAACTCTCTGCGCACGCGTAGCAATTTGCATATTTATCAGTTCTGTTTATCTACTGCTATTTTTTGCTTGCCTTCTATCTGTCTGTGTCTATGCGAGTATGCTGTGTGTCTGCTTGGATTCTTTTGCGGTATGCAAAGACAATGTGGGTTATTATGAAACCGTGCCACGGAACCCCATTAATCTGACACACACACACGCACACACACACACACTCACCGACAAAGCGATTCGTTTAAACTTACAAAATAAAAAACAAACAAACCAAGAAAATACAAATTTAATAAATCCAAATCAATAGCTTCTAATTAGGCAAATAGTAATCAATGCCGGCCGTATGCCAGCATCGCTTATCTCTTTCACGCATGTGAGTTAGCTTCCACCGCCGGTGTCGTCGTCGTCGCCTCTGCTGCCAATACATCGTCAGTGGCTATTCAACCAATACAATCAGAGTTCTACATGTTATTGAATTGATTTTTTATAATGTTTAATGTCTTTGACTTGGATGCGGAATTTTGGACGCGTATTTGTATAAATGTGTCCGACGCTGCCACCGAACAATTAGTTAAAGCTATCAGTTGTTTCAATCAACAACTTCGCGTTCCACGATGAGAGCCTTCACTAGCACTTTGGTTATTGTAGCCGCGCTCCTAGTTAGCGCTCAAACACACAGCGTTCAGAAACGATCTTTGGGTGGTCTGCTCGGTGGTGGTGGCGGCGGTGGTGCCGGTGGAATTGGCGCTTTACTGTCATCTAAGTTAGGTGGTCTTGGAGGTGGTGGTGGCGGCGGCAGCGGTGGAATCGGAGGTCTGCTTGGCGGTAAACTTGGTGGTGGCGGCGGCGGCGGTGGTGGTGGCTACTCCGGCGGCGGTGGAGGCTACTCCGGCGGCGTTGGAGGCTACTCCGGCAGCGGTGGAGGCTACTCCGGCGGTGGTGGTGGCTACTCCGGCGGCGGTGGTGGCTACTCCGGCGGCGGTGGTGCTCAAAAAATCATCATCGTAAAAGTTATCCACGAAGGACAACAAAGTGGTGGTTATTCAGGCGGTCAATCCGGTGGTTACTCAAGTGGCAACGCTGGCTGGAGCCAAGGTGGCGGTCACTCCGGCGGCTACTCTGGTGGCAACGCTGGTTGGAGCCAAGGTGGCGGTCACTCCGGCGGCTACTCTGGTGGCAACGCTGGTTGGAGCCAAGGTGGTAGCCAAGGTGGTTGGAATAGCGGCGGCTGGTAATCAGACACAGCCAACAGGACAAAGTCAAAACAAGTTCAAACCGAGCACCGAAATGCTCGTTAGCATTAAGCACTTTTAGTGTGTAAGATGAACATACATAAATTAGTAGGAGATCGATGAAATTTTTTTTAAATTTTTTTTTGTTTAGCAATAAATTATGCAAATGTTTTTTTTACGAACTTAATAACAACTCGCATTAATGATGATTTAGTGTTGTTAGTGAACCGGTTTCCTTACGTTGTTTCCTGGTCAGAACAATTCGAATATGAACATAGCGCGCGTGCGCTATACCACCGAGCAGCACGCTTCGCCAGCAAGAAATTTAATGGGACAAGAGAGAATCGAATTATTTAAATATTCGGCATCCTAAAAAAGGCACCTTCAAGCTCTGCTTACAAACTATCTTTTTATCAAAGATATAATTTCTAAGTATTTATTTTCTAACCGTATGATATGGCGACATTGATTAGCGTGAAGTCAAAGTTAAGGACCACAACATTTCTTGTTGGATTGATTGATTGATTGATTGGTCGATTGGTTGTCTGATTGAGTTAACTTTGAACATTTAACGCTAATGTGATTTTTATACTCACATCCTCAGCTAACATGGCCATCAATCAGCGTGACAAGTTTTATCAAGTGATCGTCATTGTTGGCCAATCAATTACTTTGTTTCGTACTCAATTTGGCAATTCGTAATGACAAGCATCTCACAATGAGACAAATTCATTGTTGCCAACTTTAAAGCATATTTTAGTGCTGTCGAAATCAAACGTTGAAGCACTCTATTATTCGAACAATCAATTAAATACTGTTTGAGCCACAATTTGGTTTTGGGCTCGGTTTTTTCCCCTCTTAACTCTTTTTTATACTCTGCATTTTGTGGCACATTAGATTTGAGCTGCGGTATTTAACATCGAATAGGTGGATTGACAAACTCCAAAAGAATATTCTATTAGAGGCGAAACTAGATAATAACTGGTGTAGGTCCGAATGAGAATATATGTATATAGTTATTGAAATAATTATGTTGCTATATAACAACAACGGATGAGTTTTCAACAGTTCTTTATTTTAGGACAACTGTTGTGCAACTAAATTTAAATCAAATACAAGTTCGTGCAACTCATAGCTCAATGTCACTATAGACAATTGAAAAACGAAAAAACCACTTACATAAAGACTAATAGAATATTGGGTAAAACAACAAGTTTTACTGTGCAGGGTAATTGGCGGTCTAGCAAGCTCATGACAGAGGTTACCCATTATTTCTTTGTTTTTATTTCGTTTTGTTTGCGTTTCGCATTTGATCTCAAAATAAGACGCTTCAATGGGTCAAGCGACAAGTCAACAATCAATCGCGTAAAGGTTTCAAAATGTCAGCCAAGTGCGGCGGGCCTTGCCACTTGGCAAACATTTTGCATGTTTCGCTTTGATCGATCAATGTAAAGCATAATTCATAGCAAATGTAGCTCTTTGATTGTAGGGGGCCGTTAAGTTTGTTGAGTTATTGGATACTACTTTCAAACGGTCAAACGGTCTGATCGTAGCTGTAATCGCACTAGATTCTGTCATCATGAGTCGCTATGAAGGCAGCGGCTTCGCTTTGCTCCGCCGGTGATTTGTATGCGCTGACAATTTAAATGTTTATAGCCTAAAAGGCATTCAAAGTAATGTCACTAATAAAACGCGCAACTCGAGGCAACGAATCGCTTCGATGGCAAAACGGCATAGTCTCCGAGCGACTCTACTCAATTAACTGAGCTGAGCTCTTACATAAAAATGGCGCGCCAATAAATCTGCAATAATGTATAAAACGCTTGTAGAACCGCAAGCGACACCATCAGCACTAAGTACAATAACAACGACCACAACAACAACATTTAATTACATTGACGTTAAGAAGGGTTAGAAAGCCAGCAAGCAGGTGATGCCGTGCAAAGGCGTAGTCGGTGGCAAATGCAAAAAAAACAATAATAAAATCGTTAAAATGAACAACAGCGGCAGCAACTACAACAACAGCAATTGTGGTTTGTTGAATACAAAAGCGCAGAATATTAAAAGTTCGCATAAAGTGCCGACGCACTGCAATGACTGGCGCTGCAACGCTTCGTTGCCAACCGCTTGTTCGCTGCCAAAATGATAGCAACAAAAGCTGATGGCAGTGAACCAATTCGGGTTTAAATATTTGGCAATTATTCTGCATCTTTGTTATTGTCTTTGTTTTGTCTAACGCGCTTTGCTTACTGCGTTGAGTTGCTTGTATCATTCATTATTAGTACACGCTTGTGTCTCCTTCATCCTTTTCTTGTCGAAGGAAGCACGACCCAACACATGTACAAATACATTTGATTAACGTCTCAAAGGAAGTGCTTCTTTCCAGAAGATAGCCGATGTTGATTGTTGTTATCCAGTAGGGTAGAGATAAGTTCCAGTCGTCAAGTGGACGTACACTACTCCGAAATATTGTAAAATACATGTAAAACTATGACCACTTTTTGGAGAGTTTTATAGGGTACCTGAATTTCGACGAAGTCGAAAATAACACTCTTTGGTCGTTTTTATGTTGCTTTGTTGGTGTTGTTGCTTGTTTTGCAATTAGAATCTTTGATGCGCGCGTTTTGGTGGACTGTAGTATAAATACACGAATGCGCTTGAAGCTGGGATTAGTTATTGCACAGCATCGATTGCAGTCAACAATAACGGAGAAGGCATAAGAAGTAACTTGAGATGCGGTCGCTTATCGTTATTTCACTCTTGGCCGTACTCGGTGTAAGCGTGCTCGCCAAGCCCTCTGGTATTGGCGGCATCTGGGTTCCTGGTGGCTCTACTGGCAGTCTTTCGAGTTGGCCTGGGAAAGGATCTTCGTCCATTGCAAGCTGGTCCGGCAGCAAGCCTTGGTCAAGCGGTGGTTGGTCATCCAATGGCGGCGGAAGTGGTTGGTCAGCCGGTGGCGGCGGTAGAGGTTGGACAGCCGGTGGCGGCGGTAGCGGTTGGTCCTCGAAACCAATCAGCACCGGTTGGTCTTCAAAACCAATCAGCTCCGGTTGGTCTTCGATCAGTGGTCATGGCGGCGGTGGCAGCTCTGCTGTTGTTTGGCCGTCTACTAAAAATATTGGCTCCAGTTGGTCATCCGGTGGCGGCAGTGGCGGCAGTTGGTCTGGCGGAGGAATCGGTGGCTCTCGCTGGCCTAGCAGTGGCAGTTCCGCTTGGAAAACAGTCGGTGGATCCGGTGATCATGGCAGTTGGTCAGGTGGTCAAGGCGGCTGGTCTGGCGGTGCTAAACGCGCTTGGAGCTGGTAATAACAGTACGTTAACAAGCATCATGATGATGAATGCGCCTGTGTGATGTCAGAATGCCCTTGCCGACAACTTTGTAAATAATTAATCGAAAACATGTTTTATTTTAATAAATGTTAAATGAATTTCAATTCAAAATGTTGTCAATTTCATTTGAAATTAACACCAAAAATAGGGTTACCTGAACGAAGAAGGCTTTCCAAAATGCCTTCCCACAAGGAAAAAAGACAATACTGACAAAAAAGCCTTGTTTTAAGGCTAAATGTTAACCGTTTACCATAGAAGGGGGTTTGAAATAAGCATGGAAGGGCTTTTACGGCATCAAGTTTGAGCCAACAAATTTTAATTTGAACCGAACCCTTAAAAAGCCTATTTTAGTAACGAACTTTCAACACCCTCCCTTCAGCTTTTTAAGAAGCTAGAAGAGCAGGAACACCTGATTTTGGAAGGTTTGAGAAGCGAGATGGGAAGGAGTAGCCGATGATGTAAAACACAAAGTAACTTTGTTTTTGGGCTTGATTTTGTGGGAGACAAAAATGTTACTCTCAAGCTAAATAAAAGAATTGTAGCTTATATAATATTGTATTTACGAAATTTCAATGATATCTATAGTCGAGTTGGTTGAGTGTCGGCTTTCAATCCAGCGACTCTGGGATCGAATCCCAAAAAGGCCGGGGTGTATCATATAAAATTAATTTGTAGTTTTAAATTTTATAGTAAAATAACAAAGGGATAGGCGAAGATAGGATAGAGTTAATATTACTATGGCATATGCAATGAAGATGAGTCAAGAAGATTGTGCTGGTTGTCAGCTGACCATACACTACATTTTTGTTTACAATACCTTTCTCCCTTTTTTTTTTTTCCTTGAGCGGGACTTGAGCCCACGAAGTCTAGCTGATAAAACGCAAGTTGCTAGTTAACATATTAATAAAATTTTTATTAAACCAGTAAGGATTGGAGTCGATAGTACTAGACTTCGAAATACCCTGTACCTTCAATTAGTTGCGTTGCCTCTCCTTCTTTTCAATCGAAACCGATCTCATTACCATTTAACGCCAAATGGGACCAAAGATTTAACGTTTTCCTATTTCGGCACTATGTGGCAATTTGCTTGGGCTTCAAATCAGCTGTTTACACTCTAAATTTGGTGTTCCTATCTCAAAAGACAACACAGAAAATACGACTTTTGTACTATTTTACATGAGGTAGCTACCTTTAGTTATTTGCCCCTTACCCCTAAACTAAGTCAAAAAGGGGAAAAATAAACTAAACTTGATCTGCGCAATGAATAACAGAATCGACCTGCGAAACAATTTTTTTTCTATCTATTATAGTTTCCGATATCGACGCGTTCATACAGACAGACGTATAGACGAACGGATAGACGGACGGATAAACGGACATGGCTAAATCGACTTCTTTGTCGATACTAATCAAGAATATATAAACTTTGTATAGTCGACCATAAAGTACAGGGTATAAAAACAGAAAGGAAACAAAGACCCTTCCGGAGCGTGTAAGGGAACTACCATGGAAAAAGCGATCACTCATATGGCAAACTCCATTTGAATCGTAACGTTTAATAAACACTTTTGTGTTTAGTTTTCAGGCATGCAGAACCAAATTGCCACATATACATACATACATACATACATACATGTACGTATACATATGAATATATATATACTGGCTAACACTCATCTGTTTCGCTTGGAAAACAAACAGGACATTCGGGAATCTCGTTCTTAGTGAGCGTCTACTTTACAAAAGAAGTCACTGTGGAATCGGACATATAGTTTTGGAGATCTTATAATGAGTGAGTCAATGGTATTCTGCTTATACATACAAATTGAGATATAGCACCTACATATAATCCATTAAATTCATTTGCTATGACGTTCCTTATATAATAACTCCACTTCGTCGTCGATCATTCCTCTCACGTTGCTTTGTAAATGCAACACAAAGTATATTGCTTAAAAGAATATCGGCTATATGAAAGTATTGTGTACTGAAAATTAAGGTGTGATTTTTCAAAAAAGAACTACGAAAATTTTTGAATGCATTCAATTTTTGTATTAAACGTAAATTATAA